>MU839837.1:477373-1077373 GCA_030411725.1 Echria macrotheca
CCCCACCGCACCCATTGGTCCGCTCCCTGTGGCCTTCGTAAACTGCCACCCTTGCTATTTCTTGTGGCCGTGGCCCCCCCCCCCCCCCCCCCATCAATCCGCATACATGCAAACAAGTATAGAGTAGATTGTCAGACCGGAGGGATATCATTCCGTTCTATGGTGGAAATCTAGCTCGGCTTCATGAGGTGACTCACTTCGTTCTACACTACCTCTTCGGATGAACAACCATGCTCACTCCCCATCACCCACTGTTCTACTAGGGCAGTTCACCGTTCATGTGCACTTTACAACAACAACACAGAAAAGAACATGGCACCAGTCACTAGTATTTATCACCACTGGCAAAAGTAATTACTTCATCAAATCTAATATTCACGACTCTCAAACGTAACTCTCAAACCTCAAGAAACAAAAACAAATCACTCCTTCTTCGAACCTGCCTTCTCGTCCTTATGAGGCGGGAAAGGGTTATACATGCCCCTGTCAGCCTTGAGCTTGCGCAGCTTCTCGAGCGCCTCGTCCAGCGGCACCGGCACGTCTCTCGCCTGGGTCGACGTGTCGTCGCGGTAGCGGATATTGACCTTGCGGTTGCGCATCTCGTCGTCGCCCACGACGAAGCAAAAGTTGTCTATGACCCTATCAGTAACTGCACGACATATTAAAAAAATGTGACTCACATTGCGCCAATTGGCCGTTGCGGATCTTCTTCTGGAGGGTGTTGCCGGTGCTGTCGACATCTGATCGATCGGGTTAATAACATCAAAAGTGTGCTGCACAGATTCGACTCACCGGCGTGAATGCGCTCCTTCTTCAAGAGCTGCGCCACCTCCTTGGCATAGTCGAGGAATCCCATGCCGACGGGAATGACAATTACCTGGCGGGGAGACATCCAGAATGGCCATTTCCCGGCAAAGTGCTCGCAGAGGATCGCGGTGAATCGTTCGATGCTGCCAGCCATGGCGCGATGAATCATGACGGGTCGGGCACAGCCAGGGGCAAGCGCCTTCTTGACCAGTAGCGGCTTCTTCTTGCCATCCTTCTTTTCCTTGTCGTCTGCCTCGGGCTCTTTGGGCGCTGGCGGTGGTGGTGCTGCCTTGGTGTCCTCTGACTTTTGGACGTTCTCAGCGGTCTGGTACTCCAGAGAAAAGTTGATGGGCTGTTGGAAGTCAAGCTGGATGGTGGCACACTGCCATGGCCTCTGCAAGGACGTCAGTAGCACATTCGCAAAGACATCAAGAGATCTTACATTGAGACAATCCAGCACGGCAATGTCAATCTTGGGACCGTAGAAAGCACCGTCACCCTCGTTCAGCTCCCAGGAGACACCGCCATTCTGAGCAAACTCGTTAAGAGCCTCCTTGAGCATGTCCTCGGCACGGTTCCATGTCTCAATCTCGCCCATATACTTGTCTGGTCTGGTCGAGAGCTTGAGCTTGAATGTGAGCCCGAGAAGGCCATAGAATGACCTCATGAAGTCGAAGAGGTCCGCAACCTCCGTCTTGATCTGGTCCTCGCGACAGACTAAAGCTTGTCAGTAGAGTTAGCGCTTGAGATAGACAAAACTTACAGATGTGGGCATCATCCTGTTGGAATCTCCTGACCCGTGTCAGGCCGCTCAAGGCACCGCTAGCCTCGTTTCTGTGAAGCACACCAAAGTCGGCGTACCGCAGAGGGAGCTCCTTGTGGCTTCGTTCCTGAAACACTCAAGTCAGATTCCACCCGGCTGTTTACATCTGCTCTCACTCACCCTATGCCGGAACATCATCGCATGTGCTAGATCGTGTTAGCGTCGGGGTAGTACAGCCGCCGGGAATAAAATACCTGGGCAGTTCATGGGCTTGAGCCCAAATTGCTCCTTGTCCACATCGAGGATGAACATGTCCTCCTTATAATGCTTCAGATGGCCGGATTGCTCCCAGAGAGAGACATTGAACATGTTGGGAGTCATGACCTCGTCGTAGCCTCTCTGCCAGTACTGCTCCTTGATGTAGTCCATAATGGCGTTGTGAATCCGCATTCCGTGGGGCAACCACATGGCAGATCCCGGAGAGGCTTCCTCGAAGTAGAAGAGTTCCTGCTGCTTCCCAATCAAGCGATGATCGCGCTTAGCGGCCTCCTCTAGGAACTTCTTGTGCGCAGCCATCTGCTTCTTGTCAGGGAAGGAAACGCCATAGATTCTTTGCAGCGAATCATTGTTTGCGTCGCCGAGGAAGCTGACGGGGTTAGTTGGACCCGAGTGCCGTCTTTCGTGACTTACTAAGAGGAGGAGTTCTTCATGATGGCAAAGGCTTCGATTCTGCTGGTATCGGGGACATCTGCTCCAGTCAACACCTAACCTTTCGGAGATGAGATTGCTAAAGACATACGAGGCCCTCGGCAGAGATCGCTATTCCAGTGTCAGCAATATTCAACTTCGTACGATCGTCAACTTACATCAAAGGACCGTTCCTGTAGACTGTGGTCTTGGTGCCATCCGGGATTTTGTCCTGAATGATGTGCTGTTTATACTTGTTGTAAGAAAACATCTTTAGGAGATCTTCCTTGCTCATCTCCTAGAAAGGGGTCAGCGCCATCCTGGGACTCCAATTGAAGACTTACCAGTCTCTGGAAGGGCTGTTTCTCCTTGACGATCTTGCTAACAATATTCTCGAGAGGAGCCCAATCACTAGACTGAACAGCAGCACCATCTGGGAGGGCCATTTCATAGTAGAATCCATTGTCCACCGCTTCATACCCCTCATGTTAGAACTGTAACTTGTTGGGCCTTCGCGGGACTTACGAGGACCAATGCAGAGCTAGACGCAACAATTAGCAACCATGACATGTCTCCAGAAGACATCCGACGTACCGAGCAGCCAAATCTTCTCTCGCAAGCCTCGCCGAGAACGTGGGCGCTCGAGTGCCCTAGTACTGTTAGCCTCCATATTCCCGCCGCTGTCCAAGAACACCATACAGAAAACGAATTTGCCCTGGTCGTCGTTGAAGTCGAGTAGTTCCAGCTTGCAGCTTTTTTCGAGTGGCCGTTCGAGGTCCCACAATGTCTCGCCGTCGATCCTGGCGACCACGGTGCGCTTCAGCAGGCTGTTGGATATGCCCTTGGCGATCTCGGCGGGCGTGGTCTCGTAGGCCTTGCCGGGCTTGGTGGTGCCGTCGGGCATGGTAATGAGGATATCATCGTGGGGGCGCTTGGCGAGTTCTTCTTGCTGTTCCTTGTAGAGGCGGTCGAACAGGTCGAGGCGCTCCTGGATGAAGGCTGGCGGTGGCTGCAACTCGAGGGGACCAGCGGGGGCGGCGCCCTCTGCTGCTGCGGGCGCCTTTTTCTCCTTCTTGGCCTTCTTCTCGCCGCCAATGGCGGCGTTCTTGAGCGCTTCGGTGACCTTCTCCATGTTGACGGGTTCGATACACTGCACAGAAGGAAAAGTGAAGAGTTTGGCGACGATGTTTGGTCTTCGAAACCCAATCTGAGTCACTGGTCGGAGGGGCTGTTCGAGGGCCTCAAGGGGGAAAATAAATTGTGGGGCGGCACACTACCCCGCGGCCCAGGCCCCTCCCTGCTTGCCGGCCCAGCTGGAAGGGGCGTGCCAGGGGTGCTCTGGGACAGGCCTGTCACAACTGTTGCTGGGAGCTCGGGCCAGGTCTGTTTGGGTTATTGAGGTCATCCAATTCACCGTCCTTCTTCAACCCCGATATACCTGCCATATCCTGGATATTCTGCAAGATAAGCCCCTTAGAAAAATCAAAGAAATGCCCGGCCTGTCGCTGGACCTGTTCCCCGACGAGATCATCCGCCATATCCTGCTCTATGTCCCGCCACACCAAGCCCTGACTGCCATCCAGCCTCTCTCGCGCCGCTTCAAGAGCTTGGCAAGCGAATCTCTCCTATGGAGATACTACTGCCAGACCACGTTCTCCTACTGGGACAAGAAACATGAGTTCAGGTCCAAACTAGCCGCTCCTGCGGTCACCATTGACTGGAAACGGCTGTGGATCGCAAGGACGAAGAAATGCCAGGATCTGGCAGTCGTATTTGAGGAGATCCTCAGAGAAGCGACAGGAGACCTGGAAAGATACAGGCGGCTAGGTCTCGAGGGCTATGATGTCAAGGATTATCTGCTATCGCAAATCAGCTGTGACTCTTCACTGGATGACGCGCTGGCACGAAGGTGAGAATGCTCGTATACAACTGCATATTGCACGCATCTTGCTGAATCCCGTCCAGATACTATGCGTTCATCATCCTGGATAGCATCAACAGGGGTGTGGCGGTGGAACTCTGGTCCAAGTTCCAGTGGGATCTGTCGAGCCGAAAGGGCCTCGACGGCGCGCTTGCCGCCTTTGACATGTTCTTCCTGCACGACCAGCCCCAGGATATTGACTACGTATGCGTTGGGAAATCAAGAATCTTGGTCGGCGGCTGATAAACCCTCTAGATAATGGATACCCTGGACTCTCTAAGTCGCCAGTTTCGGGACGAGCATCCTCGACTCAGGGATATGTCTACCCGGCAGAAAGCCCTCGTTCTGGTGTCCTGGTTGCGCCGCCAAAACCTCACCGGGATGGATCACGCCGAGCTCAACTATAGGAACCTGAGAAACTGCCTGATCGGCCACGCTCTCTCGGAGGAAGAACACTCGTCGCTGCCGATAATCTCGAGTGCCATCTACTGTTCCATCGCCGAAAGGGTGGGCCTGGACGCTTCCTGTTGCGCGTTTCCTAGTCATGTCCATGCAGCGGTACATTCACCCCTGGGCGAGACCCTCGACGGAGACCAACGAGACGAGACCTTTTCTGAGATCATGTACTTGGACCCGTTCGGTTCTTCCGAAGAAGTCACCATCCAAGACCTCCGCGAGAGATTAGTCGAATTCGGCTGGCGCGAAGGCACCGACGCCTTCCTAAAGCCCACGCCAGTATCCGTAATCGTCCAGCGAACAGTGCAAAACATCAGGGAAACATACAGCACCTACAGAAGCCTAGAGGGCACCGGCCAGCGACAGCGAGAGTACGAGCTGAGCAGGCTCCGAAGCGGAATCCCAGGCCTAAACATGGACCTAGCCGCCTACGCCGTCAAGTGGGCCGAGCTGATGATCCGACCAGCCAACAGCGACCACTGGGGTCTCGGCCTCGACCTTTTTCTGCACCGCTTTGCCCTGACCTACAAGGAAGACATCTGGCTGATTGAAAAGTACCTACTGCCGCTTTACGACCAGTCCCTCGCCACCCAGCCCGGCCGCCAGCGCGAGAGCTGGGAGAATGTAAGGACCGTCATCGAGATCCTCGAGAACCTCGACTCGCGCCTGCCCGTTCCCAGCAGGCGGTACACGCGCGAGATTGAGCAGCGCGTGCTATACAAGGTCGGCCAGGTCTTCCGGCACAGGCGGTACGGGTATATCGCCATCATCAACGGCTGGGCCCTCAAGGGGTCTGGGCTGGTTACGACGGAGCCGATGCCCGAGGATGGGGATTCAAGCGGGCCAAAGACGTTTTATAGTTGCATGTATGCTCCCTCTCCCTCTCCCTCTCCCCCTCCCCATTTTGCGAGAGATTATGTGTTGACAAGGAGTGATGATGTAGGAACGAAGGCGGCGAGCGACACCTAGTCGACCAGGAGAACATGGACATCGTCACCGACCCGGCTCTTGTCTCGGATGAGCTGCTGTTCCTGGCGGGTAGGTTCTTCAAGCGCTTTGATCGGGCGACGTGTACATTTGTCCCGCTCGGGACGGAGGCGTATCCTGATGGTTGAGGTGCTGTCTTGTTCTGGCGCTGAGACATGGCCGGCTTTGCCAGGAGAATTCCCAAGGTACAGGGGGATGTTGTTGGAATGCTCTCGATGAACCCGGAATTGGTCGGTCGAACCGTTACTTTTCGTCACTCAGTTGTGGCTACAAGTTCTAGACCGGGAGAGAAATAGAAACGAGGGCCGGGAGTGCACTCAGTGATAAATAGTCGGATAGAGACTGATCTCCGACTGATCGATAGAATATTTATTACGATACGAAATCAGAATCAGAATCAGCGTTGCTCAATTGCTCAGTCTGTGTCCGCGAAGTTCATCACAGTTGACGTTGGGAATCGTAATTCTCTCGCTCTGCACATTACGAATAATCATTACCCGCCGATGTCTGTCTACCTATCACCGCCCCCCTTTCCTTGGCCCTCCCATATATCGTAACCAAATCCAGATCCAGTCGTCAATAAAAGGGGCCAGTAAGGAAGACCACGTTGAAGCCTATCTTCCCTTCTGCCAGTGATTCATCAATACCACCCATAACTCGGGATGACACAGAAGAACCACCGCCAATCCCATGTCCCATCTATCCGGCGCCCCGGTCACATCACTCATTATTTCCATGTATCCAAAAAACATGAACCACCAAAAATCCAATACCAATGCGTATAAAAAAGGGGTATCTCAAGAACGTCAAGAAGTGAAACAACCCAAACCAACCAACCCCAGCCAATGCGAGGCAAAGCAAGCCACCCAAAATCACCATGGAAAGCCAAACCTTGCAATGCATTCCCCATTAAACTTCCTGTCACATCTGTCCGGCCTAGCACCTCAGAGCCTAGGCGACCGCGCGCTTCTCGCGCCGAACGGCCCAGCCCTTGAGGGCAACCAGCAGAATGACCCACGCCATGAGCAGGCCCACCAGACCCATAGTCACCGTGTACATAAACATGGCGTCGAGTTCATAGTGTATCATGCCGGCGATGGTGTCGGACGCCTATTTCGATCCGAGTCAGTAAACACCCCCGAAACACACCAGACACAAACAACTCACACTAGCCATGAAGATGATGCCGCCCGAGATCAACCCGAAAGCCGTCAGAAGTTCTGTTGGTGGCCTTGAGGGGTAGATGGACTTGGGCGGCTTTAGGTATATGAGCACATAGGTGAACCCGCGGGCAAACGAGGCACCCGTGAGCAGCTGGCCCCATTGCTTATGCACCATGCTCGAAATCATCGACTCTTGCGTATGGGAGCTCATCATGATCCCCAGCAATAGAATCACCAGAGCCGGCATGGGATTCAGCGAAAAGGCGTATGTCTCCGGCTCGCGGAGCTCATCTCGCTCCTCGTCCCGGTACACGTGATCGGGGACAGTTGGCACAGCATCCGAAACTGCCATGTTCAACAAATTTCGGATGCGGACCGACTCCACGAGCATGCCGAGCTGTCCAAGAGAATTAGTCCCGCCCAACTTGATATGCCCAGAATCGTGCAGGGGTATGAGTTGCTTACAAGTCCACCGCCAATGAACAGAATGGTAATCGAAATATGCTCAAGATCTTGAGCACTCCATTCGCCTCCCCAGTTACCGAGATGCTCGAGAAAGACATTTGTCGCTCCGTAGGTAAAGATCAGGGCACTCTCGACAAACTCGGCAGATGGGCGCCACTTCTGTCCCTGCTGCTTCGGTCGGATGTTCCATGCCTTGACAACTGTTAGCTCGGAGACGCGATGCACCAGACAAAAAAACGAACCCAGCCAAGCTCGCCAAAGCTACCGGACCATCGTCCCAGTGTGACGATTCCAAGCCAGAAGAAAATGCCGCCTTTGATCCAATGCGCTAGGCCGGAAAAGATGTGGGAGCCCTCCTTCACGAAGATCAGCAAACTGTGACAAGACCGGCATACCTGGTGTACTCACAAAAAAGCGGCCGAATGTGATAACACCGGTGCAAAATGCGATGAAGCCAAGTGGGAGAATTGTGCGGTCGACAAAATTGTAGGCAAACATGAAGAACTTCCAGAACCTTGACGAAACCATGCCGGCAACGCGTTGGATGACCGATCGCGCCGCCCCTGAGCGAGGAAACATCGGGAGATGAGCTTCCACATCATCATCGCCGTCGCCTTCCCCGTACTCCTTGCGGGCGTCTCGCAGGGGCACATCCCTCATTGCAATTGGTGGACTGTCGGCTCCGGATGATAGCGAATGGCTGCGAAGGGACTCGGTATGGCGTTCGGTCCCTTGTCCGCTGTCATTGGAATATCGATACGGCGAGTCGAACTGAGACTCGTGCTCTGCCATCGCCTCGGTAGAGACTGGGATGAAAGACTGCCGCTCGTGCGCATCGCCGCTCTTACGGGAGAGTACACCGGCAGCCCACCCCAAGAGCCCAATTGTGACCTGGGCACCGACAACCCAGGTGACAATCCAGCCGAGCTTGTGGTGCGCATTGTTCGGATACAGATCGGGGGTGCTCGTGTTGTAGATAATGCCTAGCAAGACACCCACAGCGTTGACCGCCGTGAAGAGGAACTGCGCAGCTAACGTATAACGCGAGCGAGCAAGCGACAGCATAACCGCTGTGGTGGAGAGACGGTTAGCCCAGGAGCTTGCAAGGGATCGTCCGTCCTCCGGCGAGCTTACCAGCAGGGAGCATAAACACCCAGCCCAGAACCATGAGCCCGATATGGGCGTAGATGGCAGCGCGATGGTCCGGCAGCGCGAAATACGTGGGCGGGTACTGGTCCTCAGGCAGAGGCTTATCCGCCTCGCCCTTCTCCATGTTCATGTCATCGCCATGGGCAAGGGCGGCTGGGAGGAGCCCCAGGACCGCAACGCTTGCAACAGCTTTGAGCGGCAGAGTTGCAAGCGTCTTCATGGACGCCTCGTTCGCTCCAGCCGAGAGGAAAGTAGGTAGTACAAAAAACGATATTATTAGTGCGATACAATGCAAGTCTGTCCAGCACGTGGCACCGCGGGGTGGTCACGGAGGGATTCGAGCTCGGTGGATGATCGGCGACTCGTCGAGTTCGAGGATGGAGGGGTCTCGAGCGAGGACCTATTTAACGAGGCCGGTCAAGCTGCGCAGTGTCAACACAAAGAAGGGAGAGGTCTCTGCGACGCAACAAGGAGGGAGGGGTGCCGGCCGGGAACGGACTTCTTTTATTCGGGGTGAATCAGCCATGACGGGCAGATGAAAAAAGTTGCGATGATTGGTAATTCCGCCGGCCAAGGCTGGTCTGGTGGGCCGTGAACGGCGCTGGGATGCGACGGAGAAAGTCAGACCACCCGTGCGCCTTCCTGGTGAAGCTGTCCTGGTCGTCCCTTGTCGATGTTGCCTCTTGGTAACTCCGGCAGATCCGAAGCTGTTGGCGAGCGGCAGTCTTTGAAGCTCTGCGCCCGAAGCTCTCCAATACGCACAGTGCATGGGAGACTGTGCGGGGTTCGGTGGGCCTTCTGTATGTTTCTCTTGTGCTTTGGTGGGCTTACATCCCTGCCTATCGATTCTGCAGCTCAACAACACCCAACCCAGATGCCTGCCAGCAAATCGCGGTTCAGATAAATCCGTCAACTGACAAGGCGGACAGGTCGCCGTCCTCCGAAACTCCGTGTCTGGTCAAACACTGCGCCAGTCCATGAAGCCTAATGCGACGCACAGCTGCTGTCATCAGCAGTTTGGTCTAGGTATCAGTCGACTCGGAGAAAAGCTCGTGGCACTATTCCGCAGTCAGTTCGGAAACTGGCCGTTACTACACGTCGAAACCTTCCGACATGGCCGGGAGTCAAGCGCGGAGGGACAAGAGTCCGCCGCCGCATCCGTATGCGGGGACACAGGTGCAACTTCAAAAGAAGCTATCGAGATCCGAGCACGGCGAGCAAGAGAGCACGACGGCTGCGGTCTCTAGAGTGCTCTCTGGATACGCACTGGAGCTCAACTGCTGCCGCTTTATCCACTCAGGCCCGGGGCATTCCCTACCGCTCTCGGCGCGGATCACTGGCATTAGCTGCAACCCTTGCAGATGCCGATACCGAGAACCCTCAGTTTTTCTGATCCCCTCCATTCCCTCGATCTTGACAGAGGGCGTGGATAGCTCGGGCCTTGGGAATGGCACGAACTCCGACGGCCGAGCCGCCGAGGCTCCCTCAGAACCGCCCGATGTTGGCTGCGCGAATCCAAAAGTCGTTTCGACCCTTCCCAGGGCCGCTGCTTTATCGCAGCCAAACAGAACCGTCATCACACACACCTGATCGGACCCTGCATCGTCGAAGGGATGCGAAAGCGACTTTGCGCCCTACCGTGCCAAGATCAAGGGTCGCACACGTGGTACAAGCCGTCCACACCACTTCGTCCGTTCGAGTGCCGATGAGCTGCGAGACGATGTGGCTTGTGCGGGGTTCAACGGGGCACCTGTCAGCAAATTTTTTGCGTCGGATGCGTGTCACGCCGAACGATCCGGCGGATCACTCAGCTAACGAATGCCTAGAGTACAGAAGTATTGTACGAGGCTGTAGGTTCAGTTTCCACGATACACCTATTGTACAAAGCATACGGCTGGAGGCGGAGAGAAGCGACATCCCATTTCCATTTTCCCCGAGCCGCTGTCTCCCCAGCCCGGGTGCAAGCGAGTGCTGCCGTCGAAAGCGGACTGATGAGGCTGAAACACCGAATTCTGACGTCACAAACGTCCTAGGGCTGAGGCGGCGCCGCCTGTTCGCCCAGAAGACTGGGAGACGATACCGACCTGTCGGTCCGCAAACCAAAGTATACACTATGGCGGAATATCAAAGGGCGGACCGGTCCGACAGTGTCCACTGGTCCCCGTCTACCGATACCTTGCCTTCCCGACGCAGTTTGTCCAAGACTTGGAGCACTCCACCGGCGGCCGCGGGATGCAAGGAATCGGGCACATTGTGGTATATGACCTTTACCAAATCCATCGGTGTCCATGACGCGCTGTCTGCCGTCCCGGCCGCGGAGTTCTCGGAGCGCAGCGTTTGTAGGACTTGCTCCTCCCGCTGCCGCCGGTGCCGGATGTACTCGGCGATTTTGCCGGGTCCGTCGGCAATCACTGGACCGTGACCTGGATATGCACAGCCTTTAAACAGCGGCTTCATCTTTTCGAGGCTCTCCAGATACGTCGCGAGGTCCTCGAACACAGCGGTCCCGTGCCCGAGCACATTGTCTCCCGTGAACATGGCGTCCTCCTCTTCCAGAATAAACGCCATGTGGTCGACGGTGTGACCGGGACAGTGTAACGCGACCAGCGAGGCACCCTCAACCTCGAACCTTTGGCCATCGCTGATATCCAGTTGCCCGGACTCTGGTTGGTTCTTGTAGACTTTGGTATTAGGCCATTGGTCGAGCAGCTGCTTGATGCCGCCCTGGTGATCGTGGTGCCAATGGGTGATAAGCGCACTGGTAATGGTGGCGCTTTCCTGCTCGAGCGTCTTTTTGATTGCAGCGATCCACGACGGTTTTCCTTCGCCCGTGTCGATAAGGAGTCGTTGAGGCCCTGTACCGAGAATATAGGTGTTGGTCCCTTGGAGACTGAATTTCCCCGGGTTACCCCCAAGCACTCGGATGCAAGCGCGACTCAGGCGCTCGACTTCGGGCAGGTGAACCAGCTGGGTTGCCATTTTGATTTGGGAGCGTGTCACTGTCGCTATGGTGGATGAATGGACGTCCTTATGACTCGCATGCCATTTGGGGAACGATATGCTGCGGGGTAGTTGGTTCCTCGGGTCGAAGCGGAATGGTCCATCAGAATGGCATGTGGGATTCCGTGTTCCGCACAGTAGAGCGATGGGTCGCCATCAAATTGGGCCGCCCGCCATCACACGGGTCCACTATCAACGTTTTGTTTGCCAGTCAGCGATGTCGTTGTCGTCTTGATTATGAAGCAACCAGGTAGCCTCGGCAGGAGTCCAGACATGCTGCATACCTGCTATATGTTGGCGACCAGGCAAGGAATTGTGAAAAGAGACACCGTCAGAACTCAGCAGGACGCAAATATCCTGTATCATCAGTTAGGTTCCACATGTCGTTGGCAGGGATGCAGGCAAATTGTAGTGGCTCAACTACAGGGAGCAGCCATGAGACTGACCCATGGCGGATAACTAACTAAAAGTTCTCGAGCAAAATCAAATTGTTGTGATCTCTCGGGCTGGCGCCGCGAGCAAACAGACTTCAAATGAAGGAAGTTCAGCTGCATGCGGGGCTGGACAAGCCCTGTTTGACAGCGCGCAGGCCTGTGGCCAGTGGACATCTTAGTGCCCGAAGCTGAAGGGTCCACCCTCCGATAAGGCTCCCAGCCGTCGTCACTTGAGCGTTATCGATAAGCAATTTCCCCAGCTCCGTGAACCGCCAATTCACGGCTCGGCGATTTGGCGATCGATCAGACCTGCCAAAACACCAACACGCAGCCGGGCAGAGCTTCGGTGACTGAACCACGCCAACTTCTGGAGGGCCCCAGTGTGTGAGATCTGGGTTATGGTGCTTATGGTGATTTTATTTCCTTACTTCCGCTAGCTTCTTCATCTCGAGTCAAGCCTGGAGCTCGGCGAAGGTACTGCTACCGCGGACCAGCCATCCCCATCTAATTCCAGGGGCAATTCGTCCACATCGAATCCAGGTCGAAGATCCCATCACACAAGATGTCTGCCAGGCCAGCGACACCGGCCTCACCTAAGAATGTGAAGATCAAGAGTCCAGAACCAGGTCAACCGCTTTATGGATGCGGTAAGGCTCGCCCACCCCTCGCGTCGTTGAGTTGCCCATCTAACCAGGCGCCAGAGCATCTACAGCGCCTCTTCAACCAGGACCAGACGACGACCAATACCTCGGTGGCACACTACAAAGCCATTCTACGAAATATACTCGAAATATCTCCGGCAAACGCGCAAACTGCCAAGTCTGCTGACGGCCCGGCCATCATCACGTCGTTGACGTCCACATACATGTGTCTGCAGTGCCCGTCAATCTTGACGGAGGAGGACTGTGTTAAACATGGGTCCAAGAAATCACACAGATTTTGTTCGTCCCAAGTCGGGCTGTAATTGGTCTGTACTGACACAGAGCAGACGTCGACTCGAGAAGCGGTGCCCTGTACTGCCAGATGTGCGATGACTTTGTCTGGGACCCAACGCTCGAGGAGTTGAGACTAACAAAGATGGCAACGGGGAATTTTGCGAGTGAGTCTCACTGATTCTGGCCGGTTGTCCGTCACTGACATGAGACGTTGCAGCTCGGAAATACAAACAAGATGACCTCGTTGCACCGGATCCTATCAAGGATAACCCGTCATACATTTCTACCAACACAACCATTGTCTCATGCAAGGCCAATGGGCTCCGAGGCATCTACAACGCAGGGGCGACATGCTATCAGAACGTGGTGCTGCAAAGCTTTCTGCATAACCCGATCCTCCGAAACTTCTACCTCAGCGAGGGTCACCCAAGCTCCAGTTGTGATATTCCGTACTGCCTCAGTTGTGCCATGGACGACATGTTTCAAGATTTCTACGCCGTTGAGAATACTAACGGGTACACCGCTGCCAATATTCTGTCCGGGTTCTGGATCAGCGAAAAGAAGGCGTTTGAGAACCTGGTGACCACCAAAGAACAAGACGCACACGAGTTCTTTCAGTTTCTGGCCGAGGAGCTGCATGAGCGCAATGGAGACGGCAAGAAACCCGAGATCGGCAGTGAGCATAGCTGCAAATGCATCATTCACCAGACTTTTTACGGCAAACTTCAAAGTACGACGACCTGCCAGCACTGCGGCGGTGTGACGAACCAGGTCCAGAGCTTTCTCGATCTGAGCCTGCCTCTGGAGAATCTGGCGCAGAAGAAGGGGAAGAAGGCAGTAAAGACGGCTTCTATGACGCTTCAGGAGTGTCTTGACGAGGAGTATATCAAGGAGGACAAGTGCGAGTACCGGTGCCACAACTGCAGCTCGATGCAGCAAGCAAGACGGCAAACATCGATTAAGCTGCTTCCGAATGTTTTGTCGATCCAGCTCAAGGTGAGCGGTATGCTGTCATGGATGAACATTGCTGACAGGTGTAGCGTTTCGAGTTCAAGCAGGGCAGAAACGAGCGTGCGGCCAAGATTGATACACCTGTCAGCTTCCCGCTCCAGTTGAATATGCTGCCGTATACCAGTCGAGCCAGAACCCAAGATACCAGCGAAAGCTTTGAGCTTGCGCGGTCATGCACATACGACCTGTTTAGTGTTGTTGTGCACGTTGGCGAGATAGATACCGGGCACTACGTGTCGTATTGCCGGGTTCGCGATCAGGTCAGTTTTTTTTTTCTTTCCTCCACGAGTATGGGGCTAATTGCGTACAGTGGTTTGCATTCAACGACCACAAGGTGGAGTTGGCCTCGATTTCGGATGTGCTTGGGGCCAGGGCGTACCTGCTATTCTACATTGTTCGGTATCTCGCGTGAGTGCCGACAGTTGGCGGTGAGCAGCGGAAGCCTTGGTTTCTTCAGGATCCTGGTCGCCTCCGTTGCAACTGGATCTTTGGAGAGCTGGAGCATAGGTGTGTATATGGCATGGATGATATTCCAGACCGGGTGGGTAGGGCAAGGGGCCTGGCAAGGAACAGCGCTTGGTATGTAACACGGCCAAGGGGGCGTTGTATAGCATTTGCACGGTTGGGAAGGCAGTTTACGGCAAGGACGGTGTTGGGGGTTGTATCAGAATAATCGATTTCACGGTTTGGCCAGTTGTTCGTGGTGTACTTGATGTGCTCCTCGGGGGAATATGCTTGACATATGGACTTCCACTGGTCACCTACGTGCCAGAAGACGTCAACTGTCCAGCATCCTGCCTTCCAACCACAGACTACACAACCACTCAAACAACCACTCAACCTCAACCACAATCACTCGATCTCAACCACAACCACCATCCCAGAACCACCATCCCACAACCGCCGTCCCACAACCGCCGTCCCACAACCGCCATCCCACAACCACAATCCCAGACCTCTACAACCCACAATCCCACCCACAGACTCAAGAACTCGATGAATCCGTGTCGGTTCGGAACCCCCAGACCCCATCAACAGCAAAGTTGGCATAGCAGTAGAACTCGTTGCTCAGACCCCGGGCGTGCACGGGCTCGTAGTCGGTCGTGCGCAGGCCGAAGGGGCGGTAGACGCGCGTGACTAGGGATTGCATGCGCTCGCCGGTGCAGAGGATTAGTTTTGTGGATTGGGGTGGGGATTTGGAGAGGTTGCGGACTGTTAGGGCCGCTTTTTTTGGGTAGGGGGATTAGCATGTTGTTTGTTGTGTGGGTTTGTTTGTTTGTATGGATGTGTGTGTGTGTGTGTGTGTGGTTAGGGGGCTGGTGTGTGTGTTAGGGGATGGGATTTTGTATCCGTATATATGTGGGCGTGTTGGATAGGTGATGATGGGGTTGGGCAGTGGATGTGTAGACGGGTCATGGATGTGTCGAGGTTGACGTTGACAAGCTAGTGTACCTCTGGCCATGTATGGGCGTGTTGTTGTTAGGTAGCGATGGGTAGGTAGTTGAGAATAGTGGTGGTGATGGGGATGGGAATTGTGTTTATGAAAAAGGGATTCGAGGCGGGAGGAGAGTAGAGTATACCTTTTGTCTGACAATCCTCGCTCAAGAAAGGCGGATCGACAATGATCCTGTCCATGGCCCCCTTGAGATGTGCTAAGATTCCATGTTTAGTTAGCCATACGCTCTTCCTTCTTCTCTGCGTCTATATCCAACAACATCCGCCGCCCATCCCATCCCCCTAACCTCCCACACGTATACAACAACAACAACAACCAAGACATCGGGCAGGGAAAAAGAATAAAACATACCAGGCACCTTCAAAGGCTGAGCAAAGTCGTAAAAGACAAACTCGGGAAACACGGCAAACCGATTATCATGCTCGAGCAGGAACAGTTTCGGCCGCGGAGCGTCGTGTGGTCCTTCATTCTACTCATATCGTCAGCTCCTCTCACCCCTCCCCATCGCCTTCCTTTCCCAAGCCACTCACTCCCCTACCCAAAGACCAGAAAAAAAGGGGGGGATAACATACCAAAATATTCCTCAAAGCCACAAAAACACTAGGCGCCGAAACAACAGCAATACAAGTCTCGCCATCCGCACCCTCGAGTAACTGCCGCGCAAGCAACCGAGCCGTTTCATCCGCGTACTATTCATCAATCAAAGTTACCAACTGTTCTCACAAATAGAAAGAACAGAGAAAAAACATACCCAAAACTGCGACTCATTCCAATCCTCAGTAAACACATCCATAGAAAGAGGTTCACCACTAGAGGAAGAAGCAGCAGCCAAACGCTCCTCAGCCGCAGCCTGCAGCTTGGCAAACTTCTCCGTGTGCGCGTCGCGCTCGGCATAGAACGCCTTGAGGGCGTCTAGTGCTGACGACGATAACGTCCTTTTTTTTTATAAAGAAAATTTCAAAATTAGTGTTTTTGTTAACTAACCGGGAGAGAGATCACAAGTGACAAAAACTTACAATTCTTCATCGCTGTCTGCGTTGGTCATCTTGCCCAGTGGTTGATGAGTTTACAAGGAGAGACAAAAATGTTAGGGTTGTTGTGTTGGTGTTGGGCATTGAAAGTTTCAGAGTCTTGATTGACGAATGAATGCTGGTGGATCGGGTCCGTCGCTCCAGTACACAGTTACAAGTCACATCCCGTCGCCACATGCGGGCAAACTCACCACACCAATTTGTTAGACACATCTCATGGTTTTTGGACCGCCTCGATTCAATGAAAAGTTTTCTAGTTACATATGTACACTCTAACGAGTCCCAGATCCCAAAATCACTGGTCGTCCAGCACGTGCAGATACTTGCGCTCTTCCCTCTTCTCCTTTTCTGATGCTGGCGGCAGGTCGTAGTACGCAGAGCTTCGGAATCCTTGCTTTGAGGAGATTAATATCGCATCAACTAGAAGACACATAAGACTAAGACTTACCAGGTAGTGGTAGGTGAAGTTGCTAATGTCACCCGGCGTAATACCCAGATCCTTGAGTGTCTTGGCGCTCTCATCAATGACCTGGTCGTGGAATTCCCGCTCAACTTCATCGGCAGACATAATCGGCCACCACAGCACACGGTTCAGCAGGCCAGCAACCGGCTTGAGGATCGCCTTTGGCACGTTAATGTGCCGTCGCTTCTTGTAGATTTCCCGGTCAACCATCTCAGCGATCTCGGCCGTCGAGTAGTTCTTGGGACCGTAGAGCTCAAAGGTTTGCGAAGCCGTGTTGTCGTCGTGGAGCATCAGCTCAAGAGCCTCACCAACGTCGATGACCTGTACGCATCAGCATTATTTCCTCCCAAAAACATGAAATACCCACGTGAACTGGCCAGTACCGCTCCTGCATGTTGTTGGCGGTAAAAAGGTTCAGGACACTGGCGAGCTTGAGCAGCAAGTTATCCTCGAACCCGAACATCGGCGCAGGCCGGACAATGGTGGTCTCGGGGAAGATGCTTCGAACGACATGCTCGGCGCGGCCCTGCTCCCGCGTTAGCAACCTCCCCGTATGTCTCCAGACAACACACCTTGGTCGAGAAGAACTCGCATGTCGAGTCGGGGTCGGCATTGTAGGATGACACGTGAATGAAGCGGTCGACATCGTACTTCGCAACGGCCTCAGCGATCCGCTCGGCACCCTCGACATGGACATCCTCCAGGGAAAAGTTCCTGGACTCATTAGCGTCCGTCTCCCCGCTTTCCTCGCCCACTCACTTGGTAGGGTAGTTCCGGCCGACCAGGTTGTACACGACATCCGAGTGTCTGACGCTCGCCTCGATCGATTCGGTGTTCCGGAGGTCATATTCCTGATCGTCTCAGCACCTGCCCACCACGACTCCCATTCCAGCTCGCTTACCATGAAAACGATACGGCCCAGATCGCCCGTGACCTTGAGATGCCGCTTGGCCATCTCCTCACGGTAGGGAATAACGACGGTGCATCCTTGTCTAGCTGCATAACGACGCCCGTCAGCCCTGCCGTCAAATGCCTCGAACGCACTCGATCGCACCTAGCCGATTGACAATGTACCGTCCGAGCTGGCCGGTTGCGCCAAAGACGGTCGCCGTGTGGCCGCCAAGCGAGGAGCTGTATCCAAGTTTGTTAGGGTCTATCGGGTCGGAGGGAGACAGAAGCAACGGACCGGCCGCCCTGGGTGCGGATGATGGGCTTCCCGGTGCGGGTGATTTTGATGTCGCTGAGGGCCCGTCGTTGGATGATCACTGCAGTCTTGACGGCCCGGGGGGTCGCCCGCGTGGCGATCGGAAGGGAGGCCATTCTGACGGCGGTGTGGATCGCACGGAGAACGGCGTCCCTCTCAATTGGCGGTGCAATGGCTCGCGGTGAGCTTGGTCGTCGTCTTCAATTGCTTGACGCTCGACAGAGCTCTGACCCACTCTTCCCGTCCGGCCTCACCCTCGCCAATCACGTGCGGCCCACAGCTGCCAGCCAGCCAGCCAGCAAGCCCGCCCGCACTGGCCAAGCCTGGGCTCCAGGAAGTTACGTACCGGCAGGCAGCCTGGTGGCAGGTGGGTATGCAACTGGTAAGGCTCAGGAACAGCCTCAGAGCTCTAGCTTCAGCAAACAAACCACTGTCCTCTGCAGCACCCGAATTATTCCAATTTGCAACTTTATTTCGGCCGACACACAAGATATACGAATAGAGCGCTTTACGAGACGGCCTCCCCAAAATCTATCCACCCGAATTCCTCCCTCTGGGCAACCCCCAGTCCCGAACGAGCACAAGCACGAGCACGCCCACAAGATGAATAACGACGCCATCTCAGACTTCCTCGCGGAGCAGCGGGATGAGGCGCCCGAGGAGCTGCAGCCGATGGTGCTCGAGTTCGAGACGCTATGGGAGCGCAAGCTGTGGCACCAGCTGACGAACCAGCTGATCGACTTCTTCAACAAGCCGGGCAGCGCCCCGCAGCGCCTGCCCTTCTTCACCAACTTCGTCCTCAAGTTCGCCGATAAGATCAACCAGCTCAAGTTCGTCGACCTGGCCCTGAAGGCGGCGACACAATGTAAAAGCAACGCGGAGCGCCTCGCGTTCATGGAGGCGGTGGTCAAGAAGGTCGACCACGAGGACTCGCAGGACGCCCTCGTGTTCGCCACCATCGCCGTCGCCCGCGTCCGGCTCGACCTCGAGGACCTCGACGGCGCGCGCAAGGAGCTCGACCGCGCCGAGCGCGTGCTCGACTCGTTCGACTCGGTCGAGACCATCGTGCACGCGGCCTTCTACGGCGCCCAGGCCGACTACTACCAGGCTAAGATGGACTTTGGCGCCTACTACCGCAACGCGCTGCTCTACCTGGCCTGCATCGACATCAAGCAGCTCTCGCCGGCGGACCAGCGCCGGCGCGCCTACGACCTGTCGCTCGCCGCCCTCGTCAGCAGCAGCATCTACAACTTCGGCGAGCTCCTGCTGCACCCCATCCTCAAGGCGCTCACACAGCGCGAGGACGACCGCTGGCTCGCCGAGCTGCTCTTCGCCTTTAACCGCGGCGACCTGGACGCCTACGAAGCCCTGTCGCACCGCGTCCAGGCCCACCCCCTGCTGAGCCGCCACGTCCGCAAGCTGCGCGAGAAGATCTACCTCGCCGCCCTGACCGAGGCCGTCGTCCGCCGCCCGCCGCACGACCGCGCCATGACGTTCGAGACGATCGCGGAGGAGACCAAGGTGCGTCCGGACGAGATCGAGCACCTCGTCATGAAGGCGCTGAGTCTCGGGCTGCTGCGCGGGACCATCGACCAGGTCGACGGGGTGGCGCACATCAACTGGGTCCAGCCCAAGGTGCTCGATATGAAGCAGATTGAGAACATGCGGCAGCGGTTGCTGGAGTGGGATTCGAGCGTCAATCGGCTTGGTAACTGGATCGAGGCGGCTGGGCAGGATGTGTGGGCGGCGTAAGGGGGAGCTGTATAAATAGAGTAATGCGGAGCCATGAATAGACTTGGGTTCTGGTCATGATCACAAACATTGTCCCCGAAAAGGTGAACAAGGTAAAGGGGAAGAAACGTGGATTCCTCAGTAACTCCATGCCGCTATGTCTCTACAACTCAAGAATCCCATATAGCATATCACTTTTTTGTCCCTCCTGACCCCCAACCCCGAACATGATTCTAACCAGAAAGCAGAAAGCATTGATGTATTAACCCTCACTCCGCCTATATGTATGCATACATTACAAAGTCTTGACCTTCCTCTCCTCAGGCCTCCCAAGCACGACCAAGCTCCCAGCCATCCAAGCAGGCCACCAGACGCACCACACCACGACGGGCGTATACATGCCGCACACGTCCCAGGCGAACGCGGCCCCGCGCAGGATCGTGGACACGTCCAGCCCGCGCCATACCGCCGTGGCGATGAGCAGTGCAGCCGTGGGGCTGACTGCATTTAGGAGGGAAGCGCACAGGAAGCGGGCTGCTGGAGACGTGGGGAAGGGACGCATAAAGGTCAGGGGGGCCGCGAGGAGGCCGATGATCAGGGCTAGGCTGAAGTTGAGCGTTGCGAGGGAGGAGAGGAACATGCCTAGGAGGAGAAGGGAGAACGACTTTATGAGCTGGTATTGTTGTGTTGTTGGGGCGTGGTACTGGGTTAGGTATTGTGAGAGGGCGAAGGGGAGGAGGGTGTTGAGGACGGCGAAGATGGTGAAGGTTGGAGTTAGCATCTGCATCACCTGTTAGTATATATACCGCCGAATGTTTAGACGATGTAAGGGACATACGCTCTCGGTGGCATGGTTGAACAGATATAGTGGGACGACAGCCAGAAACTGGCAGAGCGTCACGACGCCCAGGGGGAGAAACAAGTCTCTCTCTACGGCCGGGGTGCTCGGGTTTCCGTCCGAACCATCCTGCTCAGGCTCCTTCTTGGCGTTCTGGACCGGCTGGCCGCTCTTCACCCACAGGGCAATGGCCATAATCGTAAAGTTGGCCGCCACCAACATGGCACTCGGCAGATATGTGCCAATACTCACAAACCGCTCCCGCTGCATCAGCAGATAGAAAAAGAAGCTTTGGTGCAGATGCTCGAGCAGGTTGTTCAGACTGCGGAACGTGCCCTCGACGACACGACCCATGGCCATCTCGTCCTGCCACCCGATGCCAAACGGCTGGAGCGTCACGGCGTCGACATGATACGGAATAAAACTGCTGTGCGGGCCGCTGGCCAGTCCAAGACCCTGCTTCAGCATGCCGCGCAGCATGGTCCGCAGCCGGTCGGGGTACTGGTCGTTGTGGTGCCACATCTCCTGTATGGAGACACCCATGCCCATCTGCCCGCCCGCGATACTGTTGACCGAGTTGATCAGGTCGAGGTTGGGCAGCTGTCCGTTGACGCCGTCGTAGACAATGTGCACGCTCTCGAACCGTCCCTCCTGGGCGTAGTCGAGCGCGATCGCGCCCTGTAGAGCCCCCGACTTGAGGGGGAGACTATCGACGCGCGAAGAGTCGTGCGCATCGTGGTAGGCGTCCACCCACGCCTGCGGCCCGGCGATGCTGTCGGGCGTGACGAGGAAGATGATGTCCTTGGACCACAGTGACCAGCGCTTGAAGTAGCGCGCGAGCGTCAGGATCAGGGGTATCCCGTTGCGATTGTGTTCCCCCTTGACATTCTCCCACGCGGCCACCAGCACAATCGCCTCGGTGGCATCTCCCCGCGGCGCCTGGAGGATGGCGTACAGGTTCTCGCCCGAGTAGACGCGCCCGGCCGACTGGTAGGTAAAGTTCTGCCGGGATGTTTTGAGCCCGATACTCTTGACGATGGTCTCGAGTCCGTCGTTGATCCTGGCGCGCACCCACAGTCAGCAATTGATTGCTCGCGACCCAGAACCACACACATGCTGCCAGTCACTCACTCTATATTGCTCTTGCCCACCAGGCCGCCCGTCTCGTGCTTGTACGCCCGGAAGACATTCTGATCGCTTCCGCCGAAATACGTGTGCACCTGGCCCGGGAGGAGGGCGTTCTCCGAGATGTACGTCCGGCGCGAGTAGTCATCGAGCGGGAGGAGGAAGAGCCAGACAACGCCGACAACGATGCACAGCAGCGACAAGTACGGCGGAAGCTTGAGGAGACGCGGGTCGCGTCTTATGCGCAGCACGCCAGCTGTTTGTGCGCAATCACGTTAGCCGACATTGATGACAGACTTCCAGGCGGCACTTACACAAAAGACGCGGCATCTTGCACCACTGCGCAAGGTGTTCTGCATCTACACCTGGAGGAGCTGCGGCTGTCGAAACGTGGACCTCGAGGGTTTCCAAGACACGTCGTGTAAGCTGGCCTGCAAATAATTAATTGACCCGTTAGCTGAATTATCGCCCCGCACAGCGGCGCCATACCCCTGCAAGGTACAGATCCAGGGGTTTAAACTTTAAAAACACCAATAAAATGAACCATTACTTCATTGGCAGCACAACTGGACATACTGTGTAGCCAGTCGTTTTGGCTGCTTCCTCTATCATATATGCTTCACGTCGCTTTAAAAATAGAGAATTTGTACAACTTAAACACCCAGACTGTATCCAATTTCGTCATCCCCCGTTCACGGCCCTAACCTTTGGCTTGACCCGACCATACCCAACGCGACACCGGAGCTCCTAGGAGGCGGGCTCCCGGACGTGGGCAACACACCAAACCGACCATATGTCTTCTGGTCGAGACTCACGTAATGTGGAAGACGGCCCAAGAGGTTCAGCTTGCTCTCCACAAACCGCAGCGCCTTCTCGGGCGGAGCCAAGTACTTGAGATAGCCCAGGCCGCCTGTTGAAGCAAGTCAGCATTGCAATCTCTACGACCAACAGATGAAACCACATACAGAAATACCCAACCGCCAGCCCTGACAAGTGTCCCAAGAAGCTGGAGCTCGGCACCAGCGCAGCAACGCAGAGCAGAAGCGCAATCGGCGTGGTCCAGGTCGGGATATTGTGCGTTCCCACAACGAGATAGGGGTTCATCTTATACGTCCGGATCGCCTCAATGCCGAGAAGCAAGAAGACCCAAATACTGCAAACGAATTAGCAATGATCCACACAATCATATCTTACTACCCCAAAAAAGAACACACCTCGCGCCCATTACACTGGTATTCGCCCGCAGCACAAACTTCTCGATGAACAGGTAAATAAACGCCGGCAACGTCGCAAACGCTATTGCTCAATCGTCAGCAAATTTGTCCATCCCAAACACTAGAACTTTCTCATTAAAAAACCTACGCCCAAAAAACAGCGCCAACGAAGTCAACGTCCCATACTCAGCCTCGAACCGCTCCAGCAGCGGAATGAGCGCAAGAATGTTCATGACAGCATGAAAAAGGTTGAGGTGTATAAACGGGAAAGTATTCAGCCGGTACACTAAACCACCACACAATCAAATTAGCTTGAACCCCCCATATATCGTTTTAGTCAGTCCAAAACTCACAGGTCGTAATCCCAACCAAATCCGGAACCAGCGCGCCCCAATTCCTCAGATCCAGAACCGGCACCAAGCCCAGCACCCAAAACACCACAATCGCCACCAGCACGAGCCGCGTGAACAGCGGCAGCCGGTTGGCATAGGACCGGACGCGCGTGCCGCGCAGCAGCGCCGCGAAGCTGATGGCCGGTGATGGCATCGGAAGAAGACAAGCGGGCCGGGCACTCTCTCTGCTAGGAAATTCGAGGTGTCGCGCGTGGCGCGCGGAAGGGTCGGGTCGCGGTCGTAGGTCAATTCGGCAGCCGAAGGAGCGACAAGGGTGCTACCATAGCGTGTCGATAGCAACAACAACAGAAACGTCCGCCTTTCCAGGGAGATCCGATGCTCGCTGAAAATGATTCAAAAGTTGACCTGGCCGCAAACGTTACGATGGACCCGCGACCGCGCCTTATCGCCCAAATTGCGGGTCGTTATCAGGACCGTTTATCTGGCCCCTTGACTTCGGTTACCTGCATACCGAGGCACATTCAAACTGCCGGCTGCCCTAGGCCGATTGCGGCTCAACTACGGATACATTGTCACAAGCAACAGAAAGTAATTTAACGAATTCATTGAAATGCATAGGCCATGACTTATAGTTACAAAAAGGGAAAATTCTGCGTATTGCGCCGTTCCAGGTATCCCTGAGCCGCCCCATCACTTCTCCTCCCAATCCCCCATCATGCAAGCTAATGTCATCTGATTTATTTGTTGGCCTTGGCCATGGTGTTGAGCGCGCTGCCGTTCTTGAACCACTCAATCTGAGGAGCGTTGAACGTGTGCGAAAGCTTAACCTCGAAAGGCTCACCATCCTTGGGGTGCACAACCATGGTCAAGGGCTTGCCAACCTCGAGCTCGGTGCAGTGGATGTCGACCCGGTCATCGGGTTGGATCTTGTCATAGTCGGCAGGGTCGGAGAAGGTAAGGGGAAGCATACCCTGCTTCTTGAGGTTGGTCTCGTGGATACGGGCGAAAGAGCGGGTGATGATGGCGAGACCACCAAGATGGCGGGGCTCAAGAGCAGCGTGCTCACGCGAAGAGCCCTCACCGTAGTTCCAGTCACCAATAACAACCCACTTGATACCCTTCTTCTTGTAGTCACGGGCAACGGCAGGAACGGCGTCGAACTCGCCAGTCGTCGTGTTCTTGACCTTGTTAGCCTCGCCGTTGGCGGCGTTGATGGCACCGATAAGCATGTTGTTGGAGATGTTGTCAAGATGGCCACGGTACTTGAGCCACGGGCCGGCCATCGAGATGTGATCGGTGGTGGTCTTGCCCTGCGCCTTGATGAGGATAGGGCAGTCGAGGGCGTCCTTGCCATCCCACGGCTGGAAGGGCGACAGGATCTGGAGACGGTCAGAGGTGGGCGAAACCTGGACGGACACGGCATCGCGGTTGGCGGGAGGAGCCTGGTAGGTGTCCTGGCCAGGATCATACCCGCGGTCGGGCAGAGCATCGCCGGTGGGAGGCGTCAGGAGGAACTCGTTGCCGTCCTTGTCCTTGAGCTTGTCAACCAGGGGGTTGAAGTGGAGAGTGCCAGCAATGGTCATGGCCGTGACGAGATCGGGCGAGGTGACGAAAGAGTGAGTGGCGGGGTTGCCATCATTACGTCCAGTGAAGTTGCGGTTGTACGACGAGATGATCGAGTTGGCCTCGCCCTTCTTCACGTCCTTGCGATCCCACTGTCCAATGCAAGGGCCGCAAGCATTGGCGAGAACGACACCGCCGAACTCCTCGAACGTCTGGAGCTGGCCGTCGCGCTCAATGGTGGCACGGACCTGCTCGGAACCGGGGGTGACAAAGAAGGTGGACTTGGCCTTGACGCCGTGGTTGAGGGCATCACGGGCGATCGAGGCAGAGCGCGACATATCCTCGTACGACGAGTTGGTGCAAGAGCCAATAAGACCGACCTTGAGCTCATCGGGCCAGCCGTTGGCCTTGACAGCCTCGGAGAACTTGGAGATGGGCGTCGCAAGATCAGGGGTGAAGGGGCCGTTGATATGGGGCTCGAGCTCCGACAGGTTGATCTCAATCAGCTGGTCGTACTCGGCACCCTCATCCTCACGGAGCTCCTTGGCGTAGGAGCGAGCGAAGTCACCAATGTCCTTGCGCTTGGTCGCGGCGAGGTAGTCGTACATGCGGTCGTTGAAGGGGAACACCGAAGTCGTAGCACCAATCTCAGCACCCCTAGAAACATGTCAGCATTGTGTCACCATTTAGGTCGAAGAATTCCGTACATGTTGCAAATAGTAGCCTAGACAAAGCTGTTAGCAAAATGGTCACTTTTACTTGTCATAAAGGGGCTGCCTACCATGCCAGTGGCCGAGACGGTCTCGACACCAGGACCGTGATACTCAACGATAGCACCGGTTCCGCCCTTCACAGTGAGGATACCGGCCACCTTGAGAATAATGTCCTTGGGCGCAGTCCAGCCAGACATCTGTCCAGTAAGCTTGACACCGATAACCTTGGGGGCTTTGAGCTCCCAGGGGAGGTTAGCCATGACGTCGACGGCATCAGCACCACCAACGCCAATGGCGCACATGCCGAGACCACCAGCATTGGGAGTGTGAGAGTCAGTGCCGATAAGAAGACCACCGGGGAATGCGTAGTTCTCGAGAAGGATCTGGTGGATGATACCAGAGCCGGGCTTCCAGAAACCGATGTTGTACTTGGCGCAGGCGGACGAGAGGAAGTCATAGACCTCCTTGTTGATGCTGACGGCACGCTCGAGATCCTTGGCACCACCAATCTGGGCCTCAATCAAGTGGTCGCAGTGGACGGTGGTGGGATTCGCAACCGAGGGCATGCCAGCGGACATGAACTGGAGAATGGCCATCTGGGCGGTGGCATCCTGGCAGGCAACGCGGTCGGGGCGCAGGCGCAGATAAGACACACCCCGCTCGATATCTTGGCCCTCCGGGTCGTCCAAGTGCGAGTAGAGGATCTTCTCGGCGAATGTGAGGGGGCGGTTGAGCCTGGATCGCACAATGGCGAGGTTCTCAGACATCTTCTTGTAGTTGATGAAGTTGCCCTCCTCCCAGTTGTTTTGCCGCACCTACAACGTGCGCGATTAGCTATCCATTGGAACTGCGGATAAGGCCGTTGGTGCTCGACGAGCACTCACCTTCCTGTCCAGAGGAGAGTCTGTGACGGTGGCCATGCATCGCAGGCCCTTGCTGGCGGTGCTGCCCAGAGCACGGCTCCGGGCGACGCCCAGGAGCTGACGAGAAGCCAACATGGTGACGATCAGCTCGGCGAGCAGAGGGAATCAATTGGAGTGGAGAGGTTCAGAGCCACGGCACCGAGCTGGCTCTCGACAAGCAAAGAGGAAGACAGATCACTTCCCCGGGAACGACGTGTGCAGAGGATGTCAAGATGAAAAGAAAAAAATAGGTGGAGAGGTTTTCGGATCGCAAAGGAAAGCAGGCGGGATTTTAGATGGCAGTGGCAACGGGGTCTTGGAGCTCCTGCCACCGTCATAGCCGAGAAAGTCCTCGCGCAAATGGAGGCCAGGTCGCTGGCGAATCAGAGCGCGGCCGATTATGCTCTTTGGCAGTGTGGGGGAGCATTGGAGCATCGACATGACATGGCAGCCAGCCGGAGTGCGGCAGGCTAACCTGTTTCACGCTGTCCGATCATGTTTCCCTCGGCGAACACAAACCGACCATGCTGCCTTTCCACGGCTTCCCAGACCGCGACGGCTCCGAGACGGCCGGCCGAGCATCTCCATTTCGAATTGGCCCGTGAGGCGCTTCAAGGCGGTCTCGACGACGAGTTTCCGTTGTCCTCATCGTCCACAAGGCAGAACCATCGCCAGCTCCAGCAGCTCTGACAGGGATGCCTTCGCCTGAAGGGTCCCCGCGCAACAGGGAGTACCGAGGCTGCAACCTCTGTCTTCTGATGACTCTGAGAGGTCGCCAGTCGCGTTGCACTCTATTCTATTTACATGCAAAGACTTCTCGAGTTGATAGATGGCGGGACTGCTCTCTAGCTCGGCCCAGCTAGACTGACTGTAGGGGTCTGGAGGGATTGACAGCAAGAGGGTGACAGCTCTCACGGCTTGCATCATGACATGTGCGGGTGCTTCGTCATTGGCCGTACCCCACGGGAGAAGATATAATTACTGTGGTATGACGCCTGGCCCCTCACCGAGGGCAATCCCGTGCAATGTCTCAATTCCTCTTTAGAAGCTTCCCGACCGAAGGTTACGGAGGTATTCATTGCCGGGCAGCAGGACCAGACAGCAAATGCCTCAGTCTGATGATTTATTTACCGCCGGAAGCTTTGCTTCTCAACGTGGGGCACGAGTCCGGGGTCTAGACGCGGGCTGTTCGCGGCTGCGAGGCTAGAAAAAGTGACGCAAACCTAGCCCTGTCCATCGGTTCTTGGATTGGCTGCCGGAGCTGTTCTTGATAGCAGTCTCTCTGGAGGCCGCGGATTAACTCGCTCACCTTCCACGGCGGAGAGCAGCATGGAGTCGAACTTTGGCCGATTTGTTCCCTCCGACGAACCAGTATTCCCTGCACCGGCGTGTCCAGGAAAAATCAACAGTCGCATAAATTGGCGCCGGGAACGAAATTTTTGCAGACCTGGAGACCTTTGTCGGTGGGGCCGTGGGAACCCGGGTGGGCGGAGACGCCGTTTCGCGCTCGGCTACGAAGGAGATTCGAGGGCGATAAGAAAAGAGCTCCGATTTCCACCTTTCCGGCACGGAGAACGGCGTGTTTCCGAGAAGCTGTTGAATATCATGAGGAAACGGTGCTGCAGTGCATTCGGATCAAGTTGAAGCCTTTTTAGCTATCCCAACAAGTGTTATGCAGCAATGCTAAAGTTTGCGTCCAAACAGCCCGGCGGGCTGGTTGGTCGAAGCGTCGGATCCCACACCGGCAGAAAGTTGTCACCGCCAAAATTTTCCCCACGTTCCTGATTCTCCAACTCTCACTGCCAGACCGAGTGAAGCGACGACAACATCATCCCAGGATCTCAAATCGCAACCTCTATCTGTTAGCCAGGAATTCGCAGTCAGCCGTCATCATGGGTGTCTTAGCAAAGCGGACAATGACCAAGACCAGGAGGCGGTTAAGGTATGGCAAATGAGGGAAGGGCAGGCAAACAGAACCGCTGACTAGCACCAGGGATGTGGACCAGGTCAAAGCCGATTTGACAAACCCAAGACATCTCCAACTACACAAAGAGACCAAGGCAGCGGAAGACCTGCCTGGATTCGGCAAACATTACTGTGTAGAGTGTGCAAAGTGGTTTGAGACGGAAACGAGCCTCACCACGCATACCAAGGGCAAGCCACACAAGAGGAGGTGGGCTTTCATACTCATTCTGGCCCGGGTTGCCGTCATTAACTGTTACCAGACTCAAGCAGCTGAAAGAGGGCCCCTACACGCACAAAGAAGCCGATGCCGCGGTCGGCTTATGGACCGACAATGGAAAAGGGAGAACGGAGTCGCAAGAAGTTGAGATGACCTGAGGGCGGCATGTCCACTGCAATGGGTTCGGCCTGGTTCGTGGCCTCTCGTGCCCATCCGGATCATCAAGCCCTTCCCGAGTTATTCGACAGCATTATTCGACAGCGCGAAATTTGCTGCTCCCACAACTGCACATCGTCCCACACTCAAGAACGACAGCACCGCCTTGGGGTGCTCTAGAGGCGTGGCTTCATTGCGGAATCTACACGCGTCCATAAGAGATATCCTCCCCGAACATTCGATGCCAGAGCTAGCTGCCAGAAGGGGAGCCCGATTCTGTTAGATGGATTGTCTGACCGAACACTCGGACCCTGGCACGAGTGGCAAAGAGGATTGATACTCCGGATAGAAATAGATCTGGGGGTAGCGAATGAAGTAGCAGTTATCTGCAGGGTCCAGGCCAAATAACCCGTTGAGCCTTCAGAGTGAAATGTTACTGTGATAATGGGATCAATTCCTCGATACATCTGATATACGGATATCCGATAGATGCATATTGCCAGCTGAAAGTCTTGGCCTGGCCCCACTCTGTGTTTGTTGCCTTCATGACATCGCGAACCAAATTGTCGTCGCAACTTCGAAACTTCTGCTGGCTGACTTCATGTTCCTTGCTGCAAGGCTGGCACGCATCACGAACCGACCAAGCTTAGTTATGGGATCAGCGCATGCCGCGTACGCGGCGCAAAATAGCTCCTCAGGAAGCCACACAGTTACTGCCCTAGGAAGATGGTCCATCATCAACAAGCAGCTGCCTGCCGTTCAGACCATCAAAGCGATTCATGTCTACGACTTTGACAACACGCGTATGACGCAGATCTCCTACCTCGTCCGCAAGCTAACGACTAATTTGCAGTCTTCAAAACACCCCTCCCAAACCCAAAGATCTGGAACGGGCCGACGTTGGGCACGCTGGCGAACCCCGATGCGTTTGTAAACGGCGGATGGTGGCACGACTCCAGAATCCTTGCCGCGACGGGCGAAGGGCTCGCCAAGGAAGAGCCGAAAGCATGGGAGGGCTGGTGGAACGAAAAGATCGTCGAGCTGATTCAACTCAGCACCGAGCAAAAGGATGCGCTTTGCGTGCTTCTCACCGGTCGATCCGAATCCGGGTTCAGCGATCTGATCAAGCGGATGGTCACCAGCAAGGGCCTAGACTTTGATATGATTTCTCTGAAGCCCGCGGTCGGCCCAAACAACCAGCGTTTCCCCTCCACCATGATTTTCAAGCAGATGTTCCTCACAGCTCTGATGGAGACGTACAGATTCGCCGACGAGATCCGCATCTACGAAGATCGGGCAAAGCACGTCAAGGGCTTTCGCGACTTCCTCGCAGACTACAACAAGAAGCAGGCGGGTGGGCAGCGGACCCGTGGGCCCATCACGGCTGAAGTCATACAAGTGGCTGACATAGCTACCAACCTGGACCCTGTCATCGAGGTCGCTGAAGTCCAGCAGATCATCAACGAGCACAATGCAGCGCTCTCCAGCCGTCGGCGCGGGGTCCGAGGCGAGCGCCTCATGATCAAGAAAACCGTCTTCTACACGGGATATCTCATCAATGCCACTGACACGCAGCGTCTCCTCTCCCTTGCCCAGATCCCTGCCGGGTTTTCGGAGACAGATATCAAGTACCATGGCAACAATATCATGATCTGCCCTAGGCCTTGTCCACCTGGCATTCTTGAGAAGGTCGGCGGCATAGGCAGTAAAATGACGTGGGAGGTCACAGGCACAGCCTGCTTTGAGAATAACATTTGGGCAGCATGCTTGAAGCCGGTGCCCGGAACTGCCAAATTTCACACGGATAATCCAAGCCCGTTGGTGGTCTTGGCATTGCGAAAGGGTGCTCGTCCTGTCGATGCAGGTAAGATTCAGAACTGGCAGCCTGTACCGCCGGACAAGGCCTTCACTTTCGAAACCGTTGTTGGAGAGAAACTCCTTCTGCGGGTAGAGGCTGAGTATGCCGGTGAGGGGGAGTATCAGAGCTTTTTTCCCGGCAAGGGGGCAAAGAGGAAGCACACCATGGGAGAGGATGACTTTCGCTCTAAGCCGAGTCATCCAACGGGTCCTCGCAATGATCAAAGAAATTATCATCAGTTGTCTGGTCGCGGCGGCTCGGGACAGGGTCGGTTCCGTGGAGGCCACTCAAACCGGGGTTTCAGAGGCCAACGTGGCGGAGGACCTCGGGGGCGAGGTGGTCGCGGTGGTGGTGGTCACCACTACAAGTCGCTTGATGATGTCGGGACGAGAGACAACCAAGGTGGTTTTTCCCAGCAGGTATCATACGAGGATGACTCTCAGCGGGGCTTTCCGGTCCAGCCGCCGCAGGGTCCCTCAAGCCAGTACCATTCGCAAGGCCAGTATCAGCCGCCGTCTCAGCAGTATGGCGGTTGGAAGCAAAACGCGGGCCAGCAGGGGCGACAATCTGGCGGCTCGGGGTACGGCGATATGAACAACTACTACTAGGTTGGTAGTTGCATACGTTTGAGGCTAGTGTACATTAGATGACGATGAGCGCTGGGGCAACCAGATAGCGTTTGGAAGGCGTTAAGCGGCCGACTACGGATGACCGGTTTGGCAGGGCATGATTCTACTGATACCAAGTACTTTGATCTTGTGTCTTGATTGGTGTGCTGTCTTGAGTGTCTGTTCAATGATGTGGCTTGGTTACCAACATAAGTAGTAAAAAGCGTCTAATAACCGCACACAGCAGACAACGCCAGCTTCGATGTCTCTAGCACAACGTCTAGACCGTCCTTGCATGCAGATAGACGCAATCTAGATATTCCTCTCCTCCGGCTCGCTTCGCTTCGTACACTCCATAGCATCCACATTACAACCGCCCCATCCCATCCTGTCCAGGACACAAAACCCTCATCTCCACCACACCAAGAACACACACACAAAAGACCCATTTCTCGGGAACAAAATTCAACAGCAAAGAATCGGGTATGGTGTAGCGGTAACATCGCTGGTTTTCATATATTCTCTTCTCAAGAGAATTAAAGATCTCTCAGTAGCCCGGGGTTCGACTCCCCGTATCCGAGGTTTACCACCTTTTTTTCATGCTGGATTATTTGTTTTGGGTATAATAAGGGGGCAGTGTTGGCGCTGTTTTGTTTCCGGTGTCTACTTTGAGATGTTTGGGAAGTTGGTTTTCTTTTTTGCAGTTGGTTAGGGGCGCTGTTTAGATGGTGATGTTTGACTTGTCAAGTAGTTTGTAGGGTTGGTGAGCTTTTGAAGAAGGGAAGAATGTCAATAGACAAGTCCACGTCGCCGTTTTGATGTTACCTAGAGAAGAGGTTCCTGAGGAAAGGGGTACCAAATGTTGGCAAATATCCAGCCTGGAGACGAGAATCTCTTCAAGTGTTTCTCTGTCCATCATCTGATGAGACGGGATACCATTTAAATATTTCTGGATTCCTTGACTGCCGTGCAGTAGAGTAGGTATAGGAAAAAGCAACGCCGCCAAAGCGGTTCGACAGGTAATCGTGTTGAAGTTAAAATGAGGAACCCCGTTTCCCGAAAACACCCGACTCACACAGAGATATACCCACAAACCTTCTTGATTCCATTCGAGCGATGATACAAGAACCAAATATACAGATAAACAAACCGAATGATCAGTTTGTGCCACTCACCTCGATCGACATTGTCACACGACAACCGCCGACCCTCGAGTGTGTCTCGATAGCTCAACTTCACCCATCTCTTGCCGTGAGATCCGATCCAACATTTCCCTCAACAAAGCCGGCACCACCACCCACACACCAACGGCATCTCCTTCCCCAGCCAGGTTTCCACGAATCATCAACAGGGAGAAAGATGAAAGAATAAAAAAAAGGACACAAAAAAAATCTCGTCACCTGCAGGATTTGAACCTACGCGGGCGAACCCATTAGATGCCCGAATCTGAGAAATTCAAGTCTAACGCCTTAACCACTCGGCCAAGGTGACAGTGCGATGCAACATTCGGCTCGGAAAGTGGACCTATGAGGTATTGCTTGCATGCGGGGGATATGCAGCAGAGGTATGAGCGGCAGGTCGCTCGCTCGCTGATGGGATGGGATGTTCGATTCGAATGGGCGCTTTTCGTTTCAGGGTGATTAATTTGACCGTTTGAATGGTGTGCAGTGATGTCTCGATCAAGGTAGGCAAACTGCGTTCGATGCGCAATCCGATTGAAGTAAGGTATCTCGTTTGGTAAATGGTTTTGGTATCGGTTGTTTTTTGACTTGGCTCAGGGGCTGCTGCTGAGTGGTGCCGCGAAAAAACTTGTGACGGTAAGAATCTTCAGGGGGCTTTTCAAGCATCCCTTCCCGAGGAGATATTTTGCAAAGGACAGAGCTTGCAAACCGGCCATCCCGACACAGTAGCTAGGTATGATATGGAAGGAAGAAAAATTGCTGTATCAAACTTCCAGGAGAAAGATTTTGGGGGCAGTGGGGAGGGCTCAGTCAAAAACCCGATGAATCTCCTTGTCACAAAAAAAAACCAAACATAGCCAAGGGGAAAGGCGGAAAAGGAAACAAAAAAAACAGACCACCTCCTAACCCCTTCTATCATCTCTCCCGCCGGGAATTGAACCCGGGTCTCGAGCGAATCTCCCAAAGATGACAAGCTCACATACTGACCACTATACTACGGAAGATTTGTGAATGTTAACTCATTCACCGTAGTGTTTTGTCGGGGGAAGGAAACTTGGCCTGGAAGCTCGCATACGGGGAGTCGAACCCCGGGCTGCTGAGAAACTTTTCTTGGTTCATCAGAAAAACCATGAGAGTCAGCTATGTTACCGCTACACCATACGCGATTTCTTGCTTTTTTGTTGGGATGGAGCTTCGGAGTTGTGGGTTATAAGTAAGGATGGGGATGCTGGTGGTGGACGAATTTTGTGAGTTTGCTGGGGTGTTGGATATCCACATTGGATTTGGTAATAAGAGCAGGAAATGTTTGTTCAATACCATGGATCATGGGTGTTTTTGTGAAGTGGGAAAGGCTGTGAGCTTTTGGGTACACATGACACAAAATGCGTCGATTGTTGGCAGGAGTCTAGAGAACTGGGACGTGGTTGGACTATGGAGCTTCGAGTCAAACATCTTTGGTGAAAAACTAGCTAGGCAGTGCTGGACTTTTTCTTTGTCCCTCAGTTGACTAGCCGTGGGAGTGTCCCAGTGAAGCTGGGGCCTGGTGGTCGAAGAGTTTGAGATGCAAAACTGAATAACTTGGACGATGATGTCGAGCCATCATGTCAACCGAATTCCATTTTATACTCCCTGCTGGCCATTACATCTCCAAACGCATCTCCAGGGTAGTTACGGGGCCTACAAAAGACATCGACAGCGATAATGATTACCGATCCCTATGCTGGGTTGCAGGTCCGGTATCTGCTATGATCTTTCCGTCGACTCACTCTCATGACGCAACGTTCCTCATCGTCCTTGAGCGATGACCAAAACTGAGGGTAGATCGGGATTAGTGCCAAAGAGGGAGGAAGAACTGAGCTGCATACTGCCGACTCAACAATACAGCGAGAAGCCGGTATGCACCTTCCTATCCTCCCCGGGTGCTGTTGCCTAGCCGAACGCGCGCCAGGATTTGGTCATGAAAGCACGAAGTCATGAACGACCTGGAATCTGCAGTACTCGCCATAAACTTGTACGCCGCCCATGGCAACCGCACTCCCCGAAGGCGCAGTTCCCCTTGGCATGTACGGAAGCTCTGACCTGGCCAGGACGTTGCGTATAAATCCCATGCTCTCCTCGAGTCAAGGCTCTCCCAGTCCAAGACTCTCTCCGACAAACATCCAACCAGCATTAAAAGTAACCATGCTTCGGAATTGCACTCTCACGGACCTCCCTCATCCTTTCCCCAGTTTCGATAATGACATTCCCTGTCTGCTCTGCCTCTCGAGAACGTTGGTCCCACCGAGAACCGGATGCTGCGTTTACAGAACTGACGAGAACGGTGCGTTTCCACGATGCCTGGCGCCTTTCGTTACCTCTTTCTCACTTTGATAAAGGTGCAAGATTGCCTCGCTGCGTTGAATGTGAACACAGCAGGTGGGACTGTCAGCCGGTGAGATGCCTTGACTATCTATGCTTACCATGCAACGCTACCACGATCAGATGAACGCTAACGGCTACAGGTCCCAGGGGAACGCAGTCTGGAGGTAAAGATGTGGTGGGCGCAGATCCTGAAACTCCCCCCGGAGCAGGGCGCTCCCATGGCTATTCATCATTGGGGGGTGAGCCTTATGGCCTGGATCCGTGAGCACATCGATACAGAGCACTCAATGCACCCACAACATGACCAACAAGCCGCTGCCCCGAACCTCGCGGGGGCTACATGTGATCCCATGTCGGGCCAGCCGAGTCTGGGAGAGAGCAGCACAGTCGCTGCCGAGCGTCAAGCACTTGCCTCAGAGTGCAACGCAGCTACCGAAAAGCAGAAAGAAATTGCCGAATATCGCAACGCAGCTACCGAAGAGCGCCAAGCAGCTGTTGAAGAGCTCAAAGCACATGCCGAACAGCGCAAAGCAGATGCCGAACACCGCAAAGCAGCTGCCGAACACCGCAAAGCAGCTGCTGAAGAGCGCATAGCAATTGCTGCAGACCACATAGCAGCTGCCGAAGACCGCAAAGCAGCTGCCCTTGAGAAACTCGCGAACCTAGTTGCAAGTATGGCCGTTTCACCGTTGAGCAGCGCACCGTAAGGTATCTACCATTCGACACTGACCCTGAATGTAGGAGAAAAAAGGCAACAAAATATTTGATTGACATGCATGACTAAGGCCTGGAGATGCCGGTGGCAAGCGGAGGGAGACCATCAGCGCAGTGTGCATTTGTTTTTGTAGACATAAATGTTGATCAAGATTTTGTCGCTCCTTTTGTTTCCACGATCCTCCTCTGTTCGTCGGGCGGAAACATGGCGGTTCCCTGCTGCAATGCGTTTACCAGAGTGGCGAGGGCGTCATTCTTGAAGTCGTCAGCTGTGCGCACCTTGTCCAGGTCCTCTGCGAATTCCTTGGTGGCGCGCTGGAGATAGTACGATGTGAACTCGTCTGCCACTTCCTTGTCTGATTTTTTGGGCTGAGGAGGACCGGCCATGGTGATGAGGGACGAGTGTGAGGGTGGGGGTCTGAATATGAACTCGGTGCGAAGCGGTCGTGGAAGCCGAATATCAAGTATCAAGTTTGGGGATTTTGATGCTTGGTTTGCGACTGAGTTGAAGTTGACGAGAAGTGAGAAGCACTTGCGCTGAAATACCTGCAGGGAAGGGGCCGGGGGCGGGGGCCGGGGGTTTACAAGGCCTGCTCCCATTGGGCTAGCTGGATCGGACGAACAACACCAAAGATTCCATTTCGCACCGCACCCTTCAACAACTCCCACCAAAAACAAAAGAAAAAAGAGTGCAAAGCGACAACACGCCGATTCGACCGCACGCCTTCCCAGTTTACCAGACCCAAAGGCTGCCTCTCATTCAACAAGACTATACACACACCCGATTTAGCAAAGGTACCTCCTACCACGGGCAGCCCGCAGCGACCACGACAACATCGCGCACCCTCCCTCCCAGTAAAAAGCAACTGCAAAAAAAAGATAGTATAGAATAGCAAAACAAAAAAGAACAATCTCCCTCCCCTCGATCTATTCAAAGCGAAGCGTCCCCCCGGAGCTTCCGCCAAACCGGACGGGGGACGTAGATACCCGCGTTAGAGACACTACTTTAGCTACTTCGCTGGTAGGTAGGTGTGGAAAGTTGACCTATATACCCCCCGAGTACTAGACCGAGTGACGCCATGGACTTGTTTAGATCGGATCACATTTCGATCTCTCTGTCCATGCTCAATCTGATGCTCGGTACGTATCCAGAAACAAGCCCCAAAATAGAGCACAAATATCGGCCATCGATAACAAGAGGGACCCTTTGCATTTGGTTGCTCGCAGCGGGTACCGTGCGAATCCGCTGACGGACGCCCAGAATGTTAGCCTCAGCCTTGCACATACCCGAAATACGAAACGACCAGTAGCGGGAGAGCCTTTTCTCAAAGCTTCACCGAATCACCAGATTATTTCCTTCGAGAGAAAAAAGCCGGCGGGTCTGCCCGTCGCTCTGCCAGAGTGGTCCGTGCATCGTATTCACACAGACGATGCGATTGGCCGGCGAGCAGGAGATCCTGTCTTGGCTGTCACAGGCCGGTGGCTTGACGCGACGACTGCCTTTTTGCAACGCGGGATGGTTGAAGTGCGAAATACGACCAACTTCGAGATTCAAGTCATGGCGAGGAGTATATATATTCTTGGTGGTGAGAGGCAGGAGGAGAAGATGGCCGTGATGTGGTGTCGCAAACATCGATAACATTGTCTACCTTGGCTACTTATTCCGTACCAAACAAGAGAATCTCCATATTACCGACTAACAACAGAATCTCCAAATCAGCATGGGAGGAGAATACGTCAACGGAAGCATCTTCTTTTATGCCCCCAACAAGGGTGCTCCAGTCTTCTTCGCCCTCGCCTTTGCGCTTTCTGGCGCCTACCATGCCTACCAATGCGTGTAAGCTTCTCCCCGTTGCTTGTCTTCTTCCCTGGCTGACATGGCCAAGCCACTACAACAGCTGGAAAATAACGGGACTCTACGTCTTCTGTTCGATGCTCTTCGTTGGCGGCTTCATCGTCAGAGAGCTTGGCGCGTTTGACTATGGGGACCTGATCAAGTACATTGTCACTATTTGTCTGGTTTACGCTGCTCCGTACGTCCATGGTCGTTTCCGTCAGGGGGCAGGGGGCGACTAACATGCAACAGGCCTCTCCTTGAGCTTGCCAACTACAATATTCTCGGGCGGATATTGTATTATGTTCCCTACCATTCCCCGGTCCACCCAGGTCGGGTCATCACCACTTTTGGCTTCATCTCCATCGTGGTCGAGGCGCTTAATGGGAATGGCGCATCCCTCAGCGCCAACCAGTCGCTTCCCCTGTGGAGGCAAGACCTCGGCCGGAACCTGCTGAAAGCGGCGTTGCTTATCCAAGTTGGTGTTATTGGTCTCTTCTTGCTCCTGGCCGTGACTTTCCACCGAAGATGTCGCCGGGCGGGCATCACACACGCCGGCCTCAACAACGCCCTCTACACGCTCTATGCGTCGACGGCGCTGCTGGCGACGCGAACCATCTACCGTGTTGTCGAGTATTGGAGTATTGCCGACTTCCACTACGAAGAAGGGCTCGACCCCATGACGCTGAGCCCCATCATTCGCTACGAGTGGTTCTTTTACGTCTTCGAGGCTGCTCTCATGCTCTGCAACAACGTCATGCTCAACATCCGCCATCCCCGCAGGTTTCTGCCCAAGAGCACCAAGACCTACCTCGCCCAGGACGGTGTGACGGAGATCCAGGGGCCCGGATATGACGACAAGCGCAACTTTTTCATCACCATCCTCGACCCGTTTGACCTCTACGGCACCATCAGGGGGAGGAACAAGGCGGAGCGTTTCTGGGAGAATAACGGGTTCGACGGATCGAATGGGCAGCGGCAGAAGTTGGCGAACGAGAACGACCTCGAGGCGGCGTGAAGTGTGGAATCCTGCTGGTTAACCCGACCAAGGACGAAGCGGAAAGCCCGAGCCAACAGCCCTGCTCTTGCGGCCGCGCCGAGGCACCCATTTTGGAGATTTGGGAATAAACTGGTACATTTTCTGTAATATACGTAGATTGGGTAGCTGTTCATTTTGCTGCCTGCTCCTGGGCAAGCACAATAATATTTTTGAAGATGGATTTGTTTACAATGAAGCCGTTGCTTGAAGCTCGCAAGTCGGATTCCGACAAAACCATGGCGGTGGCAGCCGCAATCTCACTGACAAGTAAGAGCCAAGGTAACTGTGGCTTGTCAAAGAGGCATCAAAGACAAGTGCGATTGAGGATTCGGGCTGGCGGTGCTGTGGTGCTTGGCCGCGCCGCTGTCTTACACTCGCATTCGGGCCACTTGCGAGATGGCCCGTAGGGGAGCCCCCTTCTGACGGTAAGAAAGGGTGCCTAATGAGGGTAGTAAATAAGGGGACCGCGTCTGGGATCAGACGACACGCAGGAGAGATGAAACAAAATATATCCCCAAAATTGCAGAGCACCAGTCCGCGATCCTGTTTCCGAGACGTCCTTTTTAGCAAAGACGGTTACATTGACAGAAAGGAAACGGGGTGTCGCACTCGAGATACTGTCGATATTGGCAATGGCACCGTACCGACGCTTCTGAAACAGCCTCGTTTGCACTGTGTTGCGCCACTGCGCAGCCGGCACCAGCACAGTGCACCGCCGTTCGCCATCCCCGCAGCCATATCGACAAGCCATTCCTGCGAATCCTGTTGCATCCCACTCCTCCATCGTTCTTTTATCTCCAGTGCCGTCCCAGCTTCTGGAAGCCCCCGGAACGGACCAATGGGAACACGTCTTGGCCATTGATACACAAGCCATCACACAATTTCTCTCCCGATGGTTGAGGTCGCGATGCGGGGAAACAGTCTTGGAGGGGCCGGTCAGCCCAAGTGTCGATCCACGGATAAGATGTTTGGAAGTCCTGGAGAAGCAACGGGCTCGAACATCAACTTTTAGCAGAACAGCGGCCGACGAAACAGCGACGCCAGCCACAAACTCCTGGCGGCGTCTGTGCCAGCTGCCATTGTTTCGTTGTTGCTGTTCTCCTCAAACCGCCACGCCGCCTCTTGGTCGTCGCCCGGCCGGACCGCGGCTTGATCCTTGCCGTCGTGGTCGCCGACGGGGTGCTGCATGTCACAGAAAGCCCCTGATCACTAGCCACGACGCGGTCCATAACTACCTGTCGAGCTGGACGAACTCACTGAAACTGCAATTGAATTCGGCGATCGATAACTTGACCAGAAGGACGAATACTCGCCACCGCACCGCCACGACGATCGGCCGGACCAGCACGCCGGCATTGGCGAATGGGGACAATCTTGCCGTTCTGGTTCAGGATCACACAGAGTTGCCCCTCATCAATTGAGTTTTTTGTCTGAGAGAGTTCTTGAGAGACTGCAACTGCGGAAACATTGGCGGTGGTTGCGGCATCAAATGGCCGATGGTCCAGATCCAGGGTCCCGGCACATCTCCAGGCTGCTATATTTCCAGCGAACCAAAATAATCCTTACCCGCGGCGGTGCATCCGGTCACTGTGCTCTTCTCCTTGCCGCTCCTGCGCTGTTTGTTCCGCACCCCCTCCCCTCGTTCCCTGTCCACCAATCCCTTATAGAACCGCCGCCTCCCCAGAGCCTCGACAGACACCCTTATTTTCGGCCACTCGAAGCGGCTCAGCTGACCTCACCTTTTCCCGTCGGGCGGCATTTGTCGACTGCCTGTCGATCCGAGAGCTCGCTGTTGGGTCTTGTCCGCTGAGCCTGGATCGGCTTCACTTATATCCATCCCTCTTGCCCGCCGCCATGGCCACTACCTGGAGGACAGAGCCCGTCATGGATTCCCTTACGGATAACGAGCGGCGAGGGCCGCAGATCTATGTTCACGTCGAGTTTGGCGTCTCATGGACCAAGAAGCCGCCAAAGAACCACGAGATCACGTACCGGTCCCGGAACATGCGCGAGAGGACACCGGCCTTTCCCCGTCAGGTCCCCGCGCTCAACACCAACTACCTCGCCGCCATCCACACCTTTGACCAGCAGCAGGCTCGTTCTCGGCAAGGTCTGCGGGTCCGCACCGTCCCCGAGGGTCATCACCGACGCGAGCAGGATGCGGGCAACTATCATCAACTCCAGGAGTACTACCAAGTACCGCCTCCTCCCTATCAACAACAACAACGAGAACAACCGGACGAACAGCGTCGTTCTTCACGGGCCGACTCGAGATCATCCCATGAACGAGGACACTCGGCCCCACCCCCTATCGGAGAGAACCCCTGGGACGTTTTGCAGCACGGCGGAAGGGGAGGAGGGCCATCCAGCTCACGCCAGCAACCGGACCAGTGGAAAGCCCTCCCGGCGAACCCGTCACAGTTCCGTCTCGGCGAGGGAGGGATGCCCTGGTCGGCGTGGTCATGGCCATTCGAGTATCAACCCGACACACCCACCAACCAGGACGACGACGACGACGAGGAATCACTCATGACCCGATCAGTTCCCGGTCGGTCCCGTGATGGAATGTCGCCCTTCGCCACGAGTCCGACGATGGTATCGACATTCTCCCCGGAGCCGAGCACGACGCCGCTGCGGGTCCGCGACCACGAGACGGGCCGGACGCGCGAGCTCGGCGCGCTCTCGGCGGCCATGATGACGGTCGACAACGGGTTCGAGAACCAGTGGTGGAACCAGGGCCAGCGGGAGACGGTGACGGGGAACGAGACGGAGACGATCGCGCCCGAGCCGCCGAGAAGGGCGTTCTCGTCGCCGGTGCAGCACGGAGGAGGACCTGGACCATGGTCGGCGTCGGCGCTGCTCGACACGCCGGCGAGCAGCAGGGACAGAGAGTCGTCGGCTATGGACTCGATTGTGTCGCCTATTACTGCGGCGGATGGGGGTAGTCCCATGCCGGCGTTTCAGTCGTTGCATCGGACGTTGTCGACGAGGTCGGAGGAGTTGTTTTTTACGGAGCGATGATGACATGAGAGGTTTCGGGACTTAATTTTATGGGGATATATAATTTATTGGTATCTTGTACTACGGAGTATAGGTGGGTTATGGTGTTTGTTGGGGGTGTAATCGGTTTGGATCAGGATGGATGGTTTTGTCTATGGACTGGGAAGCAGATACAGTGTATTAAGTTAGGATGGGAGAGACAAAAGAGCATGCATCGGCGTCGGGTATATAGTCACTCCTTTTTTGGCGTTGGGGGAATTTACATAGGTTAATCTGAAATCTGGATTGTATTCTACGGATACCTACGGATGGTTAGTGGGTTGGTTTATGTCCCGTTGACAACCTCGACAGCTTGGTTACTCGATTGCTCAACCATCATCACCCAGACTCAAACAATAAAGACGAATCCATCAAACCCTTGGGAATCTCTCAACCACTCAAAACACATTTGCCCCCAAAGACAAACTCTAATTATTTCACAAAATGTACACAGCTAAGAAAAAGAGATCCCATCAAAAAACGCCCGGACCAGAAGCTCCCACTCCCAAAAGTAAAAAAAGTACAAAACCACCCCTGCATCCCCAAACATCTCTGAAGCATTGACGCACACACGGACATGAATATGCACCGTCGATCAACGGAACAGGCTTCACTGACAGCTCCCTGCCCTGCCTGCTAACTAGCCGTCCTTACCCGTGCCAAGCCAAGCCATCCCATCCCATCCCATTACTCTCCCACGTCTCCGTACCGTTCATCCCATCAAGCAGAGCCTCATCGAATATGGAGCCAACAAGTGGCAGCAGCCTTGTCAGAACAAGCGAGCGAGCGAGACCCCCATCATCATCACCGATCAACACAAACAAAGAAAACAATACTTTTAGAAATATATATCTAGTGTACTGTGTCCTATGCATCCAAATACCAAAAACCAAACAAACGGGAAACCCAAGAGTTGAAAAAGCCACCGACCCAGGGCCTAGGTCTAGGGAACGCAAACTGCAGGACACATAAATCCGCGGGCAAATTCCGCGAAAAGCAAACAACCAACCCCCAACTTAGCTAACAAACACATTGTCAGAACGCATGGCAAATGGCAAATAAAAATCCACAGAGAGAAAATATACGAAGCTGGGAAAAATGGCGTTTTGGGCTTGCATATCTAGCGTGTATGCGCAGCGCGGTCCGAGAATGTGGGAATCGGGAATTTGGTGCAGTGAATGAGGCTCCCCGAAATCTTGCTGCCTGGGGCTTTTGCATGAACTTGTGGCGACAACCTCACATCAAACCCCCGGGCTGCGCACATGGTCTTGTAGATCTGGGGACGGACCCTTTTCCTTTTTGGGATTTATTTCTTGCGAAGTTTGCAATCTGCAGGTCTTGGATATTGAGTGGGCATATTTGGGTACCTAATGATGGCGCTGCGGTTTGCTCTCTGCTACGTTTCCCGAGTCTTGCAAGTCCCAAGTCTCATACAGGCAGGATCACACACAGGAACAAAGGAAGCAGGATGAGTAGGCGAGAAGCCCAACATCATCTGCCAGACGCGCCGCAACACACATGATCTGAGAGAGAAAAAGGACAGATATTTTTTGGGACTTCCACAGCATACCAATGATACTAACCAAAATCCCCATCCCCATCCAACAGGAGAGAATAACTTTTGTTGTTTAATCTTGAGATAATCCACCGAAACGGCAATGTCAAACCACCACCACACAACACTATCTTGCATCGCCACCTCCGTGTTGTGTTACTTGAAACAGAAAACTGGTGTAACGTTCACCGCGGTCCGACTTCTCTCCCTGTCTTCCTTGGTAGGTCGGCGGCTTTCAAAAAGCTGACCACGGTATGGAATCATACCGTAGCAAAGCAAGCGGGCCGAATTCGATATCATCCCATCCACCGTCCACCGTCCGCCGGGGATACCATGGTCCAGTGAAGTTTTTACTAACAAGAACTTTTTAGTAGTTCATTAGTTAGTTAGTCAAGCGTGGTGGACCGGTGGATAGGTGGTCAAATGATGAAAAAGGCTGACAACCGACTGGTGACCGACGTGTGACTTGCTTGGTTCTGACATCGGGTCCGCTGCGATCTGATGAGCTGACATGAGGCCATGAGGCCATGAGGAATGAGAGCCGACCTGATGATGACACCGGGACAGGAGGGGAGAGTATCCACCCACTCCTTGTCCAGCAGGGGAAATACCACAGTAAGAGTATGGAATCACGAACTCGGCAGTTACGATTCCATCATGGGCCGACTGATGAGATGGTTCCTGTTAAACCCGCGCCCGCATCACAATGTGTGCGTGATCTGACCCGCCGACGAGCGAGGCATTGCTCGCAGAAGTCGCAGTCCGGCAATGGTGAGATTACGCACCAGCAGCAGCACGTCGGTCGGTAGTTATTCCCATCATTCCCCTGGACATGGTCAGAATACGCTTCTTCTGTACCTGGAAGGGCGCGTATCCATCCGCTTGCACAAACACCACGGCCGCCATCACCGCCATTACCGCCATGATCAAGGCGGCGCAGTACAACTCCTCATGACAATGCCATTCCCCCAGAACAAAAGAATAATACCTCGCCCAGAATTGAGGTATCTCGTACCCGACTCTCCGGCGCCACGAACGCGGACACCAAGACAAACTCCCGGCCTTTTTGTAAAACGACCAGGCAGAAAGATTACACCACTTCCTCCAATGCATATAATAACCACCAAAAGTCTAGACCGCCGCCGCGCGGCTAGCTAGCAATGGGAAAGGCAATACTGCATGAAAGACGGAATGAATGTCCAAGCCCGACGGGCCTAATGTGAGACAGCCGCCCAAGGCCAAGGGAGGGAGTCCCAGGAAAGGAAGGGGGATGAGCCAGGCAGACACATTTCACCCCCTTCCATTCTCCAGGACAAGACCCAGGACAGGACCCGAGCAGCCCATTAGGTAACTTATCTACTGGCATACTCAAACAACGGCCAGACAATCTATACAAAAGCGTATCCGGTAATTAAAACAAAGCGGAGCTACCCAAGGTTACCTAGGCAGCAACTTAAAGTAAGGTAAGGTTAGTTCTGAACAAGACGGGTTATTTACCTACTTAGCTCATCACGACATTCACATGCCATGCCATGCCATGCCAGGCTACGTGCCTCTGATGGTGAAACTTGCCTGTCTGCGGCGCTTCTGCAGAAAAAAAGCGAGCCTTAGACCACTATCCCGGTCCGTCCTCTTCCTGGTTGACGCGGGGTTGGCGTCAGAGAACAGTCTTTTTGGATTAAAAGCAGAGAAGAGGATTCTCTTCCTAGGTAAGGTAGTTATCTGCACGCAGAAAGAAGCAGCAGCCATCTGCCGCTTCGACAACACCATGCCTTTATCATACCTCTCTCACCATGCTACAATGGTTTATATTTACATACTTTAGGTATATAACTTTCCGCAGATTCCAAGTTAGGTGCCATTCCAACTACCCAACCAGCCCTTCCTCACAGGAAAACAAACAAACACACCGAATCCCTAGAGCCCTCCCGAGCGGTCATCTCATCATCGACATGAACATCCTCTTCCGACTCTCGCAGCGCCACCCACTAATCAACACCCAACACCGCCAGACAGCCCTCCTAACGCCATAAGTACTCGTACCATGAAAGACAGCGCAAATAACGAAGGTCCCTTCGGGTAACTGACCTGCTTCTCGAAAAAATCCGCCGTCGAAGCGACATCGACCATACCATACCGTACCATCCCGCCCTTTATGCTTCTAAACCCAATCAAAGCAACGATACACGACTGGTGCGGGTGTGATGTCTCCTCCCCATTAACACCGACATGAGTAGTCCACCTCAAGTTACTTTCCCACGACTTGTAACACATACGTCTATATCGCCATACGACCCCCCACCAAAAAAGAAGATTCCAGCCGTAAAGATGGCTGTGGAGAGTTGGGCGGGCTAGGATTCGAACCCAGGTCTTTTGCTAAAGCGCTGAGAAGAAGTAGAGAAAGGTGAAGAAAACAACGCTGTTGTTGTAACGCTTAGGAACACGCTTGACCACTGCGCTACCCGCCCTTGTCGGGGTTCTCTTTGGCATACATAGCAGTGTGTTCTAATCTTATATACCCCGTTTACGTTGATACTAACAGAGCAAAAAAGGAAGAGAGCTTGGGCGGGCTGGGAGTTGAACCCAGGTCTCCGGGGCCGATTTCGAGTCGATGACGCTACCTACCTGCCTGCCTTCTTGTTCATGCATGACCTACCCAGTTATGATCAAGTCTCTTGCCTCTTGCCTCTTGCCTCTCGCCCCTTAGGTGATGTGACGCGAGCTATTTATTCCCAAGAAGCCTCACCAGAATATCTCACAAAAAAAAAGGTAGATTTTAGTCTTGCTTGTGCCTCCCATGGAACTCAGCTAGTTAGCTCCCTCTACTGCGTGCGACAGATCAACCCTCTCGAAACACCTGAACGTTTCCCACCACCTTTGTTTCTCTTTCTCCCCCCCCTTTCCGCCCCTGTCTCCTCCCTTCCTCACTTCCTCAAAGCTGCTACGAAAGTACGAAACCACTCGACGACTAGACTCATCGAGACTGAAAACTGAGCCTTTGACCAACGAGTCCCGACCTCGAGCCTAAGGTAGACTGACAACACCCATCGACTCCAACCACCAAGCATATATCTGATATATGTAAGGTACTAGAACTACTCCCGTACAAAAACAACATCACACATACACAAGACCGAAACCACAACTGGAAAAAAATATCATAAATCCTGTCTGTCTGTCTAATATAAGAAGAACCCACGGCATGGCACGGTACGGTACAAAACAAAGCTCATCATCCCCCATCCCCCCATTCCTATTCTTATCCCATCCTGTTCCGTTCAGTCATAGCCACCCATCCAACCATCCAGATAGAAAAAGAAAAAAAACTCCCGAGTGGCCTCGCGACCACAGTCATCTAGTAATGAACAGTGGAGTTTTCTTTTTGTTTCTATAATACCCCCCTCCATCCCTGGAATGTTCCTGTCCCATACCATGTACCATATCCATAGACGATGCTACCACCCCTTCCCCCAAAAGGAACAGAAAAAAAAGTTACAGAATTTCTCGTTTCGTAAAAAAAAGTTCCTCGCTGCTCTGCTCTCTCTTTCTCGCAATAAGAAACAAAGCAACAAGTAACAAGTGGTATCATGTCATCAGCTTCCCCTTTCCTCATTTCTTCCTCCCTCTCCCAATCGACCGAACCAGACCCGGCCCTGAAACCAACATGTCCAAGAAGAAATACGACCGAGGATTCAACCCATCCTAACAGATGTGAAGCGAAAAAAACAACAACGTATCAACAGCGGGTATAGAACGACCAGTCAAACTCGAACGAGCCGGGATCATGCGCACCCTAGGCGCTTGTCTCCCGCTCCTCCTGGATCGCCGTCATCTCCATCCCGCTGCCCCCCAGACCACTGCCCCCCTCGAGCAGCGGCCGGCTAGGAGGCGGATTCATAGCGCCATTGTTGTTGATCCCCTTCCCCGAAACCCCGTTGCCGTTGCTCGGAGGCGTCACGGCGATGGGCGCGTTGAAGTCCTCCGTCGTGCTCGTCGGCGTCGTAGACGCCCTGGTCGGCGGCTCGAGCGACGGCGTGTCGGCCGACGACATCTCGCGGTGCAGCGGCGACGAGTGGATCGGCGAGTTGCTCTTCTTACTCTGCGTGTCGCCGTTCCCCCCCTTGGACGAATTTCTGGGCGAGACCCGCCCAGTCTTTTTCTCAATTGTCATTAGCTATCGATTCACCACGGGTCGCACTTAGCTTACCGTCTTCGCCCATCTCAACCCGCAACTATTACAAAGATCGCGGTTCCCGCTCGGCCCTCGCCGCCATTCCGGGGTGTTCCGAGTATGGCAGTTAGCACAGTCGCGGACCATGTTGCCACCCTTCCTCCGCTTCCGCTTTTTCCTGTTCGACAAGAGCGTCGCGAGCTCTTCGGCCAGTAACCGGTTGTCCTTCTCCACCTGCCGTAGCTCAAAGATCCAGCTCGTACATCGCGTCTCGCTGAGCTCGTCAAACAGATCGCGCTCGAGCTCATCCCTCTCTTCCTGCGTTCGATCGGCAAGGAATTGGGCAGTAGGATTAAGGTCAGGTGTCCTCCCGATCGTCGAAGAGGGCGAGATGGGATCCTCCACTGCCGGCGCCGGTGTTGTCGGAGTCGTCTTCAGGTTAGATGCCGGCGCGATGGCGCGGGAAGATGCTTTCAGCAGCTTCGTCTGACCAAGCAGGAAACTTGGCTTTTGACCCTCGGCCGCATCACCGGGATAAAATGTCGTTAATGCCTGTAGAACCTGGCCACGCTTGTTCTGGACCTCGTGTTTGCAGCTGACGATATGGCCCTTGCGAGCCTTCTCCATGGTCCGCCCGAAATCGGCTCGCGTCTCTTTTCGCATAAGATCCTGCATGCTCGTACCGGCAAGGTCCCCAGGCTGTAGGTCGAGAAGCGAGCGGACATTCGACGAAACATGCAGAAACATGCCCGACGTCGAAACCTTGGTCCATATTTCCGAATCCCCGACACCGCCGTTCATCTCCAGCTCCAACTTCCGAAGCGTGTAGGTCGGACGCTTCCTGCCCACCAGAATGATGCATTTTCTCCCCTTACCCTGCTCCGAGAATAATGACCCGTACCCCTCGAACCACATGAATCCGTTTTGCTTCTTGGCGATGCGGTAGGCAATGTTGACCGGGACGCTTGGTTGGGCGTCCTTCAGGTCTCTCGTTATCGGGACAATGTCCGACGGATGGCAGATGGTCTCGAGGTTCTTCCCCACAAGCTCGCTTGCGTCGTACCCCAGAACCTTCTTGCATGACGGTGAAACATAGAGAAACAGGCCCTTCAGCGATAACACATGGATGACGTCGTCGGCGTTCTCCAACAGCATCTTGTCCCAGGACTGCTTATGCCAGTCCGACGTCACGCCCTTGGGGTTGAACGACTGCAGAAGCGTAGACACATCGTCGATACCGAGCGTCTGCCCGTTCTCGGGATCCCACTGGCTCTGGCTCGGCGGATCCCAGATGGGCCGGGTAATGTCGCTGTGCGTGTAGCTGACCGTCATGGCACCGTTGGGCTCGTGCCCTGAAATCGCATCGGGGCACTCGACCAGATCGATCTGGAAGCCGATAAAGTACCGGATCTCGTCGGTATCCCACGGGATCGGTATCATGGTCAACAGGTTCAGGAACGGCTTGCCCCCCTTCCGGTAGTTTATCAAGCTCTGCTGGATCTCCTCGCCCCGTCTAATGGCCTCCTTCAGATTATAAACAGCATGGTTCTCGACAAAGTCTCGCTTCGTGCCCGCCTCAACTTCACCCGTGGGCGACTGCAGAAACCGGCAGTTCTTGCCCACGATCTCGTAACGGTTGTATCCTGTCAAATTCTGGAAATTGTCCGATACGTAGATAATCGGGCAGTCGTTCAGAGTGACGTCGCAGACAACAAACGCGCACGACATATCGACGGCGCCGATGTTAAGCCTCGGATTTTTGCGAGATGCCACATACCATAACGCCCTCAGCATGTCGAAGCCGCTCTTGGAGTATATACTTTTGGACGTGTCTGGCTCCGGGCCAGCGGTAACCGGTGTCATCGTCACGTCGGCAGGGGCAGGGGCGATTAGTGATAAGGGCCGTGACGACGCCGTCACTGGCGACTGGAAGCCCGAGACTTCGGAAACCTCCTGCGTCAATGTGTTGTTTAGATTTGATGTGTACTGTCCGAGAGTTGGGTTGATGTGCAGATTTGGTTGTGCTTGCGGCGTCCGCGAGCCGTCCGGCGGACCGTAGTCTTGCTCCATGTCCATCAGCGTATCGTCATTCTTGGGTACAGACTGAGCGCCGGTTGTGCTCGGAGCGTTCAGGGGGCCGGTATCGACTCCCAGGTCCATGGCAAAGTCCGTGCTCACCGGGCCCATCGTGGATGGCGGATACTGATCCTGCATCGACGGGGAGCCGAATAAATGGAGCGCGTGCGGATTGGCAGTCAATGATCCCATGTTCAGGTTAGAAAAGGCCATCATGTTGCCCATCATCTCCGGAGACAGGTTCGCAAAGTCAACGTGTTCCGACATGGCCAAAAGGTTGCCCTCAGCGAAGGGCCCGGAATGGTCGGGCATGACCATGTCGTTGCCCATATCTCCATAGCCGCCGGACATGTCGTCGGTCGGAGACACCATATTCCCAAACCCGAAATTCTGATAGGGCCCGTTGCCCGGGCTGTATCCAACCATGGACATCTTTTGCTCGGCGTCCAGATGACCTGGATAGTGTTGCGGCACGCTCTGGCGCCGTCGGAACTCGTGGGCGTCCTGCTGGACCATGTCGTCCGGCATGCCCATGTCCGACATGGCCGAGAGCGGCGTGGGGAGGGCATCCCCGGGGGAGGAAGTGTTTATCATGGCCACGTTGTTGCGGCCGTGGTTGCGGTTCTGCTGGGCGCGGCGCGAGCCCATCTGGCGCTGCACGTCGTTCGTGGACAGCGGGGACGGATAGTAGTTGTCCATGGCGGCTGCATCGGCATCGCCTAGCCCAGGATTCTCCAGAGTCTCTCAATACGCGCGGCGCTGGGTCGGCATCCCATTCCTGACAAGTTTGCGTTGGGGTGTTGTCGGCGGGCCGTGTGGGTGCCGCATCGATCAGTGGTCTCGAGGTCGGTCTGGCAGGCGACGGCGGGTCGTCGGTGGTGGCGGGTCGGGTCGAGCGTCGGGTCTAACGTTAGCGTCGGGTCGAGCAGACGTCTGTCGGGACAGGCACCAGCGTCGAAACAGTGGTCGCCGGCTGCTGCGCGGACACAGGCCGTGATGGCGAGATGGCAGTCTGCAGCGTGCGGAGCAGACGACGGCGGCGGCGAGCAGAGGGGGGTGATGGCGGCAGCGGAGGCGGTATCTGAGGATCGACGTTACACACACCGGACGAGTCGTAGCGGGCGGCGACAGCGGCCGCGGAGTTGGGCGGTCCAGCACCAGGCACAGCACTAACAGCAGGGTCTGCAGAGGCTGGCCGTCTTGCCCGTCCAGAATTTTATTGACGTCGGCGCCGGCAGGGGGCCTTCGAACCCGGCTGCTACTGCGGAACTTCCAGGCTGGGTGGCGGTAGCACAGCGCGAAGGCCCGGGCAGCTATTCGAACCTGCGGGATTGTGCGATGCGAATGGTACAAGAGCACGGTTAGCCGCAGTCAGTGCCAGGACTACTCATGCGATGCCGTTCCCATTGTGTGAACGAGTGGCGAGCGGGGCTTCTCTCTGCGCTTCCCAACATCCGGAGCTGCCAAGCTCTGCTCTCGGGTACGTACCCTGATTCCCCGCCATCTGGCTCGCTTCTTCGAAAACGGACATTGGCCGCCCCGAATCGAATTCCGCCAATTTCCATCCTGTCTCCTGTCCCCGTCCAACCCACCGCAAAGGCTCCCCGCCATTGCCAGTCCGAATACTAGCTGCTGGCCTGACATGAGGGACATCAGATGACGCTCTACCGTCGCACAGGAGGGTCTGTCTTTTATTCGCCATCATGCCTCCCTGACGCCTCCACGACGCTTAGGACCCTTAAATGTCTACAACTGCCTCCTGACAACCGTTTCCCAGCACGTTATGCACCTGACGTCACGCTAACTTTCCCCTGGTGTCGGGATACGAAGATATTTTCGTTTCTGCAACCCATTCTGTGATACGTACGTAGCTGCGTGGCTCGACGCTTGCTCACCCGTTCCCAACGGACCGCTAGGGCTGGAGAGTTGCGCTTTAGGCGGGCTATCATCTTTATAACTAAATTGCTTCGTGAAGTACAACCATACACCATACTCGGTAGCTTCATCACGTCTGTGTTGATCATAACTTTTGTATCCCCTCTCAAAGTGGTGTCTGAGCATCTAGCCTCCTTCTAGCTAGCCTGTGGGAAGCCATTATCCCCAACAGTCTCTCTCGGCTTTGCTCTTGTGGTATCAACAGCTCTTCCAACATCCAGCGGCCTGTTCAACCCCAGCAGGCTCTTATTGCTGGCCATGCAACCCCCCTCGGTGTGCCAATTCCAACGCCATGTCAGCAACTCCTCAGTCTCCATGTGGCAGCCAGTCATGTCACCAACGGTTAGGTATCCATAGAGTACTCGATCGCTAGCCGAAATATCCCCGGATGAGTTGCTGAGATTCCGGTGGGAAATTCTGCAGCAGCAACGATGCTGCGTCGGTGTTGGTGATGGTAAGAAGTGATTTGGTTGCCGCCACAACGCGGGCAGCCGTCTGACCGCTGAGGGCATCGGCCTCGAGCGCTTGTCCAACAAAGACAAAAACGGCTGCAGCTTGAGACACAACCACCGGATGTTGTCTTGAGCCGTTAGCAGGTTTCAAGGCATGGAGAGGGGGGTGTGACGTACTTGTCTATCAGTTCTGCCAGGTAAGCATAGGCATATGGCGCTGCCTCTTCATCGTTCGTGATGGGCAGGTACTTGAACCACTCGGCGATGACCTGGTCGACCGATGGAACGGCAGCCGCGTTGAAGTGCAGCACCTTGGCAATCGCGGCGCATGCGTTCTCGGTAGCGTACACATTGTCTTCACTCCGGGCATCGGGAAACTGCAACGCCTCGAAGAGAACCTGGATCGCTCCACCCAAGAAGGCAGACCAGGCAGGGCCGCCATGGTGAGCGGCAATCCCGATGCCGTAGGCTGCCGCCTGCCGGATGGCGGGCGACTGATCCTTGCATCCATGGAGCAGGGGTTGGGTGATGTAGTTGGCGTAATGGCTACTTTCTGGACCGCAGTACTCGAGAACGTCGTCCATAATGCAAAGGCCCCATTGCCGTTGCGTGGCATCGGGGGACTTGAGGAACGCTTCGTACGTGTTGATTAGCCGCTCCCAGGGGCGGAGGAAGGTCTTGCCATGGTACTTGAAGATGCAATGGAACGCCTTGTTCATGTCGGAAAGGAGAGTCTGGTCGTCCTCTATCGCCAGCATCAGCTCCTCCTGCTCGTCCTCGGCATCCTCCGCGTTCGCCTCCTCGGTCCGCTGCTGGACCCTGTCCTTGTAATCCTCGAGAGTTGAGTGCGCCGCATCGATGAAGCGTTCCATATGGTGCTCGGAGAGACACACCCGGCCAATGACCTCGACCGACTCATAGAAGCATTGGTACATCTCGGCGAGAGTGTCGATAGCAGGCTCCGCGCTGAGGACTTCCAGCAACTTCTCGACGGTGGCAGCCCAAAGGCCGTTCAGTTCGTTGGAGTCAGGTCCAAAATGCTTCTTGTAAGAGCTAAGAAGGTATGGGACGAGCTTCGCCGAGACAACCCGCACGGGGTCGTGGAAGAAGAATGCGAGCCCGGGAATCGCAATCTTCTCCATAATCTCGGCGGCAAAAATGGCAAAGTCACCCTCAAGAACCTGCGCGTACACTACCAGTAGCTCAATGGCCATGTACTTGTCGTCCATGGAGCTGGTCCGTATTCCGATGGTTTTTCCGCGGAGGGGCACAAGTTCCCAGCCGTCGTCTTGCTGGAACTGTTCGACCTGCTCATCCGAGTCGAGGATCTGGACATCTGCCTTAGCACTTGCAAGCTCAAGCAAGGGAGGCATAACAGTCTGTAGATACGGCAGGAACTCCTTGCCCATGACCCGGCACATGCGGCCCCAGCAGTGCATCAGGTATTGTGACTGCGGGTCGTCGGCATCCGTGATATTTTGTTGAATGGTTCCGAGAAGCTGAACGAGCATTTGTGCGTCTGGACCCAGCCTCTCCCGTCCGACTGCCAAAGCGATGAGAGTTGCACATTCCATCGCTTTGGCCCGGAGAAGCCTATACTCCCTTTCGCTCTGCCCCTGGAGCACATTGACAAGCAATGGCATCAAAGAGTCATAGTATTTTGCGAAGTTCTTCTCAGCAGCATCGGCGATAGTGGCGATCGTGGACAAAGCCTGCTCCTGGACATATCGCTTCTCGTTCTGCAAAAGCTGGTAGAGACTCGACAACAGCCGGTCCAGATAAGGCTCCAGCACACTCTTTTCAGCCTCCTCACAGAAGTTGACCAGAGCTGCAGCAGCATGCGACTTGACACGAGCCTCCGGGGATTCGAGGACTGGGAGGATGGCGCTGAGGACGACGTCGTAATAGTCTTTCTGCATGGTTGGGGCGAAATCCGTGCTCATCTGACCGATCGCGTTGCAACCTGCCCATCGGACGCGGGGATGGGGGTCTTTCAGAGCCGGAACCACCAGCTCGAGAACCTGCTTCAGCTCGCCAATCATCTGCTCACGACAACCCTCAGAGATGGCTGAGATGGCCATCAGCGCCGCGTGCCTATCCCGCCATGCCATGGACTGCATCATTCGCGGTAGCCAGCTAAAGGTGGGTTGCAGGATGACCAAGCCTCCTAGCTTGTTGGCCAGTCTATCCATGCAGTGCTCCCCGGCGACGTGGTTCTGGTCACTTTCTTCCTGGTCAAGCTACTCAAGGTTAGCACGGAGGTGCGAGACACCATGGGACGCCACCTACGTCGTCGGCTGACAGCCACTCCGCCGCATCCTCGTCGTCCTCACCGAGGTCCGTCATCAAGCTCAGACACTGAGTGATCATGTCGGTTGTGTAGTTCGGGTCCTTTTTGCACATTGAAGGGGAGTAGTCCGCGAATGTGGCCATAAGTTCCAGAGCATTCTGGCGGCACAAATCGTTCAGCTCCTTGTCTTGAATGACAGATATCGAAAATTGGACCAATGTGTTGAATACGGGCTTGAACATCTTCGGCGAGCTTTCGGCAAGTTCGATGAGGGCAACCAGGGCCTTGCTGAGATCGTCCGAGTCGTTCGACTCCTTGATCGGAGGCAGGATATTCAGAACTTCCGGTAGGAGGTTGTAGTACTTCGCTTGGTTCTTCTTGCTGAGGCTTCGGAAGAAAGCAGCAAATGCCTCCATCGCGGCGAGACGGACCTAGACAGCTATGGTCAGCGGCAATCCAAAACGGTGAGTGGCGCCTCATACCGCCACGGATTCGTCCTTGAAGGCGCTTGCGAACGCTTGAGCTACAACTTCCTCATGTTGCTTCTCGATTATCCCAGGCGTGGTAGTAAAGACGCGGAAGGCCGTCTCCCGTTTCCCCGCCTCAGGGGCCTGGCTGAGACTGAAGAGCGCCTGAAGAAGCTCCGGCCACGACTCGCCTGTACTTGTTAGCGCTAAGAAGGACAACATGGGGACAAATCAACTGACTGTTTTCCGAGTACTGCCTTCCAACCTCAGCGACAGCATCGCTGATTTTATTCCTGACATTTCTGTCGGATTCCTGAACCAGGTTTTCCAGAAGTTTTGTCCTAATAAGAATCGCATGATCCTTAGACAGCGAGATAAACATATCGGTGTTCTCGGAGGTTGGCGTTTTCCGCGTCTTGGAGGCTATACGGCGAAAGATTACAGCCGCAAATGAGCGCGTCTGTTATCGATCCGGGATTAGCATCGACCAACACAATGAGAGTTCCTGATGCGTACAGAGGTATCTCGTGCGGCGCCAATCTGCTCGGCCAGGCCCATTAGAAGGACTTCTGGCCGAGTGTTGGTCCAGCTGTTCTGCAAGTGCTCCTCTGCCTGAGAACGGATGCTGTTGTCCTTGGACTGGAGGGCCACGAGCAGCTGGCCCAGCTCCGCGTGGACGTCGGGCGCCAACAACGACATGGCGACGGAGGGAGATCGATCCAACAGAGAGGTTCGAAAAAGACAGGCGGCTGCCGGCCCAGTGGCACGAAAAAAGCGCTCAGTTTGGTCGGCGTCGTTCGTGAAATTTGCTGGAACGCCCTTGGGCTCGATTCTCGCGAGGGGTCACGCCGGAACGCGTTAGGCAGAGGGGATGAGTGACAAGAGAAGGGCACAACAACAGCTACCCTTGTGCGCGGTAGGTCCAAAGACAGAAGCTAGACGCGTCGGCGAATGACGGTGAAAGTATTGAGAAGAAGTACACTAGCTTCAAGACTCGGGCTCGGTGGGAAGGGATATGCGCAGAGGGGAAAGAGCGAAGATGTTCAGTTATTTTTTTGATTGGGCCTGGATCAAGGTGGGATGGGAATGGAGGGGTACCGGGGCAGGGTGGAGAATCTTGCCCTCGCAGGAGGGTGGGGTCAGTTTTCCTCAACACTCAGCTGTCCCTCTGACTTTGAGATGTCCTTTGCCTCGGTGACTAGACCTGTGCTTTCTTGATCATCCCCACGGATCAACCAAGCCGTCAAGTGGAAAAGCTCGTTCTTTGTCCCTCCTGTGCAGTCGGAGTTGCGCCGCTGGTTTTAATACCCAACCCAAAAGCACGGGCCACCATGAAGTGAGCACTCAAGTTCTCACCAAACCCCAGAGGAGGTCCTACGAGTCTCAACCGAAGAGAAATTTAAAGAGACGAGACGGCCTCGACCGCAAGATCGAGAAGAACCAGATCAAATGCGCTATCCGAGGCTATGCGCGACCCACATTGGCTGGGTTTTTGGTGCCTGACTAGTTCTAGGGTTCGCCCTTGCAAGGAATTATCCGTAGTACCGCTCTATCTATGCCCCGTCGTCCTCCTCTACGGGGTATTGCAGAAGTCGATAGCGGGTAAGTCAGGATCGCGAACGGCTTCTCTTGAAAGTCACCTGCTTCGGGTCTCGTCGTTGAGACTGGAGTCCATTGGCGACAAGATGCTGTTGATAGCGCTAAAGCGATAACGGATCTGGGGGAGGGGTTGAGGGGTTGAGGGGCAATCGGGCCAGGGTTACGAGGTGGCGTGACGAAACACCGGATGCCCAACCACCGGGTTCGAGTAGACCTGGTGATCATCTCTGCGGTATTTGGTCCGGCGTTTAGTTACCGCTGAGACCAGCGCAGCCTATACACAGCAGAGCAGCGCGGCTGCAATTCTGAGCGAGCGCGGCGACAGGAGCGGAAGACAGAGCCCCGCCTGAACTGTGTGGACAGTGCCAGAAACGTCGTCATACCCCTGGTCAACCTCTACAGTGCCTGGTGACCAGTCACCAGTTCTGCCTCGAAGCAAAGAGCTCCCCCCATCACCACCGCGACATCCGCGACTATAGATGTAGCACCGACTCGCCAGCCACCAGACTATCAATTCCTCTCCACAACTTCTTGTCTTCAACAATTTGAACCCTAAGCCATATCCAACGCCATGGATTCTACAGAACCGCAACCAAAACCTGTGCCGGGAACAAACGCTAGCAATTCTAGCAGCTCTCTGGGAGCTCCGGTTCCAGAACGAAGCAACTCCCAATCCAACACGCACAAACCCGGCCACGTTTCTACACATCGACAGAGCTTTGTGGAAAACCAGAGATATCCTCCGTCGCCGCGCTCTCAGCGCCACCCGTCGTTTACCCAGCAGGCCATCCAAGAGCTCCTTATCAACCCTCCCTCCAATCGCCATGCAAACCCACGGTTCGCCGGTCGAGACTGGCGAGAGATTGCGCTCGGTGAGCTGGCACCAGACGAGGTGCGGTGGGCGGATTGGGATACCAGCGTGGAGGACGCCACCATGGTACGGTCTACAAAACCTCGGCGCAGTGGAAGACTGCTAACGCTTGTTACAGACACTCATCAAGAACAATTCAAGCAATGTTGTTCTTGTTCGCGAATCCCCCGATTCGAAGACGGCCGTCTCGACATTTGACACCAGCGACCTGAACGCCTATCTGCTGGTTGTCGTGGGTCTTGCGAAGCCCGATGAAGAGCATATTGAAGTGTATAACGAAATATCGAAAAAGGCACAGGCACAACAAGCCATATCGCTGCGGGAAATCCAGTACCTCTCGAGGAAGGAGGAATTAGTGGTTCTTCCCTGTGACTCGACTCTCGACAGGGCCATGGAGGCGTTCGGCAGTGGCATTCACCGTTTGCTCATCACCAACCAGGCTGGTGAAGTAACCGGTGTCCTCAACCAACTCCGTCTGCTCGAGTTCTTCTGGAACGAGGCCGTCAACTTCCCTGTTATCGACAGATTGTATGGAAGCCTGCTCCGCGATCTCCAGATCGGGACACAGCAGATTATTGCCATCAAGTAAGCAACCCACACTGTTTCTGTCTGTGTCGTGCTGGAGTTGACCTTTACAGTGCCGATGCCCCCTTGGCGGACGCACTCCGTCTGATGCACAATGAAGGCTTGACGTCGGTTGCCGTTGTCGACAACGCACTAAATGTCGTCGGCAATATTTCGACTGCAGACGTCAAACTCCTGACCAACGCGACTAGCCTGCCGCTGCTGAAGAGTTCCTGTATGCATTTTATCTCGATAATTCTTTCAGAGCGGGGCGTCGAACGGGGGCGGGATTCTTTTCCGGTATTCTACGTCAACCCGTATTCGACACTCGCCCACACCGTGGCCAAGCTCGTCGCCACCAATTCGCACCGAATGTGGGTGGTCGAGTCGGCATCACCATCTCCAAGCGCTCCCGCGACTCCTCTTCTCCAGCCTAGCCAACCGGTAGTTCCATCGGTGCCGTCCGGTACTCCGGCATCCGTCGGAGCCAGCTCTCCTCCCACTGTAATTATTCCAACGTCTACCACCTCGTCGGGGCCGCAATCCCCTCTCCCAGGCCAAAGCATGTCGTCTGTCCCCGCTTCCACACTTCCGGGCGCCCATCTCTCTGGCCGTCTCACCGGCGTTGTGTCCCTGACAGATATTCTGAACTTGTTTGCAAAGTCGAGCGGTCTGCGGCCCTCGGACCCGTCGGAACAGCGCGCGCGCAGAAGGCGCAGCTCAAGCAGCTCCGTCCGGCCGAGTCTCGACATGAACAGGACGAGCGTCGACATGAGGAGGTAATGCTGGGATTAAACGGTTAGGAAGTGCAAAAGGGGAGTGAATGTCGGGAAAATCAGCATTTCATATTGGTGGGTTTCCTTCGGCGTTTGTGGGTAGGACGTGGCAGTTTAAGGGGGCATTTCATAGCGTCCTGGGTCAATCCTGTTATTTGGGCATTTCCTAGAATACTTTTCCGTACGGGATAAAAGATCATTTGAGGGCTTCAACCTCCATCAGACCCGTGAAGTCGGTTCAATGCAAGCTCTTTCGGAGGAGCTGTCACTAGGGTATGAGAAGACATGCTTCTGATATTACACCAGAGTAAGTTCATTTTCCTACCCAGCTGGAAGGTCGAGGCTGCCATATAAGAGTCCTATGAACTCTGTGACTGCAGGAGGAACGGGTAGGCGGATGGGGACGGGTGGCCCGTAATAGGGGGCCCTATGGCCCTCACTCACCACCTCAGAAACGAACGTGGTACCATCGATTCTGGGGATAAATCGCTGAGGACAGCACCTCGTCGTCGATTGCAATCTACTACCTTATGTATATCGGCGATTATTAGCAATGTCTACATGTTCACCGATTTCGTGTCCCTTATATATACCATACCGCTTTTCTTATATGTACATTTATCCCTTAGGTCTACGTAGGGGCGTAGAAGGTAGTTCTAACACTTCTACGGTTTATGGTATGCTATTCGAAACCGTACAAGTATACAAGTAATTTTAGATTTTTAAAGAGGACCACCACCCAGACCCCTGATGACGTGATGGCGAATGAATAAGCTGTCCCGAATACTGACGATGGAAACGGGGGAAAACGGGGAAAACAGGGAAACGAACGGGGGTGGAAGAAGACTTGACCAAGAAAAAGGATGTGGAAACCGTACCACACAACACACAACGGACAGAGAGGAGAAGAACGCAAGAGCCAGGAAACCTTGATGGACGTGAAGCCTAGGAGGGTAGATGGAAGCAACGAGCATTCCGTATTCCAAACGGTTTAGAGACAGCGAATACTACTAGGTAATTCGGTCCCAACACACACACGCAGCGGAACATAGGTAATCGAGTGAAGCGGTATGTATGCATGATACTTTCTTCCATTCATCCCCTGTGACTCTTGCCATTCCCAACCCGGCTAGGTTGTGTGTATGACGGACTATCCAAATTCCTACATCCTATCCTTCACATTCACTCACCAACCCCCTCCCCCTTTCCAGGGGGGTATTCCGTAGAGTTCCTCTCAACTCCGAAGGAACACCGTCCAAACGGGATATACATACACAACCTACAACTCCCATGGCCTTGGCAAGGCATGCCATTAGAGCCATCAAACCCCCAGACTAGAAAAAAAAAACGCCGAAGCGCCAAGCGAGTGCAAGAAGCCAAGCCACGCCTTACCCATCCGCCCTACCCCCTTACCCCCTATCCCGTTCCCATCCCTCCATCGCTGGTTCCTTATTCCTGATATGATATACAATATAGACGAAGACAATACAATACAAAGTGAATTCTCCCAATGTGAACTCACAGGGGAAAGAAAACAGGATAGTGCGCCAGGTTGGTCAAAAACTCCTAATCCACGCCCATATTCTGACTCCAATCCTCGTCCCTTGTCTCGTCATATTCTCTGTGGCAATCACCACTGATACTCTCCTCATCGTCGGACTCGGGAAAGCTACCCGCCATTTTTCTCGTCCCCCGTCTCCGAGGAGGCCAGTCTTCTTCTTCTCGGGCTCCCCGCATGTCGTCCTCGTCCTCAGACCAGTCCCATTGCACGGGAATCTGCTCGCCCTGTTCGCCCATGCCAAAGATGAGACCGCGCCACTCGCCGGCTGCGATGCGCGCGGCGACCTTGAGCATCAGGTTGACGAGGTGCGAGGGCGGGGACATGAGGATCTCGCACGTCTTGTGGATGACGGCCATGGGGAGGCGCTTGACGGCTGTTAGGGCGGCGCTGGTCTGGGCAGCCCGAAAAGCTGGGCGCGGGGAGAAGAGGTTGGCGGCTGGAGGGAGGGGGGACAGGGCGCGGCGGCTGGGGGAGATACTGCTGCTAGCTGTGGCTCGGTGGCGGATCTGAGGGCGACGGGATCGGCTGGTGGTTGTTGACGCTGAGGAGAGGGAGAGGGAGGATGTGGAGGGTTTCAGGGGACCGTCCTCGTGTATCGAGGAGGCGTCTTCGTGTAATGGTGTGGTGTCTTCATGTAATGGAGTTGTGGGTGAGCTTGGTTCTTGAGGGTGTTCCTCATCGACGCAATTCAAGGGCTCGACGTCGCAAACAGAGGACGGAGCGGTCGCGCAGTCGCTTGCCTCGGAGGCGTCCGTAGTTGTCGGACTTACGCTCCATTCGTGAGAGGCGTTGGATAGTACAGTTATATCCGAGGCGTCTTCCTGATGCGGCGCTTCCTCACCCTGCTCGCTGTTTTGAGCACGGGGCGAGGCCACAGGGGAAGTATGTTCTGATAATGGTGGAGATGGGGGTAGGGGCGCAGAGCGGAAGGATTGTGGACTGTGGAATTCGTCCAGCGACTCGGCTGGCGATTGAGGTTCCGTCTCTTCTTCCAAGGGCTCTTGTGCCTGTTCTTCCACCGGCTCTTCTTCCACGGGGTCTATTGGACCCCGTGCCTCTTTTTGCGCCAGCATTAATTGTGGTGGAGCAGTGACACACCGACTGGCGTAGAAACCACTCAGTCTCGCCACGTTCGAATGTGAAGGTCCTTCTGGGTGAACAACAGGAGAGGCGTCCTCCCCTTGATGCGCATCGGGCTCTTGAGCGTCCTCGGCTGGCGCTTCGCCAGTGGCTTCCTCATGTGGCGACGACCCCGAAGATTCAAGAGCGCTATCAATACTGGGTTTCCGACTTATTATAGAAACTGGGCTCTCTGGCCTCGAATGTGGTCCATCAACCCCCCTGTTCAAGATCCGCGGGCGATCGACGGGAGTTCCTGGGGTGGGAGGTAATGTAGGACCAGGTCGCCGGACCGGCGTCCATGGGCGTTTCTTGACCGGCGTCGATGGTGGCTCGGGTAACTCGACGGTAAAGGTTCGCTTGAATGGACATTCGGTCTTCTCGAACTGAAGGATCTTGTCGAATACCTCCCGCAGGAGAAGGGCGCGACGCGCATCTTCCGGCTCGGCCACCGGTATCTCTATTCGCCAATATTGCGGCCGTCGGATCTGGAGGACGAATTTGCTCGAGGACTCGTCCACACACCAGACTTGGCTCTTGGGTAGAATCGGTTGAAGGGCGGAACCGCAGCTGAGAAAAGCGACCGAACCGGGCGCACGATATATTCGGAAGGGCCCTATTTCACTGTCAGATTTAATCCACCTGAGATGGCCAGTCGTTATGCTACCCACCGACGGCAATAGTCCTCTCGAGCTGAGAAGACCAAGACAGCGTTCCGGGTTCGATATCGGGCGCTGGAATGCCAGTCCTTGGACCAAAAGATGTTGGGCGGGAGCCCGCGGTGAAGGAGACGATTTTGACGGATGGATGATCGTAGAGCGTATCGACCGAGCCATCGGCAGCTTTCGAAGATGAGGAGTTGTGAGCGGCGCTGCTCTGGACTGGGGCCGTAAAGACGCGGCGCGGCGCGGGCATTGAGCCCGGAGGTCTCGAGAATTCCATGTTCGATCAATCTAGTCTGTGGAGCATCGTGGACAGCCGGCGCGGGTCAACATGGCGCGAGTTGTTGTCGCGAAGGAAAGGAGAGCGAGTGCGTCGACTTGGATCGAAGGCGAGAGCTGCTGAAGATGCTGCTGAGCTCGCAAGGATTGGGGGAATGGTCTCGGATGGAACGAGGTTGACGAGTGTCAGCAGATTCCAGCGCTGAGGAAGAGAATCTGAGACGGAACACGCTTCCGATTGTGGATATAAGCACAACGGACAAAATAACGACTGTCAAAGAAGGAAAAGCATTGGAGGACAAAGTCCTGAAGAACCATGCAAAGGCTCGAGAGCTCAGAAGAGGTGAAGAATGATCCTTGCCGATGGTCGAGGCGGGCGCCCGGGCGCGACGACAGCCAGGATGCCGAAAAAAACACGGTCCCCCACCTTTTTCACAGAGGAGCTAAAAACCTGGCGCTTGTGAACCGGGAAACAGACGACTTCAGAAATGTCAATCACCAAATCATGCATTTATTTCTGGCGTTTGAAGATGCGTCTACTCAGCCCCTCGTTCCCCTCTTGTTCTATAAGTTATATCTGAGCTTTATTGCCGCAGGCCTTTGGGTAGCTACGATTGGAGAGAGCTTCCGGTCCATGCACCATGCCGTCCTTATGCCGATGTCTCCATATCTAGGTTAGCAGCTTGGTACTCTAGCTAGGAGAATGCCACCGGACAAAAGGTAACTCTGTTAGCAACTTCTCTTCGGAGATCCTGCAAGAGATTAAAGCCACTCTCACTTGGGAAATCACCGCTTAACTACCGATAACCATGGAGATGGAAGGGTGGGAGCAGACTGCGAAAGGCAGCTCTTAAGATTTCCTTAACTCGGTCCCCTCGCCAATAACCGCGGTGTTATTCCTGAGCTGGTCTAAATATACAGCCTCTTCCGGCCTAGCGCAGTCCCGATTGGCGCAACCGTCCACACCACGCCTATTTTGGTCTGTGCTGCTCTGACATCATTGCCTGATTGCTTTGTTGAGTGTGCTTCTGGTTGCACCTTTCATTCCATTTTAGTTACTGTTTTCACTTCACTGGCCTATCCTGACAAAATGGACCCCAATAGACGACCCCCCATTGAGAAGGAGAAGCTCAAGCAGCTATTCGACATATCTCATTTCGACCTCAACGCAGTGATTCGGGGCATTCAATTGACCGGCGTGGGTGGTGCGTGGCCCTCCCTGGCCTCTAGGCCCTGTCTCATGATGCTTGGCACTGACAACAAGAACAGCCCATAGAGCACTGCAGAATCCAAAGCTCTTTACCTCGCAGCATTACAAGCAGGCTGCTATTGCTGTTGCTGCTGGTATCGCCATACGCATTCTGATCGCTATTCCTGTGGGTAATCTCTCAGATGCCGTGGTCGTCAGCTCTGACTTCTCGACAGATATACGGTGTCAAGGTCCTCCTCTGGGTTTCGTCCCTCATCTTCTCACTCGACCATGCCACCTGGGATGACAAGATTATTGGTGGCCTCGGCTTCATCGAGGACCATGTCCTGCAGATACCTCTTTTCCTCATGACACTGATGCGCTACTTGACTCCGACGCTCGACGACCTATTCATGGACTCGCTCCGATGGGTTGATACAACTTATGTCCAGAAGCACAAGCATGACGAAGATCCCACGAAGCTGCGGCCCATGTACTACCCGAACCTGCGCCAGTACCGTATCAGGGACGGAAGCACCAACTCGACCAGCACGGCCGAGGCGCTCTCCATGTTTATCTACCGGTTCGCACGAAAGGGCATTATATCGCTAGCTATCTTCGCAGCGTCTTACCTTCCCTACGTTGGCTTCCTTGTACTTCCCGCCGCCAGTTTTTGGACCTTTAACAAGGCAGTCGGTTTGGGCCCGGCGTCCATCATCTTTTCAGCCGGTGTCGTCCTGCCGAAGCGGTATATCATCATCTTCTTGCAGAGCTACTTTGCGTCAAGGAGCATGATGAGAGAACTGCTGGAGCCCTATTTTTCTAGGGTTCAGTTTACCAAGGAGGAGAAAAGGAAGTGGTTCCGGAGTCGCGAGGGACTCCTGTTCGGTTTCGCGATCGGCTTCTACACGCTCCTCCGGGTTCCTCTGCTCGGTGTTTTGATCTATGGCATTGCGGAAGCGGTAAGTGACAGCGACCGAGAATTAGAAGTCCCAGGTATACTAACAAACTAACCACAGAGCACGGCGTATCTGGTCACCAAGATTACCGACCCACCCCCGCCACCATCGCAGGCTCGGGAATTCGCAGCCAGCCAGGTCGAATGGCGGAACAAGCAAAAGTTCCTCAGCCTGTCACTGGCGAACCTGGACAAGATCCATGACAAGCCGCCTGCGTATTCTGTAGATGACCCGTTTCCCCAGGCGTCGCCCCAGGCCGGATAAGGGGAAGATCTGAGCGATTGTCATGTATAGATGGCATTACGAAGCTACATGTCAACACGACTATAAATCGATTGCTCTGTGGAGAGAGGGCGGAGATGGCCGGTGCACAAGGAGTGCCGAGAATGCGCCAATGGAGCTCCAACGGCGCGGGGCCCGCAGGTGACGGCAACGAAGCCGGTCTTGGGCCGATGTCAAGACTCTGATCAAAAGCCGAGTGCAACCTTATGAAGCGCCCCCTCCTCCGGTTCCGCGGCTTATACCCGTGAGCCGGGCGTGCGGGACTTGGGATAGAAAATAATAATCCATTACGTCTTGTCTTTTTTCCCGCCCAGATGTCTTATCAAGGGGGGGCTTTTGTTGGAGTCGGAGTGCGGGGGTGTGGTTCGCAGCAGCTTCGCCCGAGGCTGCTGCACACGTTTGATAAGCGATTGCCGTTCCGGGGCATCAGGGCGGGTTGTGCTAGAGTGAGTGATAGAGCTGGAAGGGGAAATCGAGATGGTCCATTACGTCGTCCAGTGTATGTGTCGTGTCTGCTTAGGTGCGGGGTTGCAACTTGCATGGAGACTGCAGGTGGTGATGGGTATAAGATGTGTGTCGTTCCCGGATGCCATGAAGGTGGTGATTGTTAGTATTGCTTCTCGCCATTGATTCTCCGTGGATATTCTGAAAGAGTGACAGACAAAAATGGGCAAGACTGGAATTCGGACCGTCTGCACGGTGGACTTTGACAAGCCTGCTTCGGAGCAGCCTTATCTTCATGTACGTTTTTGCTTTGCTTGCTTGCTTACTTGCTGTTACATCTTCTGTCTGTCTATCTGTCTTTCTGCAAGGTATGGGATGAATGCTAATGTGAGGTGTGTGTGTGTGCGGATTTTAGAACAGATGGCATCCGGATAGTAAGTTTTCTGTGTCTCTTTTATGTTTAGAGAATATGGTTATGGCGAACTTACACACCGGATGATGGATGATTAGTCCCCTTTGCTGGAACCATCAAGGACGGCGAGACGGTCAAGATTGAGTGTTTGGACTGGTATGTACCTTTTCTCTCACTCTTCCTCAAGTTTTGATGAGAATGAATGCTGATGGAAAAACTAGGACCGGCGGCCAGATCAAAAACACGGATGATGCGGATGATGTCCGCAACGTCGACCTGACCAAGGTTCATTATCTGTCTGGGCCGTTCGAGGTTGAGGGCGCCAGGCCGGGGGATGTGTTGCTCGTGGAGATTATGGACGTGCAGCCCTTTCAGGATCAGCCGTGGGGATTTACGGGGATTTTTGACAAGTCGAATGGGGTTTGTCTTTTTTTTTTGTTTCCCTTGTCTCATTCTTCAGGTTGGGAAATGCTGATAAGTTTTGTGTTGGTGTACCCTGTACCTAGGGTGGCTTCCTCGATGAGATTTATCCCTCTGCGTTAGTACTATCTCTCTCTCTCTCTCTCTTTTCATCCCTTGAGACGAAGGGGTTGGTTGGTTGGTAGGAAAAGATACTGACAAAGACAAAAACAGAGCAAAAGCCATCTGGGATTTCGAGGGCATCTACTGCACCAGCCGCCACATCCCCCATGTCAAGTTCGCCGGCCTGATCCACCCGGGCATCCTGGGCTGCGCGCCGTCGGCCGAGGTGCTCGAGACGTGGAACAAGCGCGAGGGCGAGCTGATTGCCGCGAATAAACTGGCTGATCGGGATGTTGCCTTGCCGTATGTTTTTTTCCCTCCCCTTTTCCCATCCTCTCTCCTCTTCCCACCAAAAAAGAAAATACTGAGAGAGAGAGAATACAGCCCACAACCCATCAACATCCACGCCGGCAGCGCCGACGGCCCCCTCAAGGAAAAAATCGGCAACGAGGGCGCCCGCACGATCCCCGGCCGGCCCGAGCACGGCGGCAACTGCGACATCAAGAACCTCTCGCGCGGCTCCAAGGTCTACCTGCCGGTCCACGTCGACGGGGCCAAGTTTTCTGTTGGCGACTTGCACTTCAGCCAGGGCGACGGCGAGATCTCGTTCTGCGGCGCCATCGAGATGGCCGGTATTATCACTATCAACTTCAAGGTCATCAAGAACGGGCTGGCCGACCTGGGGCTCAAGAGCCCGATTTATATCCCCGGCCCGGTGGAGCCGCAGTTTGGGCCCGGGCGGTATATTTACTTTGAGGGGTTCTCTGTTGATCAGCAGGGGAGGCAGCGTACGTCGTCTCCTTTATATCGCTCTCTTTCACTTTGGATAGGTACTAACGACGACAAAAAAGATTACATGGACGTCACCGTAGCCTACCGCCAGACCTGCCTGCGCGTGATTGAGTACCTCCGTCGCTTCGGCTACAGCGACTACCAGATCTATCTGCTGCTGTCCTGCGCCCCCGTCCAGGGCCATGTCGCGGGTATCGTCGACATCCCCAACGCCTGCACGACGCTCGGGCTGCCGATGGATATCTTTGACTTTGATATCTCGCCGTCCGGACCGGCTAAGAAGATCGATATGGGCAGCTGCGCGTTCGAGACGGGTGTTACGGAAGGAAAAGTGCTGGGTGATGCGGGCAAGAACAGCGCGGTTAGTTTCGGCGGTGGGATGAATTACAAGGAGTAGGTGAGATTTTGTGTGTGGATATATATATGTATTCTTGTGTTCTGCAACAATGTCGGTTGTCTTCTCGATCACGGTGTACCTACTTCTGTTTGGGGTGTCGTCTGGGACGAAAGGTCTGGATATGTGAATGCAGAATACCTATCCAATGTGCGGAACAGAAAATGATCTTATGTCTTAAACCCAGGGTATCTTTGTAACTCCTTAGGATATAGGTACGGTAAGTTACCTGACGGGCCAGTTTATAAACATATAGACACAGATACGGACTAGTGAATCGCCATCTCCCCAAACTGCCCGTGACTTGTCTCCCGCTCGTGCTGGGCTGCCTCCTTCGCGCCCTGGCCTATCCACCCGCACACCTCGCACTTGATCACAAAGTCGGTCGTGTCCGTGTAGTAGTGCATAGTCTGCAGGCGCTGTGCAAGCTCACGAGCCTTCTCGATCACCTCCTCGTCCTCGACTCCCCATTTGGTCACGTCCACCTCGACAGGGTAGCTGAGATCCAAACAGAACGCAATACGGTCATAGTGGATTCCCGAGTAGACGATGATGATGCGGGTATCTTTACCCTCTCCGAAGCGGTCGACGCGGAGGGACTGCATGTGTCGTTAGACGAACTTGCTCACGATTCATCTGGAAAGAACAGAAGAACTTGCCTTGACGTCGATCGAGCAGATCTGAATATTATATACTTCGGACAGTATCGAGAGTTCAATGGCGCCGCCCCACGTGTCCATCTGCATCATTTTGCTGGTGTACCGCGTCGGATCCTCACCCAGGATCGCCTTGTTGTATTTGTCTGGGTGGGTGAGGATGTATTCGCATACTTGGTGTCGAAGGAACTGAGATGGATTCTCCACGCCGACAGCGCCGCCGACAGCCGTGACTTAAACTACTGTCAGCGTACCCAGTCTGATACGATGAAACTCATCAGCACACTTACACATGCAGCTGTTGTCGTCGGGCATAACACGGAGCACTGGATATATCGTTAGCGACTACGTCTCGTCAAAGGAGGTGGGCACCCACCAAGATGCCCGCCTCTGTCCGGCCACTCGAGCGATGTCTCGTCCGGCTCGACTCCCTTGGGATTGAACGTCTGTGTCTTCTCCTCGACGGCTACCGGGGCAGGTGGCGCCTCAGTAGGAACCACAACAAGCGTCTCGCCGCGGAGATTAAAGTCACTGATGGGTTTTTCCTGGGCATCGAGGCTCATCTCGAGGTTCTTCAGGGGGTAGCCGTATTTGAGGCTGAAGTCCACGAGGCCTGTCTTCTCCTTGACCAGCCGGATCAGGGCGCCGAGAGGTTCCGTGTCATCGATCTCGAGTCTCTCCTGGCCGGTAGGCGTCCGGAGACGCATCTGTGTCTTGGGCATGTTGGGCGTGGAAGTGAACCTTGTGGACCGACGATTCCAACCAGGAGGTGGAGGCAGGGGGATGAAGTTGGAACCAGGAAGACAGTTTGCTTCCCAGCCAGCTATCCGTACTTGTGATGCAGACAATCAATCTTGCAATAAACTAAGTTTGTGGCCGCTGGTAGTTCCTGTGTCAAACCTTGGAGGGGCACCTTCATCTGATCAGATGTCGTCGGATTGCGACCTGAGCTCCCATCACTCACAATAGGAAGCTGCTCGACTCGGATGGAATCTTGGATTTCTCAGCAGAATGTGCAGCCCGCTGGAAAGGCTGTTTGTATCAAAAGGGTTGGACGACAGGATATATAGGAGGCGAAAGCGAAGTAAGTCTTGTGAATCGAGGCTTGTGAAGCGCGCCGTTGCCCAACCCGTCTCCTCTCCTTGCGCCCCTTGTTGGGTCTGCACTGGCGCTTCGGCACGTCATTGTCTCCAGCTGGCGATTGATCATTTTTCCACCCCACTCATAAAAGGTACGTACTGGCTAACACGCCGACCTCAGGACCGGCACGTGCCAGATCAACTGACCAAGCACATGGTGGTTATCTCTTGCCGTTTCGTCGGACTCTTATTTGCGAAACTATGCGGTGCTTTGAGATGGATTTCTCTTTTGCCATGGTCCGATCAAGAAGCGCAATACGCTAGCTGGTGGTGCTGCATATGGGGTACATGATATCTCAGGGAAGTACATGCTGTGTTCTGTGTTGGTCAGGCACCGGCATGCCTTTCGCAAGGCTGTTCCCGCTTAGGGGTTGCTGCCTCGCTGAGTGCCGGACTCGCTTGAGATCGAGCTTCCAGTGTGCGATCCAGTCGTGGGATCTCGCCTCCCATGATGAGCATGGGCCTTGGGTTTCCTAGCTTGGGAGTTGATGTTTGTCGCGGCGGGGCGCTTCTTCTTCTTTGCCATGGCCATGCCCGTCTTTCATCTCAGAGTTCGCTGCATGTTGTAGATAACCAAGAATCACTAGATAGTGATACATGGTTCGCCAAAACGTGGCTTCCTACTGCGTAGTAGTTTTAAAGTTAGGACACAAAGTTCGCTGGGCTGCGGTTCCATTAATCTTGCAGATGGCGAACAACGGACGATATGTTGAGTCTAAATATACTGAATCCGACAGCGCACTAGTTAAAACAACAGAAGGAGCATTGCGATTTGGGTATTCCGTCCTGGGTATAAGAACTGCTCGGGAGAGTCTTCCGCAGACCACAGAGCGCAGAGCACAGCGTCGCGTTGGTTGACCGTGCTGAAGCCTCTTTGCGGGGCCTAGCGCGGTACATTTCCTTCACGCGATTTCACCGGGGGAAACCGTACCACCACCTCTCTCAGAAACAGACCATCTGATTGGTCGCGCCCTCTCCCATTGCAAAAGTGAAGGCTGCGTTTCCTTGCACGCAAGCCACCGCGCTCCTCCACACCTCTCAGTTTCAAGCGGAGGTTTCACGGTGTGCCTGACTCGGGCAAGGTCCTGTACGCCCTCCTTTCCACCCTCCCGTGCACCGGAAACCCTGCCTCTGCCGTCTGGTGCCGCAATGCCCATCACTTTGCGCGAGCGGCCGAGCAGAGGCGAGATCTCGCCTGCCAAGAAACAATCACCCACGTCGCGGAAAGTTAGCACGCCCAGAACCCAGAGGTCCGCCGCCATGGCCGGCGACGCGATCGAGGTGCGCGAGTCCATCGAAGCCAAGGGCGACGTCGAAATGGACGATGCCGACGCTGGCGCGCGACGCGCTTCCACTGCCCGTCGCGACGACGACATTGATGCGGATGGCGACATCGAAATGGACGCCGAGGGCGAGCCCGACGACGATGCCGAGGAGGCGCAACAGGACCAGTCGTCTATAGATCTACTGCAGCTCATCAAAGAAGTTTCAGAGTATCTCTGTCAGTACACAATTGACATTGATGGGGAGTGAGTGTTCAGTGTCCTGTCGCGTGGGAGCCAGCAGCTTACCAAGAGCAACCAGGGAGCACGAGATCGCAATGCATTTCCAGCGTCTCGTGAACAGACGCAGCTTCCCAGATTACTTCGAACTTATCAAGGAGCCGATGGCCTTTAGCACCATCCGAGTAGGTCGACGCGTCCCTGGGCGTGGGCTGCGGAGCTGACATATGTGCTTTAGGGCAAAATCGGCAAAAAAGCATACGAAGAGTTCAACGAATTCGTTCGCGATGTAACGCGCATATGCCACAATGCGCAAGTATACAATCGCCCATCATCACAGGTCTTTGCGGACGCCAGCCGACTGCTAGAAGTGTTCAAGCAGAAGCTCGAGGAGCTGGTCAAGAGCGGCGCCATCACTGCAGCGGATGCAGTGCTACCTGACTACGGCCCCCTGCCCGAGTTCGAAGACTCGCCTCTGGCGGCCGAGGAAGAGGAGGTAGACGATGACGAAGAAGATGAAGAGGAGGAGGAGGAAGAGGAGGAAGAGGAGGAGGAAGATTCTGACGATGAGGGCGGCCGTCGCCGCGGTCGCAGATCCGGCCGACGGAGCGGCAGACGAGACCGAGTCGACGATGACGACCCCTACCGCAAATTAGGCCGACCACCCAAGGTCTTTACGCCATTGGAAGCCAGGATCAACGAAATTCTCAAAGGCCTTCGACGATACAAGAATGAGGATGGAGACTTGGGCATTTCCCATTTCGAAAGGCTTCCCGACAAAGCAGATCTGCCTGAGTACTTCTCTGTCATCACGGATCCCATCGCGCTGGACATGATCAAGAAGAAGCACAAACGCAAGAAATACCAGAATCTCGACCAGTTTATCCGGGACCTGAATCTCATGTTCGACAATGCTATGACGTACAACGAAGAAGGCAGCGTCATCTACGAGGACGCTAAGAAGCTGAAAGCAGAGGCGCGTGAACTGGCCGACGAGCAAAGAGCACGACCCGACGATGAGTTCCGAGACGAGGATGGCAAGCTGCCCCTTGCAAGCATCGAGTACAACGGGCAAATCTGGAGAGTTGGTAAGTGACGCTAGGCAAATTTGTTGGCTGGCGGATGTCTAACTAGCCCTAGGTGATTGGGTTCACATTCGGAATGCGAACGACCTGTCGAAGCCCATTGTCGCCCAGATATTCCGCACCTGGTCAGACAAGGCAGGTCAGAAATGGGTGAACGCCTGTTGGTATTACCGCCCCGAACAGACGGTACATCGGTACGACAAGCGCTTCTGGGAGAACGAGGTCTTTAAGACAGGCAGATACCGGGATCACCGTATCGAAGACGTCGAAGATCGATGCTTTGTGATGTACACCACAAGATATCACAGAGGCAGACCGAGAGGTTTCCCACGCGACAAGGCCGTTTACATTTGCGAGTCTCGATACAACGAGGAGAAGCATCGGTTTAACAAGATCAAGACATGGACAAGCTGTCTTCCCGACGAGGTCAGAGACAGAGACTACGAGATGGATCTATTCGACGTGCCTCGGCCGCTCAGAAAAGAGCCCAGCAAGATCAAGCACCTGCTTCAAAACGATGCGAAGGAGACCGATGAGCTCCCCAAACCAACTTGGGGTGCGCCGAATGCCCCGCCTATGATCGGGGCCGTCCATCGCCGACCGCGCGAACCTAATGTTAGTAGTCCATTAGCTTTTCCATCACGTTTTTGAAATTGTTCCTCTACCTTTTGCTTTTCCTACTTAACATCGTCTTTCCTTTCCTCCTCCTCCTCCTGCTACCTACCACAGTCTCTTGAACTCTTCTAACGTCCCGACCTAGGACTCGCCTCCGCCCGAAGAAATGCGACCGGCGCCAAATGCCGTCCCTCACAATATCGCAATGGCACATTCTTCGCGCCCTCCCCCACCTCCAGGAATGGCAGGCGGCCCATACCACGGCGGCGGTGTCCCAATCGCGCCTGTCACGCCGAGTTTCCAGCACTTCCAGGTCGCACCGCGCCAGGCCGCACCGTCCCATCATCCTGGACAGGTGCCGATCCAACCGCAGCCGCAGATGATGGCGGGAATGCCCCAGGTGCCGCAGCCGATGCCCATGGCACACTTGCAGCCACAGACGATGCAAATGCACATGCACCAACCACCACAGCATTTCTCACCTCATCCAGGACCGGGAGCTTACACACCTCAGCACGCCCAGCACGCCCAGTACGCGGTGCAGCCGCAAGCTCCACCGCTCCACTACCAACCCCCGGTACACATGGCGCCGGGCTATGACCCGCACCAGCGTCAGATTCATCCTGCTCAAGGATTGACGCCTCGACCTCCTCCCCCCATGGCGCCCGCTCCCATGTCTGCCCCCATGCCTCATAACAGTGGCAACCCAACGGCCATGTACAACCCGCCCCGTGCTCCCGAGGTCTACACGTTACCCGACCATATCGACGCCGGAATCCGGGAACCTCTGCGTAGCCAATACCATCATGACGATCAAGGTCGCGTCCTCTTCTTCACGGCACCGCCCCTCAACCGTCCCAACAACGGCCTCGCCGAGGAATATGCCGGGCTCGGTCACAGCGCCAGACATCTGGCCGACGCCAAGGAGAGGCGTGAGAAGAGACGTGCCATGAAGCGCGCTCGGGACGAGAAAATAGCAGAGGAGGAGGCGAACAAGAGGCTGAAACGGGAGCACGAGGAAACGGATGCGGCCACAGCACAGGAGGAGCAAAAGCGCGTCGGGGAATGGGCCGTGGAGGAAATTCTCAAGTGGAAGCAAAAGTTTGACGAGGACACGGCGGCCATTTATGAGGCATCGGGATACAAGTTCGAGAAGGGCGTGCCCGACAGCGAGGAGGGCAAGGAGAACATTGACGTTAGCGGCAAAGACGGCAAGGAGAAGGCGGCCGTCACTGGTTCGGCATGATACCCCCGAGCGCTAACAGTTTGCCATGTTTCTCAGCTTCGTGTTTTTCGCAGGGGTCGGCGCCAAGCCGTACTTGTCGACAACTGCGTATCGACCCTCTTTTGGAGTTTTGGTCGGAGCGGTGTGGTATTATTTTGGCCATGTGGAGTAAAAGTGGTGGGCTTCGATCTGAACTGGACTTGAGGGTATGGAGTTAGGGGTGGCGGAGGCGATCTGGAGATGGCCACTCCCACAGTCAAATCGGCATGTCAGGTGTATTGTACAATAGTTACGCTCGACGAGCAGGCACGCGGTGCGGGCTCGATGTATTCCTCAGACCAGCGTTAGATGCTAGAGGTACGAAGAGCTTTGAGCGATCATCGGAGTCAAATGGTGCTCAGTGGGTTGAATGGGTCTATCTTCGCCGGCATGATCCCTTTCCATTCTCTGGTATTCTGTTGTTTTTGATGCAAGGTCAACAAACGATGGACATCCGTCGACTGTCGACTGTCTTTGCCACATGGTATCAGCCATGGCAGTGAAGCTGCCAGAAAACCTGTAATGCTTCCAAGGGCTATGCTAGGACTTTGGAGGATTGCGTGCCTGTTCTATGTCGAAGTTGGGTAGAACACACCCAAAAGGAACATTTTCTTGCTCCCTCGAACCCCAAAGACAGCCCTATGGCAAATTCCTGCGTGGCGAGACGTGAGCGATGACATGTCCAATGGCTACACATCGAAACCAGCCGGTCGGTTCACAATGAATTCTCCATTCGCAATCGAAGTAGCTAGTGTACCTTGCCTAGGTAGTTGCTTCTCTTCAGCCGTTTCGCTGTTCTGATGACACTGGTCTCCACTTGTGAGCGGAAGGGTTGTGCAACTGTCAGAGCCGCTGGAAACAAGCAGCTTTATTCCAGCATGAAAGACCACAACTACTCTGTGATCGCAATGAGTAATGTCTAGAGTATTCTCCAGAGTCCAGACCGATGACTCCCCACCAGAATATCCCTGTGCGGATCATGTCGAGAGCCGTGCCAGACGACAAGGGTCTGGAGGCTCTGCGGGGAAGCTGGACGTGAGTGGCTGCCCTCATCGCATCCCAGCCCAACCACTGCCAATGACCAATGGCAACCCCACACAAAGTCACGGCTTCGACTTCAACTTCACTTCGACTTTGGCCTTCTTCTGCTTCCACCTTCCCTTTGGCCATGCGTGCCCTCCTTCCTAATGTTGCGCTTCTTTTTCATCTGATCTTTGCTTCCCCGAGCTCTAATTCGCCCGACCCTCCGTTCTCGCAAACGTTCTTCCCCAAAGCATCCTTCCTCCTTCCGTGCTTTTCAGACGCTTCACCATCTTCCTCTTTTGCGCCGGCACCGATTGATCTGGGTGGGTATGCGCCGGCCCATTGATCATATATCCCTTCAGCAGTCTCTTGCATACTTTTACAACTACCTCCCAGCGTTGCCACCCCCCGGCTGCTGCCCCCTCACAGCGCCGACCGAGTCAACCTGTCTCGCCGATCTCTCGCGCCGACAACTATCAATCCTGCCCTGCGCACACCACAACCTCGCCTTCCAAGAGATCGCCGCGTCTCGCCCTTCCTTTCTCTTCTCCTACAAGTTACCTTCGCAAATATCGAATATTCGCATTGTCTAGAGGCGAGTGCGTCATTCCCAGGAGGTTCGAGACGAGGTGCTTCTCCCAATCGAACCTCAGACAACCGTCGACCTTCCCACCATCCGCACCGGATGTCAGAAGGTCACAATGACCATCTCATACCTCGGTCGTACCGAGGCGACCGGTCGCCGCCGGCTCGGCAGTGATCTGGACCTCATTACCAAATGGTACGAGGCGCTCGTGATCGCCAAACCGAGCAAGTCGACTTCCCTGTCGGAGCTGTCGCCAGCAGATCAGCAGAAACTCTTCGAGCAGAAATGCGAGCTACGGTTAGAACGCGATTCGGATAATAAACTGCGGTTGCAGACGATCGAATCAAACGAGAAGCGAGTCCTCGATCCCGAAGTCGCCGCGTTGCTTCACCACCCGAACTACCAGCGAATGTACGAGCGTGATATTCAAGGACAGCAAAAAGATGAGCGGATGGAAGATCTAGAGAGCGATGACAAGAGCTGTGGAGTTTCGGTTTCATCGGAATCGCCCACGTGGAATACCGCCTTCTCTGCCGTGAAGACTGCGTCTTCCGATTCAGCAGAAACCATCAAACCTGCAAAGACTGGGGCCCGTTCTACGAATTCGAGCCCGCTTCTGGGGAGTGATACGACGGTGAAGACGCGTTCTTCCAGCACTCCTCAATACTCGTCGGATGAACCGTCCCCGGTGCTCCAAGCGATTCTCGCTGGTAATGTTTCAGTCAGTCCGGCTCACTTTCTGGATGCCGGTGCGCCTCTCGCATCATCTTCATTCCAACTGAAGGATCAGACCACAACCCAGTACGCAACGGCCGTTCTGTCGGATATCCAAGAGACGGCACCTCAGTACCCGGATGCTACGACGCCAAATTTCTATTGTCATCTCGGAAGCGGGCTCCTCAACGCCTTTCTCAACGGGACGTTTGTGGCGCCTCCAGGTTTCTACCAGGCTCAACTGAGTCATAATGCGCAGATCAATTATGGCAGCCAGGTTGATTATGGCAGCCCGATCAACTATGGGGTCCAGCTGAATCCCTCTATCCTCTCGAACCAGACGAACGCGGCTGAAGCCCAAGATGTGTTTCTTAACACATCTAACCCGGCATTTCCAAGCTCTTATCTCACGAATCCGTATGGGTCAGCTTCGTATATGATTCCAACCGCATCTCGGGTTGCATCCTTCGGGCAATTCAGTCCGCTTCAATCGGTTCCCGAGGCCTCCATCGACGGCCCAAGCCCCAATTACATGCCTAGCGCCGTCCAGCTTTGGTCAGGTATGACGTGCTACGATGTGCCGATCCAGCAGAGCGGCGATAAAATCGTTCCCGAATATTGGACTACCAAGATGGAGAAGGCTCAGTATCTCCATTACAAGCTGAGAGATCTTCGGCTCGAAGACGAGACCCTCTGCGCCGATCCGAAGGCAGGGCCTATCGCTCAGAACCCGATCCACGTTTTCATCGACCTGTCCAACATCATCATTGGATTTTATGATTGTCTCAAATTGAAGCGCGGCATCTCGGTCCAAACGCGGATTCGTACGCCGCCCTTCTCGTTTGAGAATTTCGACTCCATTCTTTCGCGTGGCCGAAAGGCTACGAAGAAAGTGGTCGCCGGATCGCTGGGTAGCACCAACAAGCGCCGGCCGGACTACATGTTGGAGGCAGAGAAGATCGGGTACGAGATGAACATCTTGCAGCGTGTTCTAAAGCCGGCACCGCCTACACAGCGCAAGTGGTCCAAGGGTAGCCTCCGTGAGATGGAGTCTGCGACGTCGGGACCCGATACATCAGGCGATGATGGGCTCACCGCCCTGAAAATAGGGGAGCAGGGAGTGGATGAGGTTCTTCACCTGAAGATTCTTCAAAGCGCAATCGATACTACGGAACGCGGGACGATTGTGCTTGCGACCGGGGACGCGGCACACGCCGAGTATTCCGACGGCTTCAAGAAAAACATTGAGAGGGTTCTCTCTTTGGGATGGAACATCGAGCTTTATGGCTGGAGAAAAGGAATTTCCTCCGCCTGGCGCGACCCTCGGTTCATCGCACAGTGGCCCGAGCAATTCCGCATCATCGAACTGGATCAATTCAGTGAGGAACTGCTGGGCATGACGATTGACTCGCTCGGAGGCAACTAATCTTTCTCGACACAATTCGAACATGTCGACATATGGTCGTCACGGATTACGATCATATCTTTTTGCCACTTTTGGTCTCTAGCCCCAGGTTTCGGTATCTGGTTGGCCATCACGATTGTTTTGTCAGCGGGACAAGACTTTTGTATCCCAGCGACTCACCACGGATGTTTTGCTAGATTTCTGATTTTTTTTTCTCTCAGCGACTTTCGGATGTTTGGCGGTCTTCGGCTCTGCCAATGCGGCAGCAACGACTCTTGTTCTCGCTGGAGGACTGTGATCAGTTGCTTCTCCGCATCATCATAATATCCGGCGGTTGTATTAGAGGTTTCGACGTTGGTTCTAAAAGTCCCAGACGATATCGACATGTGGCCGGTCATACAGTACAAACATCTTCTTACGGTTGGAAGGGAGGTCGTTTTCGTCGCGTCTTTCGACGAAGCGGTATGGCTGGTCTAGCATCACGATGACTATGAGGAACGATGATGATTCACGACTTGACGATATCGAATGGGTTTCGGCGGCATTACGGTATTCAAGGCGTTTCCCTCACGACATGGGCATGAGTGGGCTGGGCATTGGCATGTCTGGCCAGGAAAGCGTGTTTTTGGGGCGTTAATGATGAAAAGCGCATCTAGGACGGAAAGCGCATAATGTTCTAGGTTGACATTTTGTCCCTGGAATAGGCGGGCGAAATGGTGTGGATAGCGGCATGACGATGGGGTGGAAGCATGTGCTTTTGCTGGATGATACCCGTTCGTTAGTCGATGCGTTCGCATCTGCATGGTTAGGAGCGCGCAGATATTAGAGGGGCATTGTTTACAGCATGGGTATGGGACATGGTTTGTTTTCGTCATTATTGGTACGGCACAGCATGGTCGCGGAGCAGCGTCATGGGATTCCTTTTATGTTTTCTTTTCTCTCGGTATCATAGCCTTGGGCAGGGTAGCTGTAGCGGCCTTGCCGGCATCAAGCGGGCGTTTCTGGTGGTGTCAGTCACGAAGTACACGAGCGTGTCCGCCTTTTACATGTTATCTGGTTGAGCATTTTTGTGAATCTCCGTGGTGAGCAAGGGATTGGTGCGTGTATACAGATGACGGGGTGTGTATACTCCGTCCTCGGCATAGAGGATAGATGATGACGGGTGTCGTTGTGAATACAATCTTCCTCTTCATTATTATCTCGTAAGTATCTTGTGTCTTGACAAGTTGACAGCAGCAAACCCGGGATCATCACCAAGGGCAGGCGACAGTTTTGGGTACAAGAGTAAGTCGACTGCTAGCCAACCAGCGGTTTGAACGGTATCAAGTCAAGCACGATGCGACTCGGAACGGTTCTTGCAAAGCATGTGAAATCGTCAAAAGCGATGGGGGTAGATGAACTCGGGGGATCCTACCCGATTTCTGAAAACCCGACAACCGGGGTGGATAGCGAAGTCGTCAGTGTGCTCCGTGGGCGTGTTTCGGCGTTTGATCTCTTTATGTTTTAAATGTGAACAGTAAAAAGGGGTTGGTTGGGGGACCTGGGTTTTGGCCTCAGCCCGGCCAGACCAAACCCCCTATTTTCAGGGGTACCTAGTAGGGGAACCCTTTTTTTTCTTCTCTGGCGCCAGATGGGAAGCCCTGCTTTTTGTGTGGGTAAAGTATCCATGCGGGTCGCTGTTTAGACGAAGTTGATTTTGTTCCATCGGCAGCAAAAGTGATGTAGGTATGTATATTGGCGGGTTGGGTTTGGGTATCTATGAAGAACGAGGGGATGGGAGGTTCACAGAAAGATGGGGACATGAGATCAAACAGTATTTGCCGTAGGACCACCCATATGGGTCACGATCGGACCGGACAAGAAAAGAGAGCTGCCACCCACCATCCCTTTCTCGTCCCGATACGCCATCAACACCACGGTCCGGACTTGTTCCTTAATCAAGAAATAATTAAACGGCCGGGGTATCCGGACAAACGGATATATTCCCATACCAGAAGAGCAGTTCAAAGCCCGATGTATCCAGACGGATGGATCTATCCTATACCCAAAAGACCAGACCAAAGCCATCAGATCTATCCACGAGATGAATGTTATATATTCCAAACCCTTCATCCAAGCCCAACCATCTCCCCCGTCCCCGTCCCGGCCCCCGTCCCAGCAACCGGTTTTCCGTCCTTTCGCCCCTGCCCCAGCTCCATCATAATCCACTCATAAACCGCCCACTGCACCGCATTCACCACAAACGCGCGGAGACTACAAACCCCCAACCCCTTGAAGAACGGCCGTATCCCGCCCTCAGCCCAAGTCATCCTCGCAACCTCCCACGCACCGCCGCCGCCGCCCATTTTCTGTTTCCTCGTCGTTGGCGGCGGCAACAACCCCTCCCTCTCCGTCCCCCCCTGTGCTGCTGCCACGGATCCCAATACCAAATCCCGCGTCTGCACCCTCGTCTTGATCACATCCAACGGGAAAATACTCGCCCAGGTGACAATCCCCGCGATGCCACCGCACAGTAGAATCTCGGCCGTCGACGACCCCGACCCCGCCTTGTTTCCGTCTCCCCCCGAAAAAGAAGAATAACACCGCCTCGCAAGCTCATACCCCCAAAAATAAAACCCATACCCCACGCTATCCCTCAGCGCCGTGATCCCCCCGCCGTGGTATAACCCCCTCACACCGTTGTCCCTCAGGATCTGTGTCGTTGTGGACCATGACGATGAGGATGACGACGAGGATGAAAGTTGGACGCGACATTTAACGAGCTCGGTGGGGGTGCTGACTACCCACGTTGCTAGACCGCCTACCGCGCCGGCGAGCCATGTTGTCCAGAGGTTTGAGCCTGTTCCTGTCCCAGAGGGGGAAGAGAGGAGGTTGTTGAGGGTTGACTCGGTGCGGTTGTAGCTCACGAAGAGGAGGGCGTTTAGCGCGCCGTAGCCTAGGACTGGGGCGGCGGTGCCGGTTAGGAAGGAGGAGGGGGTTATGAGTTTTGTTTTTATGGCAGGGGTTGTTGGGGTTGGTGGTGAGGGTGAGGGTGAGGGTGAAGAAGGAGGGGAGGACGAGGAAAGGCCGGCTTGGAGCTTGACTTTGAGCACGTCGAGGGGGTTGCCGATTATTATCCCTACTGCGCCTGAGATGTAGCCTGCCCAGAAGTCGGCTGACATTGTTGGTGTTATGGGAGAATGAATGTTATCGGGAGGGGGCCATGGTGTGGCTTTGAGATATATCGTGGCTCAATTCATGGATTCATGGATTCATGGTGAGTGGGGGGGGATTTGTTGGCGGGGTGGTGCTTTGAGAGAATGTGGGGTTTGAACTGCTATGGACAGTGGACTTGAGAGCTCAGGGATGACATGTGATACTTCTTTTCGGTCGTCAAGTCGAGGTATTCCAATGGTTGTCATCGCATACCATATCGGTCTTGTACACCGCGGCTATCATGATTAGTACCTATTCTATGCACTGTGTTGATTCAATCCTGGACTTGGTATTTCTCTTCGTTGGAATGCTCTATTTCCAGAGTTGGCTGGCTAGCGTGGAAGAGCAAAAGTGTAGGATAGTTAGACGAACGACACGACGTGTTCTCACCAAAGTCAGAGCCCTTTGTAAACATACCAATCTCATATGCAGAGTGTCCTCGACATTTCCGCGTTCTTGCCATGTCGTGAAACCTTCCAACTGAAAAAGTCCCGAGATGTTCCTCGCTCAGCCCGCCGCCACCAGCTGTCACGCACGGGCCACAGCCCTGCGCTCAGCTCAGCTCGCGCGACCAACCAACGTCACGGCTTCAGCCTGCCTGCCAACCCGCCTGGCCTTAGCTTCCGCGACAAACACCATCCCGAACCATCATCACCAATCCACCAGCGACGCCACGACGATATCATCGCAACCCACCACACCCACCACACACCCCAAACACGCCATAAACAAACAGCGCCAGATACCACACCCATTCCCCCCAAGAGAAACCAAATACCACACCACCAACGACACCAACCCAACCGCCAAAATGGCAGAACGCCAACTAACCCAAATCCTAACCCAACTCAAATCCGCGCCCTCCTACGAAACCGCCCTCCCCCTCCTCTCCAAAGCCAAGCTCCTCCTAGCCCAGCTAAACGCGCTCACCCCATCCCCCTCGGTCCCGCCGCAAATCCAATCCCTAGCCCTGCAGACGTACGAACAAGGCGCGCTCGCCTCAATCCGCGCAAGCAACCCGCAGGCCTTCACGCGCTACGTCGACCAGCTCGCTCCCTTTTATGAACAACACCCGTCTGACGAAAAAAACAAGATAACCGGCCTCTACCTCCTCCTGCTCATCACGCAGGGCGGCTACGACGAGTTCCACAGCGAGCTCGAGCGGCTGACGGCCGTGTCGGCCTCGGCCTTCGACGCCGTCGAGAGCGATCGCTACCTCGGCTACCCGATCCGCATCGAGCGCTGGCTCATGGAGGGCAGCTACGACCGCGTGTGGAAGGCCATGAAGCAGGGCGAGGTGCCGTGTGAGGAGTTTAGTGTCTTTTCCGAGGTATGTCTCTCCCCTCCCTCTCCCCTCACCGGTTTCTTATTTATTCGTGGAGGAAGCTGACACGCAACCAAAAAAAGATCCTGACGGTCCAGATCCGCAACGAAATCGCTAGGAGTAGCGAGCGCGCCTACCCCTCCCTGCCCATCTCGTCCACCAAGGCCCTGCTCTTCCTCCCCTCCGAGGGCGAGGTCATGGAGTACGCCAAGAGCCGCGGCTGGATTCTGCGCGATGGCCACATCTACTTCCCTCCGGCCGTTGCCGCTCAGGAGACCGGCGAAGACGGAGAGAAAAAGGAGATGAGCCAGGTGGTTATCGAGAATGCGCTGGAATACGCTCGGCAGCTTGAGACGATTGTATGAGAGGGACGCAAATGGACAGCGAAAACAGCGTCAACGAGGACCGGTTACCGGATACTTGGGCTGATACACTTAGACAGAGGGACGCAAACAAGCGGAGAACGTCACGACTAGTGTTGGGATTCCATATGCAAAGCATTTGACTCGTTTGCAACTCATTCGTGCTACTTGACCTCATAACCACCTCTAACCGCTTGAATTTTCCCACCCCAGGCATGACGGAATTGTGCCTTATTGGCCACCAGCCAAGTTGTCATTCATTATCCTCTACGCAAACAGCTTCAGCCCGCTCCCGTGCTTCCCAACCTCGCACACCTCGCAGACCACACAAACGGTGCCCTTGTACTTGGTGTGGTACTTGGACCCGTCAAACGCACACTCCTCGTAGCTTGTCCCACTGTAAATCGGCGTGTGGCTCGCCGCGCACACCTCAAACTCGGCAAACTGGTCAAACTCGATCTCGACCGCGTCATGGGGATTTCGCTCGCACTGAGCCTTGGTCTTCTTGGCCTGTCGCTTTGTTAGCAATTATCCTAGACATAGCTCCAACAACTTACGCTCTCGAGGATCTTGCTAGCTCCTCCGTTGGCCAATATCCTGTTCGCAAAGCTGAGGGCCGAGTTGTAGTTCTTGCTCCGCATCGCCAGGTTCATGGCGTTCAGCAACGCCAGTTGGCGATGTGGAACTTCAATCTTGGGAATAGTGAAGTATGCTGACAACTCCAAACTCCGCTTGATAAGCTGCGGGTTCTTGTTGACGACGTCCGGTGACCCGAGGGCTCTCCTCTGAAGTTCGATCGCCATCGCCACCGTGTACTCACTCGCGGACGTGATCAGCTTCTTAGCCTCCGCGACCTCGCTCTCGCTGCCAACAGCGTTGATCAGCACCGAGTGCAGGATGCCCTTGAAAATCTTCAGCCCATCCTCCAGCTTATTCGCCTTCATCGAGTCGTAGCCGCGCTGGAGGTCGTTCGCAGCGAGGTACTCCAGATCCCTGGGAATGATTGGGAGGACCTTTCTAGGATCCGACTCCTCGACCGTACGGCGCACATAGTTGACCAACGGCGGGAGGCCGGCCGATGCGGGCAGGTAAGTTTTGGATGCCTGATAGACCTCGAGGAACCTGGGCTTGAGGGGACCAAAGTTGACCGCGCCAACTTGGCGATTCAGGAGCTGCATGGCCGTCTCGAAAGAGCCGCCGGCAACATGATCGACAGCGAGAGGCGAGTTGCGAGCCCACAACTCAGCCTCGCTACTCCCAGCGCCGCCCGCCTCAGCGCTCTCGACATTGACAAAGCCCTCCTCAACTTCAGGGACGATATCCTCGCCCAGGTCCCAGCCGGCAGCATCCTCATCCTCGTCAGCATCGCCGAGGGCACCGTTGCGTTTGGTCGCATCCTCCTCATCGGCTTCCTCACCAAACCCATTAGCAGCAGCTGCAGGCTCGTCCTCCAGCGACAAGCCCTCAACCTGCCCAAGGAGTGCCTTTTCGAAGAACGAGACCGAAGTCGCCTTGGTGGGCCAGTTGGCCTTGTGTGTTGGCACAATCGGCTTAGCTGGTGTCAGAGGTTCACCAAGTTCTGGAAGGGTAAGCTGCTCTTCCGTCAGACCAGTGGCTTCGAGAATGGATTGACATTCTTCTTCGAGGCCGTGTGATTTTGCTGTGAGGTATGCGAGTGGATCTTTGAAAGTTAGTGTTGGTCGCCAAAACAGGGGCCAAAGACTTACAAAGATCAATCTCCTTGAACATCTGGATCCTGTCCTCAACCTCGCCCAGGAACAGAGCATTTTGGAACCGTGAAGTGAAGTCTCCTCGGTGCTCGGCGATCTTGGCCATCCTAGACAGCTTGGTGTTATCGCCGGTAGCAAGGTACAAGAATGAAAGCTTATCAAATTGCTTAAGCTTTTGATAGCACATCTCCACGATGCCGTGATTGCCATGGGCCAAAGCCTCGGTGCTTAGCCTTGACCACAGCTTGGGGCGGTCGAGCTGCTTCGCCATCTCGACGGCGACTTCAAGATTGCCACACTCAATGGCAAGCTCGAACCGGGTAGTGGGATCTTGGACAAACTGAAGGGCAATCTCGGGATAGCCCTTCTTCTGCAGATACGAGATGATTGACTGTCCGACAAGGCTTGAATTCTGAATGATGTGAAGCATCTCCTCGTAATTCCGCTTGACAAGCGCAAGCTTGAAGCGGTATTCCGTGGGATCAATGACCAGAACCTTGGGCTTCGCCGCTCGATCAAGGCAGTACACGCTCCGGCCCTTGACACGAACGAGATAGACAGTCTGGTCCAGGGTGCGAACGATGCCATTGTCGCCATTCAAGAGCGTGTACTTGACGTGGTTGAGAGTTGAATAGAGCAGAACACCGGCATCATCCCAAGCGGCGCTCTTGATTCGGATTGTCTCGTGGAGCGTGCTTACTTGCTCCAGAGTCTTTGTCACAATTGTCACATTGTGCTTGCTGAGCAGGGCGGCATAGAGGTTATCGTTGGACCAGACCACATACTTGACTCCATTCACTGCCAACTCCGCCGTCGTCTTCTTTTGCTGGATGTCATAGAGGTGGACAGCAGTCGGCGTGATGATTAGGAGGTTACCGGTGCCACCAAAGTAGATGTCGGTTGTTCCGACTGGCGGCTTGAACGACCGGGTTGTATTATTCGTCAGATCCTTGATATCGACCGTCTGCGACGCGGTGTTGAGAACGGCAAATCGGTTTCGTGCAACGAAAATGGCAGAGTTGCCCTGGCCACGCTTCGATTCGGTGGGCTCAATCGCTCCGGAGCCGTCACGGGGGAGATTGATAAGTTCGTAAGACCCGCCGTCGGCGGGCGAAGTGACAAGAACCGATCGTTCAGCGGGGTTGTAAGAGAGTGTTCTCGGCGGAATCCAGGGGCTACCGAGTTTCTTCAACGAGAGCAGAGTCGGCGATTCAACATTCTTCTGGAAATCATACGACTTGACATGCTTCTCCTTCGTGATGTAGAAAAGCGTGTTTTGGTGTACCGCAGACGCCGGTCTCTCGCGCTCCAGTTTGAATACCATGACACCACTGGTAACCGTTAGCTAACTGATGGTGGGGCGGAAGCCACGTTACATACTTATCGTGGCCGGCGGCAAATAGGTTGATCTCGGGATGCGCTGCAATGACCCAGAACCTGTCGTTCTCTCTCTTAAAACTGTTGACCGCCGTGCGCTTGTTCAAGTCCCAGACACGGATGGTCTTATCCTCACCGGCAGACAGGATGAGATCCTGGTGGGGGTGGAAAAGACAGCCACTCGCGTTCTGGAAGTGACCTCGGCAGGTATCGACCTCCCACTTCGACCGTGTTAGCAGGAACCCACACAGCACAGCCCATCCGGATACCTACAGCCTTGGTCTCACTCATACGCCACAGTTTGATGAGGCGGTCGTCGCCAGCTGACACAATCAAGGGCATTGTTGGATGGAAAGCGACCCAGTTCACACCCCTGTCGTGACCCTCGAGGACAAATTTGACCACCGCATCCGTATTCCCAAACATGTCGGTCTGATTGGCGTTCGCGCGGGCAACCTGATCCTCAAAACTCATCGAGGTCGGCGCGGAATGCTTCTTTCGTAGGCCGGAGACTGTTGAAACCACCGTTAGCAGCTCATTCTAAAGTTAGAGCTCCGGATGCGCCGATGAAGAAACGTACTGTCCCAGACACGAACAGACTGATCGAGAGAAGCCGAAACGACGAGATCCTCCTTCGGGTGGAACTGCGCGCACATGGCATAGTGGTTGTGGCCCGTCATGGTGCAGAGAAGAGATCGGTTCTGCCAGTTCCATATCCGAATAGTCTGGTCGTCAGAGGCCGAAACAATCCAGGGGAGCTCGTGGTGGAAGAAGACGGTTCGAATATAGTCCAAGTGGCCGTTCAGGGTGAAGAGACACCTCCGGGTCTGGTATGACCAGACTTTGATCTTGTAGTCATCGCCTCCCGACACGAATAGGGGCTACCAAACGTTAACAGCCCGCCCGAGCCCAATCCTAAACTATCTCACCTGCGTCTTGTGGAAGTCAACGCCGCGGACGGGGCCATCGTGCTCTTCGAATCGATCAATCAGGGTGCCCATGCGGTAATCCCATAATTGGATGGTCGAGGAGTGGAGGGACACGAGGATCCATGGTCTAGGGAGGTACCGTTAGATCGGGCGACCAAATGGCGGGGAAGTTCACGACTGACCGTTTAGGGTGGAATGCGATACCCTTTGCGCGCGACGACTTGGACTCGAACTGGACAGCAAGATCGGTCAGAAGAGTTATAAATCGGCACCAAGGTCGAGCGACAACCAACCTTTGTGAGCATTCCTGAAGAGGCCTGCATTTTGGCGGAGGGAGGGGACGCCTAAGCTCCCGGCATCAACGATAAATTGACAGCTCTCGAGAGAATTGATGCTGAGAACAAGCACGTCGCAGTGTCGCAGGCGAGGCCCAGCAAGGAACAGCTGGGAATGAAGTGGCGGTTTTGTGGTGGGAGCTAGGCCAGCGTGCTGGACAGGTGGTCGTTGGCGGTCTCATCAGCCATCCATCAAATGGCAGGGAAGGAACCGTGGCATCTCGAAGTGTGGGTTCGCAGCCACCACGGCGAAGCCTCAGGCCAAAACGCACATTCAATTTTCCGGGTCCACCGATCCCCCCCACCAAACCCCACCATAAAGGGGCGCACACCAGCCACAGGTCCCCAGGTCTTGGCTTCAAGAGCTTCGGTACGTACCGACCCCTTGAAGCTTTTCCCCAGACGCTAGACCCAATCAGCGCAGCTCCTCGAGCTTAGCTGCGATGTGTTCACAACGACATCGAAGCAGGACCCCACCAAGAGACGACGACGAGAGTGGCCTGTATGACTGTGAATTAGGCTACCGGTGTGAATCGGCAGATCCCGCCGCCGATTCTTATTTTTTGCATCATCGCGCACTCTTTGTTCTTGAAATTCCGGCTGCAAGGTAGTCCGCAGTCGCGGGTGCCACCGTGGCATTTACACTGGACGACAGCTGTCTTCTGTACTTCACTCGCTGAGCGACGACCACTGTTTTTTCCCTGGCGGACAACCTCAGGCTTCACGCTGTGAGACCATAGGTCTGAATAGGCCAGTTCTCGACAGGCGCTGCAATGATTCGACTTGCTCATCTTCCCTGGGGCCTGGCGGCCACCATCCTTGCCGCGGCGTGGCTACCCCTCCAAGCCGGAGCGACGCCGTCAGTCAACGTTGCTCTCAAGGCCGCATTCCCATCGCCCCCTTATCTGGTTGAGTTGCTGTAAGTCGAGGCGCTCCAGAGTGACCAATTGGCCCTAGACTCACGGGTTCGTAGGGAAACAGCTGCCTCTGACAATGTGACGACCTACTTCTCCCTCCTGGACCGTGTTGCGAACGGCGACCTTGCCGATGCCAAAACCGATGAGGCTCTTTACCGAAAATTCCTCGATATTCTTCACCAAGATGGTCATATGACCGCCGAGGAGCTCTCCATCTTCAAGCTATCGTTGTCGCTTCGATCTGCCGCCCCGCGCATCGAGGCGCACTACCAATTCTATACCACGGGCGTCGAGCCATCGCTGTCGGAGAATCAGGAAGGCTGCGATCAGTGGTTTCTGCTAGATGGGAAACAGTACTGCACTCCCTCGCTGGACAATTCCCATGCGAGTGTAAAGAACAACTCGCAAGAGCGACCCCTGCCCTTCGATCGCAAGTTGGGAAGCGGACCCAAAGATGTGGTGCTGTACGCCGACATCACCTCACCGAGCTTTGCCAAGTTCCATAAAACCGCCTCACAAATCGCGCAAAAGGGAGAGGGAACGTACCGTTTGAGATATCGGAGGACGCCGGGCCAGTCCGATGAGGCTCTCTCGGTGAACGGCTACGGCGTGGAGCTCTCGCTCAAGCGAACTGATTATATCGTTATCGACGACAGAGACACCGAGGCAGGAAAGGCCTCGTCCGGCGATGCGCAGAAGGTCATCAGCTCCGAGGTTGTCCTTGACGAGGAAGAGGAGGTCAAGGATATCAAGCCGCTGGAGAAGTCGGAGTTGTCGGCTATTGGCATGAAGGCTGGATCCTACATCATGCAAAGTGACTCTCCGTTCGAGACGCTGCTCAAACTTACGCAAGACTTTCCCAAATACTCTACCTCGATTGCCGCGCACAACGTCTCCAGCCAGTTCGAGACGGAGTACCAGGAGAACCGCCGCAAGCTCGTCCCGGGCGGCATGAACGTTCTCTGGATGAACGGTGTCCAGCTGATCGATAGACAGATCCAACCCTTCGGGCTGGTTGACCTGCTGAAACGCGAACGGAAGCTCATCAACGGCGTCCTTGATCTCGGCCTTAGCGGCGAGCAAGCCATTTCCCTGCTTGGCCACAACGCGGTCGCCCAAGCCAAGTCAAACGAGGAGGAGCCGTTACGGTTCGACTGGCGCGACGACATTGAGGACGGCGAGGTAATCGTCTGGCTAAACAATATCGTCAAGGACAAGCGATACCAAGGCTGGTCGCCGTCCATCTGGACCTTGCTTCAGCACTTCGGTGGTGGTTTGCCCCAAGTGCGCAAGGACATCTTCAACCTTATTGTGCCGCTGGACCTCAGCAGCCCCGAAGATGTCAAAGTTGCCGTGGACCAGCTGCTGAGCTTCATCAAGAGGCTGGTCCCTATCCGCTTTGGCCTCGTTCCCCTTACTTCCTCAGGCGAAGCGATTGATCAAGCCAAGGTCGTTTATCACTTGCTTGACAATTACGGACTTGCCGCTGTTGTGACATACCTCGAGAAATCGCTCGAAGCTCAAAAGACAGCCAAGCCAGACGAAGGAATCTTCAATGAAGCGATCAAAGACCGGAAACCCAAGCCTGAAGCGGATCCCCTGCCATTCCAGGATATTTTTACTTCGGAGGAACATGAGCAGCAGATTCACCATGCGAAGCATTGGGCCGAGCGTCTAAAAGTCAAGGCAGAGACGCCTACCATTTTCTTCAATGGTTTCGCCATTCCTAGGGACGAGCTTTGGCTTAGGGCCATGCAACAAAGATTGGGCCAAGACATGCAACTAATTCAACAAGCTGCTTATTTCGGACAGATTGACGACACCACCTGGATTGCTGGTCACCTTCTCGAGAACGCGGTGGCACGACGCAACACATTCATCTATCCAGAGGATCCTCAGCAGCTGAATTTCATCAACGTCAACAAGATCTACGCGGAAAACCCGGAGGTTCTGGGCAAGGCGGCAGTCATCGAGGCTGATGATGGATCAACCAAGGAAGACTGGGCCGCCCTTACCGTGATTGCGGATCTTGACAACGTTGAAGGCCAAAAACTGCTTTACTATGCTATCCAGTTCCGCCGCGAGCAGCAAGGCGTTCGTGTTGACGTTGTCCATAACCCAGCCGACTTGTCCCGATCGCCCAGTGCTTTGGCCCAGCGAATCAAGGCCCAAGAAAAGACTCTTGTCAACATTGATCAACTACGAGACCTGGAGGTTATCCTTGAGGGAGGTGCCGCCGAATCGGACGCTTCTTATGACGCCTCACTAGGAAGCTTCTTGGATAGCCTGAACCTAAAGGCTGGCGGTAATTACCTTATCCTCAACGGAAGACTTGTCGGTCCCATCGAATCCGCCGAGGACTTCAAAAAGGATGACTTCTCCCAGTTCCTTGCGACAGAGCGGGAAAACAGGATCATTCCGGTCTACAAAGCTGTCGAGGACCTTGGGCTTGATGACAAGCTTTCTGGGCCCCTTGATGCCGCCAAGTTAACGTCTGCCACCACGCTGTCGGGCATTTCGGATTTGCCCCAAGGCATTTTCGACTCGGCTAGTCCCATCCGAACCACGGCGTACCAAGAGTTCAATACAACTCACACGTCGTTTGAAGTTGGCGACCGTTCCAAGGCTACAGTTTTCTTCGCGGCCGTGATAAACCCGGCAAGCGAAACTGGCCAGAAGTGGTCTGCTGTTCTCAAGGTGTTGTCGGAGCTTGAAGGAGTGCATCTTCAGGTATTTCTGAATCCCCAAGAAGCGATTTCGGAACTTCCTGTCAAGAGATTTTACCGCTACGTTTTCGACTCGGCCCCGAAGTTTGATGACAAGGGAAGCGTCCAAGACATCTCTGCCAAGTTTTCGGGTGTTCCGTCCGAGACGCTCCTTATCGCCGGGATGGATGTGCCACCTGCCTGGCTCGTCACTTCGAAAGTCTCGGTTGACGACCTGGATAATCTCAGGATCAAGGACATCAAGGCCAGGAGGAACACCGAACACATCGAAGCCATCTACGAGCTCGAGAACATTCTCATCGAAGGCCATTCGCGAGAGCTTCCAGGTGGCAACCCACCCAGGGGCGTCCAGCTCGTGCTTGCCACGGAAAAGGATTCGCACTTTTCCGACACCATCATTATGGCGAACCTTGGCTTCTTCCAGTTCAAGGCAAATCCCGGTGTTTATAGTCTCCGGCTCAAGGAGGGCCGCAGCTCGGATATTTTTGAAATGGAGAGCGTCGGCGCCAAGGGATGGAGCAAGGTTCCCGGGGATGAGACAACGGAAGTTGTCCTGATGGATTTCCAGGGTACAACTCTGTATCCCCGGCTCGTCCGCAAACCCGGCAAGGAGGAAGACGATGTTCTTGAGGAGACCAAAGAAGAGTCGGGCAGCATTGTTTCCAAGGGCCTCAAGTTTGCTGAGGGCATTCTCGGGAAGGCCACAGGAGCAAAGACCAAGTCAGTGTCCGATACCGAGCATGCCGAGATCAACATCTTCTCGGTTGCGAGCGGACATCTGTACGAGCGCATGCTCAACATCATGATGGTGAGCGTGATGCGGCACACCAAGCACACAGTCAAGTTCTGGTTCATCGAGCAATTCTTGTCCCCTTCTTTCAAGGATTTCATCCCGACCATGGCAGAGCAGTACGGGTTCAAGTACGAGATGGTCACATACAAGTGGCCTCACTGGCTGCGTCAGCAGAAGGAGAAGCAGCGCGAGATCTGGGGCTACAAGATTCTTTTCCTGGATGTGCTCTTCCCCCTGTCGCTCGACAAGGTCATTTTTGTTGATGCCGACCAGATCGTGCGTACTGATCTCTACGACCTTGTCAAGCTCGACCTCGACGGCGCGCCATACGGCTTCACGCCCATGTGCGACTCTCGCACCGAGATGGAGGGCTTCCGCTTCTGGAAGACGGGCTACTGGAAAGACTACCTGAAAGGCCTGCCGTACCACATCAGCGCGCTGTATGTCGTTGACCTGCGCCGCTTCCGCGAGCTCGCCGCCGGCGACCGGCTGCGCCAGCAGTACCACACGCTCAGCGCGGACCCGCAGTCGCTCGCCAACCTCGACCAGGACCTGCCGAACCACATGCAGTTCCAGATCCCGATCCACAGCCTGCCGCAGGAGTGGCTGTGGTGCGAGACGTGGTGCAGCGACGAGACGCTCAAGACGGCGCGCACCATTGACCTGTGCAATAACCCGCAGACCAAGGAGCCCAAGCTCGACCGGGCGAGGAGGCAGGTGCCCGAGTGGACCGAATACGACGAAGAGATTGCCGCGCTGGCGAAGAGGAAGCGCGAGGCCAAGAGTGGTGGTTCTAGCACGATCGTCGAGCCGAACACGAAGAGCAGGAGGCTGGATGATGACGGGACGAGGACGGCATCCGTCAAGGATGAATTGTAACGAAGTCTGCGGATGGGATTGTATGATGATGCGCATTTTAGATGATACATAGGAACGGTGGCCAGAGTAGATACCGATTTGCACAATACATTGTATGTTTTGCAAGTCTTTTTTTCCGTCTCGGTGAAATGAAATCTCATCTAATTATGATTCGTCATCACGTCAACATGCTCCCAACCCTCGCCGTCCCCAGTTGATGCTTGATCCTCCCATCCAACCAATAAACCCCGCTTCAATCTACCACTAAACTCCAACACACCATGATATAACAATGCCATGAGAAGCACACCGAGAACGGAGACAGAGAGAGAGAGAACAAAAAAGAGAAAGAAAAAACTAATGAGAAATATACTGAAACACAGCGCTAACCTCGGGCTCGCCACACTCCTGCCTAAGCAAATGATCCTGAATAGGCGCCAGCCCGTCATTCACAAAGTGGTTCCACGTGCTCGTATCGCCATACAGCATAGCCTGCGCCTTGACGAACTGCCTCCCATCGGGCCGACAGCGCTTGCACTTGAACGTGTCGTGCGTGTCGGAGCGCGTGTCGGCGCGGTACTGGAACAATTCTCTCAAACTATCCAGACTGAAATGGCGCTCGACGTCCTCGGCCGAGTCGACGACGCACGACGAGAGGGACTGCTTGTGGCTCTGGCGCTGGAAGATCTTTTCTTCGATCGTGCCCGTCGCGATGAAGCGGTAGACGAAGCAGTCCTTCTTCTGGCCGTCGCGCCACACGCGCGCGAGCGCCTGCTGGTCTGCGGCCGGGTTCCAGTCCGGGTCGAAGAGGACGAGACGGTTGGCGCCGATGAGGTTGAGGCCGCAGCCGCCGGCTTTGCTGGACAGCAGGAACACAAACTCGTCGCCTGTGGGGTCGTTGAACTTGTCCACTAGCTTCTGGCGCTTGTTGACGTTCATGGTGCCGTCGAGACGCAGGCTGCCGTAGCCGCGGTTGCGGCAGAGGCGCTCGAAGAGGTCGAGCGTCTGCGTGTAGTTGCTGATCAGGACGATCTTGTCGTTGGTGTCGGCGCGGATGCGCGCCAGCATGCGGTCGAGGACCTGCATCTTGCCGCTGTACCAGGGCTTGATGTCGCGGTCGCGCCCGCGGGCGTCCTTCGGGACGTAGTCTTCCGGCCAGCAGCTCTCGCAACCGGGAAGGTCCGCTGCCAGATCGAGCAGGTCGGGGTGGTTGCAGAGCTTCTTGAGAATGTTGATGGCCTTGAGGGGCTGCGATCCCTTGCCGCGAAGGAGCGCCTGGATATCCGGCGATGTGATGAAGTAGTTGTACAGATCGAGCTGGAAGGGGGCGAGGTTGCAGAACACAACGTGCTCGTACTTGACAGGCAGATACTTGGAGAGGATGTCGTTGGTGCGACGGATGATGAATTTGTTGACAATGGCGAGGAGCTCGGCGAGACACTCGTCTCCTCGTTGGCGTTCGCCCTCGGTGGCGTCGGCATCCCGGCCTCGTAGGATCGGAATCTCGAAGCGCTTTCGGAATTCCAATCTTGTTCCGAGCAGATCCGGGTTGGCGAAGCTGATGAGAGAGAAATATTCGGACAAGTCGTTCTGGATCGGCGTTCCGGACAAGATAACTCGTCGGGACACGTTCAGGTTGTTCAGCGCGCTGAACGTCTGGCTGTCTCCGTTTTTGAGCCGATGACCCTCGTCGCACAGCATCAACCCGATCGATGTGTTCTTGAGTTCCTCAACATTGAGACGTAAAGTCTCGTACGAGACAATGATGACAGGCCGAGTCACCGCTCGACCAGTGCTAATGGCCCATTGGCGAAGCTGCCTCGTCAGTTCTTCCTTGGATGCCTTGCCGTCGATGGCAAACGGAGTGATGGCGTCAGCACCCAGCCACTTGACCAGCTCGTTCGCCCAGTTTCGAACCAAACTCGAGGGACACGCCACAATCGCTTTCTGTATCGTAGTTTTACCGGCTTCTGGCGACTGTTTCAACAGTGTCCAAAGCAAGGTAATGCACTGCAGTGTCTTGCCAAGGCCCATCTCGTCTGCCATGATGCATCCGTTCGCCTTCTCGTCAATCATACCCGTGACACATCTGTACATAAACTTGACACCCTCGATCTGATGCGGCCGAAGCACTTTGGCTAGCCTCGGATCGATCACCACCGGAACCCGCGGATGGTCTCCGACGATCTTCTTCTTGATACCAAGAATTTCGGCAAGACTCTTGTGAACCAGCGGTGCGTCGATCTTTTCCAACGCTGTCTCCTTCTCCTTCTCCTCAGGCTGCGTCAGGTCCTTAACCTTGTCGTCGATAGTCGGGTCGTAGAGAACAATAGAGAACTCGCCGCTTGGGTCATGCAGCGGTTTCGCCACAAAGACTGCGCCTTGCCTCAGTCCGAGGGTCGGCGGGGGGCGATTTGGATTGTAGGCTGTGGTGTTTTTGTTGATGAACGGGACCGAGAACGCTTTCCGGAACACCTTGTCCTTGTCCTTGACTTGAAATGTGGGAAACTTGTTGGCATCGCGATTCGCGAGGGCGAGACGGTCGGCATTTGTCCAAGGCTGGTCGGTGTCTACATCGCCATCTGCGCCCTTGTAGTCAATCCTCCTCTTCTTCCTGGCTGGTCTGTCGCTTGCTATCGCGCGCGTTGCCGACCCTGGGCATTTGAACGGTTTGTGGAGGCGGTCGCCTGACTGGGGGGTTGGATATCGGGCTCGAGGCGCGACATTTTCCTTGTCGGATTTCGGTGTATCCGACATTGTGTCAGCACGGACGGATCGCACTCGAGGATTCGATGCAGGAACACTCGGAGCGCTGTGGTTTTGCAATTTGCATTTGGCGATGCTCGGATGTTGACTTTGGGGAAGAGCGCGTCGAGGCCGCGGGGCGGGACGCGCTTGTCCACCGCGATGTCAGATGACCACGCTAATCCCAAACGGTATTCTTTACATGGGCATCCCGCATCGGGTCAACGACACTCCAACTTCACCACCAGTCAGCATCAACATCATGATGGATTTAATGGTATATGTCGACCTTGATACCTGATCAGATCTTTTTGGTCTGTGATCAATTGTATCCCAGATCCTGATGACTAAATCCTTAGGGCCCTATGACCGTCGTGATTGTTTGTAACAGTTTCCTCGAGAGGTACCACATACCAAATAGCTGCAATGACAAAGTCCTTCCTCGACGTAAACGCATTCATGAATACCTCATTATCTGGTGAAAGGGTGAAATTCCAAATCTGCTTCTACTAATTTCACTTCGGCCGATGAGTACCCTGGGTTGATTCGATGACCACGATCAAGCTGATGAAACTGTCTAGCCTGCGTCGAATGGGTCATTGCTACTGATACTGAATTTCAATCCATTGGGGCAGCTAGCTCTTGTGCTTTCTTAACATTTAACTTAGCATGGTGGAAGTCGTAGATGGTGCGGCAGTATCCTCTTGATGCACAATCCATAATATGAACCTCGCAGCAGTGGTAAACTGTACGAGCAAACTGCGTGGAGTATCAATGATGAACTGGAAGCAGAATTTTGAATCGCAAGTGGATTCCAACGACGCGGGATATGCAACACTGTTCAGGTACACCAGATTATTTGCAATAACCTTTCCCAAAGTGGAAACAGCCTGCGTTCTTGCCTCGGGCGCGCCTGATTGTTCGCAAAATCAAAATCAAAATCGAGAATCTACTGGAGCTAAACCAAGTTGAGATATTCGGCGTGCCGGTGAACTGTTAATGGCCCCACACACTGTGTTGAACCTATTCACAAGATCGGATGAGAGCAAAATCAAAATCAGAATCAAAGTCCGTGGCTGATTTGCGGCGATTCGGCCGACCCAGATCCAGGTATAAATAACCCTCCTCTCTTCCACCTTTCCTCTTCTTCTATCCTTCTGCAACCCATCCACCTCGAACCTTCGTCTTCCACCTTCACCCTTCCACCTTCATCCTTCCACCCACACACACCCTTCCACCCCCACCCTTCCACCTTCACCCTTCCACCCCCACCCCCGCCCTTCCCTTTCCAAAACAGACTGACTGCTGCTAGGAGGACGGAAGCCGTACCTCACACCCATCAGATGCACTCATACCCGAGAGCCCCCACGTCCCTTCGGGGAGGGTACTTCGGGCCTGGGCTTCAAACCACTTCACTTGGCCTCTCATCGCGCCGGGTCACGCCAGGAAGGCAGGCCGGTTAGCTCCTTTTCCTCCCTTCACACCCGGGTCCCTGGACTTCCTTGGGACATCCAGTTTCCTGCCTTGCGGAAGACTGAATGTCCTCTGGAGAGCCAACATCTGCATATACGCTCTTCCCGAGACCGTCCCTGCCCCCGAACCGTTTGGCCGGGTAGTGCGACCTCCGTGGCTCGGGAGAGGACACCTCATTGCACACGGCGCGAGCCAGAGGGTCTGTAACTCGCGGGGTACTGATAGAGTACTGGCGTTGGCCGCCCAGGAAAATTTCATCCCCGGGTTGTGTGCCGGCTTTCGTCCGGGGAGGTATCTCCCTGACAACATGTCGCATGGGGAGGTATCTCTCCAACACTTCGTTTCTAGGACCACGATCGGATTTTTGTCTCTCAAGGTATTGCCGGGTAAGCGCTCATATCCTGTTCCGATGCTGACATCATGGTGTTCAAGAATCTTGTGGGCTCTGGGGGTTAAGTTTTTTTCATTGCACTCTCGGGCTTGCCCGTGACGCGAAGAAGAAATGACGCGTCTAAATTTTCCTTAAAGTCGCTGCTCGACAGGTCCCATGAACTTCGTTGCCCACCGCGTCCTTTCCCGTCGTTCTCGCCCCCCACATGCAAAACAAGTTCAAAGTGAAGAAATCTTTCCGTTGGCGAACAGCACAATTTAGAGTTTCACTGACATAATCATTGCACATCCTGCTTGAGCCTGTCGACATTCTGGTTTTTAGAATATCGTTGGTTTCAAACTTACCACATCCCAATGACCCCATACATATTTTGTCAACGTCGATTCCCGGGTAGGTACCTAGTTAAAGGGAGACTGATTCGTCCTCCCATCGGAAAAGGGAATAGAGCTTAAGCGGAAGTGGCTGGTGAACGACACGCGTGCACGCGCTCCATGACACTGAGATTCACCATGGCAGCATTTCTAGGTAACGATCTCTTGCATTCACCTATGTAGATATTCAACGAGTTCTCGATTCTGATTCATCTGGTTAAGATTTCCGTTGGAAAGCCCCACAGATCTGTCCATCCTGCCCCACCAAGCGTGGGCACCCCTCGAAGCTTTCTCCCTCCGTCACGATACTTATTTACTACATGTTGGATTATCCCGTTTCCACGTCGTTTTTAATCAACCCAAGGCAGCGAGCCGCCCATTCGGCATGTTTCTCCCATTTCTAACCGAATCCGACTCGTGACCGCAGACGGGAAAACCAGGTTCGTGGGCCCCCTTCACTCCTTGGCATTGCTACTCAAAACCTGGGGAACAGGCCTTTGTAGTTCATGCGCTCCAACCACGGATAGCACGGCCGAATCTCCGGTTCCCCTTTCCGACCAAACTTCCTTCGGCGATCGATGCTCCATCTCCGCCGTAGCATCGACAGAGCTTTGCATATGTTTTTCGAACTACCGAAATCCATCGGTAGTATTTGATTGACGGAATATCACAGTCGTGTTATCGGGGGCCATACCGAGGCAGGAAATCACGGAGATGTGACCTCTGTGGAGGCCTTGCTATTCCGGGGATGTCGCGCCGTGATGATGCTGGGCAAGGGGACAGAGATGACATATAAACACTGCTCTCAGAGACTCTCATTCTTCTGCCAGTGACAGCCAGGGTCTTCTCATCAGTCAACTCTAGTCCTTGCCCACCAACATGAAGTTCAGCACTGTCGCCGCGCTCCTGGCGCCAGCAGTGCCCGTGCTGTCCCAGTCGTGCAGCTTCCCTTCGACCTTCAGGTGGACGTCATCGGGAGCGCTCGCGCAGCCCAAGAATGGCTGGGCTTCCCTCAAGGACTTTACCTATGTGCCGTACAACGGGCAACATCTGGTGTATGGGTCCTACTTTGGCAGCGCCTATGGCTCGATGAATTTTGGTCTGTTTCGGAACTGGTCCGACATGGCCTCGGCATCGCAGAATCAGATGAGCTTCGCCACGGTTGCGCCGACCCTGCTCTACTTCCGGCCGAAGAACATCTGGGTGTTGGCCTACCAATGGGGTCCGACCGCCTTTTCGTACCGAACCTCGACCAACCCGGTTGACCAGAACAGCTGGTCTTCGGCCCAGCCTTTGTGGTCTGGCAGCATCTCCAACTCAGACACGGGCCCGATCGACCAGACCCTCATCGGCGACAGCACCAACATGTATCTCTTCTTCGCCGGCGACAACGGCCGCATCTACCGCTCGAGCATGCCCCTCAACAACTTCCCCGGCAACTTCGGCAACCAAGCGACCGTGATCTTCGACGGCGCCAAGAACGACTTTTTCGAGGCTGTCGAGGTCTACACCGTTCAGGGCCAGGGGTCCCCGCTGTACCTCATGATTATCGAGTCAATCGGCTCGCGCGGCCGCTACTTCCGGTCGTACACGGCCACGAGGCTCGACGGCCAGTGGACGCCGCAGGCCACCTCGGAGAGCCAGCCGTTCGCCGGCAAGTCCAACGCGCCCAGTGCCACCTGGACCGACGACATCAGCCACGGCGATCTTGTCCGCTCGGGTGCCGATGAGACGCGCCCGATCGACCCGTGCAACCTGCAGCTGCTGTACCAGGGTAGGTCGGGTACGAACCCGGAATACAACAAGCTGCCGTACCGCCCCGGCCTTCTCACGCTTGAGAACCCCGTCCGCAACCCGGGAGGCTCGAACCCGCAGCCAACCACGACGGCTGCCAACCCCCCTCCGGCGACTACTACGACACCGGCGCCGGGTAATGGCGGTGGTAGTGGTGCGACTGCGCCCCAATGGGGTCAGTGTGGTGGTCAAGGATGGACGGGCCCGACGAAGTGTGAGCCTCCGTACGAGTGCAAGTTCTCCAACAATTGGTACTCCCAGTGTTTGTAGACGGGGGGCATAACAAATAGGTCCAGGAGAGGACTGTCGGGACTATTATGATCTTCTTTGTACATATTTGAAAGTTAAACGTATATACGGAATCTGACTTGATGACATGAACCTCGCTCGTGGAGTGATGCTGAGAAAATGGTATTATCTGCTTGTCGAAATGCTAGTGAGCTGTATCCGAACCTGCCTGAATTCTAATCAGTGTATACACTGCATATGCTAGCGTTGGTCAAAAGTAGTCTGTAAGCGTGCAGGTTAGTGTACTCGATTTACCAAGAAGCATTGCTAATTATTATCCAACATCATCCACCTTTCCGGCCATCCTCCCATCCCCCTATTTCTGGCATCCGTGATGGTCCTCGAAAGTGTGAACAGGCAGCCAAATTCAACACAATAAACAATAACCTTAAACCCTGGCTGCTTACATCCAATACGGGGTTTATCACATCTGAAGATTACCAAGAGTAAGACCGGCACTTTGAATATCGGTGCCTGTCCCCTTGAAACACCGTCTTAAATCACATGTTTGCTGTGAAAGCTCTTCGCTGATTGGTCGGATTGATCTCACGTACCCTAACCCTCAACTTGTGTCCTCAGGTCGGATGAGTCTCCTGCCAAACATCGATTCCAGATCACTTTCTCTTTGCAAATGGAGGCCTCGATAAAGTTTCCTGTAACTGTAAATATCCGGGATGAAATAATGACGAAAGGCCATCCGATATTTCAAGTCAGGACGCGAGATGCCGGAGCGGCTGTGACCTCTGGGGCTGGGTTGGGATGGGATGGGTTGGGAAATCAGTGCGACCAGGGCTGTTGGTCGCTTTCACCACCCGCTCTGGTGTGTTGCACAGGCACCAGCAAAAGCTGACATTTTGGAATCGCGCTGACTTTCGTTAGTACCAAGATACCATTCACTGGAAGCCGCAAGTTGAGAACTTTTGTTGATGCCCGACATTTCACGGCATACTTCCGTACTCACAGATAAGAAACATCTGGGATGTTCCCGCTGAGCAAAGCTGGGGAGCTGATCTGAACTTCTGAGATGCCCCTACAAATAGCTCACAGGTGTGGCTGAGTGCGCCATCCCATCGACCCCGGGATCGCAAACGGCTCTATTTCTTTTAAGGAAATGAACGAGGCACACTCGGCTCTTGGGCTGGTGCACCCAAACCAAATGCGGCTCGCCTGGGCATAAAGAAGTTGGATGTGTTTTCAGCTGCAGCGATTCGTGCACGCAGCGGTAACCCGATTCTGCGGGTAGCAACCAACGAGCTGCTGTTACTCTTCTGGCGCTTCCCGATAAATCATCTGGGGGCCGAATGTTTCGAGAACACAGTTGGCAGCATCTCGCATCTCGGATTTCCTTATAGGACGAGCTCCTTCCCGTGCGGCAGCTCATGAACCCCGTCCACACCGACCATTTTAACCTCCGGCGGCACGTCAACAGGCCCTTTCTCGTCCAGTCTGGCATGGACACTTCGGAATCGATCAAGAGACGGGACGCCAGCTGGTGATGAAGAACCCCGCCAGCCCCACGCCGTTCACGAGTCGCTCTCAGCCTATCCCGTCAACACGAGCTCCCGCCCCCCATATCCACCATGGCGTCCTGGGGTGACCGGTACGGCCAGTACACAAGCGGCGGAACAAGCGGTGCGACCCAAAACGCCGGTAACCAGCAGCCAAGTTCAGGTACGTGCAAGGGAAACTTCATTTACTCGGAGTCCAGGCCGATGCTTTGTGGATGGCCAAAGGCGGGGCGATGGAGGGGCCAAGTGACAGCTTGGAGGGGTATCGGTGTCGAAATCGAGGGACCATCGAGGGAGCCCAACGGTCTCCGTACCAAAGTCGCCGGGATAGCACGAGCAGCCTGCTAGGTTCGGGCTTGGAATGAGCCCCCGGCGACGCGCAATCCTAATCATCCGGACGCTGTTGTTTCCTACTGTTGGCGGGACTGTCGGCTCGACACGAAGATATATCCTTGGCTTTGGAGTCCTCCGCAACTCGCGCAGCGCTGCTTTCGCTTTCCGACTCCGCGCTACCCCTCCAGCGATTCGATCGGCGACCCCTCCATTGCGTCGGCAAGGCCACCTTGCTGTGGAAAGGCTTGCGCCTCGAGCATGACTTTGCTGACAGTGATTCCGATTTGATCATGCAGATTTAGCCCGGCCGAAGCCAGGAACGAAAGCAGAGATGCCTCAGCTCGGAGCGACGTTCGTCCCGAGCGGATTCGATGACTACTACATGCCCGAGGTCGTCGCGCCGTCGCCTCAGAGGTACGTGAAGCGTTCTTTTTTAGAATCGGCGGCCCGCTCTGCGCCAATGCATCTACGGGGCACTGCCGCGGCAACTCAGCCCGCCCGTCGCAACGCCAGCGCCGGGCTGGAGCCTGCCGAAGGAGCTCCTGGCTAATTGACCATTGTCAGGGTGATGCCCGAAGTCCCTCAAAACATGCAAAACGACCTGCAGCGTATGGAACTCGAGGCCCACGTGGCCGAGCGACGACCCGGCCAAAACCAAGGCGCCGGCAATTTTGATGATTCCAGCTCGTAAGTATTGCGCGGGGCACCATGACGTCGGCTGATGGTCCATGAACAGGTTCAAAGCCTTCCAGACTGGCGCCTCCAGTACCGCCGTGATGGACCTGCCGTCGTTTTCGCCGTTTCCGAAAGTCAAGGGAGAGAACATTCCGCCGAGCGACGAAGAGAAGGAGCAGATCCTCTACCAGGCTCGCGATGCCGTCCTACACTCTAATAATGTCGGAATGCAGGTCATCTGGGCCAGGGATACGCTCCTCTGGGTCGAGACGGCGATGGAGGTTGCGGCCAGAGAATGGAAGCGAGAAGGCAGAGGCAGGGAGCGACCGGCGACGCCCAAGATCGAGCACCAGCTGCGCGTGGACGCCGTCAACATTATCGATTACCTCTCCGGACAAGAGCATCCCGAGGCCTGCTTTATGAAAGGAAAATGGCTCGAGTTTGGCAAGTTTGGCCAGCGAGAGAACAAGAGAGAGGCCTATTCGTACTTCAAGAAGGCGGCCGAGAACGGCTATGGAAGGGCCGAGTATCGGATGGGCATGCTTTACGAGCATTCCAACGATATACCCAATGCCGTCAAGCATTATAATATCGGCGTCCAGCTGGGTGACTCGGCGTCCAACTACCGGCTGGGGATGATGTATCTGATGGGACAACACGGGCACCAGAAGGATATTCTGCAGGGCTTGGACATGATACAGAAGGCGGCCGAGACGGCAGACGAAGATGCGCCGCAGGGAGCTTATGTCTACGGCATGCTCATCGCGAGAGAGATCCCCGATATCAACATCGCCGAGTCGATTTTACCGTATGACGTCACGGTTGCTCGCCAGTATATCGAGAAGGCTGCCTATCTCAGCTTCGCCAAGGCGCAGTTGAAGATGGGACAAGCGTACGAGCTCAGCCAGTTTGGCTGTGATTTTAACCCGGCCTACTCGTTGCACTACTACGGTCTAGCTGCTCGCCAAGGCCAGCCTGAAGCTGCTCTGGGCGTCAGTCGATGGTTTTTGTTTGGGTATGAGAACGTGTTTGCCAAGAACGAGCAGCTTGCGTTCAAGTACGCCCAAGATGCCGCCGACGCCGGACTCGCTACGGGCGAGTTTGCCATGGGGTATTACTACGAGATTGGAATTCATGTGCCGAAGAACCTGGCAGAAGCGCGCAAGTGGTACGAGTTGGCGGCCGAGCATGGGAATAAGGATGCCCAGGAGCGGATCGACTCACTCAGCCAGTCTAAGGCACTGACTAAGAAGGATCACGAAACCACGACTCTCGGACGCATCAAGTCGCAGTATGGCTCGCAGCGAGGCAAGCGGCCCGAACGGTTTACGAAGCCGAGTGACCCGATGCCCACGTTGACCGAGTCTGGACCCAGCACACCCGTCGAGAGTATGCATCCGCCCCCGAGAAAATCGCCCAGAGGATCGCCTTCGCGGAACCCGCCGGCCATTGTTGAAAATGTGATTGACTTTCCTGATCCGTCCGTCGGCAACCGTCCCCCTGCGTTTACCGTCAAGCTGGATACGACTCCGGGTCGGCCACAGTCGGCTGCGCCATATCCACATGAGGACCGACCGGCGCCTCTTACCTTGCGACCGAAATCGGTAGCTCCCTATCCTGAGGATGACAAGCCGCCGCCGCTTTCGCCTCATTATAATCCGGGTATTCGACCATCGGCAGGGTCCGGGCCGGTGGCTGACCGCCCCATGAGTGCTTTTGGGATCCGACCTGTTTCCAGCTCTGGCCCTCCTGGTCCTCAGCCGGGGGCTGGTCGCGGTCGTCCGCAGCAAGGTCAACCGACGGCTGCTGGCTGGGAGCCTCAAGTGCCAGGCGGATACAGACAGCCGAGCCCGGGGCCTGGTCAAGCTCATGTGGGTGGTTGGCAGTCTCAACCACCTCAACATCAGCACTATGATCTTCCGTCGCAGCGGCTAGGTGCAAGCAGTGTCGGACCGGGTTCTACGGTTCCTGGTGGGCCGGCGCCGATTGGCGATCCGAACCGGACGCGGTTGCAGAAAGCCAACCCGAAGCTGAACAAGCCTCAGCCTCCTGGGCCTGGTGGACCTGGCGGACCTGGCTTTCAGGGTGGTGGTTACAATACGCCTCCCGCGATGTCTGGTGCGGCCCAGCCCGGCCGTGATTATGGTCCGCGCATGAGCAGTCGACCTATGAGCGAGAATTACGATCGATATGGTGCGGGTCCGCCGCCGGCGGGTAGTCGGTTGCCGGTAGCAGCCAGCACTGGTAACTTGCGACCGGATCGGTTTGATAGTTTGCCGTCTGGTGGTCATTCGGGTGGCGGTGGTCACTCTGGCGGTGGTCACAATAGATTGCCTTCGGGTGGATCACTTCAACCTAGGCCGGGAGCGGACACGATGGCCGGACGGGCTAGTGCGCCTCCGGCCCAGAACAGACCAACTTCTAGTCATTCGTTCAGCCCGGGACAGGCACCGAGTCCTGGACCGAGCATTGCCAGCACGACGAATCTTCCTGGTCATGGACGACCTCCGAAGCCTACGGATCATCCAGATGGTAAGACGATGGGTCAGGGGCCCGCGACTTTTGAAGCGATGGGGATTCCACAGGGGAAGAACGAGAGTGACTGCGTAAGTTTTGTGATGTGTGTGTAGACTATGTATGCTAACTTTGTGTAGGTTGTCATGTGAGGCATGTTGGTGTCTTTCGAGTGCTGCATTGTATCATAGCCTAGAGTAGATTTGAGAATGCATGAGCTGCTGACTGTAATTGTCCGTTGCAGTGATGAAGTATTGCAGTGATGAAGTGTTGCAGTGATGAAGTGTTGCAGTGATGAAGTGGTTGCAGTGATGAAGTGACGGTTGCTGTGTTCGGAACTAGCTCAGGAATGACGCAACTGCTGTCAGGATTCAGGCACCCTGACGGGCAGCGGATCGCCAGTGCTGCTGGTGAACGCCAGACTAATACCACTATCTTAGCTTCTTCATTGGCTTGCAGGCAAACGGATGAGGCTATTCAGAGCCAACCAAATCTGTGTAGCAGAATAGAAAGATAGATGACCTAGCCCAGCTTTGGATGGGCCAGTTCTTACCCCAATACACACACAAGATTCCCGTCAGACAGCTTGGTTTTCCACATCTGCTGCAACACGTCTCCGGTATGGTAATGTTTGTTTTTGTAAAAGACAAGGTCTCGATGCGCTGTCTGAACCGTTTGTTTCTCCGTAGTCCCCATATAAAATCCTAACCATCTACAGAACCAAAGAAATAAACTCGCAACGGATTCACAATCTTCCAGCCAACCTGGCTACCGCCGCGAGTCTTTAGATTCTGGAAAGCTGTAGTCTCAAATTTGAGTTGTGGTGACAAAAGTCGAAGGGATGATACGTAGTATCACCACGGTTGAATGAGACGGTTTCGATGTCCTATGTCGAGACCTAGGTGCCTACCTACTCCTGTAAAAGAAAGGCCGTGTTTATCGGGGATACCCTTTCCATACGCCCGATGGTTTACTGTCCGCCAACCGATCCCTACTGAGAAGTCCAATCGCCTCCCTACCACCACCAAACAAGTCAGCATATACGTAACTTGATAATGAGAATCTCTGCACAAGACATGACAGGCAAGACATAAACACAAAAAGGGACACAATAAACAAAACAAAAAAACACAACAAGACTAAGAAAAGGAGAAAAAGAACAAACACACACAAACATACACACACACACATACATACACAAAAAACCAACAACAACAAGACAAAACAATAAAAAAAAGAGAAAAATAAAACATACCGACCCCAAAACCCCCTGCCCCCGCTCCCACACCCTGTGATTATCCACCCCCATCCAAACCCCCCTCGTCCCCTCAATCCCCCCCTCCACATCAAACCCCCTCCCGCCCGCAACATACACCACCCGTCCATTCAATTCTGTGTCGGCCACACACTGAACTATGAAGCGTGCGACGTCGGCGGGGGTGTTGAGCGGGAGGTTTTCTGAGATCCACTTTTTTAATATCGGGGGAGTGAGGAGGCGGGTTTTTGTTGCCCATGGGCAGAGGGTGTTTGTTCTTATTCTTATTGGGGGGGTGGTGGTTGGTGGTGGTGGTGGTGTGAGGGGGGCGAGGGGGGCGAGGGGGGCGAGGGAGCGGGAGAGGGAGCGGGTTAGGCCTATTAGGGCGTGTTTTGTTGATGAGTCTGTTTTTTTAATTTTGTTAGTTTTGTTTGTATTGTTTGTATGTTGTTGTGTGTTGGGGGTGTGGGTGGTGGGTGGTGGTGGTGAGTGGTGAGGATTTTGTGGTGGTGAGGGAGGTGGTGGTGAGGCAAGTGGTGAAGGGGTAGAGGGGTAATGATGGTGAGTACGGTGAGTGCTCGTTGGTGGTGAGAAAGGTGGTGAAAGGGTAGGTAGGTGAGGGAGAGGTGGTGGGAAGGGAGGTGGTGAGGTAGTAGGGGGGTGAAGGTATGTGTTGGTTTGAGTGTAGCGTGGTGTGGGCTTGGGGAGGGGCCAGTGGCTGGGTGAGTGGGTGTTGGGGAGGAGAGGGGGAGCAGATGGTCAGGGGGTTAAGGAGGTGAGCGAGGTCAGGACAGAGAACGGCGGTGATGTTGGTGATGACGATAATAGTGCGGTATAGTTGTGCTCCGGGGGGTGAGGAACGAATGGGGGTGATATATTTCCATTTTTCACAAAATGGGGGAGATGAGAAGGGCCGAGAAAGGCTCTGTGACAAAGACATTCAACAGGCGATGGTGTAGGTGTCTCGAGAATTTTGGAACGAGAAAGGGCGTGGCGGTGAAATGGGTACAAAAGTGCAAAGAGGGTGTAGACGTAAGGTGCAGCCGCTGACTTGAGGGGGGTGGGTTGTGAGGAGAAGACGGTGTCAACGAATGGTGTTGTTAACGGAAGGAGAACGCCTAAAAAAACATACACGTGGTCAACCCTGGCGCGGGCGTAATGCCGGCGATGGAGGATACAAGTGTGAGCGACGGGGTAAAACCGTCCTCGTGGGGGGAGGACGAAAAGTATGCGATGGCGATGCGGGAGAAGTCTGTCCTTGTTAGTTTTTGTTATTCTCCCTCAAACCTTTCGGTTCCCGCCAGCCAGCCCCTTTTAGTTTCTTCCCCCTATGTCGTATCACACTCCCCCGCTTTCCTTCTGCCATTCTCCTTTTTTGTTCTTGCCAACTCCTTTTCTCGTCTCGTTTTGCTCGAGATATTGTGATTAAGGGGAGAGGGAAACAAGCTGAAAGGGGAGAAAAAAAAAAACAGACGTACGAATAGCAGAAACAAGATTCACATCCACAACCCTCCCCACCTTCTTCTCCGCGTCCGTCTCCGTCCCCCGCCCCGCGAGCAACTTCTCCCGAGTCAGACAGTCTGGATCAAAAACGCCCGACGGCTCGCCAACAGCCGCGCAAAAAATGGCTGCATCAACACGGTTGTTTCCAGCGTATGCCGTCTCAAAAAGATCGAGAAGGTCATCGTGGTGGGAGACGTCGACTTTTTTGAAGACTGGGGCTGGGGTGGAGGGTTGGAGGGAAGAAGAGGAGGAGGAAAGGCTGGTTTCGAGGGCGGTGCCCTTTTCCGCCTGTGGTGGACTGGATTAGCTATTTGCCTCTTTGGGGAGTAATGACTGTGTATCAGGTTTCAGGAGCTCTGAATTCCTGAGACAGCCCTAATATGACCAAAGAAGGGAGTAATCGCATCCGATCTGACACTTACGTCGATGTCGCCAAAGAAGACTTGGGCGCCGAGGGCGTGGAGGTGGGTTACCGTTGCGGCGCCTATTCCTTGGGCTCCGCCTTTTGTTGTTATTTAATTTTAGCAGAGGTGGTAAGATATCTTTCAGCAGTGATAACGACGGGTATTTCGTTCGTTGTTGGGGTTGCTGGTCAGGGCATGGGGTTGTGGGTGTGAGGTGAAAAAGGGCATACCGGCTACGACGACGACCTTTCCGGCCAGGTGCTTGGCGGTTTCTTCAGAGTAGATTATCTCTGCCATGTTTGATGAGTCCTAGATGGAAACACTAAAACTAAAAAGAAATTTAATCGTGAAAGGGACAGCGCAACTCGTTTTCGTGATGGCTATCAACATACATGTATTCTTAAGGCAGTTCTCATTAGCAGCAGAAGAATAGACCTTAGATATTTCCCCTCACGGCTGTCCCTCCCGGCTGTCCCTCCCGGACATATCTGAACTGCCGACCCGCTGCGGTCATGGCATCGGGTGTCGGTATCATGCGGGGTCTGAGTTCGGGTGCGGAGAAGCCGACCCCGGGCTATCTGTAGACTAGATTGAGATTGACAGGATGGGATATTCCTGTGATGGGGTTTGGAATGGATCATCTGTTGAGTATGTGCAAAAGCTCACTTATACAACGAATCAGTACTCTTATTTCCAGTAGTACTAGATATTCTTCCACCGGAGCACACCCCTGAGGACGTCACAGACAGCGTCGACAATGGCAAAATCAGTCGTCGTAACAGGAGGCGCCAGCGGCATCGGTCTGGCAATGAGCCGCCACTTCGCCTCGCAGGGATACCGCGTCGCTATCCTCGACATCAACTCGGAAACTGGTCCAGAGGTGGCTGCTGAGATCGCCGCCGAATTCCCCACCGCAACAGTCTGCTTCAAGAAATGCAATGTGGCGTCCTGGGAGGAACAAGCAGCCGTGTTCGAGGACGTCTTTCATGAACACGGCAACCGTATCGACATTGTCATGGCGAACGCGGGCATCAACGAGGGTGGACCAGTAACCATTGTCGATCTACAGGAACAGAAACCCTCACGTCCAAATCTGCGGACGTTGGATATCAACCTAACCGGGACCATCTATTGTACATCTTCCTCTTCCTAGCACAACAGGATACTCACAAAACGCAGCCGTCAAACTAGCCGCTCACTACATGAACCGAAACCCCGACGGTGTCTCCCGCGGATCCATCATATGCACCGCCTCCAACGCCGGGATATACCCTCTCCCAATGGCGCCACTCTACGCTACCACAAAATTTGGCGTCGTTGGCCTCGTCCGCTCCTTGGCCAGAGTGCTTGAAAAATCAAACATCCAAATCAACGCCCTGGCACCGGCCGTCCTCGGTAAATATTCTGTGCAATCAATTCCTGTGGGACTCTGCTGACTTGAAAGAAACAAACATCTCCGGCCCGAACTCCAAAGAATTCTTCAGCAAGATGGTCGTGACGCCCATGTCGACGCTGATCCGCGGCGTGGCCGATTTCATAGCGGACCCGAGTGTCAGCGGCCAAGTGGCCGAGATTCACGGCGACAAGGTCACGATCCGGCCGCATCACGAGTGGGTTGACGACGGCAGCAGGAGGAACATTGAGATGTTTTGGACCGTGACGAATTCTTGACAGTGTATCGAGACGTTTGGACCGTGACAAATACTTGACCATGGTTAGCAGGCACTCATGTGCTGTAACTACCTAGAAGAGGGACCGCTTACCCCCTTAAGGGGTGGAGCCTTGGGCTTCTTACGGCTTAAGACAAATAAAAAATACTTGACCATGTGTCGAGATGTTTCGGACCATGACGAGGGCTCGAGAGTTCTTTGTCTCGGGTGTTATATTTGGACTGTACCCAAACACGGCAGGCCCCGTTCCGAGTGCATCTTCTTTGATCCCAAGTGACAATAAGATTGTGGGAATGTTATTTCCTTGTCGATCCGTTTTGAACAATAGAACCAATGCCGTGGACAGTTCCTACTTAAACCTGTTTCCCCTTTCCATGCCGCTCCGGCACTTGTTCTTGAACCAAGTATCCTTCGCTGCTCAAACCTCACCAACACTCAACCCACCAGGTAAGTCTATGTAATTCTTCCACCAAGCGCGCAGCGATACACTACACACAGAAAAAATGACCATCTTCCCCTACGACAGGGAGGCCCCCCTCATGGGCATCCCAATCGAAACAGTCGTCTTCCACACGCCCCGGCCCATATGCCGATGCGTCACCTTCTACCAGTTCTACCTCTGCGGCTGTCCCGACATGGGCTACGACCGCCGCGGCTGTCCCATCCGGACCTTCTCCAAGTGCGAGGTATACTTCATGCCGGTATCAACACAGCTCGCCCTGCAGCGCCTCGGGTGGCAGCACAACGACGAGGTCGGCCAGGTCCCGCACGAGGACGTCCCCCGCATCCTGCCCTTCCCGTGCTTCCGCCACTCGCAAATATGTCGCGTGCGGATATCCGCCGACGAGGTCAAGCGGATGCGCAAGACCTTCCTTGCCGGCCGCAGGCAGCAGGCAAGACTCGGCGTTGTGGTTTCTGTGCGCGAGTGTAGGGTCAACAGGGCCGCGGCCATGCGGAGGGCGAGGCAGCAGGCGTTTTGTCAGCATAAGGAGGATTGCCAAGATAAAACAGAGCGCAAGAGGGCCGAGGAGGCGTGGTGGCGCGACGAGTGGGAGACGGACCACTACACGCAGGACCGCGCCCCGGGGGCCGTCTTGCTCGGCCTCTGGGATAGGGGGAATCCGCACTACCCGAGATATGGACCGCCGAGGAATACGGGCTATGATAACGGTGCTGATGTGATTGATGACCGGGCGCTGGAGCAGGCCAGGCTGGAGAATTGGGGACCTGTCGGGGTGTGGGAGGTAAACAGGAATGGCACCATGGAGCCGTGGAGATTGCACATGTAGAATGCAATAACGAATATTGATCAAGTTATGGCGCTCATATTGAACAAAGGTAAGGCGTCTAATTCGTAAACATTGCCACGATTCGGTAAATGATGGTCGTTGGGATGCCAGGTGACAAGATAACCCAGGCAAGCCAGGGCAGCAGAAACTTGAAAGCTGTCAAAAATAATGTCAGACATCAAGGTAGATTCTAGGTTACTGGTACAATACCTAGCCATGAATAAATTGGCCGAGTCCAGGGTTTTTGCCGAGCAGTAAATTCTCACAGAAGGTAAGGTAATAGAGGAAGGAGAAAATTACTATTGCCCCCCATGACGAAGTCGCTCCTGCCCCTTTCGCAAAAGACATGGCAGCAAGCACCAGAAAATTTGCAAAACAGCTATCGTCAGAAACAAGCAGCAAAATAAATCCCCTTTCATTATGTGTCGAGTCTTATTCAGACCCAAAAGTCTCCCTCGGCGGCAATTACCACCCATCCGTTCCATAGCCTCCTCGCCAGAACAAAGGAATCAAACCTCACCAGACAAAGCCGCTCATTTCTCCTGCCCCTCCGTCGTCTCCCTCCTGACCACGCTCAACTTGGCATTCAGCGGCGGCTTCTCATACAGAATCCACGTCTTCTGCCTGATCCAGTCCTCGCTGTCAGGCATCAGCTCCATGTCGAAACCCCAAACCAGCCTCGCCAGCACCAGCCGCGACTCCATGTACGCCAGCCCGCGCCCGATGCACGCCCGCGGCCCGATACTAAACGGATTAAACACGTCCCGGTTGTCGCCGGCGTACCGCTCGTCGCCCATCCACCGCTCGGGCACGAAACGCTCCGGATCTTTGAAGTTGGAAGGTGAATTGTACGCCGCGTACTGGTGCACCACGACGTCGGCGCCCCCGGCGACGAACCTGCCGTCGATGACAATTCCCCCCCTAGGTGTGAACCGATGGATGCCGGCCGGCACGGGCGGGTGGATGCGCATGGCCTCGTGCAGCACGGCCAGCGTGTAGGGCAGCTTGGAGACCGAGGCGAAGGTGATGTCGCTCTCGCGGGCGAATGCGGACCGGATTTCTTGTTGTAGTTTGGCCTGGATTGGTGGGTTTTTCATCAGGAAGTAGCACGTCGTCGCGAGGAGCGTCGCCGACGTCTCGGAGCCGGCCATGATCAGGAGCTGCGCGTTGGCCGTCAGCTCGTTGGACGTCATGCCGCCCTCCTGGCCGACGTGCTCGATGATGTGCGCCCTGTGGTGGATTGGATTAGCTGCGTGCCTCTGTAAGGAGAAAGCGACCCATGTCTCCGTTTCAGGAGCTCTGCATCCCCGGAGACAGCTCGAATATGACCAAAGAAGGGAATAATCGCATCCGATCTGACACTTACATAAAGTCGGGCCGCTGCGTGACCTTATCGCGCCGACAGTTGACTTTTTCACGCGAAAAGGCCGCGTGCTGCTGGACCTGGGTCTTGAGCGACTTGGGAATCAGCATCTTGAGCGCAGCACCAAAAGACCCCATGGTGTCGATGATCTGGCCGTACATCATGCCCTTGAGGTTGGTGAAGATGAAGCGGATCCACGGGTGCATGAAGGAGTTCTCGAGGCAGCCGAAGGGCTCGCCGAAGGTCAGGTCGCCGATGATGGGTTCTTGCTCCCGCAAAGACTTGTCGGAGAAGGCCGGTGACAGGATGCGGCGGTGGCGCGTGTGCTCGGCCATGGTGTCCTGCCACATGATGCTCAGAGCGCCGAAGAACTCTTTCTCGTTCTGCCCGTAGATGGTGTTGAGCGGGATGATCTCCCTACCCTTGGGCGCCGTGTAGATGTCCTTCCAGGCCTGGGCGCTGATGTACGACAGCTCCCACGGGGCCACGCGGACGACGGGCCCGTAGGTCTGGTGGAGCTCGTGCAGCTTGTTGGTGATGTTGCCCTGCATCTGCTGCGAGATCTTGCCGAGGTTGGTTCCGCGGTAGAGGAGCGGGCCTGGGTAGCCGGCCAGGGGATGGAGTGTGAAATTGTATATGAACCAGGCTGTCGGGATGAAAAGGAGCTGTCGGTGTTAGTATCGTGGCCGTGGACTAGCAGGAAAACACATACCAAGAGCACCGCGATCTGGAGACCACTCAATGAGGAGACCAAATTCATGATGCGGTTCATGATGGGCAGAAGCTGTCGGGTAGATAGATGGATGGCTCCAGGACACCACAAACATGAACGCAAACCGGGAAAGGAAGCGGGTGGGGGTGGGTGCTATCTCCGGGCGGGAGAGGTAAGACCTTTTCTCTTTAATTCAACTTCGCGCCGTTGGTGTCAAAGGGACTCCTTTTACGAAAACGAACCTGAATAACACGAATCGGCCACACCAACGATGGCCGCTGCGGCCTTGCACATTTCAGAGCGGAGAGAACTATGTTTCTTGGCCCGGCGATAAGTCGATGACGTCCATTCTAGTTTTCTGCCAAAAAAACAAAAACAAAAAAAAAAAAAAAAGACTCTTCTTTGTTGTCCAAGACCAGACACTAACGTAGGGGGTTCATGCACCGAGCCGGTAAGGTAGCGGCCCATCATTTATTGGGTATGGGGGCACCGTTTTCCAAGTATACCTAGTTCGTCGACCAGTATATGCACGCAGTTGAATTCTTTCTGAGTGACAGAGAGAATGCCGAGCAACGACCGAACGACAAGGGTTTTGGTTTACCTGTCCCCGGGAGTCTCCCTCGGCACACACTATCTAGGTCAGTAAGCCTTAACCAGGTTTCACTCTTGGACTTGGCTTATTGATCGCTCACCTGTGTTTTAGGTATTTAGCCTTGATCCTTTTTTTTCTGGCTTGGTCCTGGAGATGAAGATCCCCACACAACCATAATAGTAAAGAGGTTTCCGGGATTGTTACTATTGTTCTCAGTCTAGTCCTGGATATGATATGATATGATATGATATGATATCAAACTTTCTGTCGAACCCGAACCCGACCCTGACCCCACCCCCGACCCCGTGGGCACTACTCCGGGCATGTTAATAACGATTGTTCCAGTCCTGGATATGATATGATCCAATATCAGACTTTTCGTCAACCCCGACACCAACACCGACCCTGACCCTGACCCCGACTCCCCCACGGGGCACTCCGCGGAGGCTTGGCTCGCTTGATGGTGTTTCTGCTATCTGATTAAACTTGGGGCGGAGTTCGAGAGGAGGGATAGGATTCGACTTGGTATCTTACCCGAGTACGAGTCGACGGCTGGAGTCGACGAGTCGACGACTCGGAGGGGACTGGGGGAATGATGAAGGGGGGATTTGTGAGGTGGGATTCAGATTGGGGGTCGTCCGGTCCGGAGCTAGGGGAGTGAGATGAGGGATGTGCCGGAGCTACCTATGGGGACTGGAGACGGAGTCGTGGAATTCAAAATGGGAGCTATTCGCTGCTTTTCGGGGGGAGGGGGTCGAGGATGGGCCCCTGGTGGTTTTCTTTTTTTTTTCGGAGCGGTTTATTCTGAAATCAGACCGAGAAAAAATTGAATTTTTGCTGTCTTTTGTTGTTCTAAAAAGAATTGCTAGCCATGGGCTCTTCTCGGGAAGAAACTATTCTTCTGTTGTCGTTGAAAGTTGTGGATGGTGACCAGGACCAGGACCAAGACGGTGGCCATGGTAACAACCTCAGACTACCCCATGTCGAGCTGATTGCGAAGCTCAGGGGACAGGTGCTTCATGTCCCGGATATGCTCGACGTCTTCTCGAGCTGGCCGCGTGGGGGGCGGAATAAGTACCATGCCAGGCTCAAGGCGAGGTTTGATGAGCTCATTGAGGAGTCTGTCTTGTCTTTTTTTTTTCTTCAGGCTTTTTTTCCCGTCTTATCACTGACTGACGTTAATAAGAGTCTTTCCTGACGAGGAGATGAGGAAGCGGGCGGCCAAGAATGACTTCGCTTTCTTCACCTCGTGGTATGTTATCTTCTTTAAGTACCTCTCATATCATGACGTGAACTGATAATGATTTTTCTCTCTACAAGCTGGTTCCCAGACGCCGACTGGGACGATCTTCTCACCGTCGGCCTCTTCTCGTTCTGGCTCTTCCACTGCGACGACGCCATGGACGACCTCGACGGGACTGTCGCGCGCGACTATGCCGCCTCGTGTCGGTATCGTCGGCAGGTGCTCGACTACACGCGGTGGTCGCTCGGTCTGGGGCCGGTGGTCGGGGACGGGAATAGTAAGGGGTGGATGGCCCGGTTCCTGTCGTGGTTTTGTCCCCTGCGGAAATGGAGTCCGCCGGCGCCGAATCTGCCGAATACTGTGTTTAAGGAGTATGGGGTCCGGACGCAGGCTGGGACAAGCAAGGGTTTGTTTTGCTCTTTTCAATCTCATCCCAGACCGCTCTCTCTACCTGTGTCTTTCTTTTCGAGTTCATCAGGTGAAAGCAATGGACTGACCACGGACAAAAGTCTTCCGCGAGATGTTCTGGGCCGAGATCAAGCAATACATCGACCACTGCGAGATCGAGCAGCGCGAGCGAATGACGGGCGAGATGGCCGATACCCTCGACGGATACCTCCGGATCCGCCATCACACGTCAGCTGTGCGGGCGTACGGGTTCGTCACGCAGTATGATTTTCTCTCTCTGTTCTTTCTCCTCTCTCTCTCCACACTAACATGACGACAACAAAAGACAAGGAACAAACATCCGTCTCTCGGTGTCCATCATGAAGTCCCCGCAGATGCAAGCCCTCTGGGACGAGATTACCATCATCATCATTATCATCAACGATATCTTGTCGGTCAAGAAAGAATTGGCGGCCGGGGCGGTGCATAACGCCGTGCCCGTCATGTACAGCCTTGGAAAGCCGCTGGATGTGGTCATGGGCGAGCTGATGGTGCGGCTGGCGAGCTGCCGGGACCGGTTTGATGGGATCGCGCAGAGCGTGCTGGCGATGGCGCGGTCTGAGAGCGAGAAAAAAGATTTGGAAAAGTTTATTGATGGATTGCGGACGAATGCGACTGGGACGATTGAGTTTTGGTATGTGCTCTCTTCTCTTCTTGTCTTCTTTTTTCTTCTCTTCTTTTTTTCTTTTCTTTTTTTCTTTTCTTTTTTCTTGGTGTTGTGCTATGATGTGTACCTGAGCTCGTCACTCACTGTCATCCAAAGATTTGATTTACTGACTGGTGGTATTATTAGCAAACTCGCTGACCGCTACCGCAATGAGAAGTATTTCAATGAAGATGGGTCGATGGATGTTGTCCTGTAGTCGATGATGCTAGGTACTGGAGGAATACACAGGACAGCTGTCACTGGGTAGAAGAGTCAGATCGAGTTATTCGCCAAGTCTTGTTTCTCCTCTCTTTGTTTCTATTCTTATTCTAGAGGTTATTACTATTCGCTTCCCTCGAGTGTCTCGCTCTGGTACCACAGTGGTTGAGCGGGTACAACATGACACTACCAAAACCCCTTATCCGCTTGAACCAGAGTTTAATTTTCGTCGTCCAAACAAATGACAGCGACACAAAACACCAAAAGGCGGTGACACATGAGCGACAACAACAAACAAGAAGTGGGACGCGTCCTCTATGTAACCTATCGTTCATGCAACGCCTGCATTGGTAGGGGGCTGCATCGACATTTGTGGGGAGTCGAATCAGGACACAGTAACAGCCGTGTTTTACCATCCGCAGTCGAAGCATGTCGAAATCCGTCATCATTACACGATGCAGTTCGCATGTCTGACCTCGACTCTTTTGTATTGCATCTATGCATCAACGGTTATGTACCACAGTAGTGGACGGGACGGAAACCGGGGTCTGGGCCGGGCCCGGGATTGACGGCGACGACGGAGACCCGGGCTGCCGACCGCCCGGCTAGCAAAAGCCAGGGTGGCCGCATCCCGGGTGCGGCAGTTGCCAGTGCCGCTTGAACAACGGTCAACAGTTGAACCAGCGCTTAGACCGCGTGACACTTGTTATCGTTGCAAATCAACAGACTACTGGACTACCGTGTACAAAAACACCGCGTGTAAATGTCGCGAGGAGAATAACAAATAAACACTTTACCCGGGATCAATTCGCTGCCGCTGTCCCAAAATCTGCCAACCTGGATTGGCTTCCCGTCTCCCGAATGCACGGTTGGCGGGCTCTGCCAAGCCGGGCATTTTCCACCGCGGCCGACCTCGGCTGGGCCAATGACCCGAGGGCCAACAGATCCCTTTCAGATTGGGGGCAGTTGGGGCTTCCGAGCCCGAAAACGACTACGCGATTTCGGTGGATATGGCGGCGCAACGCATCGAAAAGGGGGCACATCACAGGCGATTTTGTTGACTTGTCACCGGTGATATCCCACACAGAGGACAAAAGGATGACGCCAGTGACCGCTGAGGTCAGCTGAAGGAAGCTTGCCGGATTCACCTCGGGAGAATTGACTGCTATACCCCTCGTTTCAATACACACATTTCGTGCGCGGCCATTGAAGAGGCAGAGACGCCATGCAGGAACACAGTCTGGTGACTGGTCGCTTTCGACCAAAAAATAGGGGGACGTTGCTTCTTCCTGCCCAGGTGGGCTTCTCGCTGCGAACGGGCCACCCAGCTAACGCACCGGTGATGCTTTGGCGTGCTTCAACACCGGGATCAATGCGCCCTAATTATCTAGGCAGGAGACATGATTTGAATTGAGTTTCTACCAAGCACTGCAGAAAGAAATGGATCGTCATTGACAGCGGCGTTGCTGCGATCGCCGTCGAAGATCCAAACTGTCGTCTGTCAATCGCGAATCCCGCCGATAACGAAAAAGCCACACACCCCTGCAGCAAATCGCAGCCTCTTCTTCTTGGGGGAATTCTTGGGCACATTCACCCCGGCGCATCCTCTTTACACGTCGCCTACGCGCCGGGTTGCCGCCCGACGCCTCGATTTGTTCCATCGAGCTTCTGCCCCAAACGAGCAAGGCGGTGGACGGCGTCGGCCGCATTCGCACCGCTTCGCATTTGGCCGTGTCACGTCCTCATTTCCCGGCCAAAAGTCTCTGTCCATGTCTCACCCAGCCATGCTCCCGTCAGACACGGCTCGCCGGAGTGCTCGCCGGAAGCCCGACCTCAACATCAACACGACGCCTCCGTCCGTCAAGTCCAGGCCGTCGCGGGACCCCATCCCCCACACGCCGCCCGCCTCGTTGCCGCCGCCCACGTCGTCCAAGCCGAAGCGGGCGCTTAGGGCCCCCTCGGCACGCGACACCGCCGACATTGAGACCTTCCTCGACAGTCTCACGCCCGTCGACATGTCGAATAAAGAAAACGACCGCCCCGATCCCTACCCGACCCACCACCCCCGCGACTCGCACGACCTCTCCCTGCCTGCCCGACAGGTCACGCGCGACTCCCTCGTCACCAACATGCTCCTGTCCCTCGACCAGCTCTCAATGGGTCAGATATCCGGTCCTTTTGGCAGTGGTGGCGGCGCCGGACCGAGGGCCGGCTTCGACGATCCCGCCATCTTCGGCTCCGACGACCGCAACTTCACGTCGCGATCCGGCCGCGCCAACGGCCACGGATACTCGTATAGCTCCGACCTCGAGGGTGCCGACGACGCTAGCAGAATATCCTCGCGCGGGCGACGGAGTAACAGCAGTTCGGGTTTCCAGTCGAGCCTGGGGCGGATCAACAGCATGCGGGAGACGACACACCAGCGGAGCGGGCCAGGGACGCCGAAGCCGCTGCATTCAAGAGGAGGAAGGGGTAGCAAGAGCAGCAGCACGAACAGCATTGACGCCGGGTACGTCCAGGTTTTGAGCAGCCAGCGCTGGGCTCGGGGTTTTGGTCGTTCTTCGAGCTTTGACGGCGGAGAGCCGCCCAGGCCTCAACCGGCGCCCGTCCAGGCGTCTCCTTGGCACATTGAGTTCTCCAACTCGTTTTTCAACGACGACTACGATGCCGCGCCGAACCCCACTGTACCAGCAGGACCACGCAGGCTGGCGACGGTCCCATCTCTCCCCGTTCTCCCTCCTCCAGAACCGAAGACGGAACCGAAGTCGCCGGGACGAGGACCCGTCGTGGAGCGCCGTCGCAGCACACGGTCGTCACGGAGCGCAACGCTTGGACGCAAGGACGGCGCAAAATTTGCGGGCGCACGAGACGTTCCACCGGTTCCCGCTCTGGACCTCGACTCGGCGCCGGCGCCGCACGTCGGCTACGAAAAGTCGAAAGAGATGCTGGGAACACCAGCCATGGCCACGCCGCCGGCCAAGGAAAAGCCTGGCTTCTTCAGGAGGATGTTTGGCGGCTCATCCAAAACTAACCTGACTAGCACGACATCGTCATCGACCGTCGAAACGCCGTTGAGCAAGTCGAACTTTTCGACCCCGACCAAGTCGCCCTCGGCGCCACCATCGCGCGAGTCGCACCATTCGACGACACACACATTACAGAAGAAGACATCCGCCTTCTTTCGGAGGAGGAAGCCTTCCATCACCGATACGGGGCCGCCGCCGATTCCCACGATACCGGCTGTGTCGGCTGAGAGACGTGCTGTCGATAGAGTTGACGCGCTGTCCCCGAGGGCGGAGCCGAGTCCTGTTACGAGCCTTCGTAGGGCGATGGATCCTTTTCTGCAGACCGGCCCCGTCGCGAGCCCGTTATCCCAATCTAGCGACCCGATGCTTTCGCCGGATGCTCGACTAGATGCGGCTTCGTCGTCAGCAGACAGGACACCGAGAGCGGCTTCACCAGACCTGGTCGAGGCGGAACGCCGGCGAAATAATAGGGGGTTTTCGCCAGACTACGAGCCGAGCCCGAGAGCCGTCATTCGGTCCGTTGATCCCGACTCAGGCGAGGACAGCACTGGTAACCGACGACCCATCGAAACACCCAACCGACAACCTCCCGAGCCGCCAAGGAGCGGCCCGGCAAAGTCGTTCCTCCAGGATAACAGCGACAGTGAGGATAGTCCGAAGCGCGTGAGGAAGCCGTCTCCGGTGGAGAAGCCCGAAAGGAACTTGAAGCCATTCCCTGACGTGGAGAGGAGGAGATCGCCCTCGCCAACTGTGTCCAAGTCTAAAAGCGTCCCGAACCTGGCAAGATCTCGGGAGAGCGTTCGGGTTTCTTCACAGCAGGATCTCAAGCACATGCCATCACTGAACCGCAGCGACAAGAGAGACTCGCACAATCTGGGACTGCCCATTGAAGGTGTTTTGTCTGACGGCAGCCAAGCCGGCTCATATAAGCATGTGCCGAGTCTGCCAAGCTTGCGGGTAGAAAGCGCCGAGCCGAGCCCCAAGGGTGAGTCGGTCCACCCGTCGAGCAAGTCAATCGACGAGCCCGAAATTGTGGTGGGTGATCCGACGGAGGACGACCGCCTGAAGGCCCAGAAGATTTACGACGGGAATGAGGACTTCATCCAGAAGGACAGGGCCGCAGCCTGGATGGGCGAGGAGGGGACGGTGCGGCAGCGGACGTTGAGAGCATACATGGATCTGTACGACTTTGAGAACCAGAACATCGTCTCCAGTCTGCGCCAGGTCTGCCAGCGGTTGTTGTTGAGGGCCGAGACGCAGCAGGTTGATCGGATTCTGGTTGCCTTTGCCAGGCGGTGGTGTGACTGCAATCCTAACCATGGCTTCAAGGCATCGGGTAAGCTGTTCCTGGAACCAGAAGAATTCTTGCTAACTCGACAGATATCATCCACACCATTTGCTATTCCATCATCTTGCTTAATACCGATCTTCATATGGCCGATATCGAGCACAAGATGACGAGGAGTCAGTTTATCAAGAACACCATGACCACCATCAGACAAGCTCTACAGGATTTAGATCCTGACGCTTTTGACCGGTCGAAGAATCAAAATCTCGGGCCGGAAGGGAATCCCCGGACGTCGGAAGATCATGATCGCCATAATAGTTTTAGGGCATCATTCAAGCCACCACCGCGACCCGGGTCGGCTATCGGCGCATACACGGATTCTGCTGGCGGCGAGAGCTGCGGACCTCTCGTCAAGGCTCCGTTTGAGGGCTCCCAGCGTGCCTGGGAGTCGCAGGTTGAACTTGTGCTCAAGGACATTTACGCGTCTATCCGTGACGACCGGCTGCCGCTGTTCGGCGCAGAAACCACGTCCATCCCGACCCCAGGTGGACTGACAGTGATGGGTATGCTCAAGCGGACTCCGAGCGTCCTTAGCAAGGCGCCATCGGAAGGTGTGGGATCGACCCGGGGGAGGATCTCAGAGAATGCCCGTCCGAGCGGGTCGAGATGGAATTCCAAGAGTCGCTCTCGACCGAGGGGGTTTGGGACTGGCTTTTCGTCTAGTAGGACTAGTTTCGATGATGGCCAGTCGGTTTGGAGCCCGACTGAGTCTTCGGCCACATGGAGCCGCGCATCTCTTGGTCGCACGCATACCTCCATGTCGATGGACTCATTTGGGTCGTCATATCCCCGCGGCGACTACCAGCAGTCGATCGGCTTCGCGAATGCTCTCAGCCAGGCCATCATAAGAGAGGACCAGGCTGGCGACATGTTGTCTATCAAGGGGGAGGAGATCAAGAGCGAGCAGCTTCTTGAGGACGACTCGCTCGAGCTTGCCGGTCCGCCATGGATCAAGGAGGGTATCGTCACACACAAGCACCACCTGGACGGGATGGACAAGAGGGCCAAGGATCGTAACTGGACCGAGGTCTTTGCTGTTATCCAAAAGGGGCAGCTGAGCCTGTTTTCGTTCTCTCCGAACAAGTCGCTGCGAAATAAGAACCGGCTGCGAAGCCAGGGCAGCAGCAATCCTCTTCAGAAGGGGGCTGTTGTTGGCGGTGGCAACTGGCAAGAGAATGCTACGAACCTCGGTACTTTTTCTCTTCGGCAGACGCTCGCATCGGCTCTCCCCCCACCAGGCTATTCGCGCTCGCGGCCACACGTGTGGGCACTCTCGCTCCCGACGGGTGCTGTTCATCTCTTCCAGGTCGGCACTCCGGAGATCAGCAAGGAGTTCGTCATGACAGCCAACTACTGGAGCGCAAGGTTAAGCACGCACCCGCTCGTCGGCGGCATTTCCAACATCGAGTACGGCTGGAGCGATGCTATTATTAACAACGCCTTGGTCAGCGCCATCAACGAGAGCTCAGCCAACCTGCCAGGCAACCGGCCCGGCACGAGCATGAGCAGCCACAAGGGCCACTCGCGCCCGGGCAGCTCGACCACGGCCATGGCCGTCGCCGTCGGCCGCTCGTCGATGCAGAGCCAGAGCCGCGGGAGCATCCGCAGCGGCAGCTTCGACTTTCCGCGCCCCGGCAGCGGCAGCAGCGGTGTGCTGGGCGGCTCTGTGCTCCCGCGCCACCACCACCACGCCAAGCTGCCGGGCGACCGCGTGCACATCGCCGAGTGGGCGCCGCCGACGCAGAGTCTGAGGGGGAGCAACATGAAGGAGAAGGAGCAGCTCGAGAGCCTGCTCGCGTACGTGCGCAGCATCGAGCAGGAGCTGCAGGTGCACAACGGGCTGCGGAGTCCCATGCTGCTCGCGTTCACGCCGCGGGGCGGGAACGCGGCCAAGGCCATGGCGAACTGGGAGCGCAAGAGCGAGTATCTGCTGAGGGAGATTGTCAAGTTCCGCACGTATGTGGATTGTCTTGCTGCTGCGGAGGGGCGGAGGAGGGAGGTTTATGCTGAGCGGGAGAGGGCTAGGCGGGCGGCGAGGGGGGAGGAGGAAGAAGATGAGCTGGAGGATGGGGTTGAAGGGGATGGGGAAGGGGAAAGGGATGGGGAGGTGACGGAGGGGGAGACGGAGGGGCAGAGGGAAAGGGAAGGGAAGAACAAAGAAAAAGGACCGCCGGAGACGGTTGAGTCCTAAGCCAAGTGCTGCTTTGCTGCATTGGGTGGAGTTTTTTTTTCCTTGTTCTCTCTTCTTTTCTCTGGTTTCGGTTTCGGTTCGGTTTTGGACGATATGAGATGTACATGTTATAATTATCTGGCACCCACCTAGCTGGCGGCGGTGGGTGGGTTCTTTATTTTTTTTTCTCTTTTTTATTTTATATGTAATTTACGACGAGATATGACGACGGTTTTGAGAAAGTTTGATGAACATCTTTTTTTATTTAATTTCATATCTTGCGATCCTCCACTCCCCGTATCCGTACCGTACCGTGCGGTCGGTCGACCGAACTTCGTGTTGTTTTTCTCTTTCTCTTCTTACCGTAGCTCGTTGCTCATTGCTCGTAGTTCGTTGCTCGTTGCTCATGGTGCATAACAACTACTTTGCTCTCAACGGGATTAGAAACTCGAGAGGATGCAAGGCTGAGGGAGCGGTGAACATGCTAAGGTACCTAGCACATTTGTTAGACCTAGCTGTGGTTATCATCCCTCTCATGTTGATGCATCAAGATAAATAACGGTCAGCCGAGGAAGGGAGCAGGCTTTCCACCACCCCACGAGATCTACATCCATCATCTGTTCTGCCCTGCATTTATCGTCCACCATCACAGTTAGGGGTCGGTGAGATTGCATATTGCCAGCGACGGTCCCGATCCGATCCGATCCGGTATCATGGTCCTCACTCGGGACACGGGCTTGCACGGGTCTATCGACAAATGAAGGAGGACAGCATTCTAGACGAGGGTCCTCCAAAATGTACAATGCATTACCTGCCACCATCCCCATGTTGATCATGATCATGATATGGCCTGGGTAGATAAACAACACAATAAATAGACAGGGGGGCAACAGGTAAGTAGGTAGGAAGGAAGCCTGTCGATGCTACTTCACCGCCATAACCATCACAACCATCAACCAAAACAAATCGAAGAAAACCAATATATTCCCATTCAGTCTTCAAAGCAAAAACCAATGCTCCCTTCCTAAACCTGGCCTGGCATATTTAAACAATCGTCAGAGCAGTAATAACAAACCCCCCTGTCTCTCTCTGTCTCTCAAAAAAAGAAAAAAAAAAAGAATATAAAATAAGAACCACCAAAACACCAACCCCCCACCACCCCTTCCCTTCCTTTCCCCATCCCTCCCAAAATAAAATATTCATTACACAAGATCATACAATCCCATTCCCTAGCCCATCTCTTCTTCACACCCTGTTTCGTGCAGTGCTGTGCTGTCTGTCCCATAATACACACCCCTCACCCTGTTCAATAGACAGTAATCACCGCCCCTGCCGCCTCTTCTCCCTCTCCAAATTCTCCCTCAACGCCAAATTCTCACTCTCACTCGCCGTAATCCGCTTAATCGCCTCCCCCCGATCCAGCAGCCGCCCCTCCCGCTCCGCCTTCAATTTATACTCCAAATCTCTCAGCCTCAACATCCACTTGCTATCCATCGTCCCACCACCTCCACCAGAACCAGAACTCGACTGCGGCGGGTGCGGGCCCGACTGCGACTGGGCCGTCGGGGGAGGAGGGGGCGTCTCGTGCCTCTCCTCCGGCTCGACGAGCCCGAGCTCCTCCGCGGCGAGATTGACTCTATGCGAGCTCGAATTCCTCGTCATGGTCGACGACCTCCCCAACGAACTCCCGCGGCTGCCAGACTTGGGAATCCGACTCGCGCGGTCCTTGGCTTTCGGGCCCGTGGGGATCGACGGACTCGGACTCCCCCCTCCCGACGAGTTGTCCACGATCCCGTTCGGATCACCAGTATGTGCATAGGCTGTGCGGGCGCGGACCTCGGCGGCCGTGCGGAGCGTGTGGTTCTCCACCTTGAGCTGGCGGTATGCCTCCTCAAGCCTGGCAAGCCGGTTCTGCATCTCGCCTCCCCCCAGATTGCCGGCGGCGATGTTGTTCCGCACAATGGCTTCGAGCCGCTCGAGCTTCTTGGTGCGCAGCTCCAGGTGGCCCTCGAGGGTCTGGTATTCACGCCAGAGGTCCTTCTCGACGCTCTTGATCTTGCCCTGAAAACTGCCGACCATGGTCTCGATCGTCTTGACGGCCGCGAGCAGGTTCTTGCTGAAGCCCGGGAGCATCGTGGCCACCGCTTCCAGGCTCGGCAGGGCCCTACCGTTAATAAGGCTGTTGTCGTGAGCCCAGTCGCTTCCGCAGAGCGAGGACAGACGGGTCCACAGGATAAGCAGCAAATTGTTGCGCTCCGTAAGCTGGTCCTTAAAGTTCGCCTCGAGCTGTGCGATCCGTTTCTTGTCCTGCGCCTTGGTAGCCTCGAGCTCGAGAATCCGTGCATCTTGTGAGCTGACAGTCCGCGTGACGTGCTGGTGCGTCTTCTGGAACGTCTCGAACTGGTGCTTCGAATTCCGATGTGCCTGTCGCTCCTTGTCGAGCATCTCGGCCATCTTGCGCGACTCAAGCGCATGCGATTCCAGCAAAGCATCGCGCTGCTTGATGATGCGATCCTTTTCGACCAGAGAAGCCTTGGTCGCATCAAGATCTCGGACGGTATTCTCGAGGTCGCGCTGAAGCTTGGCGATAGACTGCACCTGTTAGCTTTCCACAGGACAAAACACATCGACGACTCACCTTGAGAAGGCTAGACCTAGTGCCATTCAAGTCACCCAGTGCCTCGCGCAGGTTGTTCTCGAGCTCCACGAGCCTCTCCTTCCACTCGGTCGCCTCCACCTCCCGACTCGTCAAATTCTTGCGCAGCCGCCTGACCTCGTCCTTGGCCGCAGATGCCTCCCTGTTAAGCTCGTTGACAAACTGCTGCACCTCCTCCTTCTCCCGGTTGGCCACAATCTCGCGCTGTCTCCTCTCGGTAGCAAGCCGCTGCTCCAGCTCCCGCGCGCGATCCTTCTCCTCCCGCAGGCTCTGCTCGACATTAGCGAGTAATGCCTCCAGATCGCCAATGCGGATCTTGTCGCCTTCTTGCTCCTCGCGCAAAAACGCAATCTCGCCCTGGCTCGACTCTTGCTGCACCGACAACCGGTTGGCTTTGTCGTTAGCCTCGATGAGCTTGGACTCGAGATCCTCCAGCTCCTTGTTAGCATCGCCGAGTTCTTGCTCGAGCTGCTGGATGCGACGATGTTTCGCTTCTTGCTCATCCTCCAGCCGAACCAGCGCGTCGCTCATCTTGCGCATCTCTTCCTGCAGGGCATCAAAGTTTTCGGATCTGTCGTTCAGCTCAAGCTGTAACCTCTCAATCTCGCCGGTTCGCTGGTCGGCCTCACCCTCCAACGCGTCAATCTCTTCCTGGGCTTCTTTCCGCAACGCCTCAAACTCATTCTCCAAGTTGGCATGTTCCTGCAATGCCTCGTCTCTTTCTGCCTGTAGGGCCATTAGGTCGCTCATAGCCGTGTCGAGATCCTCCTGCAGAGCAGCCACAAGCTCCTCGGCCTGTCTCTTGGCCTCGACGGCTTCCCCAAAGTCTTCCATGCAGGCGCCGAGCTCCCGTTCCAGGTCCTGGTTCGTTAGCTTGAGCTCGTTGTTCTTGTCGCGCAGCTCGGCCATCTTGTTCTCGAGTTCTTCGCGGTCGGGATCATCAACTACCGTGCCCGTGATCCGGGTGCCGCCACTAGCCCGCGACTGTGACCGTTCGTGAGCTCCGGCGCGGGACGCCGACCGCTCGAGGATACTATCGATCGTGGACGGCGCGGGCCCGCCGCGACGTTGCGCCATCTTGAGGTCCTCAATCTCCTGGTACAGGCGCTCCTTCTCGCGGTTGCGTGAGGTGAGCATCGAGGTTTGCGCGCCGACTTCGCGGCGGAGCTCGGCGTTCTCGTGTCGCAGCTGCTCGCTCTCTCGCCGGAGGTCCTCGACAAGCGTGCTGCTGGCGCTCATGTTACCGTTGAGATCCATGTCGTTCGAGAAGCCGGTGGCCGAACGGGTCGGAGACATGGGCTGGTCTCGGTTCCTCTTGGTGATGTTATATATGTTCGTGGTGTGGTGTAGCGGCCCCGCCTGCGCTGCCATCTCTTGCTTTAACCTAAACACTTCATCGCGAAGGCGGCGGTTATCCTCATCGCCCTGCTCCCTCCTCGCCGTCTCCTGCTCCAACAGGTCTTTCCAGACATCGGCCTCCTCTTGCCGCCCCAGGTTCTCACCCAACCGCTCGCCCGCTCTCTCGCCGAGATTCCGTACAACTTCGGCCATCCGACGCTTCTCGGCCTCCTTGTTCATGTTTTCATTCCTCAGTCGCTCAATCTCGGTGACGTACTCCTCCATCTGCTCCCGAAGATATATAATCTCCTCCTCCCGTTCCTGCGCCTCTTGGTCGTACGCGGCACTCTGCTCGTCATCCGAGAGCGTGCTCCTTGCGGTCCCGGGTCGCACATCCTCGTCTTTCAGCTGCTTCTCGAGCTCCTTGACGCGCCTCCTCAGCACCTTGTTGTCGCGCTGGAGCACCGCCAGGCCGGTTTTGAGCTCGACATTCTCCGAGATCATTTCCTTAATACCTTCTTCGGATAGCTTGTCCAGACGGTCGCTCAGGAACATGACCTTGAGCTTGAGGTCGAAATTCTCCTTGCTCAGCCGTTCTATAGTGCTGCTCTGCTCTTTCAGGGTCAAACTCCTGCCGCCGTGGCGCGTGGTGCTCGTCGACGTCCCGAGCCCGCTAGTCGGGTTAAAATCAGCAGGCTTTCGAGGTGTCACGAGCCCCCCCTTGGTCTTGTACTCCTTCGCCAAGGACTCGGGTACCTGAACATCCCTAACATGTCGGGCAATGACCGTGTCCGTGGGCGCGGTGAGGGCAGCGGAATTCCGTTTTGCCTTGGGAGTTTTCAGGAGGTCATCATTTTGGACATGGTGATTCGGACGCTGCGGCGACAAGCTGTGGTCGACCTCGTCCAGCGTCTCGAGCTGCCCGAAGCCCGGGCCCGAGTTTTCCTGCAGATCCTCGATCCCGCTGGCCATACTACCCATGCTGATAGATCGTGTGAGAATATTGCTCAGACTCCGCGGCATCCCAAGCGAGGGCGTCGCCCCGCCAGACTGGAGCGCATAATCCGTTCCGAGACCCACCGTCACGTCGCTGTCGGGATCCGTCGCAAGTGACGAAATCGATGAACGCTGGCTAGCATTCCGGCTTCGCAGATACTTAGACCGCTGCTTGGCAACTTTCAGAGGCTGGCCCGGCGTGTGTCCGGCGTCGAGGGATAACCTGTGGAGACTCTGCTCCGAGCCCCTATGCCGCAGACTCCCCTGGGTCGCGCTAGCCTGTGATTCCTGTGATTGTGATACCGCCGCCTCCGAATCGGTCCCTGTCCGGTCCTGGCTGAACGAGTGCTCGTCATCCGTCGCATCACGGCTGTCGTCGTCTGTTTGTTGGGCCTGATCTGCGCTCGCCTGTGACACGACCCGCGATATGGTTCTAGCAGTCGCGGCTGCAGTTGGGGACGAGGAGAAGGCTTCAAGTTGTGAGGTGCCATTCCCAGTCTCCGTTGCGCTTTGCTCATGTCCATTTTCCGTGAGTCGTGACTCGTCAGGATCGACTGATGCGCTGGAGGCGGTCGAGTGTCTTTCGGGAAGAAGATGCGACTCGTCGGCCGTCAGGTCAAGTTCGGGAATCGGTCGCGACGCGGGTCGCGGCACGGGTTTCTTGGACGGGGAGTCGAAGAGGTAGGTATCGTCGACGCCATTGTTGGGACCGATTATTGGGGAAAGAGGAGCTGAGAAGCTGGACTCGATGTCTGAGAGGTGTTGTCGGACAGCAATCTCGGCCTGAGAGTCGGAGTGCCTAAGCTCGAGACTCGGGCCGTCGATAAAGCTGCTCTCGGGAACGGCGAGACGGGGCGCAGGTGCGGGCTCGGGCGGGATGAGAGGCGGGATGTTCCCTGCCTTGAGGGGGTTCGCCGTCGACAAAGGGGCGACTGAGGGGGGAGGTGGGGATGGGGCCTTCGAGCTGGCGATGTTTGGGACCGTTTCTTTGTCTCTGAGGGCGTTGGCGTCAGCGACCCGGTGCGAGGTCGAGGGCCGCGACTCGGGCTCGCTCCGGGAATCGTCGTGGTCCATTTAATGGCGTGTGTCGCGGGGTGTCGGTTGACGCAGTACTCCAGCGTGTCACGGCCTCATGGCGGCCGGGGCCGGTGAGCAGCAGGAACAGCGACGTGGTTTCGTATTGTATTGTAGATTTGCGTCCAAATGCGAGTTCCGGTCGGGAGATGGTCTTCAAAGTTCAGGCTGGCTGCTTGCCGGCTTGTCCTGGCTTGTGGGCAACTGCCAGATTCGAGGCGTGACCGTGTTCTGCCCCGTGCACCCCACCCCACCGTTGGTTGGATCCCTGCCCGTTGCTACGACACCCAGCAACGCACCCCTGTCGGGCATCTGCGCCGGTTGCGCTGTTTGCTGCAGGGGACGACCAGGATTGGAAGGGCGAGAGACGAGGCTGCGAAGCGCAAGAACAGTTGTTTCAGTTGAACAGGCTCGCGGGAAGCTTCAAGACACAACCACTTGGGATGGGACTGCGTATATACGTATATTACGTATCTAGATATTTTCGGACAAGACATGAGATGCACACGTCCCGACAAGTTAAACTTGCGCATGTCCCAGCCCCGAAACGCCGCAGCGTGGTATGGATGCGCAGATCACCCGCTTGTGTCTGGAAAACACCAGCGCTGCGGCACATCACCACCATCGCGCACGAGCCACCTGGAAGAGCCCGCCAAAGATGCGTCCTTGGAGCTGTTCGCCTCAGCGTTGTTCTACAAATATCTACAGGCTCGGATGCAGCTGATGACGCAAGCACATGTCAGTCTGCAAGTATTCGCCCTGTCTAAACCAAAGTTGGTCCTCCTGACGTTAAGTTGGCCAACGTCTCCAGGACATCGAACTGTCAAAGGAAGAACGCGCGTGTTGTTTTAATTTGGTTACCTTACCTAGAAATAGAAACGAGAAACAAGCTGACCATACCTTTCAAGAGCTGCTTAAAAGTCAGGCTGACTACGCCCCCACTCACCTATGAACTGCTCCAAGAGACGTCGAGGAACAGGGTAGAAAAGGCACCGTATGCCCATGAGCCCCCCCAATTCGGCCATGGCGTCGGCTATATCGTCCTCGTCGTAGTCGGCCTCACCCTCATCAATCACATTGGTCCAGTATATCCGGAGCTTCCTCAGGTTGCGCCCATACTCAACCACCATCTGAACCAGCTCGCGCGGCCCGAAGACATTATAAGGCCCGTCCAGGGGCGGCTCGAACGTCAGGAGCTCCACATTGGGGCACATAGCCAGGACGTGGCCCAGCGTCTGGGCGTCGATGTTGCATTGCCGCAAGCGTATCGTCTTGACGTGTTCGAGCACCAGATCCTCGGGAATTTCCGCCGCCCCGCCCTCGATGTTCCACAGTCGCAGCTCTTCCAGGTTGGGCGCCGCCCGCAAGAGAGACACGAGCGCGCCGAGCCTGAAATTGGGCTTGATGTCATGGTACAGCTCGATGGCCGTGAGTGAAGGCAACGAGCCAGGAGTGCATAGCCCAAACGCTTCGTAAGACCACGAGTCAAACCGGGCGTATAGATTCTCCAAACCCGGGCAGAGTGTCAACAGGACATCGATCAGCAAGGGGCGGGCGACAGCTTGCGACACGCGGTCTTGTGTGAGCTGCGTCTTGCTAGCCCCTCTGATGCGCATATACTTCGCCGGCTGCGTCAGGTACGCCACCACTTCGTCAGGCAGGGCCGCGTCGTCTGCCTGTGTCCAGTTGTTGAACGAGAGCCGTTTAACGTGGCGCGCAAGGTCGGGGCGGGCAAGTAGTGTCCGCACGAGATGCCAGGCTTTGGCCATGCTTGACACGACGGGATAGCGGTACAGCTGGCGCGCAGTGAGCTCGTGGAAGAACCGACAGGTCCTGCCGAGAACGGCGAGTGCCGAGTTGGTAAGGAGCTGGTCTTTTTCGACGGCTTTTTGTTCACACGATCGCATGCGGCACGAGCAGGGCGAGGGATATTCATGGTCGTGAGAGAACTCTTCGATCAGCTTATACACGATCTCGGCCGGGAGCCGCTGTATCAAGGCCATTGCCGTTTGACGAAATGAAGATTGAGAAGAGAGGTCGTTCCAAAGTTAGAGGGAACGAGAAATTGGAGAGACGTACCTGTATGTTTGTTTCGTGAGCTTGGTCTGCCGTCTTGTGAGTGCATTCGAAGCAAGACGAATACCCATTGAACTAGAAGTTGAATCTGGGTGTCACCGAATTTAAGAGGCACAAGAGTGGATGTGGTCGAGTTTCAATTGGTTGTGTAACTGTCTGTCCCGTGCCGCAGACGTTGACTCACCATGCAAGCCATGATAAGGCACGGTCCTCGATCTAGGCAACAGGCTGCCATTCCCCTCGCACTCGATACACATTCTGAAGGATTAAAAATCTGAAATGGAGCCAATGTACGGATACAGTACCATTCATTACCGATGGCAGGTCCATTACATGTCCCGCTGATGACACGCGCGTTGACTCTGGCTGGCATTACAACCGAAAACTCGTCTTTCCATTTCACCCTGATGACCATAGTAACATCGCTATTGGTTGATGAACCTCAATTAGAAAAGCAAAATGCAGCTGCCACCAATATCGGACAAAACACAGCCAAACTCGTGACACACATACCGAAGAAGCCCTTCGTTCGCCTCGGTAGATTCTGACAAGCTTCCCCTGGTAGTACACCGTATCAACTCCAAACCAAACTTCCCAGCCCGCCCAGTGTTCCCATGCCGAGCGGTGCTGTGCACACGCCCGCTCCTGAAAATGCTCCCAAACGCCGTTCGTCCATGCATCTCCGCTCGCTTGAATCTATCGCCTGCCAACTCCATATTATCCCCAAAGAAACCGCAGCCCAAAATATATATATCGAAAATGTAACCCGCTCTCCAGCTTCACATATCTGCTCATGCGTCCCCTGCAAAGACCTGGTACGCCATGACCATGATCCATAGCAGGAATATCTCCCCCACCAGCGCAAACGCGAACACAGCCTGCCAGCTCTGGCAGATACTCCTCTGCTCCAGCCACGCGAGCGTTTGCAAATTTTGACCCTTGGGTTGCGGATTGGCGCCGAAGACGAACAGATTGCAGTTGGAGCTGACGGAACCCGACGGCCCGAACAATTGCACCGATATAACGATGAGCCCCACGAGCCAAAGGATGAAGAGGATAAAACCGCCGATCATGACTATCGACGGGAGCAGGCGGCGCTGGAAGATGAGCCATAGCAGGAGGATGATGAATGCTACCGTCATGGCAGACACGGTAATGTAATAAGGGAAGTACCTGTGCGTTTGGGTCAGTAGTGCGACCTCGAGAGGCAAGACAGGATGAAAACCTACCATGGTACCGGTAGTTGTAGGAATCCTTGGATCTGGACAAAGGTTGAGAAAACGCCGATGATGGTGCATGCAGAGATGAGCATGATCAATATCCAGAGGTTGAGCTGGACGGCAGGCCAGTGGTACTTGTGGACCTTTTCGACGACTCGGCGCTCATAGACGAGCGAGCCGCTCGTGACCGTTGAGGAAGCCATCCCGCACTCGATCGAACTTCACCAGATTTGTGCTCTAGAGTTTCCGACTCTGGAACGAAGTTTGTCTTTAGGCAGGAATTCGGTGGTGGGTTCAGAAGCGTCACCAAGGGCGGATATCTGACCGCTAAGCCTGATGCGCCTCGGGGTATGTTTGTCGCGGAAAGCAGTAGTCGGTGAAGCCGTCGCCGCAGGTGGATCGATGCCACGTAGGTAGTTGTGGAGTAGTTGATTGCGCGCAATTGGGTTGCGACGGGCCTGGGTTGACGGTTGACGCGCCGAACAAGACCGGAGTCGGATGTCCGCCTCGGTGGAGTCGTACGGCGCTGGCGGCTTGTGACTCGAGATCGGTGCACGGCGCAACTTGAAGCGCTTCGTCTCGGATCGAGTGAGTGTGTTGAAGGGTCAATGACCTTGGTGGTTTGTGTTCGACCAGAGAGTCGGCGCTTCGCAAGGCTGTCCGCGATGCGCTCTTATCCAAGCTGGACGGGATCTTATCGGAAGCTGCGGAGCTGACGCGAAGCGCGACCGAACAGGGGAAGAGTCTGACGAGATGACTTGCGCGAACGACGGCGCAAAGCTGGGAGAACGAGAGGCAGTGCTGCGATTATCACAATTCAATGACGAATCGGTCAGGCACGATTGGGTCGCAATTGGCAAACTGTTGCTGAGCTGGCCGCGATGGTGGAGTGAAGAAAGTGACGCATGTCTGATGAGTTGTTCCTGACTTTTCCCCATTTCGCGGGGTTGGTGGGGGACGCGATTGTCTCGGTGGCTGGACTGTCGCGCTAAATTGACGGGGCTGGCGGTTGGAGGACAGGGGTCATCGGTGCCCTGACAGCCCCGACATCGACTGCACCAACACCACGTTCTCCTCCGCATCTGCAATGGTTCGCTCAATTGATTCATTCCGAGTTCAAACCGTGAGGCTCAACCCTCTCCAAGGGGCTTGTCTAACGATGCCGCCATACAAAATAACTGTTCATGCTAGCAACTGATCCTACCCAAAGACCGCAAATAGACGATGGCCCTCTTGTGCATAGACGAGCTTCACAGCAACGACTCTCCGAGCGCGCATCGAACCAGAGAACAACCAGCACGAACAGTTTCGTGCGCGCCAATGTCATTAGCCGGAGCGAGGCTCGGGTTAACCTCAACCAAGTCGACCGCGACGAGACTTCCCGTTTCGTGAACGCATTCGCAAATAAAGTCGCCCTCCCGAAGCGTCAGGCCGCCGCGCACCGGTGTCCCCGTCGAAGGTGCCCACATCGGATCCAAAGCATCCACATCGAAGGACAGATGAATCGGGGTGTCCGTGCCGATGTGTCCCAGCGCCATCTCCATGACGCGACCGATTCCGTGCCTACCGACGGTTAGCGTTTCCCACCCAACACACCCGCTCGGATGCCTCGACGTACCGGTCGATATCAAACATGCTGAAGGCCTTGATCCCGTTCTCGCGGAGGATCCGCTTCTCCCCTGGGTCTACATCCCTCAACCCGATGTACACGAGCTTCTTGACGCTGATCAGATTATCTCGGCGGAGCCACCCGAAGAAGTCTTCGTTGTCGTCCTTTGCCAGACCTGTGAGGAAGCTCACGGGCATGCCGTGTATGTTGCCGCTGCCGCTCGTTTCGGGTGTGTTGATGTCGGCATGCGCGTCCACCCAGATCACGGCGATCTCCCGTCCGAGCCGCTCCCGGATCGCCTTGGCTGTGCCGCCAATCGTGCCAATGGCAACACTGTGGTCGCCTCCGAGTGTCAGCACGAGCCGCCCCTCGCGTGCGTGTGAGTACACCTGGTCGGCGATACGGCGCGTGACTGCGGACACAGCGCGTGGGTTCTTCATGTTGCGGTGAGGCGGGTCGTCGGCTGGCACGAGGTCGGTGTAGAGATGCACTTGGTCGTCGCCGTGAAGCCTGTAGCCGAGCTCATCGCGGAGCTGGGTCAGGAGGCCTGACTCGATCAAGGCCGAGGGGGCAGCATCGACGCCTGGTTTGCACTGTCCCAATGGTCAGCTACCAAAGAAATCTTTTGACCATGGAGTCGCACCTGGCCGCCTGAGAAGCCCACGGCGACCACACCCAGCTCCTCCGGGTGGGTGAGGAACTTGGACTCCACCATGGAAGTGTTCATGTTGTTTCCGAACGTCTTGGACCCGGTGCTTGACGTGGGTGACCCAGGCAGCACGCTCCCTGCCGTTTTGAGTGGATGCGCGGCGGGTTCGGCGTGGTCGCTGATTCGCGTGGGCGACATCAGTGGACGGAGTTCGGATGGCAGACGGGAGTTCTGGCGAAGTCGAGGGACCAATACACTTCAGGTTAGGACCAATGGTGTGAACAATGGATGTGTAGAAAAAATGACGGGCCGTGTGCAGTTATAGGAGCTGAGTGAAGGGATGGCCCGTAACAAATGGCGGGATGCGACAAATCTTATCGCCTGCAGAGATGACGGCTGCCCCGCCAAGCAGTGACATCGATGGCGGGGCAATCTGGACTCGCCGAGCAAGGTGCTCTGTCCACCGACAAACACCAAGTCGTGTGGGTTTGCCGTGCCAACGAGGGCTGCACGGTGTTTTGTTCAGCACAGAACAACCGCCACTCATGGTCCTTGGTGCAAAGGCTAGTAAGTTCGACGTTGAGGTTTCGAAACGGGGCCGCCTTTAAAGAACACCCAATGGATGGATTTAGGACAACGTCTATGGCCGTATCGCATGAAGCCAACCTACAAGCACATCACATGGGGGCAATACAAATCATCCCGGCCGGGGACCCGGAATTCAAACTTATCGGCCGGTTGCTGGGAGAATAAGATATAAAATGGGGTGTCCCTCTCACTGGGTGACCAAGAAATACCTGGACTTTACCTGTCCGACATACCTGGAACACTCTTCACCATGGTCGCTGTCCTGCGGAAGATACGCCGCTCTCTGTCAGCGCAGCCAACCCCCAAGACGGCAATATCTGAGCGCCTTGGCTCACCAGAAAAACAACCCGAGCCAGAACCAGAGCCAGGTTTCCTCGAGCGTTCTTCCGCAACTGGCCGATGTAGATTACCTACACTGGAGTCGATCACCCAGGCGTGTGACAAGACGAAGCTCACTCAAGACCAGATATACAAAGATGTCGACCCTCGCACGACTCAGCAGATGACGGCCGACCTCACGAGACCGTTTGGCCAGTCGACGGGGCGCGGCTTCTCGTTCACTCGGTTCAGAGCCGTCTCTCATAAGAGTACGTGTCAAATACCGTACCCCAGTCGTTATACTGACTGCCAATCAGACTTAAAAGGTATAACCTACAGAGATGGCCTATCGATTCAACTCTACATGCGGCAACAAGACGTGTGGGAGCCGCAGATGGGACCGGATGGCATTCCCACGCTGCAAACACTTTACGAAATCGGCCATATCCTTGTACACGCCGACCCCATCTGCCAACATCTCCGATGGGACGCCCAATATCCTTTGCTCGTCCAGGACATGTCCAAATTTCGCCTTGACCAGTACTTTGGCAACAGCAAAGACGAGCGAAGTGCTTACTACCTACTCCCCAGAGACACATTGAACGGCGAGGTGGATTCCTTGTTACCGTACAGGGAGAAAGTTAGCAAGGTCCTCCAATGCGTGCTGCTCCATCCGGTTGGCTGCGTATGTGGCGAGAGTATCGAGCTAAACGTCATGTACGTATTCCTCTACCCCGGAGACGAGTACACCATAACTATAGTCGAACAGCTGACAGCCACATCCAGCAATACCTGCGAAGAGTGCTATACAGACTATGCGGTCAGGGTTTTGCCTGGCTCTGTTCCAGGTCATCCCGAGAGACGGTTCTTGGTATTTACCACGTGGAAATGCCTAGGCAACGGTTCTCCAGCTTCTAAGGAGTGGAGGTCGCACCAGACGTTGATGTCAAGCCGACATAACGCCCTGCGACGTCTCTCTGATTATGCGTCCGTCCAACAGGCTTTCGAGGCACCGGCCCTCAAGAATCGATGGGAGATTTTTGACGCTGCCCGGACCCAAAAGGACGTTAGTCTGGCCCGTGAGAGGCGAAGTCAGAGAGAGGCTCTGCCTGCATACTCGGATGTCGCTTAGCCGCTTCTTGGTAACTCATTCCAGGATGGAGAGCTCGATGCAGGGCTGATGCTGAGGAGGGATAGATTAGCTCTGCAGGGTGACATTGCCGCTACGAATACATCAGACTTGGTTTCGTTTGGATTGGCAATGAGTCTCCTGGACGTTTCGACTGGCGGGTGTGTCGTGGATAGGTATAGAGCAGACTTTCAAGGACCCATCCAGTCCGGATTGAAGAGGTTGGCACCAAACAGTGTCGTTATTAGGTAGATGCAATTGAGAAACCTCTAGACTCTAAATACATATCACGTAGCATATCTCGGTACAACTATATCGTTGCCCTCCTCCAGCAGCAGCATAATAATTCCCAACGACATGGGAATCTTCCAGGAGGGGCTGCTATGTTTGGAGACGCGAGTTACCCCTATACGACATACAGTTCGTCGCTTGACAAGACAGGGATCAGGTAACCCGCTCGGCGGGTCACTCAACTCGCAGCGGCCGAAGAAGACGGGAGGAACGGGGGCCGGAATATCGCGGGCGTAAGAACTGCGTGCATGGGATCGCCGATCAGAGAAAGAATATCTTTCCTTCCTCTCTTCACAACATCCTTGGTATTGTATTGTATTGTACGTAATACCATATCTCGAAGAATCGAAGAACAAGAAAAAGAAGGGTCATCTGCCAGATTGCTTGCTTTTCTCTTTCCAGGTGTCCCAAGACCCAAGATCTTCCACTCTTTCAGGTATCAGGTGTCAGGTTCAGACTCTCCAAAAGCGCCCCCCAATAAAACACCGCTGCAAGCTCACCCCCCTTCTGCCCCCTTTCCCCCTACCACTACGCTTAAAAATTCCCATGAAATTCCCATAACTTATGTAGTAAAAAAAACCCACACACCGGACATTTAAGCAGTTAACGGCAGGTCAAATCCCCTGCTGGTGGACCCCTCCCGCCCGGTACTTCCGTGCTGATCCAATGCCGCGCCCAACCGGTCCGAGCCGGACACACCCACATGCCGTCCTCACCGACACATCTGTAAAGAGATAATAATACCGCACGGGATCTCGCGTTTAGGTAAGAGATTAGCTGTGGATTTGCCAACTTTTCACATCTTTGCGAGTTTCCTTGTTTCTTTTTGGCATGGGATGAGACAACTCGTGTTCACATGATGGCGGTCGGCGGACGGGGTTGAAGTGCCCGCCCGGTATGTCCCGGCTGTTCTTGACATTGGAACCGGGGTCGGATACGCTCCTGGTAGAGACAGGCATTAGATACCGGTACTAGGTAGTCTACCGATTTAAAACACAACTCTATCTTAGCGACTAACAAAGTTTCTAACAAGCATCCGCCAACATATCTTACACCCCTACAGAGACGTCTGGCTGTCTCCCAAGAAAAACATCACTCAACCAAATCCTCAACCCATCCCATCTGTTCCCTTTTGTCATCCGACACGCGCGCATACTCCAGCAACAACCTCAACACATAAATCTGCATGTCCTCGCGTCTCAACACACGATGCGCCCACTCCCTCCCCCCGAGCGCAATCCTCTTGGCAATCTCGTCATGTCCGCCTTTATCCTCGTACCCCAGAAAATACTCCATGATGCCGTACCAGTCTCCGTACCGGTTGTCCATCGGCACAAAGTGCTTCCACGCCGTCAGCCGGCTGTCGTGCCATTCCCTCCACAAGGTAGCCTTGATGGGTAGACTTGTCGACCTGAGGAACCCCAGATACCGTCCACTGAAACTGTTCCCGTCAATGTCGGGCAGGTACTTGTACCCAAACTGTTCGGCCATCGTCATGCCCCATCCCACTTGAAAGAACCGTTCGGCATAATCACATCCCCCTTCCTTCTCTCCATCCGCCGTATCACACATCAAGTCCACGAACCTTACATCTGACCACTGCTCAACCCACTCGCCGAGCTGCTTGTTCTCTTGCGCCCTGAGTTCATATCCATTGGCCGGTAGCACAAAGTTCTCGACCCGTCCCTCCTTCTCGGCCATCGAGACTGCGCTCCCGTTGTTCATGGCCACGAACCGATGGCGCTGGAAAGAGCGCCAGTTATGCGCCGTGTTCTTCCCTCCCGTAGCTACACCGCGCCAAATCACACCGTCAAGTTTGTCTTCCCAACGGATGGCAGCATCTTCCTCTGTTCCCATGAATCTTTCCTCGGCGCTCCAATACATCGGGGCCGGTAGGAGTATATCGTTGTTCACAGCCAGTTTGGAACCGCCAAACATGGGAAAGAGGACCTTGGTAGCAGACACGGAGAGCGGCTCGACGAAGATGCCGTTGAGAGCTTGCAGGTCGGGTTGGTTACAAAAGTCAGCGGCGAGTGTCGTATTGGCAACGAAGCCATGGTGCATATGCGAGAGAGAAAAGGGGGAGGCTATCATGGGAGTCCTGGTGAAGTTCCGAAGAGTCCTCGCGTGGCGTGTCAGACTGGAATTGGGGCAGCCACGCCGGGCGATCAGCCAATACGGCCCTCAGCTGGGAGTCAGCACGAACCAGTACAGACAGATGATGGGACCCTACTAGTATGTTCCCAAGCTTTGTCGGTTGTTTTCTCATCAGGCTCGACATCCCGACCAAGTCCGGGCCTTTTCGCCCAGTCGGATATCACGCCCCTTGCGTCCGGCATCGTCCGCGTCTCCTCCGCAAGGTCCATCAAGTCTTTCATCTCTTCCCATGGTACCACCATGCGCGGCTCGTCCATCGCATTCAGCGCCAAGTCCATATCGGGAAGCAGATGCTCAATGGTACGGATCATGTGTAGCCAGATCTGCGTCCAGAACCAGTCGCTCTCGGCAGTCGCCTTGCCGTTGCGTACCGAGATGCGCATCTCAAAGTCCCAAGCATCTTTGCGGATTCGTGCCGGCTTGAGACCCCAAAAAGGTTCAAGGTCGTTATAAATCTGATCCCAGAAATCTTCGACGACGATAGCATTGCGCTCCGCGGCGAACTTGTGCCAGGCGTCAAAGCCAGGAGGCGGGTGACGTCCACGACGCTCTCGATAGGCCGTAGCGGCGTCGGCGAGTGTGAAGGTTTCCTTGGCAAGGGTGTCGGTGAACGACTTCTCAGCGGCGCGTATCAAGCTGTCGATGGGATGGCTTCCCGTAGCTAACTGGGCGGCAGGAGGTACGAGCCATCCTGACGAGGATGTGGAGTTGTTGACACGAGATGAAAAGAAGTCGATGTCGGAAGTGTAGAAGAAAAGAAAAGCGGCCACTAGAAGAGAGGGGATAAGATATCGGACGAGGTCAGAGGGTCGACGGGGTGGGACGAATGCGGATCTCATCGTGCCGAGCCAGCTCTGGCCGTTCAACTCGGCGGTTCAGTCGCAGTCCCGGATGCATGCGAGGTTGGTGGGAAGAGGACGGGGTAGGCTGGCTACGCCAACGCGCCGGTCGGCAGATTGAGTCCTTCCGCGGTGGTGATCGAGGCCGGACTCGTAGTGTCTACCGCGATTGCGAACGACAGGCTTCGGACGAGGTGGCTTCTGCTGCGAGCAATACCCCAGAACAGCCCACTCACAGCGTGGCCTCAAGATGGATCCGGATCAAAGGACACTCGTGGACGTCCACGAGATCGAGTCGGTGTCACGATGTGGAACAGGCCACAGACCATGACAACGTCGGAGATTAGATTATGGTGTCGAGGGATGGCGAGTGGTTGAACGAAGAAGGAGAAACCGTGACCAGACGCGTGGTTCGTAGACCGGTCTCGAGAGCTGGTCGTGCCTTCCATCTGGGAATGGGGCATGTATGTGGCGGACCAGACAGATTGTTGCGGGGCCGTAAAAGTCTGGAGACATGAACTGGAAAAGAGTCGACCGAGCCTCCTCCGCGGGGACCTTGAGGCAGACATCTGAATGTCAAGGCATAACAGCTGTATTGCTGGGCGTTGGAAGACTTCAAGCGGCTGGACAGTCACACGAACTTCTATCTATCTGCCATATCTTTTCCAAGTTACCACCCTGAAAAGCAGCCCAGAGGTCAAGTATCGTTTCTCATTACAGTCGGTCGCCGTCTGTTCTATCATACAAATCTTTCTATCGCACAAGTGATATGAGGTTTGCACCAGACTTTGCTTTACAAAGCCTGATAAATACAAATATTGACGTACACATGACACACATCTGATACATGCCGCGAACTAATTCAAGTCCCCAAATAGTTTAACATCCTCCTCTGTCGCCACATCCACCTCTTCCATCACCCGGCCGACCATGCTGCTGAAGTTTGGCCGGAACGGCCACTCCATAAAAGCCCTAAGCAGCTCCATCATCTGGCTCTCGCTCAGAGTCCGTAGAGAAGGCTCGGTACGCCCGCCAAACGGCGAGCCGCCCTGGGCTGGATCGCGCAGGCTGGGGATGTTGGGGATGATGGCCTCCGACGCTCCGGGCCAAACGTTCCTGAGGGCCTGACTCAGCGGCTCCTGCGTGTGATGCGATATGGCGCGGAGGATGGTCTCGAAGTAGTCCCCGCTGCGGCTCGACCCGGGACCGGCGTCGAGAAGAAGTGGGTCGGGTGATTTCGGTTGGATGTCCAGCAGTGAACTCTCGACGTTGGGGAAGAAGTCTGTCGGCAGCACGCGCAAGGGTTCATATGGCCGCCGATCCCAGTGCAGTACCTTCTTGCGGAAGCCCCGCAGGTTGTCTTGGATCAGGTTCATCTCATTCACTCGGTCGATTGGTACGTTGCGAAGACGGTCGTCCCAGTCCTTGTACCCCCGCATGGCCTCCTCGTGCTTGCCAGCTTGGTATAGCGACACGAGCTCTTCATATTCGGCGAACCAGCCTTGGAACCGTGACCGCCACTTCTCCTGTAGCCGTGCATTATTGCCCATCAGCATCAACCGTTTCGTCAACGCCGGATCCGGCTCGTCCGGATCAACGTCCTTTCGAAGCTGCTCTCTCCTCAGAGCCGCCAGTGAGTGCTGGAAATTGACTGGGTCCTTGCCGGCAACAAAGGTGTGATCGCTCCCAGCAGCCGCGAGCTCGTGGAAGAGATCTGACTCTCGGCCGGGTGGTATAGACATCCCATTCCTTTGCATATTCGCCAGCACCTCTTGTAACCCCTCGAAATCGATGATGCGGTCGCGGACGTGCCGATTCTCGTTTTTCGACTCGTTCCCGGCGACCTCAATAATCCATTCGGTCCCGAGGTCGGCTTCGATAGTAAAACGGCGGCGATCTTGGATGTTTCGCGGCAGGATAGTCAGTTTCTCGTCCTGGGCGGTCCAGACCAACATTCGGATCATGCCGTATCGGTGGAAATGGAACGAGGTCCGGACCGTGGCGATGAGCTGGTAGAGAACCATCTGAGCCACGTTTTTGAACCCATGCCACTTTTTCATGGGGAACAGCGAGAGGTTGGCTGTGAGCAGAAGCGTATCATTGCGCTTCAGGGGTTCCGTCCTGGAGACAGGAATCTGGTGCGGCAAGTATTCTGGGACCAGGACCTTGTCTATGCCGTCCCAATCAACCCCCGAATACGGCGCGAGACGGACACCGGGCCGTTTGAGTAGATCCTGCAGGAATGGCGTGTAAATCTCGGGTTCTGGTTCCATGAGGATGTGGGATCGGGGTTGGAGAAGGTCGTGCAGCGCCGTGCTCCAGACGCCGGCGCCTGGGAACATATCGAGGAGGTCGCATCCTTGATAGGCAGAGAGCGACGGTTTTAGGTAGGATATGATGTTTTCGCAGAGGTTTTCGTCGGTGATGTGGACGCGGTGCTTGTCTCCCTTCTGCTTTCCCTGCCGAAAGTTCCAGATACCTGTGTTCTTCAAGGCCTGCGCTACCTCGTTATTTGTCTCGACCAGCTGGCTCGTGGGGACGGTGCGCTTTGTCGTCCACGTAGCAAGCCTGGTGGCGGTGGTGGTGAAAAGTCGGCGAGCATGGCTGCGGGCTGGAAACATAGGAACGAGCGGCCGGTTAGTCGTCGGTCGGTCGGTTGCGGACCTGTTTGGGTTCAATCGGCGTCCAAAAGTTTGGCCAGGCGTCTTTCTGCAGCCTTTCACCGCCTGCCGTGGGAGGCAGTGGAACCCGTCTTGGCTTGGATCAGGGTTGTCGCACGCAGCACCGCAGCGCCACCGCTTCACGTGCCTACGTGCCTTTCTTGGTATCAACGGTCCGGCTGAGTGAGATCCGCTCAGCTGCTGATCAATCAGCCACCTATAACCCTAACCCCGCACCTAAACTGTAATAGATATCTCGAGATCTCCACCATAACCAATTATACCCCGTAGTAGATATTTCGGAATCCTATATCTATTACTAATTAACTAATTAATTAATTAGGGAGCGCTAGTAAACGATTAAAACCCTATTATTTTATAACGTATTAAGGCGCTATAACGCTAATTAGGCGCTAGTTAGCAGCGCCTTTGATATTAAAAAGCCGTTATTTAAGGTCTTTAACGTCCTTAAATCTTAAAGAACTTTTTACTTTAAATCTAATATTTACTTTTTTTTTTACTACTTTACTTTCTTTATTAAAAATTATTAATTTTTATTTTTTAAAAAGATTTTTTTTACTACGTTATAGTTAAAATTACTTATAGGTTTTATATTTATTTATTTTAGCTTACTTATATTAGTATAATAGCTTTATAAGTACTTAAAATAACTTTTTTAAAGTAATAAAAAATATTAGTAAAAAAGGCTAATATTAAAAAAACAATACTAATAATAAAAAGGTTAGCCCTAATAATAAAAGCGCTATATAATAACGAAACTATAATTATAATATTAGTAGTTAAGGTTTTGATATATAACCTTACTATTTAAAATAACGTAAAGTTTTAAAATAACCCTTTTTAAATATAAATTGTAATTACTAAAAGTTATACCCTTAATACGGTTAAAACCTATTAGTTAAAATAACTTTAATTTTAATAATTTTACTTAGAAAAGTAGTATTTTAATAAAGATACAATTATAAAGTAAAAGGTTTTTTTTTTTAAGTAAAAGGTTATTAACTAGTTACTTTTCCGGTAAAAAAGAGATATAATTACTAGTAATTTAATAAATAATATAAAGGATATAAAAAATTTAAAAAACCTAAAAGAGCTAGAGGAGCTAAAGGAGCTAAAAAAGCCGGAGGAGTAAAAGTTTACGTAATAATTAATCCAAAGGTACATAATAGTAATTATAAACCTTTAAAACCTTTAAAAAGATTTAAGGATAAATAATTACCTTAATTTACGTAATAATAATATTAGAAAGTTTATTTAATTTTTATAACGCTATAATATTAAGGTTTCAAAAACGGTTTTTATTAATAAAAGGTAATATATAATACTTAATAGTTATTTAAAGGTAAAACTTTATTAAGTTTACTTAAAGTTATAAACCTAAATTATATATTAATTAAAATATTATTTCCAGATATTAGTTAATATTTTTTTTAGTTATTATATATTTAACTATAAAAGTAATTAGCGAAAAGTAAAGATTTTAAACCTTTTTACCTTTAAATTTCTTAGTAAAGGGTTAACTTAATATTTACCCTTAATTATAATTAATTATAAGGGTAAATAAAATTAGTTTGGTTATGTAGATTTATTTAGTGCGTTATAAAGCTATAAGCCTTTAAGTTATTTATTTAATATTATTACTTTTTACCTTTTTTTTTAGTAAAATTTTACTATAAAATTATTTTTTAACTTTTAAAACCTACGTTTTTAATATTAAATCTAGCTTTTAAAAAGCTTTATTATTAGCCCCTTTATTATAAAATTTAATTATAATACTTAACTAAATTAAATTAATAAAATATTTAAATAAATTAGCTTTTAATTGTTTAAAAGAACCTATATTAGTTAGAATATTAGAGTTAAAATAATTAAGTTAAAGAAAGTTAGTAAAAGTTAAATTTAACGTATTAATTAATAAAATTAAAAGTAAATAATTAATTATTATTTAGATTACCTTTTCCAAAAGTTTATATAAATTATAATTAGTTATTTAGCCTAAATAGGGTACTTTAATGTCCGTAAGGCCTAAATAATACCGCTAAATTCCTTATAATAACTTATTTAGCTAAGTTTAAACGACTTTTTCGGAACTTTTAAATTAGGAAAGGGTTAAACGTAGTACTTAACTGAAGCTAACTTTATAAATTTATTATTTTTCTTTTAAAATATAATTTTGTAAAATTTAATTACTTTTTAGCTACTATTTTTATAATTTACTATATAAAACTATTTAGTTTTTTAATATAAAAATTACGTATTATTTACAATATAAATAATAAAGGTAACTAGTAGTAAAAAGGTTTTAAATTAGTTTACTATTTTAATTTAGGCGTTATTAATTTTAATTAAATATTTTAAAAAGGTTAAGGTATAAAGTTTTACTTAAATTAATAAAGCTTTGGTTATATTTAAGTTTAAAATATATGCGGTAAAAATACGGTTAATTAATATATATTAAGTAATAATTAATAATGTATTTATTAATAATTTTTTCTAATTACGGATTTTTTTTCTAATTCTTTTATATTAAATTTAATTACTACTTTTCCTACTTTAAACTTTACTTTTTTAAATTTTACTATTACTACTATTAATATTACTATTGTTACGGGAAAATTACTACTATATTTAGATTTTATCGTTATTAAATTACTATTATTAGGTATATTATTACTAGTATTTATTACGCTTTTTACCTTGGTATTTATTAATTTTTTAGGCTAAAGATACTGCTTTTTAACCCTTAATATTAAGCTACTAATATATTAAATAAATTAAAATTTTATAATTATATTAGCTTTATAGCGTAAGTAAATAGTTAGTAGTTTGGGTTAACTGTTTATTATAAATTTAAATTATTAATAGGGTAATTAGTAATATAAAAGCTAATAATTAAAATTATAGTAATATTTTCTTTAGTATAAAGTTATTTTAAAGATTTAAAAGGTAGCTTTAAGTTAGTGAATTTCTAAAGATATAATAGCGGCTTTTTTTAATAGTAAGTAACGGTAATTAAAACTTTTTATAAATTAGTACTATAAGTAACTTTAATTTAATAAAGCTACTAAGTAAATAAAAATTAGTTAAAAATAAATACTATTTAGTAGTAACTATAAATACTATTTTAAGGTGATTATTTCCGGTAAATTTAAGTTAAAAGGTAAAGGATAAAAATTACTAGTATAGAATTTATTGGAGAATTTAATAATAGGGGGTTGGCTTTTAGTAAATAAATAGCGTTAATTAATACGATTCTAAGCCTTATAATTACGTGTAACTATTAAAACCCCCTTTGGAAAGGTCTTAAATACGTATAAATCAATCGTTAAATCCGAAAAAAAAAAAAAAAGCCTTGAAAAACTTAATTAAAGTAGTGGTGTTTTTAGGGCTTTTTTTTTTTTAGGGGGTTTGGGTGGTTATTTTTAGGGGTTATAGGGGGTAGGTTTTAAGGGTTAACCCCTATATTTTTAGGGGCTTTAGCGGCCTAAGGGCTATTGTGGATATTTTTGGGGATTCTACAACGGCTGAGGGTACGGACGCGTTTTTGGTGGAAAGTGGCGCTTAGCGGCTTAATTAGTTAGTAAAAAACAGGTGTGGATATCCCCCTGGTTTCCCTCTGCCTCGACGCGATCCAACGCGTTCACTTTACAACCCCGCCGCTGCTTGCAAGGTGTCCGCCTCTAAGCCAGTTTACAAAACCCCCGATTTACGAGCTGTATGTAGTCAAGTGGTTCTGGGAAGAGACTTTTACCGAGTCCACGGGGGAGAGTGCATACGAACTTTCGGATGGATCAGTTGGACGCCGCTCAACGAGGTTCGCGAGGCCGCGGCTCATGGTTCTCTCGAAGCAGGTCAGGACGCAGCACTACCTCTCAATTGGAAACTGGGCGCGGTGCACAACAACCAATGATGGGGTCTACCAGGGAAGTCAAGTGGCGGAGCTACACCTTTTTGTATTTTGCACCCATTCGCAGCCCTTCCTCAACACCCTTCCCCAAACACCATTCGCCTCTTGGCTTGTTTTCCACTCGAGATTTTGAGGTGAACAAAACAGCTATGTCATATATACACCCAACCATCATTTTTGGATGCGATTAACTAAAAGTTATTATACAAGAATTAATTACTTTTTTGTCCTACAACACCTACGAATCCGTCTCCAACACGGCCACGCTCAGCATAGGCATGCTGAAAGCAAACACGCCGCCGTCGCCGGCCGTCAGCTTGGAGGTGGTCTCCTTGACCACGTTGACGCGTGTAAAGGGGTCGTTGATGGCGTACGGATCCGCCGGCCCCGTCAGCATGGTCAGCGTCGCCGTCGCGCCCTTGGTCGCGTGCCCCTCGAACTGCAGCGACACCGACACGGGCTCCGTCGTGTTGTACACGGCCGCCTTGAACACGGTCGTGTTCTTCTCGCTGGTGCCGGCCACCCAGAAGAGCGGGTTGATGCCGCCCTCCTTGATGGTCACCGGGAGTGTGTTTTTGAGCGGGTGGAGGCCGAGGAGCTGTTTTGTTGCCTTGTTAACATTTCGCAATGCGTTGACTGGACTTGATCAGTCACTTACCCGCCAGACATACCAGCTCGTCGAGAGCGTCGTCAGGGCCGTGTCGGCGGCGTGCTGCACGATGGTCATGCCCCACTGCCACCGGTTGAGGTTGCGGAGTCCGGGCGCGTAGCAGGCGCCGATGACCTTGTCACCGTTCTTCTCGGCGCCGAGGAGGAAGACGGCCTCGGCGACGCTGCCGCCCCACCATGGGTTCGACGACAGCGGGCCATCCCATCCGAGACCGCCGTTGGGGTGCGTCGAGGAGGCCTCGCCTGGACGATTCCGTTAGCAAGTCGAGCAGAAGCAAAATTTCACTGCAAGCTTACCGATCAGCGTCAGGTTCTGCCGGCTCAGCTGGTCGAAGCGGCTGTAGTAGCTGACCATCTGGTCGGGCGTCAGGTACGGGTGGTAGTCGCCCGCGGCCGGGGCGGGGATGGTCATGTTGTCGAAGACGGACGGCGACGCGATGATCTGGATGTCGGGGTGCTTCTCCTGGAACGCCTTGAGGAACATGGGGAAGCGGTACTTCTTGTAGGACTCGAACGACGTCGGGCGGCCCGCCAGCCAGTCCTCGTTGCCGATCTCGACGTACTTGATCTTCCACGGCTTGGGGTGGCCGAGCGACGCGCGCACGGCGCCCCATTTGGTGCTGACGTCTCCGGTCAGAAACTCGAGCTCGTCCAGCGCATACTGGATGGCAAAGTCGGTCTGGTCCTGCGTGTAGAAGGCCCCGTCGAGGGAGAGACCGGCCCACACGCCCAGGATCGGCTCGGCACCGAGGTCGTCGGCCCACTCCATGTACTCGACCAGGCCAAGACCGGTCGTCAGCTGGTACTCCCACACGCCGGCCATGCCCGGGCGGTCCTTGAGCGGGCCAATGGTCTCGTTCCACTTCCAGAAGGTGTCGATGGTGTTGCCCATGAGCATGTTACCGCCGGGGAAGCGGATAAATTTCTGGTTTGTTAGTCCGGATGTCTGTTTGACAGGTTTACAGGACGTACCGGCTTCAGCTCGGCAAACGCATCATAGAGATCAGTCCGCAGGCCATTGGGGCGGTTGTTGTGGGTGGGCGGGAACAGGCTGATCAGGTTGAAGTCGAGCGTTCCGTTCTTGGTGCCCTGCATACTTGTTAGCCCCGTTTCTTTTTGCCCCTCCGGAAGCACTCACAGCAGAGTTGAAAGTGATGGAGAAGGTATTGTTGCTGTTGGGCGCCGCCTTGGTAGGGACCAGGGTGAAGTTGTGCTGCGTCCAGGCCCCGTCCACGCTCTGCGACGCGACCTCGACGCTCCCAAACACCTCCTTCTTGCCGAGGGCCGACTGCAGCTGAGCGGTGAAGACGCCGTCGTAGGCGCCCTTGACGTAGAAGGATCCCGTGTACTTTTGCACCTTGACGTCGATGCCCCAGTACCCCGAGTTCTCCAGGCCGACCTTCTTTCCGCAGCCGGCGACGTTGACCGAGACGGGCAGCGCGGCCGACAGCGGCTTGTCGAGCCGCTGCAGGCTCAGACGGGCGCCGCCGACGCCGGCCCAGCCCGTCAGGTTGGACGGGAACTTGGCGCTGCCCTGGAAGGCGCGGTTGCTGATCAGCTCGGCGTAGATGCCGCCGTCGCCCGAGTTGTTGATGTCCTCGTGCATGATGCCGTACATGATGGGCGTCGAGGCGTTGCCGCCGCTGGACTTGACGACGAGGTCGACGGCCTTGTTGGCGAGCGTCGGGCTGGCCAGCGTCGCCATCGTGGCCGCGAGGGCCGCGACGGATCGGAGGGAGACCATGGCTGGCTGGCAGGGAAGAAAACGAGAGTTGTGTCCAAGGTGTTTGGTCGACGAGAGGGAGGAGGAAAAAAAGGACCCCGTCGAGGTTCTCTCTTTTTGGGGGGAGCGAAAAGAGAAGGGGGGGATGGAGGTTTAATATGAGATGGTGGTGCCAAGTGGTCGGGTTTAACGATCACCCTGTGTACCTGTCCCTGTCCCCTTGTCCCCTTGTCCCTGGTTGTATAACTTTTTGAAGGCTCAATACTACTTTTTTTTAAACTCTTGGGCTACAGTACTAGAAAAATTCATATTACCCGCATCCGCGATCCGCGATCTAGTTCTTGGCGAGGGTACGACGCGACGCAGGGAAACGCAGGAACGGGAAAAACGCGTGGGTACCCAATTTCGGGAGATTTATATATCGGCTGTCTTTAAGTGCTGGGTGACCATACTTGAAAAAAAAATCCCAAGGGCCGGTCGTGACCCGGGACGAGACGGGCTCTCGGCCAGATTTGCCCGTACTGTACTGTGGTAGGTATGTTGTCTACCCCAAGACCCGGGGTCCCGGGACGGGGAGGTTAAATCCCGGTGAGGAGGTGGTGATCGTTGCGATCTTGGGGATGGGGATGGGGAAGGTCACACCAGACAGACAACATACGGATGTTGAGAACGGGAGGTGAATTGAGGGGGTTGCATCTTTTACCAGGGGATTAATTCACCATTTCACCTCCTCTGATGAGAAAAAGTTTTGTGTTTTTGTTTCTTACCGGTGCTCTGATTCGAACATTTCTCCAAAATGTTGAGGGTACGGAGAAAAAGCCACGAGGTTACAAGCGCTCCAATTGCTCGTGACCCCGACCGGCGGACCCGCCGAGCCTTCTTTGGTCCGGTTCCTGCCGGCTGTTCGGGAAGGGGATGGTGAGTGTAGAGTGGTATGCGGATGGATTGGGGGAGAGGGGCGAATCTCGGGGTGCATTGAGAGAAACGGTAGCAAGCTGATGGGGTCCGGCTAAATGTGAATAACGACAGGGGGGGTGGTCATTATACACTACAGGGGCAATGGTTCAATGATGTGTAGGTACTTGGGGATTGAGTCTAGTACAAGATTTAAAAGGCGGGATAAAGATTTCCGTTGTGGCTTTTTGGAGAAACTGAGATCGATCGATCGGTATTGCGTAGGTAGCTAGAAAAAAAAAAAAAACCTGGACAGAGAGCGGGGAAGAAAGAAAGATCGACACTGGGACTGGTTACCATGGAACTTGGAGTTTTGCACCTGCTGTTTTTAGTTCAACTTGATCACTCATCGTGAGATTCGTACCTATGGGACGGTAAGGTGAGGAGTAACGATTTCGGTGACATCACTGATTAGTTCTCACCTTGCAGGACCGTTGAAATGCCCAGGCGGGTATGAAGGATGAGATTATGAGATGAAGCGGGGAACCTGAACTTCCAAGTCGGGTCGAGTGTAAATAGGTTTATCCGGGGATATAAATGCAACTGTAGGTGTATCTGGTTGTGGGTTTGTAGGATTGCACGTGGTGGGTGGATGGTTGACCCGGGTTCCTGGTTTCGAAAGGGATGATGGACGGGGAACCTCTGCAGATACTAATCATGGCATTACCTATCTAACTTGCTGGATACTAACAATGAAAGATAGAGTTGATAGGGGTTAAGCGAGCGAGTTGCGAGGACGTGCTCTGCAGTCCTCATCATGGCCTTCTTGCGAGATGTGTTGGCAAAATGTCTTTCACCCCTGGAACATTTTGTGAATCCTGATGATGTATCCTGTTATTGCTGCTACAGAAAATGTACAACATGCGAAGCTACCCTAACCCGAGAGTTCGCCCAACGCCATAGGTGCTTAGCCATATTCCTGCAGTGATACAAACGCTAATTATGCAAGGTGCTTCTCATGGCTCGTAGCCCGCATATCGAATGTCGGTTTTTTCTGAGGACAGTGTTTTGGCGTCGTCGGCATCCATGTTGATCATGAAGCCCGTGATATGTCTGGCAATGGCGACCCTGATTCGGTTAGCTGTTTCCCACAGATGATGTCACGGCTGTACATACGTTATCTGGTCGACAAGCTGTTCCGACTGCTGTTGGGATCTCAGCCTGCTCTTCGTCAACACTTCCATTTGCCATAGTTACGGAGAAACGCACTCTGAACAAAGCACCCTCAACAGCATTACATCCTCCTTGAACATGTCGTACTTTATCTTCAGATCCTTGTGGATCAGCGGCAGTCTGAGGTTCAGCGCGAACCACGATCTCTTCTTAGCTTCCCGTAGCACCGACGACGCCAGCAGGTCATGCAGATCGGCCTGGCGCTGCTCGCACATGCGCAATGCTTCGAAAACTTCCGTCGGCACTGGCGAATATTTCCCCAGGCACCCGCCGGTACCACCAGCCTCTGCTGCTGATGCTTCGGTGGCGGTTGTGATGATGATTTTCCGACACTCGTCCAGCACGTGGCCCAACACGCCGATCTCGCGTTTGTGCACGTCGATAACGTCGCGGGCGAAATCCGTGCGACGGCGCCAGTCCCGCGATATGGTCGCCACCGTGAAAATGCATGACAGTATGGCCAGTATTGACGTAGCAAAACCAATAATTGCAAAGGGGTCGTATCTTGCCGACGTAGCCGCCATGAATGGTGTGTGAAGATGAGATCCAAGCGAGCGACCGCGGATCCGAACCGGGCGTTCGTTAGTAGCCGAGACCGATGCTTTCGAAGCAATGGATTGTGATAGGATCGAAACGATGGACTGGGTGAATCTGCCTTGTGCCCGGGGCAACTCTCCTTATAAGACGGGTCGTGGGGTGGTAAGCCTCTGAGTTGACGCCGGCTGCTGCACTCCAAGTCCAAGCTTCGGATTTTTTAGTTCGGCGACATGGCCGTTGCGCTGCGGTGGCCTTTATCAAGGAAAGAGCGTTGAGACATCTCCACTGTGTGGTCAGTCTGGTCCGTCGGCTATTTCCGTGGCCATCGCTTAATCCGGCGATCTGAATATCGACCGCCGAATACCAGAGGAGTTGTGTGACTCTGCCAAGAGACCAACGGACTAGGTCTGGAATCAGTCTGGAATACCTCGTAGTCTGAGGAGAAGGCGTAGCGTACCTTTGAGAACGATGTGCCATCTTATGTCTTTATTTTTGCAACTAGATGAAGAAATAAGAGGCCGCAGAGAAATGAAAGGTCACATTTCTTGACCATCCGTCTCCGAGGACCTTGAGGGTCACCGGTTCGATGAATCTGAGGACCCTGAAACTCACAAGACGTCTAAATCAGATCGCTATCGATAACGCGCAGGGGTCAACAGATCGGTTTTTTCCGCGTGACACGTGAACACCGAGATCATGTCATTCGCGTTGAGACATGCCCTTGGTCAAGGCAGCATAGAAATAGCAGAGAATGCCGATTCGATACATGCTTCACGTTATCGTGCATAGAAAATTGAGCCGGGCTCAATTGATGGTGGACAACGAGGTGGTGGGTTAACCCTAACCCTGGAGCCCAGCCACCCACTTCAACTCGCGAAAATCATCCGGAATCACGCGTCTTGGCCATTCTCCAACCCAGCACCGATATCGCAAACATGGCCAACGTAGAGCTAGGGCTCCAAGTAGCCTTCTACGCATACCCAATTGGGCTGTTCACAGTCCTGATCACCTCAGAAGCCATCTACTACTACCGAAGTCGACAGGGCAAAGTCGAAGCGACCGACGACAAAGCTGCTGACCCGATTCGCCGCTTCTACGCTCGCCTGATCCGCTTCACCCAGTTCATCCTCGCCGCCTTGGTGGTGCCCGCCGTCGTCCTCATCGTTCGCAATGGCATCACTGGCCAGCCTGAGGAGCGTCCGTTTCCCACCAGCGCCTTCTTGGCCGCCCATGTCGGAGTGGCGCTCTATTTCCTCGCTGGACTGCTGCCGGACCCCGATGGACCGTGGTCGCCCACCGTTTCTCATTGCCATGCCTGGATCGCTGGTATCCACCTCGAGGCTCTCATCATAGCCATTTTCATGACGCAACGACGCCATATCGGTATCCCAGCTGACGTTATCGACACCCTCGTGGGTCTTGGTCTCGCCAGGATCGCGCTGCTGGTTGTCATGACTGGCTTTTTCATCCGCCGCCAGTACGCCCTTCGGTCGCTGCTTGCGAGATCGACCCCCGGGGAGCGTCAGGGCCTGTTGGAGAATGGCCAGAACGGTCATGCAGCACCACGGCCCGGCAAGAAGCCTGGCGCCCCGGATTCGACCTGGTTCGACTACATCGCTGGCTTCCGCGTGCTGTTTCCGTACCTATGGCCCAAGGACTCTCCTCTGTATCAGCTGGTTGTTTTCATTTGCCTCATTCTTCTCATTTGCCAGCGCATCATCAACATCTTGGCTCCTTTGCAGCTTGGTGTCTTGGTAGGGTAAGTGTCACATCGGATGCGATTATTCCCTTCTTTGGTCATATTTGAGCTGTCTCTGGAGTACAGGACTCTTGGACCTGAGACACGGGTCGCTTTCCCCCCAAAGAAGCAAGTAGCTAATCCAATCCACCACAGGTCGATGGGATACGGGCAGATACCCTACCGCGATATCATTCTGTACATCGTCTACCGCACTTTTCAGGGAAACCAGGGCGCCCTCGGCGCTGCCCGCTCCGTCCTTTGGATTCCGGTGTCACAGTCGCTGTTCCGACGCCTCTCGTGCGCTGCGTTTGAGCACGTTCTGGGTCTCTCGCTTGACTTTCACCTGAGCAAGAAAATTGGCGAGGTTACGAGTGCACTGAGCCGAGGTGCTGCCATCAACACCTTCCTCGAGAGCTTCGTTTTCACGGTACTACCAATGATTTTCGACATCTTTGTGGCTGGCGTCATCTTTTTCGTCAAGTACGACGCCTTCTACACTGTCATTGTCTTTTTCATCATGTGGTCGTACATCTTCTTGACCATCTACATGACCAAGTACCGGGTTCGCCAGCGCAGAGACATGGCTATGAAGTCTCGAGAGATGGACGCTGTCAAGACGGATGCCATCCTGGCGTACGAAACCGTCCAGCACAACTGCGCGGTTGGTCCCGAAACAGAGCGGTTCCGCGGCCATGTCATGGTATATCAGTACGCCGAACGGCTGGTCATGTGGTCACTGAACGGCCTCAACCTCACGCAAAGCACCATTTTTTCGGTCGGAACGGCATTGCTGGTTGCCGTCTCTGCTTACAAGATCTCGATTGGGCAGCAGACTGTGGCTGAGTTTGTGAGCCTGATCGTCTACTTTAACCAACTCCAGGCGCCGCTCAACTTTTTTGGCACCTATTACACAATGCTACAGAACAACTTGATCGAGGCCGAGCGGATGCTTGATCTTTTCAAGGAGACTTCGGGCATCGTGGAGAAGCCAGACGCGGTCAATCTAACTAACACGAGAGGCGAAGTCGAGTTCCGGAACGTCAAGTTTGCCTATCAGGGCAAGGCTGGGAAGAGCAAGCCCGCTCTCGATGGCATCAGCTTCAAGGTTGCACCGGGAACCAAAACTGCCATTGTGGGTGAGTCGGGCAGTGGCAAATCGACATGTCTCAAGCTGCTCTTCCGCTTCTACGACGTTGACGATGGTGCCATCACCGTTGATGGACACGACATCCGAGATCTGAAGATTGATAGTCTTCGGAGGAGTATTGGCGTGGTACCACAGGATACGGTGCTGTTCAACGCGAGCATCATGTACAACCTGCTTTACGCGAACCCCAAGGCTACCGAGGCCGATGTCTACGAAGCGTGCAAAGCAGCCAACATCCACGATCGTATTATGGACTTCCCCGACCAGTATGAGACAGTGGTGGGAGAGCGAGGGTTGAAGCTGTCTGGAGGCGAGCGGCAGCGTGTCGCCATCGCGCGGGCCATCCTGAAGGACGCGCGCATCCTGCTGCTGGACGAAGCCACGGCATCTCTCGACTCGCACACCGAGAAGCAGATCCAGGACGCGCTCGAACGAGTCACATATGGTCGTACGACTGTCACGATTGCGCACCGGTTGTCGACCATCACGACGTCGGATCAGATTGTGGTTCTCCACAAGGGTGTCATTGCTGAGCGCGGGACGCATGCTGAGCTGCTCGCTCTGGGGGGTCGGTATCACGCAATGTGGGAGAAGCAGACGACGGCAGAGAAGGCACAAAAGGTGGAGGCTGAGAATTTGCAGGATCTGGAGGCTGACGTCGCTCACCCATAGGGCGTGGGGGCTTGTGGAATGATTAGGACTGAATGATAGAGTGTAGGATAGTCTAGTCTCGGCTAATAGATGTTTCCAGGGCTATTTGGTGTTATATGAGTCGAACCCGGGCACGTGGAACTCCTCTTTTTGTGCTTCACCCACGTGACACTGCTCACCCTGCTCGGGGCCGGCTGTGTTTGCTCCGGCTTGCTCACCTTTGCTCGGGCTAAGTACCATGAAATGCTTTAACTCTAGCAGAGTGGGCACCGATCTGGTCCTATGTATAAAGATAGCCAAACCCCGCCGCTTTTAGTGAGGGAACTTCCTTTATTCAAGGGTGAAGCATCTCGTCTTTACGTTTCCACAGTTCCTGAGGTATTAGGAAAGACATTTTTCTGACAGCATGAAAAATGGTTTGCACAAAACTATATTTAAGCGCTAATGAGTAACTAACCAAAGTTTACTTTCCTCCCACTTCTTCACGAGCAAGACAAAGAAAATGCCATCCTCAGTTTCTCCCTGTCTGTGCCGCTGGGGGGTGCATGCCTGGATCTGTTGTTTGAGAAGTACTTTCTTCACTCAAGGGCTTTGAGGTCTGATGCTTCCAACTGATTAGTTGCTGCGCTCTGCAAGCATTTTTGGTGATTTTTTTTTTTTTTTGGACAACGACAACATGTAATAATCACTTACCCAAAGTCCGAAATGAACACCGGAGCGATGTATCAACGTCCATGACGGAGGCAAGGTTGCCGCCGCCTTGGAAGTTTGGCGCAGACCAAAGACTGACCAATTTGTTGCCGGTGAAGACGTCGTAGCCCCTTGGGACGACCTGGTTGCCTCGGACTATGAAATGGAGATAGTGTTCCTCTAGGAAGTCGGAAACAACATCCGGACCAAAGACGAAACCCCGTCCACCAGGGCTGGGATTCCACTCGGTGATATCTTGGTCGGGGCTACTCCAGAGCATATCGCCAAGAAGTCCGTGGTGGTCGACCTATTATAATTCGCAAAATTAGTCAGCTGCCCATGTGGGAGATGCCAAAGCTAATAAGCTCAACAAAAATGATCTTACAACAGCTGGGCGCCTCATGTTGCGGATGTCGTCGAGGGACTCAAAGTAAGGAGATATGCCCCCGTGGACGCAGAATATTTGTTGGCCGACAATGGCTGCGGCCGGGAGACGATCAAAGACGTTACAGAATGCCTTCCATAGCTCTACGCTGTAACGACTGCGGCATTCATTTTCGAACCCGTGTTTGTGCGTCATCGAGGCGGACTCGTGATTTCCTCTTAATAAAAAGATGTTGGTAGGGCACCTGAGCTTGTAAGCCAGGAGAAGGGACAACGTCTCGATCCCACCCTCTCCGTAGTTCACGTAGTTTCCAAGGAAGAGGTATTTTCTGGTTGGAGGGAACCCCCCCAATCTGAACCACTCGAGTAGATCCGAATATTGTCCATGGAGATCGCCAACGACCTATGTCATATCATTAGCCAATCTGTGAAAGCTGGGGCGCCATGGCTACCTAGAGGTAAATAGAGCGGCTTTACCTACCGTAATTGGACATTCTAACTCCAATAACATTGGCTCAGATACGATTTGTTCCATGGCACCGAGACAGAGACGACGTATTGTTTCCTCCTGGAGAAGGGTTTCGATTCTGACTGACTCCGACGTGCATCTCAACAGACGACCAATTATCGCGTCCAAATTGAGGTCATCAGATGAAGTTTGCGCAGCACTAACCGATAGCTCGTAGGTGGGAGTCGAATTAGTGTAATTGGTTGACAATGTCTCCCAGGATTGGTCGCTCCCTTTTCCGGGCCTTTCTTGTTCTTTCTTCAGCTCCTGGAGCTCGGGCAGAATGAGGCGCCGGATGCTGTCCTCAACGGCCTGCAGAAGCTTCGGATTATTACTTGAGGAAAGTGAGGAAGCTCGGCTAACAGGTACGGAAGGGGGGTCGCTGGAGTCTGACACATCATCGTCGTCATCCTCTATTTGTTGAGGCAAGATTGACAATGCTACCTCGCGAAGATGAGCTGACAAATGTTTGAAATAGGCTGGCCCCCTCTCCTGATACGTGGCTGAGCAGAAGCAACAGGCCGGCGACTTGGATCCCAATCCGCCGTGAGACTGTTCGTGCTTGGCCCAGGCCGTGCTATGGTTGAAAAGCAACGCCGGACTATTGCAAACCTCGATCGTGCAGACATAGGGTTTTAGGTCGTTGAAGACGTGTTTCCTAGGTAGGCACACGGTCAGCGAGGGAAAATGCATCATGATTTGATGCTATATGGAGAAGAATTTGGTTGCTTACTTCCACTCGTTTCTGGTCTTGACATTTGTGACAGTCAAGAAACAGATTGGACAGTCAAGTTTTCCATCCCGCACATCAGGCATCGCAGGAACCCGGGGGCGTCCCATGCCGACATTGGACGCGGTAGTAGAAAAGGATGCGAACGTTGCTTCTGACACATCGTCGTCAAACTCAGCTGCCCTGGCTCCATAGGCGGACGGTTTCGACCAGGTCGAAGACGGGTGTGTGAAACCCTCTGACGATGATAAAATCGTTGGGTTTGTCGACTTTGTAATTTGCTGGCCAGTTGACGAAAACAAGCTTTCTGTGACATGATCATCCGACGGTTCCAAAGGCAATACCGGCTTGAGAGATAGAGATCGCCGCTGTCGTATCGTCGTAGCACGCACCGTGTTGGCTTGTGCCAAGCGCTCCACAAGAAACAACGGGAGATGCTCGAACCGATCCCGGATTCTCCGGCAGTATATCAGCTCCTCAGAAGAAGAAACGGAGAAGACCTCCTTGGGCGACGTTATGAGCCCCTCGGCATCATCTGGCTGAACATCCAAGGCCGGGTTTTCGAGGCATGTCGAGAGGTCCAGCAGGCAGTCGATATACACGGAAATTTCGTCGAGGAGATCTGAGGTTCCATAGTCTGAGATATCGGATCCGGAGAACGTGGGTGTACAAGGCCTCGGGGCGGTGCCGGGAACTTCGGGATCCTGAAGCATGATCTCTGTCGCACTCAGCAAGGACCGGAGATCCTCGAACTGCTCTGTCAAAGCTGGGCTGACGATTTCATGGTGGGAGAGACATTGAAGAACTGTTGTCCCGAGCCGTAGGAAAAGAGACAAGACTCGGCAGTGGAGCTCCTTGGAGTGCATGAGAATTTGGTCGAGACGGCCGTCATCCATCGACAGGCCTTGACCCCATAGGACGAAACGCTCGAACTCGTCACGAGAGCGCCGGCGCACGTCTTCCGGGGCTGCTGATAGACACTTGGCGAGTGACAACATGGACTTTTTGATGGCCACGTAGAGTCTGACAACGAATCCAGAGCCGCTTCTTGACTGCGCAGGCTCGGGCGCCCATCTTTCGACATTTTGTTGGCCGAGAGTCGGGAGGTGCATGGTGTTGCAGGAAGGAGAGACCAGAGGTCATCTTCCCAAGTCGTGGTTTCCCAAGTTGCGAATAGACATCATGGGCGGGGGAAATGTCAGATAAACCGCCCAATAAGACGTGGCAGTTCTTGTTGGCCACGGCCGTTGAACCACGAGAAGAAGCGGGGTAGCTTCTTTTCTTTTCACTTCAGCCTCAACCTCACGCGCAGGAAATTCTCCCTAACTGATACCTGTCAGATTCCAGGGCAACATTCACACAATGAGCGGCGCCGAGTTTATCATCGGCACTGTTCTCGCCTCGATACCCATCACTCTCGAGATTTATGACCGGTCTGGAAGGGTCTTTGAGATATTTTCCATCTTCCAACAGTACCCCAGGGAAGTCGTTATCTTCAAGACAAAGCTCGACGTCCAGCGGACCATCTTCCGTAATAATGCCATCAACCTCCTTACGACCATTACTGGCAACGGTCGGGTAGTTCGAGAAGTAGTCAAGCAGCCTTCGTCCGACGCGGCTCGGCAGACTCTAGTGGTGAGCCCGGACTTTGCGCATCACGCAGATGCCCTTGATGATTCATTCGAGGCATGCCGCCAAACCGTTGAGCACATACGCAGCTGCTTGCAGCTTCTATGTTTCCAATTCGATGAGTTCCAGGCAGACGCCAAAGAAAAACAAGATGTAGGTTTGGGTTCCTTCTCCCGTCGGCGTTCAGCAACACCAGACTGACAAGCAATTAAGTTAATGAGCGCTCGAGACTGGGTCAAGCACACCAGAACGCGGTTCAAACTAGGCTTGCAGAAGCCCAAAATCTCCAAGGCCATTGAAGAACTACGCGAGCTCAATAGAGACTTCGTCCTGATCACAGAACAGATCACAAGACTTGTGCAAGAGACCCCCAACACCCGCAGGGACATTCCATGGGGAAGGCAAGTCAGCAACCTTAACCTCCTTCAGAAATACCACCGAATCCGCCATGCCTCCACGAGCCTGTACTCAACTCTCCAGGTCCAATGGGTGTGTGCATCACACCGTGCTCATCTTTTCGAAGTTCGCGTTCTGGACTGTGAAGGCGAAGGCGAAGGAAAGGGCAAGGAAAAGGCCCGAACTTCAGTCGCCCGCTGCATCACTTGTGAACTCACCATCACACATGATGGTTCGTCGCACGCATCCAACGGGCCACTTCGACTAGAAATTGAGCAGTCATATGATTCTAGCGAGGAAGACGGCACCGCGGTTCGGCATGCGAAGGCTCCGTCAGAATTGCACCGACTAGCCGCAGTCCTCGATACAAGTGCGAGTCGAGTCAAGTTTTCAGCAGATACAATAGGATCTAGCTCTTCTCCAGCCAAACAGCAGAAGCTAAGTGGAGTCCGCCGTTGGATTACCGGTTTTCGAAAAGACAGACAAGGAGGGCGACAGCAACCAACACAACAGCATCAGCAGCAAGTCCGGCCAAAAGGAGAAGAGCCTTCATCAGCCCTACCCCTGGTTTCCCGCTCTCTCGCCGGCTTTCAAGACAACATCACATTCGGCAGTAACCGCCCCCCAGACCCGCCCCTCGTCGAGGACCTGTGCAAGTACCTGTGCACTGCCCCTCCGTCCCGTGTCCTCCTCAAGTCCATCCCCGCGCCACACGCACAATGGTTCACCATCCCTTCCAATCCCCAAGAAGCGGAACAGCCCCAGACAGCAGCTCCCATCACCTCTCGATCCCTGTCCGACATGATCCGCTGGATCGCCGAGGATCCCATCATCCGCGCGCTACCCCGGCCTCTGCTCATCGATTTGGCGGGGAACGTAGCCGAAGGCATCATGCAGTTCTACTCGACTCCGTGGCTGGCCTCATCGGACCTGCGCCAGAATGTACGATATCTCCAACCGCCACCCCGGCGGTCCCAACCGTCTAGCGAATTAAAGGGGCCATATTTCATTGCACGGATGGAGAGTGGAGGGAACTTGGCGCCTCGGGCAACCGTCAAGTCTGGTTCTTCTTCTCACACAAGAAGAAACTCAAGCGACCTAGCAAGACCATCATCAACGAGCTTTGCTGAGGCAAGAAATGAGCTTCTCTTCAGCTTCGGCGTTCTGCTACTCGAGATTGGATATGGACAGCCCTGGGGAGAACTCAAGGACCAAATACCCAGGGCAACCACGGCCAGCCATCACGATGTAAGAACTGCTGGAAAAGAGCAGTTTGGGTCGGACTACCGAGCGGCGGAAAGGTTGGCACAGCTTCTCATCAATCGGACGGGCATATCGTATTCCAAGGTGGTCAAAAAATGTCTGGCTTGTGATTTTGGCCTTGGGGAAGCGAATCTGGACAATGAGGACCTGCAACGCCGGTTCTTGGAGGATGTTGTATTTGCCCTGAAGCAGCTGAGAGACGATCTCAGGGAGATGGAACTTGACGAGGTTTGATTATTAACGGGATAGTCAGGGCCTTCTTCCATATATTGGGTGGGGTTTACTACTTGCCCTCGTGGCAGATTGTACCACTCTAGAATCACCGCATGGCTTCTCAGCCTAGAAGATTGCAATTTCGACTTGGGGCAGAGTGATCGATCTCGCAGTCGAAGGAGGTACTCTACATCACAATAGCGTTAGATTCCTTGCTAAGAACGAGGGTTTGGGTACCTATATGATCGAGGACTAAAATGCCGGTATCATCCCACGACCCACGTATCACGACCTGCCTGAGGATTGGGGATCCCAGGGACAGCCAAAGAAACGAACAGGCCCGGCTTCAGATAGTTCCCTTTGTTACGGTAGTAGCGCTAATAACACCACTGTGTACTCCTTGCATTGAAGCACCCTTTGGCTGCCTACGATCATCGTGGTCAACTGCATCCCTTTCTACCTCTCAGTTCATGTTGCTTGGCACAGTCGGCGGACTCTAGTCCGGGAGTGCTGACCACTGTGACCGTTACACTACGTGACCGAAGCCGCGTCTTGAACAAAGAAATCTAGATGCAACTAAGCGCTTGGTACCTTATGTATATATGAAAGCACTTGAGGTTTCGACAGTACAACCGGACCAGCCTATCAACCTGACATGATCTGCATCAACCTAATCGACGGTAATGCTGTGAGTTGCAAAGAATTACTTGCATCGTGATTTCGTCGTATATTTAGTGGACTTTCTTCCATTCGGATCATATGTAGGAGAAGATGCTGGAGAAGAACGGAGTTGCCCGGCGCGTTTGACGTTCAACTTGTTAGATAAGCGAGAGCGAAATACCGGCGTGAAATCAAATCGGAGCGGAGTTTGGCCGATCGCATCCAAGCCCGGCGCGGGTCGGGTCGGCCGGACCAATCGGGTGCGGGTGTGAGCGAGCCAATCGCATTGCGACGAGTGCGCAGCGAGCGAATGCGAAAGCGGGGTCGGGCCGTGATGATGTGGATTGAGTTTGAGAGGCTTGGAGATGGCATCTCCGCTGAAGGTAGATGCAGATTTTGTATATATATCTTGTTGGGATCTTCTTTCTGGAGATGAAGGAAGCATCATCATCATCATCACATCTTTCACAGTAAACACTTCAACCAACATTTTATCAACATCGATCGCCAACATCAGAACCAGATCTCTTCTGTGATTCATTTACAACCAATCAGAAGTTACAACCAACCAGAAATTACAACCAATCAAAAACCACAAATTAACAAAAAACACAAATCTCCAACAATCCTCCACCCAATCAGAACACTCTCAAAAACCAGCCAATCATCTCACACCACCCTTCAACATGACCACAACCTCGCCCAACACCACCATGCCCTCCTCCTCCTCCTCCTCCTCCTCCAACTTCAAAGTCATAATAATAGGCGGCGGCCCAGTAGGCCTAACAGCAGCCCACGCCCTCCACCGCGCCAACATCGACTTCACCCTCCTCGAGAGCCGGTCCTCGGTCGTCCTCGACGAAGGGTCCAACCTAGTCCTCCTCCCCATCGGCCTGCGTCTGCTCGGCCAACTCGGCCTTCTCGACGCCTTGAACAGCGTCAGCTCGCCCCTCGGAAAAATCACACGGGTAGACCATTCCGGGAACAACATCGGCGATGTCAACTTTTTCGTTCGTTTCGAGGAGAAGTACGCACCCCCTAAATATTGATATGAGAGGGATGGCTAACAGATACACGAAAAAAGCCACGGCATACCCCCCCGCGTCATAGCCCGCCACGACCTCACCCAGGTTCTCTACGACACCCTCCCCGCAACAGCGCAAGCCAAACTCCTCCCAAACCAGCGCGTGGCCTCGATCGCCACCACTCCAGAAGGCGTGACAGTCCGCTGCCGCGACGGCGCCGAGCATACAGGCTCGATAATCATCGGCGCCGACGGCGCACATAGCCTCGTCCGCTCCGAGATGCGCGCGCTGGCCCTCGCCGCCGCTTCTTCTTCTTCTTCTTCGTCTCCTGACATAAACCCGGCCCAGCCCTTCCTCACGACCTACCGCGCCATGTGGGTGCGCTTCCCCACGTCCGCCGCACGGGGGGATTTGCGACCCGGCGACGCGGGCGAGACGCACGGCGTAGGGTGCGCGGTGCAGCTCTTCGCCGGCGAGGAGACTTCCGTCCTCGGCGCGTACGAGCGTCTGCCCGCGCCGACAGCTGACCGCCTCCGGTTTGGTTCCGGCGATCAGGACGCGTTCGTGGAGAAGTGGGGACATTTACCTCTCCTCCCGCCGGCGGGCGACGATAACAAAAAAGGGATGACGCTGGGTGATGCGTACGCCGCTCGCGTGTCCTCGGGCTTGGTCAGTCTCGAGGAGGGCGTCGTGCCGAAGTGGAGTTTTGGTCCCGTCGTGCTTGTCGGCGATGCGGCGCACAAGTTTACGCCTAGTACCGGCGCGGGGTGTAATAATGGGATGGTGGACGTTGCTGTGCTGGTTAGCGAGATCAAGAGGGTGCTGGAGAGGGCGGAGGGGAGTCCGTCCCGGGAGGCTATCGGGGCCGCGTTTGAGCGGTATCAGGATAGGCGGTTTGCTGCTGTGGTGAAGGGGTGTCAGGGCGCCGGGCAGGCGACGGCCGCGGCTACGTGGAAGAATGGGGTGGTGAGGTTTGTGGATTTGCATGTTATGGCGAGGAGGGCGGTGCAGAATATGCTTATGGACCGGGCGGCGGGGGATATTGCGAGGACGCCGGTGTTGGAGTTTATCGAGGGTGTTGGGATGAAGGGTGGGCGGGTTCCTTGGGTTGAGAGCGGGGTGGGTAAGGCTGTTGAGGCCTAGTTGGGTTCTTCCTTTTTGTCTTGTACTGGAATACTGTACGAGTTCGGTGTGTAGGCGTTTTGGATACCTGGCATATAGACTTAGAGGCTTATTAGAATAGATTTCGATGATTGAATGATGTTTTATTATGCCTGTGAAGTCCAGCTTCTGATACCAAGTCCACGAAACAACGGAATGCCGGCTTTGGAAGACTGTAGCTGTCACGGCCCAGCATAGCGCAAGCCACTACTATAGTCTAGTGCCCCTTTGCAAAAGGATACAAATCAATTAAGCTAACGACTTGATTGATTCTGGCGCTCTATACAGCTCGTCACCTCGACCCTGCACCGATGCGCAAGGGCCGTGACAACACCTGTTCGTCTTGGCCGCGGATAGGAAAGCCGCTACCCATCATGAACTCCATAAAGGAGATCTTCCCGTCGTTTACAACAAGAAGATGATGGAGAAAGTTGCCATCCCCATCTTTCTCCTGTCCAGTCATGACGGTGGGCCTTAGCTGCTTGTGGTCGCCACCCATCATCAACGGCGTCATGGTGTTGCCCCAAACTTGCAGCGTGTCGTTGCGATTTTATGTATTGTCCTTCTACTGTCGGAACGCGAGGGTATTTTCGCGGGCGGTAGGGGTGGTGCAGTAGGTTGTCCCCGGCGGGTGGGAGGGGGGAGGGGGAGGGAGGGGGATGCAAAAGACGTCGGCGACGCTCAAGATCTCCGCTCGACGATGCTGAGATAGAGATCCACAAGACCCGCGTCCCGGCGTACTTTGTGCCAACCTCGGACAACAGAAAGCACTGAAGGATGCACAGAGAAAGGTACAGGCCGTTGGTCTTCTTCATCCAACAGCTAATCCTTCAAATTCCGAGGGGCGTGGGTTCAAAGCAATGATGGAGCCCTGCTTGACTCCAGCTGAGGTAAGCCGCGTATGGGACACCACCGTTGGGGGAAGCTCGTAACCAACTCTCTTGACGTCTTATCGGAAACATACTATATGAAGTCCGACATTCGAAATCATCAACATACCTCTACTCAACATAGGTACTTGACACCTAAGCTTCTGTCGAGATTAGCCTTTTGCTCGGGGCCGAGCGGGAAAGGAGGAAACAAACCCGGGAGTTGTCCGGCCATCGGGTATGTAATCCGTGAAAACCAAGCGCGGGTCGGGCTCAACATACCGTAAGGCGTTCTCGGATGTTGCGACACGTTCAACTCCACAATGAGTCGTAGGATATGGATCAACTGGTGGACGTCTTTTTTCCTGGCGTTTGCAGCCGACAGCAGTCGAATGGTTTCAAGAAAGAAAACAGGGTATAACGCGGATCAAAATAAATATAAACACAGCGACACAGTCGCTCCTCAACACCACGCTATATACACTGCTTCTCCTCGCGCTACTGACAAGCCCCAGGAAACAACGACCATCAACACAGCGCCACTCACAGGAGCTCGCCGTCGTCCTCAACGTCGACGACGACGAAACGCCTTCCAGGACCGACCGCCCTGCGATTGTTGTTCCGGTTGCCAGCGTTGGCATTTCCGTTATTTCCGGCGTTCCCATTGCCAGTACCAGTCGTCTTTCCGTTACCGTTACCGTCCGCGTTGCCGTTGCCGTTCTTCACATTGCCATTGGCGTTCCCATTGCCGGCAGTACCCCGGTTCCGTCCCCCGCCGTTGCCGGCTGCCGTCGTCGTTGCAGCAGGCGCGGCGGCCGTAGAAGCAGCTCCTCCCAGAGCCGCCTCGGGCGTCAGAACGGGGGCTTGCTTGGTCACTGGGCTGCCCAGGATGGCAGCCACGGCAGCGGCGTTCTGCTGGGCCTGGGTGCCGCCAGCGTTTTGATTCGCCTTGATGGCAACAGGCAGGTCCTTCTGGTTCACGGCTATTTGCGACAGAACATCGTTTAGCGTGTCAGCTGTGGCAATATTTTCGGGTGTGTTGACCTTGGGAGTAATATCTGATTGCTGAACGGCAAAACATCCGCCAAATGGCCCGGCTACGGCGTTGTTGCGGCATCGAACTGTGCATATATCTCCCGTAGACCCACCCGAGCAAGCGAGTCCGGACGGCATGGTGACCGTGATGTTGAAGTCTTGGGCCTTGGCCTGCGAAAAGCCGTTGACGCCGGGCACGTTGTTGGTCACCGTCAAGTTCTTGGAGATGAGACCCGAGTTGCCGGTTTCGTCGAGATCGCAAACATAAGGACCGGCGCCGTCGGCGTTGACCTGGTGGATGGTCACGGTGACCTGGCTCCCAGCCTTGACCTTTGTGACAGCTCCGGCTGCCAAGGCATCCTCGGTATTCTCGCCGATGTCGATATTGCCGGTAAGCTGAGTCCTCCCGCATTTGTTAACGATATTGGCGGCAATCTCGGAGTCTCGGATGATGGTTGCGTCCATCTGACAGGGGTTGATGGTGGTGCAGTTTCGGGCAATGGCGTTGTTAACTGTTGGTGTTAGTACTCGTCACAGACTCTCGATGAACTGCTTTCTACCTTGGAATCCGATGGACAGAGGCGAACCAGCTTCACCCTGGGCACCCAAAATGACACCATGGCACTGCACCAAGCCCACGAGGGCCGCCAGCGGCAGAAGAGAAGAGACAGTGTACATGATGGAGGAAGACGAGTGTCAAACTGTGGGAAGTGAAAAAGAGAGGCACAGCCTGAAGAAAGAGAGGAAAAATAGAGAAAAGTTGGAAACAAAGAGGACGTGAAATGAAGGTTTGGTCGTGAAGATCGGGCGATCAGTATGGCGGGCAGTCCGAACATCCTATATACCAGCATCGGCCAACCCGGTCGTCCGTCATATCGACCGATCATCAGATCAAGCCACCCCTGGCTCCATCAACCAAACAGCAGCAGCCCCTGTTGTGATGGAATAGCCGGCGACACGAGCCTCGTGGGGGCTAGGTAGTTCGACGGGGTGACGGCGGAACAAGGCCGCCGTCGCGGTTGAGGCTCTCGAGGTGGGGCTGGGGTGCATCGAACGGGCGCAGGAACACGTCGAGCAGGAAGGATTACCCGGGATAGGATCACACTAAAAGACCGTAGCTGTCAGCCCCTTCACCACTGTCTCATGCGTGTGGGTAGTACTTGCGGAGCAGGATGCGCGCCTATTCTTGGCGCGCGTCGTTGCCGAAGAGTTGGGGCTTGTCTAGACTGCCGGAAAGCAGCTGGTGAAGCCATTGAAGTGGTGGACTGTCAGCAGAAGACTGATGTTGATTTTCTGGAATGCAGGAAGAGCTTGGACAATATCAAGACAAATGGCTGGCCCATACTCTAATCATGGCCGATGGCATCTGCCGACGAGCCAAGACCAGTAGTGACTGAAAACGGAGATTGAATGCATCGCGGTGTAGGAGCAGGCGCGCAGGGTAGGTCAAGTGGGTGAAGGATTCGACACTTGGATTCAGAATCGTCAGAGGGTATTCTTGGGGGCGTGGTTGTGCCGAAGAACCGAGTTGTCAGTCCAATTTGGAGATGAATGGACTCATTGCAATCTGCTTCGCTGGCGGAGCGTTTCAAACTCGGAGTTTCACGACGACGTGTGGGGAACAAGTGGACAACGGGCTCCACAGCCGCGCTCCACCGGCAGATTCAGAATGGAAAGCCCGACCAGCCTCCCATCTTTTGGACGTTGTGGAAGGCTCACCCGTAAAGATTAGACCTTCCGTTATCAGTTCTAGGTGCTGCAAGTCACGCAAAGTCGAAGCTCCGCCAAATATGCCCCCGGCATTGTGAGCAATCTGAAGCCGCACGAATACGAACCGCTCGCAGACAAACAGAACCGCATTCTTGAGCTTCCCGAAATTGCGCATCATGGCGGAAATATCTATCCAAGACTTTGCGAGGCGTCTTGGCCTGGCTGGGACTTGACCCGGGGAAGCATTGCAAGGTCATCGCCAGGACCAAGTGGCATGTTCATAGACGGCCAAAGCCCTGGGAAGTTGTGGACCGACCCTAGGCTTATCAACGAAACGCGACCTCGACAAAATCATCAGCCTCGGACTGGAAACTACGCACACATCAGATTTATCAACGACAACAAGACACTCGTCACGCATGGTATCCGGCCTGATCAAATCGGCACTGTTTACGACGTCTCGCACTTTCACCAGTTCCACTTGGCATCCTGCGAGAACCCGCTGAAGCGATTGTTCCTGGAGCACGTGGCTGGTTCGTCAGTTGAGTAGCATGGCAAGCATGGTCAACGGTGATCTTCAACACGGTTCACAGGCCACTTCACTTCCCGATCACTGTTCCACGGTAGGACAGCAGATCTTGGAGACACGGTTGTTTCGTTCAAGGTCTCGGTTTCCATTGTCAGCGTGCTGGGATGGTGAGGCAACTTGCCGAGGGCGTTGTCAAGCCGATTTCCAACAGATTCTGGCTCTGGCACCACACAACACACCACTATCATCGGTCACCGATCCGAGCGGCAATCAGCGGAGCATCCAAATTCATTCGAAGTCTCGAATCGGCATCCAACAGGTCGCCAATAAAGGCAACGAGAATCAAGGCAGATCACCACATCCTGTGCAACTCTATGAGTGTTTTCACCTTTCCATGGAGCACGCAATGAATGATATGCTTCTCCCTCTAACGCCGCATTGGGCACAGTACAGGACTCCCGTTGACGCGATCAAGTGGCTGTCCGGGGGTGAATGTAACATGCCCCGCGCTCGGCGAGGAAATGCGGTGGACGCAGAGAGGTTAGGCACGATTGAGTGGCTGCTTAATGTCTCATTTTCCTCTTTTATTTCCAGCTCGGGTGAGGTTCTCGACCAGTCAGGTCGTGCCGATGCCCCCTGGTGGCTGAACGGATGGCTTCTTGAACAGACCAGGCTGCTGCATGAATACAGCAATGCCAAAAGCCCTGCAGCTGCAGGTGCCTCTGCTGGTCTGACATCTGAAAGCACGGGGAGGCAGTAGCAATCCCGAGGAGCACATCCGAAACCCTTCGTCTGATATCGCCGGCCAAGAAGTGCACCCTCACGGCGGTGTATCGAGATGCCCTCGGCACGATCTCGGCTCTCCGCCTCATTGTCCTCACATGGCGATGACATGGGTCCCAGTGAGCGGGCCGTCCTGCGCAGGACCAAGATAAACCAAACCATCGACCGCATCGACGAGAAGATGCACCGCCGCTCCGAGCCCGACGCTCGCTTTATCTGTCTCTCAGACCTGCACACCATATGGCGCGACAACCAGCTGTACAGGGACATCATAGACCGCCGCCTCTCCAACACTCAGATCGAACATATCCGACGGGACATGCTGCCGTTTGTGTCCTTCTTGGTCTGGATTTGCGTCGAGGACCGGTTCGATAAGTTTGTTTCCATCGTGTTTGATGGTGGCGAGACTCCAGTCCAGATTCTTCGGTTACCTGTGACGGAGCATCATCTCCGAGTCACCTTTGAACTGCCACCCTCGCAGCTCACTCGCTGGCATGAGCAGTATGCTTTCATTCCCGCCACCGTCCGCTTTCACGATCAAGACGAGGGCGTACAAACGATAGAGGACAAGTTGGTTCGCTTGCCATTCGACAAAAAGGGCACGAACCATGCGCTCCATGGGGGGTATGGAAAGGTTGAGGTATGTGACTGCATTTGAGCCTGGGCGATGAGTGATTCTACCTGCTAACCGCTTTGCAGTTCTTTGACGTCTCCCCTGAGTATGTGGACATGGACTGGGGAGGCCTTAAGTTTAACCCCTCACCCGTAAGAATGGTCCCCCTTCCTCATCCCAGGGACAGACCCAGGCTAAAACAATGCAGAATAACCCTGGAGTGGCCGTTGCGGTTAAAACTTTCGACTTTGATATCAGGGATGACGCCGCTAGCGAGGTGCGCAACTTGAAGCTGCTCAAGCAGAGCCTGACCACAAACACCAGCATCGCCTTGCACCTCGGTCTGATCGACCACGCGTCGCAGTACTTGATTATCTTTCGGAGGGCCATGTTTGGCGACTTGTGGCAATTTTTATATTGCGGCATGCCGCCGGATGATACGGAGCGCCAACACCACGCATACACATTCAAGGACCGGTTTCCGGGTGCTGTCAAAGGCGTTGATATTACGTCGGCCTTGCTCGAGCAGTGCCGTGACCTAGCACTGGCCCTCAAGTTCCTGCACACACCGAGGAGCATCGCGGGTGCCATGACATTCTGTGCCCACATGGACCTCAAGCCTGACAACATCCTCATCTATGATGCAGGTCCGAGCAAGCCTGTGGGCCAGTGGAAGATCTGCGACTTTGGCATCTCAGCCTTTAAGGAGGACGAGGACGAGGAACCTGCACCAAGCGGGTCTATCGGTGACCTGTACTCGATTGCCACCCTCCGCATGCGACCCAAACGAAACGAAGGAAGCTACCAACCGCCCGAGGTCGACACACTTGCCATGCCGACGGGAAAAGACTCTCGAAGAATCGGACGGAAGGGCGACATATGGTCCTTTGGCGCCATATTCGCCGAAGTCCTATCGTTCGCCATGGAGAGGGACACGTATGTGAAGGAGTTCCGTGAGGAAAGAGTCAAGGGTTGTAGGGCAACTAGAGCGGATGACCGGTTCTACAGTCCGGTTACTCGTCCGCGACCGTCGCCAACTCACCTCTTACCCGTGCCCCCCGCACCCACCGCAGCTCCCACGGAGAGAGAGTTTCAGTTACGTCCTGCTGTCGCTACCTGGCTAGCGAAAGTAGCCCGAGAAGCCTCGGCCCCTAGGCAGTCTATTGACTGCTGGGCCGAAGTGGTTATGCAGATATTGAAGGTAAACGCTGATGAGAGGCCCAAGGCGCCTCGTCTAGCCGATATGGTCGAACACGTCTATCAGCACACTCTCAAGGCCAACCAGTCGAAAGAGATTGTTTGCGAGTTTGTTGACCCCAAGATTCCGAAGCCAAATCGGCCGATATCGGTTGAGCCACCAACGCCAGAACTCCCATCCAACCCCAATCCAGCAGATCCAAAGGATCGCCCTAAACGAGAAGGTAAGAAGGAATACGAGAATCCTCAAGTCACACAATGGAAGCCCAGCCCCGTTATACGCCCTGACCTCACGAAAGACCTGACTGTCACGCCGAGCAGACAGGGGTCGGAAAAGTCACGAAGGCATAGCTCACGCAGCTCGATGCTAGGGAAACCATTCAACGCGTACGGAATCAAGTATAACGAAGACAGAAGACGCCGACAGTCGCCGCCTAGCCCCGATGACTATGCCGAGGTTCATAAGGTCCATCCGCCGCCACGGGGCGCCAGCGCGGTCTCGGTGGACTGCGTCTTCAAGGATGGACTGCAAGCGGCATACCTCTTCAAGGACACAGTTTCAATATACTGTATTGGGCGAGAGGGAGACGCAGTACCGCCGACGCCTACTAGTATTGTTCTTGATAGGGCTTCTAGATGCACGTGGAGTGGTGTAGCCCTTGCGGGCGAGTATCTCGCCGTCTGGGGGAAGAGAGAGTCCGATGAGACGACAAGGGTAAGTCCAATCCGCAGGCTGGCAGACCGCGCTCGGCTTGGCTAACGTCCTGTGTTAGTTGAGCCTTGTCAGGACATCGCCGGCCGTAGACCATCTTCAAACGCCCCCAGAACACGAGATGACCAGTTTCGACTCCAATAAGCGAGTAGCTGTCTCGCGCATGGGCTTTGCCGCCCTGATCCGGTATCGCAAGCTATTGATTCTAGACCTGCAGTATGCTCCTTTTCCTTAGCACGGTTCACAAGACAGCATCCTGATGTGTTATTCCACCCACAGGCCCAAACCGATCGCCCTTTACGAGAGAGAGACACCCAGGACACAAACGTTTACCGACGTGGCGTTCAATGAAGAAGGCGACCTTCTCTACGCTTGGGCGACGGGATCCTTGAAAGAACCCTCCGGTGGCCTGTTTGTGTACCGGGTTACCCGTCTCGCCAACGACCGGCCCGAGTCCAAAGGATACTACAAATGTGTAAGTGCCGCATATGAAGCTGAAAGCCTCTAAAAAAAAGAGGAGGAAAACAGAAAGAAAACAAAAAGCTCACACAGATTAACAAAAACATTAAAGGACGTCAACGAGAAGATCCCAACCCGTCTTTTCCCCTATAACAGCTACCAAGGCTGCATCATCGCCGCCAACAGCCGTCTCTACTACCCGGCCGTGATCAAGGCCTCGACCCTCAAAGACAAGATATACCTCCCGCGGCACACGAGCGAGGCCATTGAGAATGTCACGGTCAAAGCGGCCTGCATGTACAACAACCACTCGCTCGTGACGGTGCAGCGGACGAACTTCAGCTTCGACAACATCGAGTACCACTACCGGCTCGTCGAATACCCGCTGCGCTTTGGGGCGGTCCATCAGCTCGGCGACCCCGTGCTCATATGCAAGCTGAGTATCTCGCCGTCCGCCGGCGATGAGGTTCGCGCGGTGCGGCACGGGGATGATATCCTCGTGTTTGTGGTGCACGTCGACGGGCGGTATGAAGTTGTGAGGTTTACGGCCATCGAAGGGGGTGCTATTGCAAGGAGCGATACCGCACCGGCTGAGGGGGGGTTGTTTATCAAGGGGTTAAAGGGGTAATTTTGGGTTTAGAATGCTACATCATCCATCACTGCCACCCACCTCTGCCCGTATTAATCAGGACAGCTTTTCCCGAGCCGCATCTTCCTCCGTCGCGTCCTTCTGCTTCTTCTTCCTCCACCATGTGAACACAAACGCCAATGCTGTCAGCGCGGACAAGCCGAGCCAGACCAGCACAAAGATCCAAAAATCATGTGCAATGACGATCTTGCGATGGTCGGTGTCGAAGACGAAGAAATTCATGCCGAAGATGCCCTGCGCATATTAGGATCAGAGCGGCAGAAACGAGAAAAGGGTGGGAAAACGTACGCCAACAAAACTACCCGGCAGATACACGGCCGACAGGATGGTAATCAGCCTCACGACGGTACTGTCATCGACACTCTTCTGCGACAGCTCCTGCAACTTCCTGGTCATGTCCCGAATCTCCTTATCCAGCTTCCCCGTCTCGATCTGGTTGTGCAGCGTGAGCGTGTACCCGACAAGCTCGATGGTGTTGCTGATCCTGTCTTGCAGCACCTTGCAGCTGGCGATGTGGCCCCGCAACGTCAGGGCTTGGGACTCGGTGCGCTGGCGAAAGGTCGATTCTGCCGAAGGGAAGGGGATGCGGGAGAGGCGGTCGAGGATGTCGAGGTTGTTGCTGCAGCATGCGTTGGCGAAGAGGGCGAAGTCGTTGGTGTTGCGGAGGGCCTGGACCGCGGGGAAGGACGCCTGCTTGACTGCGTCGGCGTCGTCTACCATGGCGCGGTCGTTCTGGGGGGGTGTGAGTAACGCGTGTTAGGGGATATGCACAACATGAGAAAGAAGGAGGGAAGACAACCTACGGGATCGGCAAATTTCTTCCCCAGAGACCGAAGGTATGGACGCCAGTTGTTAGAGTAACAAGAGATGAGCAGACTGTGCAGCTTCTCTGGGTGTTTACATATCTGCTGGAGAAGAGGGCCGGCTGCTGTTCCCGGTCCTGGTGCAGGCGGAGCCTGGGAACTCGAAGGAGTCGCCGTCGTCTTCTTGATGACGGGCGGGGATAGCAAGGCCGTCATCCGGCGGAAAAAGGCCGTCTCCTTGGTGCAGTGGATGACGATGAACAAGTTGAAATCGCCCTTGCGATGATGGTAGATGCCGGTATGGCGAAACGACCAAGGATTCGTGCCGCCATGCTGGTTTTGCTCGACAAAGTTGAGATTGTACGAGACAACGGCTGGTTGACATTTGTTAGCACGTTTGAGACCCGGTCTACACCGGAACAGACACTTACATTCGTCATCGCTCGGGGAGGCATACACAAAGTTGCTGTTACTGGCCTCGGACGGATGAGGCTCATCGGCGAATGACAAGAGTACAGGCACAAAGTCGGATCGTACGGCATAGCTCCTGAGGATCTCGCTTGCCACCCCTGGGGTTATCCACAGAGGTGCGATAGTACGATCTGAGTGTATTGAGCTGGAGATGAGATGTCGATTAGTTCCACTGTTTTAGTTTCTGATAAGTTGTCTTTCGACTTGGAGTAGGTTATCTCACATGATGCGTATTCCAGTCGATGGCCGCGCCTGTTCTGCTTTCAGCAGATCCGCCTCGGAGACAACGTTGAATTCCGTAATGGCTCCTTCCTTGGACACGTCGTGAATCGAGACCTTGGATTTGTCCTTGCGAAAGACACGCTTAGCTGCCACGAGCTGGTCCTGAAGACTTTCCGTATCGACACCGTCATTCTGAAGGACCTGGTCCAGATACGCGTCCCAGACTGTTTCGGCCATTATTGGGTACACTTTTGGTGCAAAAATTAGGGATATGAAGAGCCTAGAAAATGAAAGAAAAAAAACAAACAATAATGTAATCGACGCAATGGTTTTTTACTCCAGTTTGCATACCAGCACGTAAAAGGATGCAGGGCTAGAGGCGGATTAGAAGCCTAGCAGGACGCCTGAGGATCAACAACGTCTCGCCACGCCAGAGCCTCCTTCGGTCACCGTAACCAGCGAAGGTCAGGCGGAAAGTTTTCTTGAAGAGGAGGGAGGACCGATTTGCGGGTTGCACTGCCACCCTGGTTCACATTCGTTCATACAGAGCTCGCTAGGCACATTGACGCAGCCGAATGAACCAAAGGACACGGACGCCACCATGCAAGTTTGCAACCCAATCACCCATGCTTTGCTCTTTCCCTCCTTCCCACATCACACAGCCCACACAGCAGCCCACCCTCCAGCATTCCCGCCCCTGCACCTCATTCCGCAGCTTGAGCTTCAGCTTCAGCTTTGGCTTTGGCCGCAGCCTCTGCTTCGGCCCGGAGATCGGCAATTCGATTCGCCATGTCCCTGCAAAGTGCAAACAAAAAGAAAAGATCAGCTTCTTTAATGTTCAGAGGTCGCAGTCAGGTACTGGTGCAATACTGACGTTTTATCATCCTGTCGGTTCGGTCGTCAGTTACCAAGCGCCCTCTCGAACGGACTAGGATCCAACTCACATCTGTCAACTCTCTGGGCGCGTCAAAAATCCAGCGTTCGTTGATGTTCTTCAAATGGGTAGGTGGACAGTCAGCACATCCGCCTCGCAGAAACCCCGGCGCCTCAAGGCGGAATATCACGGCCCTACCAACCTTGATCATGAACTTGTACCCTGCCTTGTGCTCATCGGGGAACATCTCTTCGAGACAGCGCTGCAACTCCTCGCCCATCTTGACGTACCGACTCTGTCGCGGGCTGAAGACGATCGAGTGTCTCTCGAACGGCTGCGTACTCGTACCTGTCGCCATCGTGTGAAGTGGATGAGGATGCACACCAAGAAAGATTAAACACGTCAATGCTCCCTCTCTCACGCAGCACGAGACAACTACCCCATCACGCTTTATAATGGCAATGCCCTCACGTTCCCGTCGCAAGGCTACGGACCGGCCTCCGATGTCCCGGCAATTTCGAGTCACGCATGCAGCTGAGCACTAGACGGTGTCGGGCTTGCAGGAGTGGAGGACAGGGGCCTGTCTTGATTCGAGGACGCGCACCCCCCTCGCGCCGGTGGCGGCAATATTTCTGCCTCTGGGCCATGCGGCCATGCACGGCATCGGTCTCAGGGGCTGTCTCAGGGCCTCAGAGCCTCGCGGACAGAGACTGACCGAGAACTTGGGGGTGTGAGTCAAATAAAAGCCCCACAGCCGACCAGTAGTTCGGTACCGGAGCTGGGGTACATGTTAATCGACAGGCCTCCAGGAGCCTTCTGCTTCTTCACCAGTTGTTTTTCTTTTCTCCATTTTCCTTTGCCCGAGCGGGGCGGATTGCTTGCCTGAGCGAAGCAATTGAAGAAAAGTTCGTCAGTGGACCGAGAAGGGATCCAGAGACGGAGGAGAGTCCACAACCAACCAAATTTATCCGACCATGGACCGCATGGAGGCTGATGAGGACGCCCCTGCTGAGCTTCGGTAGGCAGACCCGGCCCCACGGTTAAACCTAGTGCCTGACATCTTGGTACAGGAAGAGCCTCAATGGAGTGCAGATCTTTGTACGTTCCGCCTTTGCTGTCACTTACACAGATACCTACCTTAGGTTGCTAGGTATTGTATTGTACATAGTTGCCAGGTACTAATTAAGAACAGTTCATCGTCATCAGCTCCGTCATCGGCACGGGCATCTTCTCGGGTAACGGCGATGCCCTGGCCGCATCGGGTCCCGTCGGGCTGTTGTTGGATGTTCTCGCGCTCGGGTGCATTGCCGTCTGCGTGGGCGAGACGGTCAGCGAGTTTGTGCAGCTTTGGGGCGTGCCGAATGCGGTTTATGAATATGTCGCCGCCTTCGTCGACGAGGACGTCGCCTGGGCCGTGGCCATCCTTTACTGGTACAGCTTCGCCTCTGCTGCTGCTGTGCAGATGCTGTCAGCGGCCAAGTTGATGCTCTACTGGCAGCCCGAGAACTGGTTGCCCCCTTTGATTTTCTTTGGCCTAGTTCCGTGGGCTTTGTTCATCTTGAACATGGCTGGCGTTCAGGTGAGTAGAATCTAATCTTTGCTACTCGCTGTATGGGTTGTCTAACTAGATGCAAGATCTACGCGTGGACCGAGACCTTCCTCGGAGCGTTGAAGGCAGTGCTCTTGTTTGGGGTAACTTGCGTACTCTTTGATATTTCAGCCAAGGGTAAGTCATGAAACCAACCTTGGAGCTGTTGAGGGTATCAACTAATGCAGCATCAGGAGATCTTGGCAACAAGAGTTGTATGAATTCACCCACGGTGTTATCCGTGCCGAGACCTACCTACTGACCACTGAATAGTAATGCTGGACGGCTTACAATACGATCCCAGCAAATACATGAACCAAGCGCATGCATTCTTGTGAGCCGCATTTTCTTCACAAATCAAGGCCTAGACATAACCTCTAACACCACTTCCTCAGCTACGGCATCCCCTCGGTCGCCTACGGCTTCGTTGGCATTGAGACGTCCGTCATCGCCGCGTTCGAGTCGCGCAGCTCCCGATCCATGGCCATCCCATCCCGACTGGTCCACTGGTACACCTTCGTCTTCTACCTGCTCTGCACCCTCGGGCACGCACTCACGGTCAAGTGGACCGACGTGCACCTCACAGGTGCGCTCGACGATCTGGTGAACCCCAAGTCCAACAGCCCGACCATCATCGCGATATTCAACAGTCCAAGGCTGGGCTCCACCTCTCTGCCGGGCTTTGTGAACGGCTGTCTCATCATGAGCGTTGTCTCGGCCGCCGCCACGTCTCTCTACATCTCGAGCCGCACCCTGTACGGCCTCGTCTACAGCCTGCAGGGGTCCAACTGGGTCAGCCGCCGACTGAAGACGCTGGGTACCATTTGGCGATCTACCCACGTCCCGAGCAAGGCGCTATTGGCTACCGTCTTGTTATTCTACTGGCTCCCTTGGCTGTATCTGATCCCCCACAACAAGATCACCGTGGAAGATGTAAGTACTTCTCTTCAAGTTGTCGCTCTCTCATTATGGTACTTACCTAGCTGCCCACACAGGTCCTCGACATGCTTGACACCACCTCCAGCGCCTCATGCGTCATTACCTGGGCATTTCTATGCCTAGCCTTCATCCGATACCAAAAATGGACACACAAGTGTAGGAACGCCCTCGCCGACAGCAAGAACGGCGATCTGCGCCGCTATATCCGCGGCACCCAGGCCTACGAGAAGTGCCCGGACCGCCACGTCTGGAATGTCGGCATGTCTTTCCAGCCGGGGCTTGCATGGGTGGGGTTTCTAGGGTGCATCCTCGTTGCCGTTTCGGCGTCGGCGCCTTGGTGGTCGACGCCTGCCACGCCCGTAGAGGTGGTGTCTGCGTATGGACCGGTTAGTTGGGCTTTCGGTCTACTGGGAATATGGAATGACTGCTGACAGAAATAGCATATGGTGGGATGCTCGCTTTGGGTCATCATGAAGGTGTACCGGTGGGGATTTGGGGTGGGCAAGATGGAGTGGTATGTTCCCCTCGAAGGGGGTGCGAATCCCGTTCGTCTCTTTGAGAAGCTGGAGCGTCTAGAGTTCCTGTCGGCGTACGGGTCAAGGGGAGGCCAGATAAGAGGGGATAGTGGGCAACAAGAAGAGGTAGACGGTGAACGGTCTATGGAGTTGGGTGTGGTATCAAGGTAGGAAAGGATTATAAGAACCAAGAAAGGTGTCTACCCAAGATTGTCGGGACTTGGGATATATGCATATAGAAGAATTTTTAAGCCTTGTTGAGTACGGATACAAGTTTATTTGCGAAATATCTCTATAAAAATGACTATTAACCACTTTAAGTTTCACCATATCGTTCCCAGAGATACACCCCTTCCCGGATGACTTGGATAGGAACGCGCCTGTAACCGCCTCCTGGCGTCTTGGTGGACTCATGAATCCTCGTCTCAAGAGATCCCAGACCGTCTCAGTGAACACAGGCTTGAACCTGCCCCCAGACCCACCCGAGCTCGATGATTTTCAGGCCGGCCAATCGGCCTAGGCCGGGGATACAGATCCAGGCGACTGGATCCAGGTCATCAGAGGGTTAATCAACGTTGCCACGGAGCGGGGTTACAGAAGGGTTATTGGATAGGTCTGCAGAGCTTCCAGCTCACAAGGACAGGATTTGTGCCCAAGCGGGCCTGGCTCACGCAGCGAGTAAACGCAGGGCCAGTCACGGAGAAGTTTCCAGGGAGGAGAAAGGATAAGAAGGAAGGGAAAAGTCCTGTATCTTGAGTAGGCCAGAGTTCAATGTTCTAACCTACCCACCCCCAACCACTGTTCTTACCCTGGCTGTGAGCCTGGAATGCAGTACTACCACCCCTTGACTCTGGCTTGGATACCTGGCCTTACAATGATGATGTCAGGCCAGGTATCCAAGCCAGAATAAAGGGGCGGTATTAGTACAGGCCAGGAACCCCTAAATCACCAAGCAGGTTAAACGAATGTGTGAGTTGCTTTATCAAATCGACGGATTCTAACTAGTCATTTTAGAAGGGGTCTGCCTAGGGCTCCGTAGCCTTGATTTTCCAGGTAAATGCCCTGGGTCAGTCTTCTGGAGTGTGACAAGAGGGTAGATATCGCTTTATGAAAACTCTCAAGGGCGATTTACAAGGAAATAACTACGAAGGCTGGCTCAGGGAGGTGTAAAAGGCACGTTTGGAGGCCTAAAATGTACCACTAGAGGCGTAAAAGGTACGTTTAGAACCGTCAAAATATACGTTTCAATCCCTGGGAAAAGGGGTTAATACAAACAACAGTAAGGGGGGGCGCCTTTTGTACGTGTAGTACCCCTAAAACTACCAGTATTTGCCTTTGACTAAAGAACTACATGGGTTTCCGTCTACTGCTGCACCCCAAGCTGGTGCACAGGAAAGCCTGTGGCTATTATAAACTCCATAAACGAGACCCTTCCATCGCCTACAAGATGATGAAGATAGTTGCCTTTCCTATCCCGCTCCTGTCCAGTCATGACCATTTGCCTGAGGTACTTATGGCCGCCGCCCATTATCAAGGGCATCATGGTGTTGCCCCAGACTTGCAACGCATCGTGGCGACTCATGCATGCTGCTTCGTCTAGAACCACTCCATGAGCCACATTATCTCTCCACTGTCGGAATGCCGGGATGTTCTCACTAGCCGCAGGGGTGGTGCAGAAGATGTCGGCGATGCTCAGGATCTCGATGAGGATCTGTCCCATCTCATCGTCTGTGATACCCAGCCCCGTAAACGCGCCCTGCAACTTGCCCGTGACTATTGCCCGAATTCTGTCGAGTCGTGGGTCGGCGGCCAATTTCTCCCGCATCTCATGCAAGGCTGGCTTGTCGTCACGGTGGAGCCTCATGCTCACAGCCTGGGTCACCCCAAGAAGGGCCAGAAACCAGCCAACGAGGGACAAATGAGGCTTCCATTTCGAGCCTTCCTTCCAGCCTTTGTTGACGGTTGCTTTGTCCAGGGCCTTGGGGCCATGCTGCAGCAGTGCCTTGAGCGCGGTGATCTCGTGATCCAACTTATAGCCGCGCACGACGAAGCAGCGACGGAAACGGGACGGGTCATCGGGTTGTTTCCCCGCGTTGGCCTGCTCAACTATGGCCGTAGTCACCCTGTGCAAACGAGCAGCAAGGTTGTCGACAGCGACGTCGGTAGGTCCGGAGGCGATAATCGGCGCGCCGCCTGTCTCGCTGAGACTTGCCTGCAGTGCAAGAGCGGCGGCAGACACAGTGGTGGTCTTGCCGAAGCCGGCGCCCTGAAAAATCATGAGTTAGGCATTGGAAACCTAAAGCTACCGTATCACTCCATTAAATTCAACTTTACTCTTGGACCGTGGACGCCTCGAGGCACGCAAGGCCACACCACGCCACATCCACACAAGGCCTAGTGCGGTTCTAGGAAAGGACTAGACCTTGCTTTGCAAGGCCCTAGTCTGCTACCGCTCTGCATCAGACGATTGCGAAGCGACCTCTGACTAAAACTCTGAGGCTGCTTTGCGTGGCTCGAGGGCGTGCACGATCCAAGAGTAGAGTTGAATTCAAGAGCAATGCGGTAGGTAACTGCAAGAACCGGGGAACTTACAGCTCTGATGATGCCAACTCCAAGGAACACGCGGCGTAGGTAGTTCCGGAATCGCTGTCGGTCGTCTTCCGGCAAAGTTTGGGCCACAATGGCATCGGCGAGGGCGGCAGGGAGCGTGCCGATGCAATCGAGAACGGGCAATTTGACCAGCGGCCTTCGGGCCATACCCGCCATTCCATCCACGATGTCTTCGGGATGGTTCATCCATTGCCAAAGGCCTTCTCCCCGCATGACGGTGCGTTGGAGCTCCATGATTCTCTCCAGCATGATCGCTTTGAACCCACGCCCCTCAAAATTCGAAGGACTGGCTCTCGGATGAAGAAGCCCAGCGGCTCGTACCTTTTGCTGTGCCTCCTTCAGACCAGCATCGAACACTAAGGCAGCGCAATTCTAGTGCTCTACGCCTTTGCGATCGGCCAGACTTCTGGTGGCGAAGGTGACCTCACGGAATTTGCTGTTGTCATCCGGCCGACGAACACGGAGGACTATCTCATCCTCGCTCGTAGGATGGTTCGTCTTGAGATCATCAAAACCAGCTGGATCGTTGACGATCTGGCAAGCCCACTTATCCGACGCAGCGCTGTTCTCGGGGCCGTCGAACAGATCGACCTCACACGACTCTTCCTTTGTCAGGTGCCTCCAAGCGGCGGCAAATTTTTCTCGATAAACCGAATTCGTCTCCATGATCAGAAAACAGTCGCTGTTACTGTTATCTGATGCTGGCACAAAGTATGCGGGGACGCGGGTCTTGCGGATCTCAATCGCGGCGTCGTCCAGCCACATGACATCCTGGACGGCAACTTGGGTTAGGACGGCTTGCAAGTCGTTGTCATTCTTGAATCTAATGCAAGAGTCAGTATGCGGCATGCCGACTGCGGACGGGCTGAGGCGCAACTTACGAAGTGGAAACTCGGTACTGCTTTGCCATCTTGTTCCGGGCAAGAATCGCCTTGAACTTTTCAACGGCTTTCTCGTCGTCCCACGAATGATCATCTCCGTAGGGGAAGCTGAATGGTGGACCAAGCTTATGGGGCACCCACTCATTGTCCCTGAAGGGCTCAAGACCCCGCGGAACGAGGATCCGAAACTGTCGGCAGCGGAGAAAATCCACCAGGCTGATGCCATCGACGATGTACCGGAGCTTCTCGGAGTCCATAATCTCGTTCAACTCCACGTCGGGGCTGCGGAAAGGCATCCCGTAACCGACTATCTTGGCTTCTTGTCGGAGAGATACTTTAAGAAGAGTCCAGCGAGGTACGTCGAGGGAAGACACAATGCCTAGAATGCCTCCGCTGAGCTCTTCCAAGACGAACTCATGATCACGAGGGAATTTCATCGCGATCTTCATGTCATCCTGTTGTGCCGCGTTCCCCGAGTCCCGAGCATCGGCGTTCCCTAGCCGCCTTGTTAGCAGAAGTTGTGGATGCTGAAGTCCAGTATTCGAACCAAGACGAATCAACTTACATGCATACTTGACACCGAAGCCGCTTTCAATATTGGCCTTTTGCCCGGGGCCTAGCGGAAATGACAAGATTAGGCCCGCCCATGGATCGGTATCGTCGGCGCCATAACTGAGGACCAGGCGGGAATGGATCTTTGTCATGCCGTAGCCGCTGCCACAGGCGATGATGGAGTTGGCGCCACTCAAGACTATACAATCTCTCGCGAAATTCTTATTCTTCCCTGGTGCCTTGGATGCGGAGGGATTGGCCGGGGCCGCTTTCTTGGTCTAATGGAGCGTAAGTGAGTGACCTGGAACGATCCTATAACAAAGTGTGACTTACTGATTGAGACATCGTTTCTGTGTATAATTCCCGAAGGAAAAAACGCCAAGCTCAAGGGCCTGACAGATACCAGAAACGGCTTGGTCAACAGAAAATGGGGATGGGAGGCTGTGGGGGGCCGCGCAGACTTATCCAGCCCTGAGCCGCGTCAGTTCACCCAAACCGGGAATTCAACTGAGGAAAATCCTCAGTGAAAAAAACACCAAGCCGAGAGGCCTGGTAACCGGTAAGGGTTCGCGTCAGCAGCTTGGTCGGTTCGTCTGGCTGCGATGCGGCTGTAGAGCGAAGGGTTGATCGAGCCTCGATCGACGCGAGCGAAGATGTAGGCTGAGGCCTACGAACGACTGACAGACACGAGAAAGCCTATCAACACCTTTTTTTCCGAAAAAGAGAAATGTGGGAGCTGGATGGTGGTGCAGGCAATCAATGGTGTTGTTGAGTGGAAGAAATTTGTTGGAAGCAAGAGCCACAGAGTTTTGGCAAGTCCTCACTCACCGCAGCCCCACTTCCCCCGCTGCCAGATAACAGGGACTGTTGCGATGCGATAACAATAACAGCAGAGATGCTTCGTTTGTGTCATGGGAGCCATTCTGGGATCCGGATCTCTTCTCTGCCCATAGGTACGGAGCCTCGCGAACGCTAAAAGAGGCGTCTGACAGGGTTGCACCCCCCTTTTGATCCGTATGTATCCCCTTGAAGATATTTTTTTCGCCTACATCCTCAAATACAAGCCCTCTGGGCGTATTAGCAATGGTAGGAGGGCCATTAATGAGGGCTTTTTGATCTATCAATTGCGTTCTTGAACCTTTATTTACCGGGCATAAGATATAAAAGGTCTCGACCTAACGCGTATCCAGGGATTTAGCGAATAAGCGTACCTAACGACAGAGTTCCTTATACCTTTACTTTTATCAGCCTTTAAAGTTTAAACCCCTATATATTTCCAAAACTGAGGATAATTCGGGCCCCAATCTTCGTCGTACCGTGGCTGCTGCTACAGGCACCGGTAGCAAAAGGGGGGTTCACCCCTATCAGATGCCATAAAAAGCGTCTCTCAAGAACCCGGTTCCTCCACCGGATGATAGCTGGCTGGAAGAGTTGGACAGAAAGAGGACACCGATGAGGAGGGGAGGTTCATAGCAGACTTATGTTCGTATAGTTCAGGCTGTCAAAGAACAGATATTTGTTGCTAGTGCACCGTAGAGTCCTGACCACTTTTTGTGAATGAAGATATCGGTCAAGAAGTTGGCAAATTGCTATCCCCGTGAACCTTGACGTTTGCATGCCTCAGCGTCAGAGACGGGATCCCAGGGGTCTTTACTGGGAATTTCCTTTGCTGTAATTACGTTCCTTGTTCTAATGCATCTCCTAGACCTTGAAGATCCATATCGAGATACGGGTATCTCCGCCAAGTTTTGCGGACGAACGCTAGCAAGCATTATAAATAGCAATCCTGGTAGGCAGCCTAGCTTTTATTGCAGCGGCAACGATTTCATTTACCCCGGTGTAACACAAACGGGCTGTATCCACCTTGCCGCCTTGACATGCTTTGGATGGCCTTTCCTGATTGGATGGATATTTCTCGTGCCCCTGAATCGCGATCTTGTTGCGGTTCCCTGCTCCTAGGTGCTGGGCCGCAGTCGTGCTTGTCGAGGCCAGATTTTCTAGGGAATTGTCCAGTCTGTTCACTGAAAATGGGCGAGCCCTGTCAGTCAAACCTGCGACAGAATGCAAAATCTTCGATTGCATCAGCCAAATTGACTCTTTCAGAATGAAGAAGGTCGTATGGCCGCGAAGTCGGTTCATCAGATGTCTGGTTACCTAGAGTTCAAGGGCCCGTGAGAAGCAAAAACGAGAACAGGCTGTTCGCGCGAAATTGCTGCCAAAAACGGGCAAGCGGCGCAGACAAATTGACCCTTGGCATATCCTGCCAGTGTGGGGATCGCGAACAGAGCTCCCCGTTCGCGATAAGATCTGGCCCTGAGGGCACAGCCACATCCTTGATATAACCAACTCCCTTGTCATAATATCGTGACTCCTCTTGTCGAATTTGAAGTTTTCCTCTCGAAAAAATCATGAATGTCGTCAAGAAATGAGCAGACACTTCCCAGCGGAACACAAACCACCCATCAGGATTATTACACCTCTCACGATATCGAGTCGCTCCACGTCGAACGTGGAAGCCTGCAGCACCAAGCACCATACATCTCCCGCTGCAGAATTTCTCTGGCAAGGGCGAACTCAGAACAAGCTAGCCACGAACCGCAGATATGGGTCTCATACCACCGCCAACACACATGTTCCCGCGGCGGCAGAACGGGGGTAATTCGACATCACCGCTCCTATTCTTCGTGCTCATGGGTTTCCTCGTGGTCATCTTCGCCGGAATAATATTCTGCGTGGTCCGGTGCCTGTTGAGACGACGGGAACGCCGCCTCATCGCCGCAGCACAAATCGCCACAGGCGGTGTGGTCCACGAGTTTCGGCACCCCGACGACAGGCCGCCTCCGGTTGAGCTTGCCGCCCCGGTCACTCCGGCTGTCCGAGGAGCGGCAGCAGCGCCCGGGATAGATGGGACGAACGTGCGTCCTGCCGAGGGCACGACATTGCAGGAGTTTTATGCGCCTCCAGCTGTCGCTCCGAGGACAACAACGGCGGGTTCGAGAATGAATGATTTGTCGGCGGCTGCCGAGACGACTGTTCAAGAATTTTATGCTCCTCCGGTGCGGTCTCGGACGGGGAGATAGTCAAATGTGCCGGATATCAAGAGACGGTACCGGTAGGCCTGCTGGGGATTCGCGGACGCGTCGAACGCGTCGAACGACGACCGGTTCCACATGTCGACGGGGACTTGGAGCAGGGGCGAACGATAATTGACCTCGCCAGAGCGGTCATCTGCAATTACTATATTCCTAATAACGAGATTAGTTGGCGTCAATACCAGGGACCATCGATACTTCCTCAGGTGTGGCTTTGATCGTGGAATTGCGGGCGGGCAACGCGAGTCGGTGACTAGTATAGTTATCCGTTATGGCGTCGAGGAGATTTGAGGCCGTTACAATGGCGGCTCTAGAGACGCACTCCATTCCGATTTTGCACCAAGTTTGGTCTATCGTGGCGGCCGATACCAGCATTAACGGGCAAGACGGGGCAGACTTCTCGGCGGGAATAAGGCGGCAACGGAGCGAAGCGGTCTCCCGACTTCAACCCCCCACTCGTCTTGCCATTTGCCGTTCGGAAATAGTGTCGCCATGTGCCCAAGACTGCAAAAGTGGAACTGGCGGTTGAGAATACATAAAAGCATTCCTAAGGTTATTTCAACCTCGACAGCCTCGGATCGGGCCAGGTCCGGTTGTCGGCGACGCTGGGGACGGCGGGGTAGGGCCGGGTGAGACGGCGGGGACCGCCCACCAGCCCGAGCCGCTAAAAAACCGCGTCCAGCCCTAGCGCCCCGCCAAGGGCAACCGCCAACCTTATCGCATTCAATGACGAGTTGGCGTTCGTTATCTGACGCTTATCTCTGCCCACCACTCGCGGAGTTCGTACACTTGGCGATGCTTCAAAGTAGTAAAGGCGTCTTGGACGCCTTCATCCTTCCTCGGTAAATCCTTTCAGGGTCCAGATCCCCGGCCTCCTCCGTCGCTGTTCCAGCCTTTTGTGTCAGGGCGCTGGGTGTGGGTGTGTGGTGGCATGGTGCTCACGCGACGCGATGCGTTCGCGTATCAATTCCGCGTTGGATGGCAGCACATGGAGATATCACCCGTCGACCTGGTTGGCTTGAGAGAGGGTCCGATAAGTCCCCTTCAGCCACCGACGTTACCAAATGCGGTTTCCCCGCGGCGCTTCAGCGAGGCACCGTCAAACCGCGTGGCGAAACCATCTCTGCCCCCCACATTGGAGGAGCTGCTCGGTGGGCCGTCGTGGCCGTCAACCGAGCATGCGATCACGCCCAGGCGCGCAACCGGGTCAAAACACAGATAGTTTCGTAACTTGGCTGGTCTCTGTGGACAGGACGGCAGCGGATGAGCAAAATTAATGTCTCACGGAATCACGGGTCTGATGGACAGTTGATCGCTGGCCGTTGCCGATTGGGAAATGTGGAGGGATCCGCCGATACCCCGCAACGGAAGCTGGGGGCTGGCCGGCGACAGGCAAGCTTTGGGCTGACCTGAAAAGCTTTCCCTGGTGGCTGATGCAGAGCTGACCAGTGGCAGCGGCAAGCCGGCTCCGAGCGCTGGCCATCGGCTCCCCCCGCCATCCCACGCGCTGATCGAGACGATGGAGCTTGGAGCAGACTTTGCAGCTACCTGTGCGACCGAGGCCGCATCAACCGGCAGCTTGGCAGGTCTGGACAGGCTGTATGTACTCTGGGCCCGGGGAGATGCCCTGGGCCGGCTAGCCGCATTGGTAGAGGTGCCCTCCATCACGGCCCCGTCGATTTTGGGTCGCTGGGAGCTGTGGAGCTGCGTCAAGATAAGCTCGACCGGGTTGGTCCTGGCCCGGGTCCGGCAGGTCGACTGCTAGTTTTGCATTTTGCATTTAAAAGTTCGAGCAGCCACCTCCGCGAAGCACTGACTCGATCTGTCCCGCATCTACGGTTCACTCTCATCCCAATCACGACACAGGTGCAGCACCGCCAGTCACAATGGATGAGGATCACGGCCCCTCCCAGATCGCCCCCGAAGCGGCCCCGCGGCGGACTGTTGGCGACCGCCTCCGGGCCGTCTCCAAGAAGTTCACCACGCGCGAGGGCCTCCTCGGCAACTACGACTACGCCTTCCTCTTCCGCCCCAACCTCCCCTTCATGAAGAAGTCGGACAAGCCCCAGCCCTTCTTCGGCCTCAATGACCATATGCCCGTCTTCCTCGGCCTGCTGCTGGGCTTCCAGCATGCCCTGGCCATGTTGGCCGGCATTATCACCCCGCCCATCATCATGAGCGGCGCCGGCGGTGTGAACCTGCCCCCCGACCAGACCCAGTACCTGGTGTCAACCGCCCTGATCGTGTCTGGGTTGCTATCCTCCATCCAGATCACGAGGTTCCACATCTGGAAGACTCCGTACGTGTATTTTCGGTGTGGCATTGACCTAGCTAATGCGTCCCAGCTATTACGTTGGCACTGGCCTTATCTCCGTCGTCGGTATCTCGTTCGCCATCATCCCGGTCGCCACCGGCGCCTTCAAGCAGATGTATGCAAACGGCTTCTGCCCCTCCGCCGCCGACGGCACTCCCCTCCCCTGCCCCGCCGGGTACGGTGCGATTTGCGGAACAGCGGCCTGCTGCGCCCTGCTCGAAATCCTCTTGTCGTTCACGCCGCCCAAGGCGCTCTTGCGCATCTTCCCGCCGCTCGTGACCGGCCCTACTGTCATGTTGATCGGTATCAGCCTGATCCAGTCCGGCTTCCAGAACTGGGCTGGCGGAGCCGGTTTGTGCTCTGATCCCAATCCCCTGGAATTTTTCGCCCGATGCCCCGATATTACGGCCCCACATGCTCTGCCGTGGGGCTCCGCCGAGTACCTCGGTCTCGGGTTTTCGGTCTTCGTCACCATCATCCTCTGCGAGCGGTTTGGCGCCCCGATCATGAAGTCAACCAGCGTCGTCATCGGCCTGCTCGTCGGCTGCATCATTGCCGCCGCCACGGGCTACTTTGACCGCAGCAGCATTGACTCGGCCCCCGCTGCATCGTTCATCTGGGTCAAGACGTTCCCTCTAACCGTGTATGGCCCATTGGTTCTTCCAATGCTTGCCGTATTTGTACGTGCTTGCGTCCCCCCCCAACCCTTTTTTTTATAAAAAAAAAAAAAAAAAAAAAAAAAAAACATGGCTGACTTAAAACAGACAATCTGTGCCGTGGAGTGTATCGGAGATATAACAGCGTCCTGCGATGTCTCTCGTATCGAGGTTGAAGGCAAGGTCTACGAGAGCCGCATCCAGGGTGGTGTGTTGGCCGATGGCATCAACGGAATCATCGCCGCCCTGTGCACCATCACCCCGATGACCACCTTCGCCCAAAACAACGGCGTGATAGCTTTAACTCGATGCGCTAATCGCTCGGCGGGCTACTGGGCGTGCTTCTTTTTGGTTATTATGGGTGTTTTTGCCAAGTTTGCGGCCGCCCTTGTCGCCATCCCCTCGTCCGTCATCGGTGGTATGACGACATTTTTGTTCTGCGCCGTCGCCGTGTCTGGCATCGCCATTATCGCTCGCGGCGTGCCTTTCAACAGGAGAAACAGATTCATCCTAACGTGTGCTTTGTCAATCGGATATGGGGCCACCTTACTACCTAGCTATTTCGAGCATGTCTTTACCTACCAGGGTGACAACAAGAGCCTCCGCGGTTTCTTGGATGCCATCAACCTCATCATGGAGACAGGTTTCGTCATCACGGCCTTCATCTCGGCCATTCTCAACCTCACGCTTCCGGTTGAACTCGAGGACACGGTCGCCGTTGATGCGCCCGCCGACCAGCCCGTTGACGCTGTGGTGCCGACCCCGGCGGTCGAAAAGACGCGGGAGAGCGACGATGTGGAGAGCAAGGCCGGGAAGATGGCCTAATGATGTACCCAACATATTGGATTATGACGACGCATTGATACCCCCTATGCTACATAACCGGGAGCGAATGCGATGAACCGGGTGGACTTGTATACATGTTTTATGAAAAAGTTTTGGTTATTGTTTAACTTTCTGCGAGTGTCTCGTGCCGTGCCTCCTGTTCTTTGCTCCGTTTTTGCAGCTGAACTGAGACAGGAACTCGTTGCGTTGTGATATAGGAACCTTCGGCGGTCCCCCGGTGGTCCCCGGGGGGGGGGGGGGTTGAAGCCCCTATTTATCGGAGCCGGATCCCTAACCCTAGCACAGGTATTTAGGGTCCCTCCGGACCTCCTTTCTACCGGAGAACATTTATAAGGTATCTTCATCCTCTTTCCGCTCCCTCACAATGTGACCGTATTATGTTTCTTGAGGTTAAACTGAAACTCAAACGCAATATCGCAATATTCGCAGCGAAATAGTCCATCCCCATGCTCGATGCGTCCGTTGCCTATGGCGACCGCATCATTATGCGCCGGTACCGATGCTGCATCGCGGCTTTCTTGGTCCCATGCATACAAGTATTTTTGGTATTCTGCTCACGACCCGGGCCCACACAGGCATGTATTGTACAAGTCTTCCACGAAGAAGATAGAGGCTGATCCCCAATAGATGCTGGGGCACCAGACAGCACCCCAACAAAAAGAAGATGAGAAAAGGGGGTCTATTGTGGTGGGAGCCGAAGCCTCCCTGGGCATTAGGAAAAAGAAGCTATCTACAGGTGGAAAAACTGACAGGACCTTAAATAGCTGCTGGCACGCTGCGCGTACCTATCTCCCCGCTAACTGCAACCGTACCACATGTCAGGTACCTATGCTACCTCACACTAAGTTAACATAATCGAAAGATCGTTAATATGCTTATCTAAATTGACATTCTTCTAAATCAAAGGAACAACCTGACAAGAGGTGTACAGAATATCGATGATGCCGTTGATGGCATCGGCCGACACAATACCCTGGTGATGGCTCTCGTAGATGTTGCCTTCAGCCTCGAGACGAGAGACATCGCAGGACATCGCACAATGCCGTTACATAGCCTGTTGAAGGCATTGACCGCTGGCATCACCAATTGACATCAGGTAATAGCCGATATCTCCGGAGATAACTTCCCAGGGTAATATAATATTAAGACTTATTTATATTTTGAAGGGGAGATCGAGAGGCGCGATCAAGTACCTATCGATGGACAGAGGTCCAAATCCCAGGGACCAAGATGGCTCCCAGGACACCACGTACTTGCCCATTCTGCGGAGGGCCCCTGCGGGGCCCTTCCCCCGACGCTAACTGGTAACAACAACAACCCACTTGCCCATCTCGCCGACAAAAGAGGCTACTCGTGGCCCAGCATGTTCGATGCTGCACGCGCAGCGTGCCAGCAGCTAAATAAGGTCCTGTCAGTTTTTCCACCTGTAGATAGCTTCTTTTTCCTAATGCCCAGGGAGGCTTCGGCTCCCACCACAATAGACCCCCTTTTCTCATCTTCTTTTTGTTGGGGTGCTGTCTGGTGCCCCAGCATCTATTGTCTGCCACCTGTGGAAAACACCTCAGGATCAGGGCTTTTCGGAGTACAAACATGTATTGATTTGGGGATGTGTGGCCGCGTGTATGGCCGCGCGTAGCGCAGCCGTTGCTTGCAGCCGCATGTCTACCTGCCAGCCCACATATCCACCGGGTTAGTAGATAAAAAGGGGTCTGTTTTTCTCAGTCGTAGATAGATTTCCTATACCACAACCCAGCTGGGGGAGCCTTCGGCTCCCACAGCAATCGACACCCCCTTTTTTGTGGCCTAGCACTACGTTCAGAGTGAAACCCCAATTTAATATCAACTCGATATCTCTCCCAGACTCCCACTTTGAGGAGGGCCCCTGCGGGTCCATCCCCCCCGCGTCTCCTAAGAAATTGCAACAACAATCCCAGACTCCTTAAATTCAGGTCTCCTTTTACGCAAGAGTTTCGGGGATAGCTTTGCAGTTTGCAGACTCGCGTTTTACGGTAATAACTAATTCAGACCGGCAAATCGCTTACATCCTTTGGCAATTTGCATCGAAGAGGATTTGCGGTAACAGGGCACCTCAATGTAGCAAGAATCTCGGGCTCTTGCTTCCAACAAATCTCTTCCCCCACTCTACAACACCCTAGATTTCCTAGACCACCATCCAGCTCCCACATTTCTTCCTTTTCGGAAGAAAGAAAATTTGTTGATAGGCTTCTTTGTGTCTGTCAGTCGTTCGCCGGGTTCGTTGGACTCGGCCTACGTATTTTCATATCGTATCGTCAGGCAGTTTTATCCATCCAAACACCACCAAAACAAAAACTCGCAATAACCAACAAAACCGGATATTGCCTACAAAATGTCGGGACGCAAGCGCAAAGCTGAGAGTGAGCTCAGCACCAACCCGAATACGGTTAAAGCGAGAAACCGCGCTCGAAACCTTGACGAGGGTCGAAAGGAGTACGAGAAAGCGAAGGCAAAGATCGAGGGGCGGATCACCAGGGCCTACACTAAAACAAGTTCATGGCCACAACAGAGTATCAGGCAGCAAGCAAAGAGATGCAAGCTCATTTGCTCGACAACGAAAAGGCAGAAAATGGAGCAAAAAGCGTAAGTCTACCTATTTACCACTCATTCTTTCACGTTTCTTGAAAATCCGCGTAATCATCCGTGAGTTTTCCTGTCGTCAGACATAATTCGATACACGCATGCCACAGGTCAAGCAATGGGTGCCCAAACACCAGCAAGACATTTATCAGCCATAGACGGGCGTTTAAAAGAAAAAATAAGGCGCAAACTGCGTTTGTAATGCTCTACATGTCGTGTATAAGCGGGTACTAGGCTGTGCAAGGGGAAGGATATACGACACTGCAGGTATATCACGAGGCCTTCGGAGCATTGTATTAAGGCCTACTGACCGGTTGCGAGGTATAACGACTAGGTTGCAACGTGTGCAGCTTTGAGTAGTAAACCCTGTGAAAACTTTGTAAATGGGTAAGAGAATTCATTGCACGTATCTTACAACTCAGATAACGCATGCCAGAGTACAGACAACGTCTTAGATTTACGATCAACTACCTAGCCGAACCAGCCAGACCCCGAATCCCAAACTCACTGGACACCGGGGAAGGAGAACAAGCTACCTAGGTACCTACCTGAATATTACTTCGCTCGCGTCGATCGATGCTTCGCTCCGTACCACCTACCAACGAAACCAGACGAATCCTCCAAGCTGCTGACGCGACCCCTTACCAGTTGCCAAGTCCGCTTTGCCTTCCTGTGCGCCGGCTTTAGCTGCAGCTCCGCACGGCCGATGGCCTCTTCGATAGGTATGATTGCCAAGGTCATATACCCGGAGATGCCGCTGCTGTACCTACAGGTATGGAGACAACTGCCGCATCACGGCACCCGCCTTTGGAGTTGGCTGTGCCCTGGAGGACTTCATCCAGAAGACCTATCCCAACGTTCGCCCACCCCCTCGCGCTCGAAGCTCAGCCCGGTGTTCTTGCACAACTCGGGTGCTGTGCACACGGACAAGACCACCGGGTCGAAGCGATCGCCCGACCAAGTCACTGCGGCAATGTCACTGGGGTGGGGCGGACTAGGATTTCGACTTCTTTTTCTTCGCGATCCAGGTTCGCAGGAAGGAGATATCATATTCAGTATTCAGGACCTACAGCGTGTATGCAGAGAAGGTCAGGGGTGCGGCGCCGGGATTAGATTAGACTGGCTGGACTTCATCATGGCCTTCACCTCGGGGAAAATCGTCGATCCGGGGGTAGGGGGAAGGGGGAAGGGGGAAGGGGGGGATTTTCATCCTGTCCCCGTATGCTGCGAATATTCCTCTGGTCTTCGACTTCGTGCCCATGACCACGACCACGATTTTGTGCTCTTGACCCCGGATTGAATCCACGGTCATCAGCTCGGGCAACCACTTGACTAGCTTTGAGGGCTTACCTTCGGTACTCATTGCCCATTCCCATCCTTCACGCTCTTGTTCAGAATCTTTCCGACCAGAGGAATATTCGGCAGCATATGGGGACAGGATGAACCCCCTCCTCCCCCCTCCCCCCCTCCTCCCCCCTCCCCCCCTCCCCCCCTCCCCCGGCCCCCGGCCCTCGGCCCCCGGATCGACGTTCTTCGCCGAGGTGAAGTCGAGGATGAAGTCCAGTGCCGCGGTGACTTGATCGGGCGATCGCTCCGATCCCGTGACCTTGTCCGTGTGCACAGCACCCACCGAGTGGGCTGAGCTTCGAGCGCGAAGGGGGTTGGGCGAACGCTGGGATAGGTCTCCTGGATGAAGGCCTCGAGAGCGCGCCCGGCCAAAACCAAAGCCGGGTGCCGTGATGCGGCAGTTGTCTCCATACCAAAGGTAAGTGCCCTTGGTGAATTCGTTGCCCGATCCGATGACCGTGGATTCAATCCAGGGCCAAGAGCACGACATCGTGCCTGGTCGTGATCATGGGTAGGTACGATGTCGAAGACTGGGCCTGGGTTCACGGCCGACCCGCATCGCCTTAACGTTATGCTAATAAGGCATAAACGCGGGTTGGTTGTCGTTGAGGATATCAACGCGGCGGCGAATCTCCCGAAAGGGGAGAGGGATGGGGATGGGGATGAGGAAGGGGAAGGTCGACCCTAATAAGATGCAGACGGAATCTGTTACTGGAGAGGTGACATATGTCAATGTTAGGGCGATCCGCTCTGTTTATGGGCATTTTAGAGAGACTGGGAGGGTCATTGGGCTGTAAATAGATACCTAGAAGTCTCGATGACCGTCCCATAAAATGCGAGCTGTTTGAGGATCCTTTTTTTCAGGCGGACGGAATAGGGCTGGCCGGCATTCAGCCATATCCCCGAAGCTTGTGCTTGCTTCCTTGCCGCCTGCAAAAGAGTATAGGCATGCATCATCATTCAAAGTGTGATGAATGAACCACTAGCAGTTCTAAGTCATGCAGTGGGTACCCCTGAAGACATACGCCAAGACCAAAAAAAAAGTGGAAACAAAAAAAAAAACATACAACACCAGGGATTCGCTGGTCGTCACCGACCCAACTACTAGTCTGGCGGTCGCTGGCTTATCTATGGGAGAGCGGACGGGATCCCGAGTTTTCCAGTGCCTATGGTCGTATGTGCTTGTCTTGCATGGACACTCAGTCTATCAATGATGGTTCGTCTCTCGTCGAGGATTCCTCGAGGCCGATCAACCGTCCGTCCTTCCGTTCCAGTTGCCAAATCGTACAACCGATTACACCGCTAGACACTCTGACACGCTGGCAGAGCATTAGGTTCATTGCAGGGAGCTACTGAACCTGGGAAGCGATGATAAGATACCGCAGTTCGGAGTCACCAGAATCTACGAGACAGTTCAGGGGTTCATCAAGCAGCGCATTCCAGATAATCGTTAACATTATCGCCGAGCCTGTAATGTACAGATATACCGAATGACTACTACACTCGGATCCGACCAGCCAGACGCATCCGGCGGTCAATATGTGACACCTTGTCTAACCCTCTAAATCCTCTCTTGCCCTGTACAACCCCCCTCATTACCAGATCGTTCCTCGATCGTACGCCTGTGCCTTCCGAAATGTATGTGACATCATACATCATACGGCGAAAACCTGTGAATACAGACATCCCATCGTCTATCCCGAATTCGAATCCAGCTGCCCTTTTCTGACTTCAGCTCCCTCCCGCTCCAAATATCCACGGCAGTGGATAACCGGTTATTTATCCTCCTCTTGTGAAAGTCAAATGAGCTGTCCAGACTTCACTCCCAGTCCTTCTCGACCAGCCACTGGTCGTCAAACTGGAGGCCCGCGCCTGACCGCAGGTCGCAGTCGCGATGCCCCCATTTTCGTCTAAAGATCTCCTTGCCGTTCTCCGTCGTCAGATCGATCGCCTCGGCCAGGCCTGCGGCATCGTAGTAAAAGGGCTCGCCCTGTCCGCCGCGCTGGCCTGTCTGCCACGTATTACGCCCTCGTGCCCCGTGCTTATAGTGGAACATCGAATCGGCCGTGCTCAGAAGCTTTCGCCAGCGTCGCAGGTTCTCGTCCTCGTCGCTGCTTCGGTATACCTTGGCGCGGTCGCGCTTATCGAGCATGCCCGACGGTGGCACCCGCTTCGTCACCTTGACCGCGTCGCGTTTAGTAACCATATCGACCATGTCACGTCGCAAACGCTTTCCATCTTCCCCCTCTTTCTTGGGTGGCGGCGGGTTTGGGTCCGTGAACTTTGGTTCAACGCCGTCGACGCGGTACAACGCAACCAGATCATCGAGCGAGGTACTAACGTCGGTGATGATACCCGCGCGCACGTCCTCCATGGTCCAATTTCGCATGAGCAGTCTCGAATGCATGTCGCAGTCGGTAATGTAGTAAGGGATCATTGTGTCCCACCCTCCAACATCCTCGTAGGCGGCCGGGTTGACGGCGGTGAGATGATCGTAGGAGAAGAATCTTGTCGCCCAGTGCGGGTCGTTGCGGCGCGCGTCTCGCAGTGCTTTGAGGGCCAGCTCGTACAGCGGCTTGTACCCTTCCTCGTGGTACTTGGGCGTCAGTTCGTGCCCGTCCTCGTACGACAGTACCAGCACATCCATGTGGCTCCAGAAGTAGTACGGCCAGTCGTGGCTGTAGGTCAGCGATAGGTAGAAGTTCTGCAGCTGCGCAAAGCTGAGCAACGTCGGGGTTTGGATGATGTTGACGCCGAGCGCATTGAGAATCGTGTGGTTGAGGTAGAAGGGGTTCTGGAGCGTCAGCTGCCCGCGCGCGTTGGCCTGCTGAACACCTGTGTTTTCCACCACGTATATCTGGTCAGCCGGCCACCCAGCTGTCAGGTAGCTGACCACAGCTTGCAACAGAATTGGCCATGTTCGCGAGAATCCGATCAGCAGCGGCGGCGCGATGGGAAGGTCGTACTCCTTGTGCAGGTTCGCGCGGGGGACGTTCCACTTCGGGATCGGCGGCGCCTTGAGCGATGTGGACAGCAGAGGGAAGTTGTCTTTGATGGGCGGCGGAATGTACTCGGGTTTCGGCTTGTATCGACGCGGAGGCGGGGGCTTCTTGTCTTGATCTGGGGCTTTGGCGTCGCCTTTGCTTTTGCCCAGGCCGGGTATCTTGGTATAGACGTCGTCGTGGCGGAAGAGAGTCAGGAGGAGAAAGAATGTTGACAGGCAGGCCAGGATGCTCAGCACCTGCCGCTGGCTCGGCATGGTGACGAGCATAGTGAACGTCCACTTGGAGGTTGAAATAAGGACTACCTCATGACCAACAAGGGAAGGAAAGACGACCACAAAGATTGCCGGCAGGGGGAACCAGGTTTTCGGGAAGAGAGAAAATCAAGGAATGCAGGAAAGTTGGAATAAGTGGAGAGGAAAGAGAGAGGACCGCTGCGGGCCAGACACTGTGCTGACCAAAGATGGGACGACAGGAAATCAGGGATGAATGAGAAAGGAATGGGCCGAGCGCATCAGACCCTCATTCGTAATCCCATTGGGCCATGGTCGACCGCGACGACTGGCACGTCGCAGCGGCAGTCCGAGGTCGAAGGATTGGGCATACCCCATCTCCCATATGTTCTGCCTGGACCTGATTCTGGCTGGATGCAACATGACGGCGCTGCCATTTGGCTCTCCCACCGGCCTGTCCGTCTTCCGCGATCGACCTGACGGCGTGGCACTGATGGTTTCCACTGGTTTGTCGGTGTCGTTTTATTTCCGGATTGTTCATATCGATGTGCGAAGTTAGGGCGGCCGCTGTTGGGCCTCGAGGCACGTCCCTGACTTTCAACCTTACGGGGCAACCCCTGGCATTTGTGGTGGAGGACGAAACGGGCAATGACGCAATAGACTTTTTATATCGAATGGGAAGCGTCCGCATTATCCAGCGGCAGTAAGTCGTTGTGGTTCGCGCGGCCACCACGCGTCAAAGCAGTGATCTGAACTCTTCTGTTTCACCATCACGCTCTGCTTTCAAGCTGAACCGGAAGCCGAAAAATAATCCGACCGCTTCTCCTGCAAGAATCCGCGGATCCTTGACCCACAACGTGAACGATGTGCCGCTTTCCGGGCGGTCACCGGCCCGCTGGCCGGTGATTGGTCCGCCTTGCATCTGTCGGCAGATGCTTGGCACTTGTGCTTGGTTGGCGCGCATTGACCAAGGCAGGTTCTCTTTCACAGCCACTCCAAGGAAATTAACTTTTTGGTAACACGAGAAACTTGGCAGTTGCACCAGCTTCAACGCAGCAGGGAACGGAACGCGTACTCATGCAGAGATTACTGAAGCGCCGACTATTGGCTTTCTTCAAAGTAGTTCCGGCATATTCGGTTTAGATGCCCCTCAAGCTGTCCAATGGTCCATGTCGGTGCTTGGAGGCTCTGCTAACGTGAGATATGTGAACGAATTTCTTAGCTAATAAATGGAGAATGCCGTTTGCTAGTGAATCCTTCTGGAAGCTTTGTGGATTCTGGGCCCTCGATTCCCCACGTGGATGGTGACAGCCGAGCCCTGGCCAAGCGGACAAGACTGCTGCCTGAACCCTGGCTCCATCAACCTGAGCGATTTCTTCGGCTCCCGATCAATACGGTTTATTAGTTGAAGGAAAATTAAAGTCTCGTCTGAGCCCCCCTTCTGTGAAGCGAGTTCAATGTTGCTTTAGTACTCGGCCAGGGGCAACTGACCTGAGGAGGCTGCCTGGGGCGGGTCCGGGCGACACAATAGGGAATGGGAGGAGCCGCCGACTGTGAGTTTGACATGAGAGTATTGTTTCGAGCCGCGTTTGGGGTATATACCTACTTGGAGCGTTAGAAAGATAACAGATGGGCGGAGAGACATCCAACTGTCAAGCGAGTATGCGGTGAGCTACGGGGTTGGAAGGACTCTGAATGATTGACAGACTTCAGTCAGCTCTCTGGCACCTATACATTTGAATGAAGTCTCCGAGAAGATGGTTCTGACCGACCGCAACGCAATGACGACCAGCTAGTTCCGGAATTCGTCACCGAAGCACACATATCCAGATTTGCTTCATTAGAGGGAAAGACATAATGGGATGACGCCCCCGATCACGAACCAGGTTGTCAGGCCATGAACAGACCACTCCGCCGCCTAAGCATCAAACAACACCATCTCGATGGTCGGGATCACTTGGGGGGGTGGGGGTGGGGGGGGGGGGGAAACACCACAGGATCCTGGGATAAGTGAATGAAACATCACTGCTCAAAGATAACAAAAAGTAGATGCTGAAAATGTAAGAAGGGAATAACCACCAAAAAAAACACCCCCCCAGGGAGTCGAACCCTGCGCAACGGAGTGAGAATCCGCTATGTTACCGATACACCAGAGGGGTTGATCGCTTGTTGGAACTGGACGGGGAAGTTCTGAGTTATCTGCTTTTGGCGGGTCTTGTCTGTTCTGGGAAGGGAAGGAGATCGTGGAGGAAGGCACGGCGAGGGGCGGGGGGTTGGTTGCTCTTTCCCCAGAAGTACCAGGAGCTTTGTCGCTGCTCGTGACAACACTGGACCAGCTGGGAGCAGCTGTGTTCACAAACCCCCGGTGACGGGTCCAAGAGAGTCTGAGAGTGTCTAGCTCGTTTGATGATATTTCTACTCCAAGATATATCCAGTCCAAAAACATGATACGTGGGTATACAATACAATACATTTCATGTCTGATCCCTCCGCGCCCCCGGCGGCAACTCGCTCGTCCCATGCGGCGAGTGCATCTCTGAGTAACCATGGCCAGCCGGGAGCTCCTGTCGTGTGTGTCCCTCGAGTTCTTGTGGCGGCGGCTCACTTGTCACCGCCGAGCTCCACCGCTCTACGTATTCGGCCTTATGAGGGTCCCAGGTCTTACTGTACCCGTAAGGAGGCACAGGCTGCGTTTCTCCAAGGGCAGGGTCTAGGTCTCTCTGCCGTTTCTTGTGGCGGTGGACGATGAAGAGTCCGACGACAACCACCACGAGGACAACACCCCCTAAAACACCGCCAACGATGGCGCCCACCGGAGGACCTGATGATGCATTGTTGTTTGATGAGTCGCTTGGGTTCGAAGATGTCGGCTGATTCGGACCCGAGGGACTCGTTGGGTTGGGATCCGCACTCGGAGGCGCCGTTTCAGCAAAGAGCTTCTCAACTTCTGGGCTCGACCATGCCACCGACCCGAGTCCGCCTTGGGAGTACCACTGCTTTACAATAACCGGCGAGTCGTACGGTGCGGCGTCAGCATCGTATGAGTTCTTCCACGCCATGGGCGGGAGATCCAGGATCCCCAGACCATTCTGCCACGGATCGCGGTCGAGGAGCGAGTTCGGAAAGCCGGCGAATGCGTCTGTGCCTCCTATTGACAGCATTTGGCTTCGACCTACGAGTGCGCACGAGTGGTCGGCACGGGCTGTCGATGCCGTCGGGCCCTTGAAGAAGACGAAACCCGGCAGAGAAAGAACGTAGACCTCGTCCGAGGTCCGTGAGGCTTGTGTGTCGACGCCCCCATACATGAAACTATTTCAAGGTTAGCTTCAAGACGTGGAAGGGTCAGGATGAGTATCGCACATCTCGTATGTGTTGTTCGGACCCGCCACGCCAACGGTGCAGAACCGTTCTCGTCGTGTTGGCCGGGCGCCTGTCGTCTGCTGCGAGTACCATTTTTTGGCTACCACCGTCAGTATCTCACCTCTGCGGCCGCCGAAATGGAAAGCACATACCGTTGATATCGTACAGAGTCAGGTTGTTAAAGTCCACGCCCGTCCACCCGCCGTATGTCGTACGAATCGACGATTGCCCGCCCCCGAGAAATAGGAGCACACCGCCCGGGCCAAAGGGCACAAACTCGGCTGCGCCTTTAATCAGGGTGCTGTACGGACCGAGTCCGACCGACGACGCATTGGTCAGCTCGCCGCTCGTCATGTTGAACTCGATGAGTCCCGGGAGCGCGAGGTACGCGTCACCCGTGACGCTCGTGTCCGTCTGCGCGCTGGCGTATCCGCCCAGGTAGTATCCTATCTCCCGGCTCTGCGTGAAGGACGCCTGTCCGCCCCGGGTGGCCTTGGCGAGCTCGACGACTGCATTCCCGCGCGGGTTCTCATGGGCCCAGCCGCCGCCGCCGTAGCCGTCGGCCGAGAATCGCCATATCTCGAGCGGCGGGGGCTGCGCAAAGTACGACGTCGTGCCGCCCCAGATGTAGAAAGCCGAGCCGGCCGGGTCACGCCAGATGCCCTGCTGGTTGAAGACGGGCGCCGCCTTGGGCGACTGTTTGAACGTCACGGTCGAGTTCGTCCACGACGTTTTCAGGGGGATGGATAGCGTGCCGTTCACTGGGCAGTGGTTAGCATACCCGGTATCCGTAGTGGCTATTTTGTCAAGTGGAGAAAGGTCGTACTCGCATAAGACGGATGCTCGGCCGATCCATTCTTGCCGCCGTAGAGTTGAGCTACCTCGCCGCCGTCAATGTACAGATAATCGCCCAGGACGATAACTATATGCATGTCAGCGGAGACCAAGTGGATGCTCTCGAAGTACTGGCCTGCGGGGAAAGCGCGTCGCAGAAAGTCTGTCGTCGAGGGCGCATCGTCGCGAGCTGCCAGCGCATGGTGCTCCGATCCCTGAATTCGAGGAGATAAATTCAAAAGGATAACCAAGAGCGACAGGAACGGCATGTATCTGCCCATCTCGACGAGAGGTGGCACCAATCGGTGCGGTGTCTTGAAATATTTACATGAGCAACGCGTTCCGAGAATGGCCTTGAAGAGGGGGAAATCTGGTTCGGGGTAGAGGAAACAGGGTATCTCAAACCCCACGTTGTACAGTACCACACCCCCCTGATCTTGGCGTTCACTTTTAACGTTATTTCGGGAACTGTGGGTCGTCAGACGGTTTAAATTCGGTCCGCTTGATTGGCCAGGGCCGGTGGCCGGTGTATCAACTCCGTGTTTTAGCCTTGTTGGCAGTCGAATGGGGAGCTGAGATGCGTGCGGCGCAGGTAATTAATTGGCTGTTGCTTCACCAATGGCGGCCGAGACTACCTACTTGTTGAAAAGATGCAGTTGGAAACTGTCACCAGAGGTGGCATGTAGATGTCAGCGCGTTGAGATCCATCTCCAGGCATTTAAAAGAGAAAGACTGTGAGTGTTATTGGACTGTCATAGAAGTAGCAGATACAGGAACTAAATTTCATTTGTTCTACGAAGATGAAGGGGAAGAAATCCAACGCTTGAGCGTGGACTGGTAACGAGAAGAGATGGGTGAGGCCGCGAGTGACCGCAATGGCGAGCTCCGGATCCTCCCAGGTAGACCTATGTACCTGAACTTGGAAGCCGGAAGGGGAAGCAAAAGAGGAAATACCCGCAACTTAATGAGGGTGAACTGCCTTATACAGGTAGTTACGGTGTTTGGTGTTGAGTCGCTTGCTTCCTCACAGCCAGTTTCTCAGGCAACCAGTCCATCAGTTCAGTCAGGCGACCCGTTAAAGGTCCTCACCAGCAGTTACCAGTCGTTAGGAACTGCATCCGCCATTAAGGGGCGAGGTTTCTCCTATCGCCAAGTCGTTCAGTCAGTCATATAGTAACGACAACCTTGTGCACCGGAGTCGAAGTCAGGATCGATCCCGGGCCACCATCGCCAGCACCCCCAGGCACCAAACAAGTCACAGAGCCGTATCCCCCGGAAAATTGTTCCCTTGCCGAGCCGCACACATATACATACCATCGTTTCCTTGTGACATTTTGCCAAGTAGGTTAGCCATGCAACCATCGGCAGTGTAGACAAGCAGCGTCGTCAGCGCCAAAGTCTTTATATTGAAGAATATCTCTCAACCAACCGCGGATTAAAAACTCTGTTCCCATGCAAGATTATCACATACGACCATAGGCACTGGAAAACTCGGGATCCCGTCCGCTCTCCCATAGATAAGCCAGCGACCGCCAGACTAGTAGTTGGGTCGGTGACGACCAGCGAATCCCTGGTGTTGTATGTTTTTTTTTGTTTCCACTTTTTTTTTCTCGGCGTACATCTGCCTTGCAGGTACGTGACTAGAACTGGTTCACGCATCATACCTAGTTTGAATTGTAACGTACATGAATACTTCTTTGCGGATGGCAAGCAAGCACAAAAATGGGAGGGGGTACATGGCTGAATGCCGGTCAGCCTACACCTGGGGAGGAACTACAAACAGCTGGAGGTAGGTATATGGATCCAAAACACACTACCCTATACCAACAAAACAAAACAGAGGGCGGGTAGCGTAGTGGTCAGCGCATTCCCTGAGCGTTGCTTTCTTCCCTAAGCGGATTTCAGCGTTGTTTTTCTAAATATATACATCTCAGGCGTTCATTGAAAGACCTGGGTTCGATTCCCAGCCCGCCCAAATTCTCCATCGTTATGGCTGGAGCATTTAACCCCCCCCCCCTTTTTTTTTTTGCACGTGTGTTTGTTTCGCTAGGGGGTCTGGCCGGGTTGGTAAGTACGTCTGGCTAGGTCATTTTATATTTTATGGGATGATCATCCAGGCTTGTTTATCCCCTTTGATAGGAGTTTGAGGGATGTAGACTGTAGGCTTATTCCCTGTCTCGGCCGGGTGACGCAGCATAGGTAGGCAGGTAGAAATCCTGGGGTGGGTAGTCAGTCCGAGCTGATAAATCTTGAATGGCAAGGTTCGGTGCACTTTCTTGGTAAGTTTCTGCAAGAGGTGAGCGAGAGGTGCCTAGGTGGGTAGGAAAAGAGACCGAGGCGGTTGGTCTCATTGCACAGATTTTGATGGAGAAACGGATTTTTCTTGCGCAATCTGTCTGTCCAACGCCATGCAATTTGTTCTTCGACGTCACATCCACTACCACAGAGCTTTGCCGCCGGGAAGTTCATCGAGCCCTGGATCAGATTACTGTTAGCCACATCCCACTAATAACACATCGCTTCTCTCCATAGGTAAGGGGAAATAGATAAAGGAAACATACATCCATCAACATCCTCCTGCACGGTCACCGGAATCCTGCACGCGTTCTGCTCCTCGGCCGTCTGGACCTTGAGCACGCCCTCGGGATTCCCGACACTGCACCGCTGGAAGAAGCAGTTCGCGTCCATAGCGCGCTGCAGCGAATCGCCCTCCCACCCGAACAGATAGTCGGCGTGCGTGGAATACCCCCTGGTGTCGCCCGTGCTCCAGACGAAGGGCTGCTCGTTGGGGTCCTCGGGCCAGAGGGCCGGGTCGTTGAACATGGTCGTGTTCCACATGGTCTCGTAGGCGACCTGGGGCATGCGGACCGGGTGCGAGGCCGGGCACGGGTCGGCCACCTGGAAGCTGCCGCGGGCTGTGTTGAACATGTGCGATTGGTGGTCGGGGCTGTCGAGGTTCTTGCCGTCCCAGCAGCTGGTTAAAGAGTCGTCGTTAGCCCGGCTGATACGAGGCAAAAGGGTCAACAGGACAACTTACGCAGGGAAATGGTGGATGGCCATGATGCCCGCCGGACATGGCTTCTTGGGGAGCTCATATGTCTCTTGTCCGCGTGTGAGGATGTCCTGGAGACAGGTATATCGTAGGCCGCGATACTGCACGGCTTCCTCTCTCGTAGAAGCGGCAGGGCTGCCGACGGTCATCCGGAACCCCTGGTCACCACGTTAGCTTCACTGTCTCTTCTTTAAATTCCGGACGTTGACAAGAGTCAAACAGCGAGTCTGAAAAGAAGTAGATAAATACCGGTTTGAACGATGTTATCCGCTGGTTCCCGTTGCTGAAAAACGACTCTTGCGTGTAGTAAATCGTCATGCCGGCCTGCTGCCCGTCGTGGAAGACGGCATTGGGATACTGCGGCACGCGGTGGAACGAGCCGTTCCGGGCGCGGAAGTAGAGCACGGCGGTCCAGTAGTTGGACTTGTCTTCGGTGAAAACGCACGTCGTGCAGTTGGCCACGTTCCCAACGTCGACGCTCGGGTCTACCAGCGCCCGGAACGCGTTGCCGCCCACCACCTGGTGTACATGCGCCGACGGCGAGTTTCCGGGCTCAACGACCGGGTCCAGACGTTGGACCGTCAGGGTCGAGCAGCCGAAGCGGAGGGCGGCCTCGGCGAGACCGGCGAGGGAGAGGGCTTGCCACTTCATCGTGCCTCGATGGTACCTGGTTTTGCGAGGTCGAGTTGTCAAGGAGGCTCAATGTCGACGCTGATGAAGAGTTCCAGTGAGTTAAGTGACTACCTAGGTACCTATCAAGCGAGGGGAAGAACGCACCTTTTCTGGAGTTCCGCCAAAGCTTCGAGACCAGAACGAAAGCGGAGGTCTTTGCAAAACAGTCCACGTCCCATGGGGGGCAGTTATATCTACATGTTTCCTTGGGGATAACGTCAACATGGCTTCCAGGCCCTTTATTCCGGTGTCTTGGTCTGCTGTATCAGTCTTGGCTGCGGACCCGGATAAAACCGTGTCCTATGTTTTGTTAGCCATGATAGGCCTAAAAATTCAGCCACTGACGACGAAATTGGCCAAGATCTTGGATTGCAGAGTCGAGCTGCGAACTCAACTGCCGGGTGTACGATTCCAATATGTCGAGAACTTCTTCTAGAATTCTGCTGGATTTTGAAGGCATGGTCCACGTGGCATCCCGGTTTTGCTGTCGGCCTGTCCCGAGTACGCGGTCGCTTCTTCGTTACTTACACTTCAATCTGAATCGGACAACACGACACCTTCATGGGAACTGAAGTGTGGTATCAAATCAGACTATTCGGACTTAGCCAGGGTCCAAAAAATGCGTCGAGATGCCAATGTCTCCGACGTCCAGCGAACCACCTATATACAAAGAAAGAAAAGTCAAAAGCCCCGTCACCCGCGGAATGCAACACTTCGCCTCTGAGAACCCTTCGGCCCACCAACACCGCTCGTGTCCTTGACGGGATCCCAGAGCCACATGACCTGCAGATGGCCCGGCGTGACCGACATCTGCTGGCTGCCCCAGAAATACTCCCACACCGGCAACGAGTCTTTGTCGCTCGTGGGTACCCGCTCGATCTCATAGTAGCAGTTGAGGTTGCCGGTGCAGACAAACGGGAAGTTGAAGCCATCCTAGAAACAGTCGGTAAGTCCTCCTACAATATCTGGATGAGACGAGATACTTACAACAGTGTAATAAGGCTCCCCAGCCCACATCGCACTCTTAAGCACGCTATCGCCAACGTCGCTGCACGAGAAGGCGTAGCTCCCCTTGCCGTACACGCTGGCGAGGTTTTGGACCGTCGTGGTGTCCCGGAACGTGCAGGTGCCCGCGCTCGAGTACAGCTCGTGCGGCCACGTCTCGTTGCGCGTAAACACGGCGCACTGGTCGAGCGTTACGACGTCGCCTTTCGCGTTCAGACAGCCGACCTTGTCGCTCGGCTTCGCCTTCTCGAGGTTGTCGCTGTTGAGGACCAGGACGCGCCCTTTCCCGACGAATTGGTCTGTCACGCTCGATGCGTGGCCTCCTGAGGCCGAGAGGAGGAGGGACGCGGCTAATATGAGAAAGTGCATTTTCTGTTGTCTCTCGTTCTTGGCTTTCTTTGTCGGTGTTTTCTTTTTCCTTCAGGCTCGATGAATTATTTACAATGGATCTGTAGGTTGAGTGTGTGTAGGTAGATCTGCCCTTTCTCTTCTCTACTAACAGACGAGCGACGACAATAGGTAATGGAGGTAGTTATAAGCACATTGGCAGACAATGGCCGACCCCGGTTCCGGTGTATAGATGCAAAATCCGGGATGGATATAGGCCAGGGGCCAGGGGGGGTCCTACGATCACATGGACTGGTTTGGTGATGTCCGAACAAAAAACACAGACCTTCAGGTTGATTCTCGTCAGGAAGCTATGAGCATCTTGGTTGGCTCCTCCTCCAGTAGCCAAAATCTAAAATCATGATTACCCCAAATGGGATGCAACCCACCCCGGATTTTGCCTCTACAGATATTGCGAACCAGGTTCAAGGAGGCAAGGACCCGGTCGCCGAAGGTAATACGCAGTAGGTTCGACTAGAAAACCGCCCGCTGGCAAGTGCGTATATGAGAAGGAAGGAATAAAAGAAAGCAGCAATAATATCAAACCCGGTTTTATGTCAGCTGTCAAATCCCATCGGGAACTGGTCAGTCATCCTGCACCTGCAAGTGTGATCAAAAACATTAGGTACAAATACCCCGACAAAAGCTTGCGTGACAGAGGCAGCCGGCTGAAAATGAAAATACCGGAAGAAGACCGCCCGCTGCCCGTCCCGGGGAGGGGGCCGAGAAGCCAATCTAGACCCGTCTACTTTTCGACCCCCAGCTTCCTGATCGGTACATGCGGAGGGGCGGATACACTGAGACAGAACAGAAGCTGGTGAGAAATGATACCGCATCCGCATCCGCATCATGCACCCCGCATCGAGAAAGAAAATCTCTCCGATATTTCTGCAGTCATCATCATCACACTCCTCCGTCTATGCACACACACACACACAGGTATATATGATGTCCTCGGGATACCTACACATTATCAGAATCCTTTAAACAAGCGCTTGTTGGGGGCGAGAACCAAACCAAACCAAAGGAGATAAACAATGTCAGATTTTAGAATCTAGGGGGCGAAAACCATCATCCCCATCCTGATCCCGATCCCCTAATCCCAATCCCACTTTTTCTCTCTCTTTTATTACGTGACAGGAAAAATTCCCCGTGTGTAACCACAACAGGTAGTTATCTACATACATACTTCTTTTATTATACGCCGCTACGCCACCACGGGCGTCCGCCGGGATATACCCTCTAGGTCATGTGCTAGCGTGAAGAGCGGTGAATATGACAACGATTTTGGGGTCTTATGCACAGACAGGCCCTGAATCTATGCCCCCGATATGGTGTAAACCATCATTTAGCCGGGTGAACCCAGCTCGAAAAGACCGGTGCGATCCCAGAGGCCTCTGCTTCAGTCCAGTCAGACCGGCCTCGTCTCGGCCCGAACCGGATCGTCACAGCCATCTACTCTATTCATAGGTAGCTGGCTTTGTGGTGGACGCCCGTAACTCGATCATCGGGTCTTGACCCAACGTTATCTGGACAACAATGACATCCAACGCCAACAACATGAGAGCAAAAACGTGGAACCGTCATAAATCGTCGAATATCCGGGTATCTATCTAATCCTGTCGTATCTACAGACTCCGCGCCGTCTCATCAATCATCAGCCATGACTGCCTGCCTCGTACGTGGGGGCCATCGGGCCAGGTGCGAATCAGGACATGAGAAGCACTCGACGTTCTCTCTTGGGAGCCTACGGCCCGTCCGCGCACTTCGGATTATGCTATGCGAAACTCCAAGGGCCCAGTGGGACCGGCAGAGAGCGCCTTAATTGGCAAAGATTCTTACGTTCAGATCCACGCTGCCCGTGGCAATCACGCATCGAATCTGTGCCTCTCCGCCGGCCGAGGCTCCCGACTTCCTTGGCGTTCCGTTGACCTCGCCATTTGGTCCATCGGCACCGTTGACAGGCACGTCCTTGATCACCGAAGGCGCCCACCTGATGCACTGCACAAAGTGGCCGTGAGCATCCGAGATGGTCTTGACACAGCGCCCTTCCTGCGTGAGATCCCAGCAGCGAAGCGTGTAGTCGTCCGCAACCGACAACAGATATTTCCCCCCAGGGTGGAACACCAGTCCGCGTACCCAGTTGTCATGTCCAACCAGCGTCTTGAGCAGTGTCCCCCTGGCATCCCACAGCCGAATGGTCTTGTCTCGGGATCCCGTCGCCATAAATTCCACAGTACTCGTCGCTGGCGGTTTCTTCACTCCAGCTATGGCCGCGAGATGGGGGTATGATGATGGTGGCGCGATCGCGCAGCAGAGGACAACGTGCTCATGCCCGATGAGCGTGACCTTGGGTTCCGGATTCGGTATCGAGACGTCCCATAACCTGCCCGTGTAATCGTCGCTCGTCGATAGGATAAACTTGCCGTCCGTCGAAGGCGACACGTCCCGTACCCACTCGGCATGCCCCCGCAGCGTCTTGACACAGTATCCTGTGCTCACGTCCCATATCCTCAAGGTCTTGTCTCGGCTCGCGCTAACCAGCAGGTTGCCCGATCCGCCCGCGACGCCCGAAGGGATAAACCGCACGGCGCTAACACTGTGGTCGTGGCCAGGGAGCGTCCGGATATTTTTGTAGTCATCTGATGGGTCCCAGAGTTTGATGGTCAGGTCTGAGCTGCAAGATGCCAAGAGCGTGTTGCCGCGGGGACCGCCGTAGTCAACATCGAGAACGGCCTTCGTGTGTCCTTTTATTGTTCGTTCCAGCTCGCCCAGTTCCCAATCCCATATTTTAATTGTTTGATCTTCCGAGCCCGACGCGAGCGAGGAAAAGATGGGGTGGAATGCGACGCAGGTGATCGGGCTCCGGTGGGATTGAAGCGTGTGCCGGGCTGGCGACTTGGGCAGCCAGGACACTGGGTCTTTATTCTGTCGCGAGGTTGGGGTTGCGTTCTCGAGCTCGGATTGCAAAACGTTATTTCGTGACTCGAGGTCCATGATCTGGACACACCAGGTTAGCAACGCAGACGAGGACCGGTCCCGTGTCACACACTTTCTTCTGTAGCCGGACAACGCTGGTCCATTTCTTCTCCAGCAGCCCCTCGTACTTCTTGGCCGTCGCAGCATCGAAGACATCTTCCCCGAGATTCAGCTCGGCTCGAAGGGCGGCGGCGCTGCTCGTGAGGTTGGTTGCGGTGAGGTATGCAATGATTGCGCGGTGCCTGTAAGCGGTCAGCTTCCCGGGTCTCGTCCCACTGCAGGCCCAGCATAGAGGGAGGCAACACACAGCTCTTCTGCTTGCCGGCTAGTCAATATTTGCGACATGATGACGGATGGACGCCGCAGCGCGGGCGGGAGCTTAAGGGTCTAGGGTGCGGGAGTGCTGCAAAAGCGAGGATCGGAGGGGGCAGAGTTGTCGTCCTGTCTCGCGTGGCGTTGCTCGAGTCGTGTGATTACAGCCGACAGAATAGCTACCAAGTGCTCGGCTAGAGACCCAGTGGCCCGATTTCCATGACAAAATCTCTTCAAACGGTCGGCGGGCAGCGGTCGACGGCGTCGTGGATGGTGTTCGACTGTCTCAGGCTCCTCCAAAACAAAAAGATGGAGATTTCCGTCAAAAAGTGGGGCTCGATGGATTTTCGATGATGGGCTTCGGAAACCTTTGGGATCCGGGGCAAGTAGGCCGGAGTCAATGCAGTCGCCTTGTTGTGCCTTTACACATTATCAACGGGAGCAAAAGGCATGATGGCGGGGCACAACACTGAAACATGCCATGTTTTTTTCTTCAGCTCCAATGTGACGACTCTTTTGTGCCAGCAGCGGGAAGTTGCCGGACCTGACAGCCGTCAGAATTGGGTGACGGCTGGTGACAGGGATCAGTGACATCACTCGCGGGAGGTTCCTCTGGCAATGGGGACGCACTCGATTGGCGGCCACGTCAACATTGCCCAGCCCTGCGCAGAGGTCCCTGGCTTCTTATCGCCGCCCACAAATTGAGGATAAAGACAGTTTTTTTGGTGCGTAGATTGACTCTTGACATCAAGTATAGATGCACTGACTGACAATCATTTTTAAGACCCTAAACATGCAACTTCCCAGAGTTTTGTCTCGTGCTGATTTGTTCATGAAATTTGTTTATGGAACTTGCTGCCGCTGCCCGTCCCATCTGGCGCCGGAAAGTACCGAGTGACATCTGACCTGGACCACCCCTGCTCTGTCCCGCCAACCAGAGGCCATCGCAGCGGGCAGCAGCGAACACCAGAGTCAACAATCGGCGCCTCGAGCATTTTTTCCGTCTCTGGCAAAACACACGACTCCACGACAAGAAGTCGCTCACGATAACCCCTCCAGCGCTCGACTATCGCATCGCGCCATAGCAGCATTCGACATTATACCACAAATTAATAGAGCCGAATCGAATCCACACGGGTCCGGACTTTTCTGCAGCCTGCAGCCAGTACGTCAATCACCCCTCACCGACATGATGACTTCGAGCTGTCCCTTTTGCCGCGTCAACTTCACCTCCCAGTGCCTGCGCACCTGTTGTTGGCGCAGATTTGTTTCGTGGATCATACCTGACGCGTTTTTCTCACAGGCCCCAATTGAAACAACCCGACCACGCGGATCGCGCGCCGAAATCGAACCTTCAACAATCGAACAGGCCAACCGAGATGGCTGAGGAAGAAGACTTCAGCTCCCTCCCCCTGACGGACCGATGGGTACACAAAGTCTGGAAGGTCCGCAAGGAAGCATACGAAGAAGCTGCGAAACAGTTTGAGAAGACGGTCGACGAGTACGACCCTGCGTTCCGGCCTTTTGTTCAGGATTCGAGCCTGTGGAAAGCTGCGACAGCCGACTCCAACGTTGCTGCGCAACAAGAAGGTCTGAACGCGCTCTGTGCGTTCCTCAAGTTCGGGGGCCGCGAAGGAGCTGTGCGAGCGAGGCAGCATGCCGTTACGCCAATCGTTGAGAAGGGTCTGTCGTCGACTCGAGCGGCGACGAAAGCATCGGCTCTCGAGGCGCTGCTCCTATTTATCGAACTCGACGTGCCCGGACCGGTGATCGAAGACATCCTGCCCGCATTATCCAACAAGCAGCCCAAGGTCGTCGCGGCATCCCTTGCGGCTCTCACACAAATATTCCACAACTACGGTTGCAAGACAGCGGATCCGAAGCCTGTGCTCAAGGTGCTTCCCAAAGTCTTTGGACATGCCGACAAGAATGTGCGAGCGGAGGCGACCAACCTCGCCGTCGAGTTCTACCGATGGCTGCGGGAGGCCATGAAGCCCATGTTCTGGGGCGACCTGAAGCCAACCCAACAAACCGATCTGGAAGCGCAATTCGAAAAGATCAAGGCCGAGGGTGCCCCGAAGCAAGAGAGACTTCTCAGGTCCCAACAGGCGGCGAAAGAACGAGCCCCTGCAGCGGGCGCCGGGGACTACGAAGAGGATGGTGGCGATGACTTCGAGGAACCCGCCGAGATCGACGCATTCGACTTGGCGGAACCGCAGGACATTCTTGGAAAACTGCCTAAAGACTTCTACGACAATCTCGCGTCCACAAAATGGAAGGAGAGAAAGGAAGCCCTGGAAGCGCTCTACGCCATCGTCAACGTCCCGAGGATCAAGGACGCTGATTTTGCCGAGGTCAATCGCAGTTTGGCCAAATGCATGAAGGATGCCAACATCGCAGTCGTCACGCAGGCGGCCCAGTGTATCGAGCTCCTCGCCAAGGGTCTGCGCAAGGGTTATGCCAAGTATCGGTCAACCGTGATGCAGCCCATCATGGAGAGGCTGAAAGAAAAGAAGCAAACTGTCTCGGATGCCCTGGGTGCCGCCCTGGACGCCGTCTTCTCCACCACTGGGCTCACCGACTGTCTCGAAGACATCACCACGTACCTCGTACACAAGAACCCGCAAGTGAAGGAAGGGATCATGAAGTTTCTGGTCAGGTGTCTCCGGACAACGAGAGATGTGCCGAGCAAACAGGAGATCGCGACCATCGTGGAGTCGGCAAAGAAGCTCCTCTCCGAGGGTAGTGAGGTTCTCCGATCCGGCGGCGCTGAGATCCTGGGAACTATCATGAAGATCATCGGCGAGCGTGCCATGAACCCCCATCTCGAAGGTCTAGACGACATCCGGAAGACCAAGATCAAGGAGTACTACGAGACGGCTGAGGTCAAGGCCAAAGACAAGCCGAAGCCGCCGCCAGCTCCCGTCGCACGAGGGCCACCACCCAGGAAAGCGGGAGGTGCCGTCAAGAAGACAGGGCCAGGACTGAAAAAGGCTGCGCCAGCACCCGCCGCGGCCCCCCCGCCAGCAGAACCCCTCGCGCCGCAACCCACCTCTCGTGCCGCTCCTGGTAGCAAGCTCGGGATGCCCAAGCCAGGGGGTATTGGTGGTCTCAAGGCTCCTCAGAAACGGACCCTCCCCGGACCAGGAGGTCTGACATCTCCGCGCCGACCAGCGGCCGCCCCATCTCCCCCACTCGATGAGTATGAGCCTCCGGCTTCGCCGCCTGCGAAACCCGCTGCCCGGATGGGAATGGGACGGGGTGGTCTGGCGGGCCGTTCCCTCGCCAAGCCTGCCGCGCCGGTCGTACCGGCGGCCCCACCGTCGCCGACGCCTGCGTCCGGCCTCACGCCCATCGAGCGTGCCGAGCTTGAAGAACTTCGTGATGCCAATGATCGCCTGCTGAAGCAGCTCGAGGATGCCCGACATGACAGATCCAAGCTGCTTTCGGAGATCCAGGAGCTGAAGAACCAGAACGCGGGCCTTATCGAGGACCACACCCGGGATGTTCTCTCCATCAAAGCCAAGGAAACGCAGCTTGTCAGGGCTCGCAGTGATGCCGAGGCGGCAGAAGCGACCAACGAGCGCCTGCGACGCGAGCTTGACCGACTCAAACGTGCTCTCAATAAGGCCGAAGCGTTTGGGGCCGGCGTCGGGCCTGGAAGTCCGAGCTCACCGAACCCCGGCTTCATGAGCCCAACGCACGATGATGTTGGCATCTACCGCGATGGTCAGAACGCAGCCGGTGGAATGAGGAACCGGATGAGCTTCACAAGCACGCTCAGCGAGGAGAAGGAGAACGGCGACGCGGGTATTGCGTATCCGCGAAACAAGCTGAGCCCCGAGATGCGATACGCCGGCAGCACAGCGAGCAGCGGACGTGGGAGCCCCGCCCGGGGTTTTAGGAGAGACGTCGCAGTTGACGATAAGGAGTCACGCGGCATCGACAGTACGGTGGGCGGCCAGGGCTATGGCGGCAACACGGATAGGTCCAGCAGCCGGGCTGGGAGCCGAGCAGGAAGCAGACTCGGGGAGGCCCCAGCCGCGGGCGCTGCAGGAGGAAACGGCATGGAGAGCTGGCGGAGGGCTGCCGAGGTGACGAGCCAGCTGAAGGCGCGGATTGAACAGATGAAGGTGAGTTTATTGTGAGTGTCATTGTTGTCATTGCTAACCAGATGCAGGCCAGACAAAACTTGAAGCCGTAGGGCGGCCGGTCCTCGCCCTCTGACGAAATGCCGCCGCCGCCTCGGAAGCACTGATGTGATGTTATTATGAGCATTTCCTTGTCCCGACTGTGAGGTTCCGGTGCTCGGGGTCTACTGCGGGGTCTGTTGTGTGGATGCATTTTCAGGGCGTCGGGTCATTAACATACCCTTTCTCTCTGTCTCTGGCATGGTTATGTTTCTGCTTGTGGATATGGCTTAGCTATGATGGATTATTGGGGTGTTTCGTTGTTGCTATGCGTGACATGGATATATTCTAGTTGTTTTTGTCGGAGGGAGGTTGATGTCGGGCGGTCTTGGTGATGTTGTGTCAGGGACTTTGTGGATAATGTTTAAATGAACACATGGATGTTATGCACTGTACAGACAGACATGGTGATTTCGAGTGATATGACGCGCTTATTATCCGCCCCAATCACTGGGTGTTGATGCGGTCTGGACTTTAGGTTGGTTTGCGTCTGCAACCACCGTGGTGATCCGGAGCTGAGCTGAGCTAGTGGTACCTTACATTTTCCCAGCTTGCCAGCCTAACAGAATCTATATCTTCTTCCCATACGCTCCTCGTGTTCACCGGTAGATCCTATCCGCCATGTCTCGCTCCTACATTTAGCTCTCATAGATTAGACCAATGTTTAGCATCGTGACCTCCTTCATGACACAAAAGGGGAATATATGCAATCTAATCCCGATGGCCTGCTTCCTCATCGATATATCTTCCGCCGTCTGTTAACAGCTATTCCTGCCAATCTGAGCCTTTCCACGGACCCTCCCCTGAAACCAATAAGCACAGCCAACATGATGCAGGCGTGTGTTGTACAATACCTTGCAAGACCTCTCCGTGCAAAAGGGAAGTGAATGGGCAGGATTGTTTAACAAACTTTTCGTCAAGAATCCATTCTCTACTTAGCACAAAAACAACAACATCTGTTAGGCAAAGATTTGCTGCCTTGTTCTCGGTGTGATGCAAGTTCATCCGAGACGGATGAGAGAGACACTGTGGGAGAAAGAAAGAACAACGTACGTATGCCGGTTTCATCCTTCGTTTCTTGCCACATCCCCACCCTCGTCCTGTTCTCGACATCACATACCTCGTCTTAGGCTCAGTATCGCCGTTCTCTTATATACGTTCCAAATCATTCTATTCATCCTGGGCCTAAAGCTCAGGAGAAGGCAGGCGAGCTCGGGTAACGGGGCATAAGATCTCCGCTCGTCTCGGGGTCAAAAATACCCAACTCAGTCCGCCCTCGGTATTGGATTCTAGATAATCATCGGGCCTCAGTCCCCCCGTAATTCCCACCCTCGCCTTCGGCCCCGGTGGGCTTGAGGAAACGCCCGGCCAAGGTGAGACTAGATCCTGAATCTGTCTAGCAACCAACTCACCCACCGGTCCCACCCCGACCATCCCTCCCTCCCTCCAGTTCTCCATCACAACTCCCCTCCCAACTTCTAACCAAGCCCCAACAAAAAACAACACAACAAACTCGCCCACCCCCGCCACACAAAAGAAAAGACCCCACAGACAGGATCACAACAAAATAAAAAAATGAAAAACAAAATAATGCGCGAGCCGGGATTCGAACCCGGGTCCCTTGCTATCTCACGATCTGAGAAATGGGAAGCAAGAATTCTAACCTCTAAACCACCCGCGCTTTTTTCAATTCCATATTTTAATTGGTTTGCTATCCTCCCATATCCACTAAACATCCCACCCAACCCCCCACTACCAGACCCAGACCGACGCCGAGCATGCATTCAGTTGCGTTGCAGTACGCGTCATCCTTTGGTTTTGTTCTCATAGGTTCTCTAGAGTCTATTCAGTATTCCTACTCTATCGTTTTTTTTCTTTTACTCGTTATCAACAACGTCAACACTCTAAACTAGACCTGGCGACTCCAATGTCCACCATGTCGGCATGTCCACCATGTCCACCATGTCCATCACGGACCAAGATCCTTCCCCTCTGCGCGACACAGCATATCACGCAGCCACACACCCCACACCAAAATACACCTCCAGTTTCACCTAGGAAATGCCTCGAATTCTCGCTACCTGATCTAACACTACAGAAACCATCGATACCGCTGAGAACCCTCTACTACCTGCTCTGGCCGTCCGCCTTCCCGTCCAACTGCACCCAAGACACACTGCAGCACCAGCAATGCCATGCCCCAGTCTGCCTGAACAGTATACCAGGAAAAGCCAGCACACCCAAGAGATATGCATACTCGCTCGCTGAATCCTCACTTTTCGGTTCCGTTCACGTCACCATTCTCATGCTTATCGTCCGCACTCTCGGTATCTTCGTCCTCCTCCAACTTCAACTCCGCGACAGGCAGCTGCTCGGGTGAAGCCTCATCAACCGGTACAATTGTCGGTCTCTTGGGTCTCTGGAAAAACAGCGAGAAGCAGTCCTCACTTAAGGGAACCGTATCTCCGATGCTAATGTCAAAAGAGCACCCGGAATCCTCCGCATGGTGCTCATCATCGTCCGCATGGCGCTCATCATCGTCCGCATGGTGCTCAACATCATCCGTCTGGTGTTCATCATCATCCGTCTGGTGCTCATCATCGGCGTCGGATGACCGCTGGTCCGCCGTTGAGGTCAATGGTGGGGTCCGTAGTGTGGGTGATTGCGGTAGTACCTTGGGTGAGGTCGGTCCAGCAGCAGATGCGTCCGACTCTCTGGGTGGTGAGGCTGGTTTCTGAGTATTCGGGTCCCCGATATGCAGACCAGAACATTTCTCCAACTGTCTGACTGAGAACGGTGGCTGACTATCCGCATCCTCAGTATCCGTGGGTGGGACGGGCTCGCTCGACATTCTCCAGCCCACGGCCTTGAGGTAAGGTGGACCAAACACATTCTCCCATGTCTCATTTATCAAAGCATTTTGTTGCAAACCCCTCTGGCGTCTCAAGGCGCGCCAGATCAATTCCTCCGTCTCCTCCTCCACTTCGTCGAGGAGAGTTGGACGAGGCATCAACCCCCGGGTTTCCTCGGGCAAAATATCCTCATTGCAGACGGTACCGGTCGATTCCCCCTCCTGATTCGCATCCCCGCTCAACGTCATCGCCCTGGAACTGGGACCGAACTCCAGCCTCCTCTCCTTCTCCTTCTCCTTCTCTTCCCGTCCCTCACTCTCGTTCTCCGACGTGTCCTTGCTCACCGCCAACGACACATCACTGCTCCCCAATGAGCCAACGCCACCCAACTAGGCGGGCTGAGAGTGCCCATTGGCGAGAACTCCTCCCAAATCCTTGTCTTCCAGATCCCACTCCAAAACTCGGTTGAGATCCATGACAAGCTCTTTCAGCAGGTGCGGCGGAATCTTCACTTTCTCGACTACCGGCGCCCCCGGGACCCCGACGCTTCCGAGTCCGTACGTCTCATCCCATTTAGGATTCCATCTCGGAACAAATGCCTGCAGCTTCAGACGATGCGTCCGGTTGCCTTGGAGCAGGTTGTCCATCCACTTCCAGGTCTTGTCCATGTCGCTGATATCTGCCGGCAAATTGGCCTGGGACGTGCAGAAGTAAAAGACGAAGTATGCGACAAACTTCATCACGTTCTTCATGACGCCGGCGCGCTGCTCGGGCTTGTTGCGTATCTGCAGGAGATATGCCTATTGGGAGAAAAAGTCAGCAACATGTTCCATCCGCAGCCAACGCCATCTTCAGATGCAACAACGCATCAAAGACACAAAGGGGTCGAGTTGGGCTGGGTTAGGTGTGGTACGAACCTTGACATCCTGAAAAAAGGTAAAGGCGGGGCGTCTCTGGCTCTGGAAGATGGTTTCCGCCAGCGAAGAAGGAAAGGTATCAAGGTCAGGACGGACCCCGATCACCTCTTCCGGCTTCGGCTCGTTGGGACGCGAGGCGACTGGGAGGCCTGATGTCTGCAGTTTGACAGGACTGATGTTCGCAAGCTTGGCCTTGAATTTGGATGCGCGCGATTGCTGGTTGTCCTGGACCAAAGCTTGCTGGTTGTCTTGGACCAAAGCCTGCTGGCTGTCCTGGACCAAAGCCTGCGAAGCGTCGCGCGGCGCGTTCGACTCGACGTCCTCGGCATCGATCATGGGAGTGTCGGCCATTGTGACGAGAGGTTTCTCCACGGTCGGACGATGAAGTTGGGTGTTGTTCTGCTGTCAGAGGTTGAGGTCCCTCGCAGCAGGCGCTCTATCGTCGGCGGGTGTCGTGGTGGAATGGGGGACAGCAGGTTGAACGACAACCGGTGCGACGTATTTATATGTGCGACCGGATACAGAATTAGAAAAAAAATGCCGTGGGCTAGGGCACAGCAGATGGAACACTGATCGTGGGGAGAATAGAAATTAGTTGGTGACTAGAGCGGCTAGATAAGTGCCAGCGAACTGGCCGCCGACGGCGATGTCATTCGGCGGGGACTGGCTCCCGCTGGCGCCGAGGGATGCTCTTTCCCAAAGTCGACAGCTCCTACCTGGCGCTGCATTGGCCCAAACAAGCGCAGGTTCAACTAGCATCGTCGAACCTTGAACAGTTATGTTTGGGAGACCCGGGCAGGAGCAGTTTCGGTGTGCTGAATATCGTGGCAGTGGCCCTTCTTTACATACCTTAGTCACTCCTACTAGGGAAAATAGCTAACCAAAGCTGCAAGCCGGTGTCGGATTTAACGGTGCGAGGATATTATTAGCATGCAAAAGAACCTCCATCGTCTGCATGAGCGATAGCGTTGGCACGTGGAGGACACGCACATGATTTTCTGTGGTGATTAGACCCATTGTCCGGTGAAGCGGATGTGACTCACGGCTATCAGCCAAAGCAGCAACCCAAAAGCAATCCTTGTTCCTCTTGCGTATCTAGTAGAGCCTAGTTGTGCCAAAAGAGTGGGTTGGTTTCCATGGGAAGCAAATGTCTCGTTTCATCGTACCGCTCTTGAAACCTCGAATCAGAACCTCGGGGAGCATAATTACCTCGAATTCTGCTGCGGTCTGACTATATTAAACTACGGCAACTGCTTCTAGAAACCGTCGTGTCTGGCTGGGCAGGGTTGTAGCTTCGAGACCAGTGTGATTAGGTACCAGAGCGCCGTACCTATGCCCAAAGCCCGCCTCACATCAAAACTGGTGTCTGTGATTCACTTAGGTTTGTCGGGTTTACAGACGAGTTGCACTTGTGCAGTGTACTGTCTATAGATACATAAAAACTTGGCCATGGTAATCGAGCGGAAGCTTAATCGCACTGAAGTGTCATATTCTACCGGCCTCCGCTGGCAGAAGGGATGGCAACAGTTCGAACGTAACGTATTTATGTGGAAATAGTCAGACCCGTAGTGGAACGAGAACATCAGTATTTACAGGCCCGACACCTGGTTTTGTCGTTCTTCGTTGCAGGATATCGATCTTTCCCAAAGGTGGCGTTCAGACACACGGCGCCTACCACATCCCCCGATTCCAGCCTCACGTACGTGTCTACCACCGACCCCGCCAGCTTCTGCACGGATGCTACGACCTGCCTTGCTCCCCTAATCCAGTTACCGTACCCACCGTATCCGGAGTGTTGCCCAAAACAGAGATTAACACCGGTCCCTGCAATCGACATGCCGGGCAGCTGCCGGTCCCATTTATAGCACCAGGTGTTGCCGTGGTCATGTCCGGAGAAAACAGCCAGCAGGCCCGGGGTCGAAGCTACTGCCGCCATAAACGCAACATCCTGCCCTCCATACTCGCAGCTGCCGTCATTTCTGCCGTCTGCACACCAGCCCTGCCCTTGCTGTGCCACTGGCCTGTCGTCGTCGATGCCCGGTTGGCGATGTTTGTCCACCCCCACTCCCTGAAACGCCAACGACGCGTTCGTGGGGATGTGCACAAATGCGAGCGCGGGGATTGCGCGACCGGCCTGTTCGACTAGCTCCGCGTTGGTCTGCTGGAACCACTCGACTACCCTCTTGTCAACCCAATCCGGCTGCCCCACAAGCTCCCCCGTGCTTGCATCTGTCTTCTGGTACCGAAATCCCCCACGGCTATCGAAGAACCAGAGCAGCAGCGCTGGGGTGCAGCCGTCCCCGCCGGAGTCTTCGCAGTCTGCGTCGTAAACAGGCAGGTAGTAGTTGGTTGCGCCGACGTCCCCGGAAACCATGCTCTGCGTTCTCGCACCTGGCCATGTCTGTTCCCGCGCGAGTAGATCGGCCCGCGACAGGTTGTAAGCGCTGTCGTGGTTTCCATATGTAGACGCCCAGGTCAGCCCGCGCTTGACGAGCGGGCTTACGATCTGGTCAACGTAGAACGTGCTGTTCTCGCGAAAGGTATTGTCACCCGTAATGAGATCACCATTGAGAACAACAAGATCTATCGTAGCCTCTGCGTCGAGAATCGCATCGAGGACTTTGACCGACTCGACGTCTTGTTGCGGTCCCCATGAATCCCAAGCATCTGTGCGGAGAGATCGTCAGCAGGGAGGAAGCAGCGCAGGGAAGCACATACTGACTCTCGCCAAAATGAAGGTCCTCAAAAATGGAGATTTGAAACGTCCCGTCTGGCTGAAACCTGAGCGCGCCCAGCGATGGGCTGCTGGGGGTTTCCTGCCTTGGCCACGAGAACGACTGGCGCCGCGCCAAGTCCAGGAGGGCGATGACAGTCGCAATTAGCATCGTCATTGATGCCAGAGTCGATATCGACCAGCCAGGTCTCGCATGGCGAGGGAGGCCATGGCGAGGGCTCTCTAGCTTCATCGGCGCTCCCATTGTTCTATATCTCCCCGTCGGTGCGCGGCTTCTCGCAATGCCCGAACTCGCAAAGCGATGGCGGTGGGGACGCGTCGTCTATGCAGTTTTGCTCGTGGCAAGGTGCCAGTGCCGAAGGTGTTCTACATTTGGGGCCATTCGCACGTCAAGATGCGAGAACGTGCATTCGCAAGAGTTGATTGACCGGCACCGGGTGTTTGGAGGGGGTGGAGGGGTAAAGATGTGGGGGTGCTGACATAAGGCAAGGCATTCATGAGGTCACGTGAAGTTCTTGCCTTGACGCCCCTCATGGACGGTGACTTTTAGTTCTAAAGTTTAATGAACATGAAATGGGGATTTTAACTAGTTCGTATACGTCTCAGGAAGACTGCTGAGTTTTAAAATTCGACAATGATCATGGTTGGTCGGTCGTGTGGAGCCTGAGGGAAGGCCAGCTGAGTCTTGGTGATCGAGTCGTTGCTCTTTCGCAGTCATCGTGTGTCTTGGAGTTAGTGCAAACGGCCTTCGCCCCTGCCCCCGCAGTCTCATTAAGCATTCCCAGGCGCGTCGAGCCAAGTGATAGATAGCATCGCCAAGTTTAGAGCCAAGTTGACGACAAGACAGCCACAAATCCACAAGGCCGGGCTCTGGTTAAAAGCTGGATGCTGTACCCCGCCTGGGCCGCCTCCCAATATGGATTATTGATGAATCTGGGTCGATGCTCATCATTTGGGGGCCGCAGCGAACGACGTCGATGCGGCACTGTGGCACACCAACCGATCCCACGCATCCTTCATCAACTTGTTCTCGTTGCGACGGAAATATCGCAGCGCCGAAGTCGCCGGTGGTGGGCGGGCGGGATCAGCCCCGATCTCACCACTAGACAGATGATTACGCGCATGGCTTTTTTAAACTCGGCGATCTTCAGCGCCGGCTGCAGAAGACACGTTCTAGCGCGACGGGCGATCCGCAACGGCGTCATGGCGTCCCGTCGACTCCTTGCTACGATCATTTGCCCGTCGACGCGAACCCACGCATTGTCCCCCTGCTGGTGGCCGGACGGCTGCATTTTGGGTGGTGTCCGTGTTGTCGCATCCGGCCAGTCACGAGCGCGGAGGGCACAGATGTTCCGCTGGACCCTCCAGACATGGCCGTTCTTTGGGTCACACACCACTGAAACCAGCCATCAATCGGAAAATAGGGAATCTCACCAAGTGCCGAGGGCTACAGCAGGGAATCTTGCGCTCTGACCTCGAGATTCAGCAAACAACACGATCGGCCTGGCTGGTGTGCACACACTCCTCATGAAACGCAGCGAGCGAAGCTTGGACAAATAAATGTTTAATAGTATTGACTATGAGTAAATATGCGCAAGAACAAGTATGTCCAGAGTCTTAAGAAAACATTACGATCCGTAGTGGCGCTAAGGCATTAACGTTGCCCATCGTTCGGTAAATAAATACATGGTATTAACCCCTTGACAAGGTTTAGATGTACACATAGCAGTTGGGACCAGCGACGGTGCTCATAACGTCCTTGATCTTGACTGGGGGAGCCAAGGGGGAGAGGTCGATGATGTCGTTGACCGTCGTGTTCGGGCTGGGAACGAGGTCAAGGAAGAAGGTGGTGCCCCACACGTTCTGGCGGTTCGGGAAGTCGAGCATCTGCCAGATCCAGAAAACACGGTCGACTTGGCCGTGGTGGAGATAGAACGCAGGGTCACCGGGCGAGATCCAGGCATCCGCGCCCGGGTCGCCGCCGATGGTGAAGTGGCCACCTCCGTGGACACCGAGGGGGTTGCTGGTGGTGCGCGGATCACCGGTCTGTTGGAGATGTTAGCGGACAATACACACAGTTGCAGCGCGGGTATCTTACGAATTCGCCCTGGAAGTCCTTGATGTTGTTCTTGTAGAGAATGACCTCGGTCGTGTTACGGAACGTGGTCCAGCCCTTGGCGATGAACGGGTTCATGTCGCGCTTGACGCATCGCGGGTTGTTCTGGTTGGGGTCGGCAGCAGCCGTGGTGGTCGGGGATCCGTAGACAGGCAGGTTGACCGGTCCGAGGCTAATGTTCATACCCTTGAAAGGACCGCTCTGGATACAGCCACCGCCAGTTCCGGGCGGGAAGATGACGGGGTTGGGGTTGCCCGGGAAGAGCAGTTGCATGCCAGCATGTGTGACGGGGGCACCGTCGCTGCCGAGCGATGTGTCGGAACCATCAAACACAGGAGAGTCGCGAGGCGAGTTCACATCGTAGCCCCACTCCCAATAAGGAAGATTGCCTGTCGGTCACCGGTCAGCCATCAGGATTTATCCGACCGGAGCGAAGGGCTATGCTCACCATTGTAGCCGCACTTCTGCAGCTCCTTCTCAAACGTGTTGGTGAAATGCCGGTGCCACGTGAAGAAGTTACCCTGCCGGTGGGTTAGCACATGCAGCGGGTGTGTGGACGGGTATGCTTACCGTCAAGTGGATGAAGAGGGTCTGGTTCATGTGTACCCAGACGAAGTCGTCGTACAGCGAGTGGGATCCCGGGGCTTGCCCAGCCGGCAGGATCGAGGGCTTGTTGAGCATGCACTTGACCGAAGAAATATAGTTCTTGCGCTGGCTCGGGGACAGCGTTCGCCTGCAGCATGTTGATTAGCAGGCGACCTCGGACCGGGTCTCCGGGTAAAGTACGGGGCGCCGAACCCGGATGCTGGGAAAAAGGGGTCTCATACCATTCTTGGCGGAACTTGAGGTTGCCGACGTTGCAGGCACCCTGCGTGTTGCCCAGCGAGTTGAGAACGGCAATCGAGTTCAGACCGGCGAGGGCCAAGCCCGAGTCGACGGCGAACTGGCCGAAGTCTGGAAGGGAGAAGCCGGAGACGGCCGACGCAGCCGCTGCCGCGAGGCAGAGATATGTTTTAGCAAACATCTTTGCCGCGCTTTGCGTGAACCCTGGCTGGAGTGGGGTTTAAAGAAAGGGGAGGTGGTGGTGGTGCGAATGCGGATGGCCTCCGGAAAGAAAGAAGGGATCGACGGCCGTGTTATTATAGAGAACCAGAGAAGCCGAGGCGACAGGCCTGTCCGTCACCGGCGCCGATTTCTCCTGGCTGCCAACAAGCCCGGGATTGCTGGGTGGGCCTTTGCCGCCTCATCCTTCATCCACGCCGCTGTTGACATCCCAGGCGGAAGGACGGGGTGGGCCAGGGAGGCCCTTGGCCCGAGTCGCAACAGAACGCTGCAAAGGGGACAGTGGCTGCAACCATGTCATGCAAGTCGTCGTTAGGTCGGCGAGACAGGGAGGTCCAAATAAGGCTTGAAATAGCCCATCATCCCTGTACCACTGCGCACTGCAGCCTGAGACTTCGTCGACCGGGGCCCCACCCCCGCACACTCTTTGCTCGGCGATGCACCAGCAACAGGCCACGCAGGCATGGCGACCAGCAGGCCGGAAGGGTCCCCATTGGGGGGCTTGGTGTGGTGGGTGTGGGCGCGCAACCTGGCGGAACAAGAGGGCGGATGGTCCCCCGTGCCGCTCTGCGAACGGACTCGGGCGCAAAATTCATGCTATTCGTCGCGGGCCGTTGGGTGCGCAGCAAAAAGAATGCGCCACTGTTCCATCATGTTTCTGGTTCTTCTGCAGGTAAAATGTGGTTGACGAATGAAAAGGTGGCTGTCTGCTCGTCGAGATACCCGCCAACGCGCCAAAACAGGCGCCAGCAAATCGACCTTCCCGCCTGGAAAGACACGTGGGATGGTTGCCGGCGACGTCCCGCTTGTTCGGCAACCTGGGGCGACAGGATTGTGTTACCTAGGCGGTTGCTTGTTCGCTTGGTTCGTCGGCTGCCGGGTATGGAGAGGGAGAGGGCTAGTAGAGTAGAGACATGCATCCATCCATTCGTCACGTCCTGCTGTTAGCCTACCGGTGTGTCGTAGTATTGGCCAGGTCCTGCGTCTGCTGTGCACCGCATGGGCTTCTCACGAGGACCTTGGCGGCGAGAGGTTGCCGACTCTTCCACTTGTCGAGGCCATCACACACACACTCTAGTCAACCGACTCCCAAAGTGGCGCATTCGGGACGTTAGCCGGCGGCAGATGGCCACGTTGTTCCCAGGAAAAAGTGCAGGGGTTCTCGCGAATTGCAAGACGAAAGTGGAAAAGGCGTTGACATGCAAGGTCGACTGCAGAAGGAGATTACACACCAGATTGGGAGGACAATTCTCTGCAGTGTCTGCATGCTCTGGCGCCGTTATCAAATCCGACTGGGAAAAGCGCAGAGGATCGTTGTCATCCTTTTGTGGGCCGTCAAAGCGGAATCGTATCCAGAGCGCATCCAGAGTGCTCCAACAAATGGAGTTGTGCCAAGAAGATGTGATGGAAAAACTGGTACGCTAGGCGGGCGTGGACGGGAAATGCCAAATGGTTCGAGAGCAGGCGGGTTGAAAGCACTTGCAGGTGGGTCCCCGATGCAAGACACACAACGACTTCTCGACGAAGGAAGGAGGTAATGGAGCAGACTCCCCTCTCAATTTTAGCGAACCAAATCCTTCCAACATCTGGCGGAGCACGTCACGACCAGCAAATTCCGATCTTGCCGAACAAAGTTCCCCATCGGAGGATTCCAGTCGAAGCCTCGTGGTTTCCCGCACCGTCAACCTGGGTCGACCAGGTTGCGAAGCGCCCGTGTCCAATCAATCACTTGAGCGACGGAGAATTCAATGCAACACACCACACCACACAGAAACCTGGATGCCACGAGGATTGAGAGATCGCCTCTCCGCAACTACAGGCCTCGGTTGGAGACGTCGTCGATACGAGCGTACTGGAGGCAAAACAACCACACCACCCTGAGCATCGCATGCGCCCATCGTGATCAATAGCAGCAGCAGCCATCGGTCGGCGATGTCACCCGCCCATGGGCAATGGCGGTTCCATGTCGACCGATGCCGGAAGACAATCCGTCCGGACACCTTTGATGTCATTGCAGCCATCACTTAGCGCTATTGACGTTGTCGGCTTAGTGGCTCACCGAAGAGTGCCATTCCCAAATCTCCGGATACCCGCTGGCAGCTTACCTTACTGTACATGCAAGGGCTAACTTGATAAGTAACAGTGAGCTTGACATGCATCTGTGTGCTCGGATCGCCAACCAGCACGTGGCGTATGTATTGCGGTGGGTGCACGGATGAAATGCCAGAAAACACTGCTTTGCAATTTAACATCTCAGGGGCATAGCTACTTTGGTATCTACAAAGGTGGAAAATCCCGCCGGATTGGGTTGCTTATTACTTTTGCTCTTCCTGTCAGTACGCTCCGAGTCGGTATCCCGTCCTCCTGGATGCGGCCTTCTGGGCGACCCCGGCGAATCGCCCCACTACCCGACTATTGACTTTCCTCACAACCACAGAGTTACATCGCATCGGCGACACCTTGCAATCTTGCGTAGCATAATCCGGGGTCATCCATCGTCTCCTCTTGGCCAAGGTCGACTCTCCCGGGACTATCGATGGCTCCTTTGGCAGGTCTCCTTTCATCGGCGCGTACCCATTGGATGATCAGCACCATAGCGCCCTCTCCAGGGGTTCCACGTGGAAGACTCGGGGTAGCAGATGGCCTTCTCACGTCCTATCTTTGTCCTGACGTAGTATCACCAGCGGGACCGGTTCCAGCGGCACACGCTGACATCTGTGGACTCTCATTTACCAACGCCACGGGCCGAGTTCAGGGTCCACTGCCGGTCCAGTCGATGGATTTCCCCCTGCATCCACAGAAGCATTGGGGACACAAATACTAGGCACATCGATACTCGGGTTAGCAACAAGACGTCCTATTCCGCGGCCGGGCCTGCCGACTGCGCAAAAATGTCAACGACACATTCCATCAACTCGGACGTGCGTCGTCGCCAGGCTGCGGGTCGGTGCCGTAAATGTTCCCAACAAAGATGTAAACGCCGTCCAAGTCAATATACTCCTGCGGCTTACATTGTTGCGTTCAGGTGAGCCACCATACCTAACATATTCTCAATATATTCAACACCAAGCTAGCCCGGCTGAGCTGAAACGATGGCGGCAACCGGGCGGAAGCATGAGCGGCTAGCAAACCACTGTTGAACTATCGATCAAAGTGGGCTGTCGTGTCATCTGATCTTGAGAGCTGAATGGCGTCGGCGAACGCCGGACAACTTGGGATCAGCTACGCCGGGCAACACCAATATTCAATACACGTGGTCCGTGGACCCAATGTCCTGTTCTTGGTCTTATCCAGTATTCAAGTAATTTCCGGATACCATGTTGGTGCGAGCCGGCCATGACGAAACACAACGGATATTCGGCAGATATCTATGTCTGTCTTGTTGTCTGAAATCAATAATGAGCAATACTCCGTACAGCACAGCCCGGTGTCCAATGTAACTGTGCCGTAAAGACTAATGGTGGAGGTGCTCACAGGTTCTCGCCCCACCCTGAAAGCCCAGGCCGTTAGGTAAGGTAAGATGCCATGATTCTGTGTTGTACGAGCCTGCGTCACGCGGTAACCATAGCAGCCATGAAGTAAGACAAGTAAAGGAAATTTGCCAAGACGCAGGTTCCATATCATCGACTTGACTTAATGGCGCGTGCTTGGCGTCAGCTTACACAGTAGACTAAACTTAGCCTCGGGTCATCAGAATATCAAGACTTCCGAGGGTCCCATAATTTTTAGTACTAGAGAATCTTTAAGCTGGAGCATGCATGGTCTAGCTTCTGGTTCTGTACAGGTACAGAGCTAAAGAGCCACCGTGTGGATGTCCGTTGGAGTGATATTCCCCAAATCCGGAGCCGGGTTGCGAGTTGTGAGTCCAGATGGGCTCAGGTTAAATCGACGGGCGTTGTGATTTTAGTAGATCCATGAAGCGGATATTCATGGGCTAGCGTTTACGTCAAACTGGAACTGGGTGAAGGATATGAATTCTGCGCGGTGTTGTAAATATCCAAGATCCTTGTTGGCACTGATCGCGGGATGGAGTGTGATGGGTGTTTTTTGTGTCAATCTTTGTTCTCTATATGAGAACTAATTATCCAAGTAGAGCTGTGGTTGATGGTCTTGTTTTCTAGTGCCGAGGCCGAATACAAGGTCTTATCTTGTCACCGATTTTACTTGCCACCAATAAGTCAACTATAGTGGCTCGGGCCGGGCTTGATATGTCTCATTCTCAAGTTGCATCATGTCCAGCAAGGATGTGTTGCCTGGTGTCTTAGGGGTACACCCTGTCAAGCGCAAGGTAGCACAAGGTGCGAGAGCACAAGCAAATGAAGCAGTTGAAAATAGCTCATCGGATCCGTACAAGTAGAACATGAAAAAGGGATGACTTCCGTAAAGCAGAGCCCGATATAACGGCAATCAGGGAGGTCAGGGGCCGAGAAGCAAAAACAATTCAAGAGAGACTACGATATGTTTTACCAGGTTTCCCTCCGCGTCTACCGACATCAGCGTCAATATGCCTAATACCGGACTCGGGGGTGCGGACACGGGACTTCCGTCCGGCTGCCGATTGGCGCGGATGGCGGACACGAATTATACGCGTCCCGGGCCGGCTGTTCTGATTGCTGGATTAACACCTCCGGCCCGGGATCCGGGATGTGCCAAGATGCCGGTACCTGAATCAATACACTCGGTGGATAAGCCGCGTGGTGAATAAAACATGGAAGCTCCGGCGCCAGGTCGCTCCCAAGGGCACCTCGTTCTCACTTGGCAGCGCCCATCCTAATAATCTCAGAATCAACATCACGATGAGGACGCGAGTCGTACTTCCTCTTGTCGGGCTACTTGGGGCCGGGGAGGCGAGCCCAACACTAGCAAAGCGTCTAGAGAACGGCGTCGGTCGAACGCCCGCACTGGGTTGGAATTCCTGGGCAAGTCCCACGTCGATACCGGACAGAATCCCGCTAATACGAATTCCCGCCCCAGAACCAAGCCCAATGCAACGCCGCTTCCGCCGCCGTGGTTCTGAGCACAGCAACCGCCTTCATCGACCTCGGCCTCCGTGATCTCGGCTACGTCTACCTCAACATCGACGACTGCTGGTCCTCCAAGTCGCGCAACGCCACGGGCTACCTCGTCGCCGACCCGAAGAAGTTCCCCAACGGCATGGACGGACTGGCCCGGCAGATCCACTCTATGGGCCTGAAGCTGGGACTATACGGCGACGCCGGGACGCTGACGTGCGCGGGCTACCCCGGGTCGTATGGCTACGAGCAAAAGGACGCCGACACGCTCGCTGCGTGGGGCGTCGACTACTGGAAGTTCGATAACTGCCTGACCGAGCAGCCGTATACCAACAAGGGCGTCACGTCGGACAAGTACTACCCCATCATGCGGGACGCACTGCTGAAGACGGGCAAAGATATCCTGTTCTCCATCTGCCAATGGGGGAGGGATAATGTCTGGACGTGGGCGGGCAGCGTGGGCAACTCGTGGCGCATGTCGGAGGATATCAAGAACAGCTGGAGCTCGGTGTCTAGCATAGCGGCGCGGGCGGCGGATCTCCATCAGTATTCTGGCCCCGGAGGATTCAACGATCTCGACATGATGGTACTGAGACCCTGTCCAGGTAAACCTCACATTCGTTAGCTTGCTAATAACAGGAGCAGGAACTTGGAAACGGGAAGCTTACCGACGCCGAGGAGCGGGCGCACTTTGGGCTCTGGGCAATAATGAAGTCGCCAATCATTATGGGAACCGACATGACCAAGTTAAAGGCCTCGACACTTAAGGTTATCAAGAATAAGGTAACGGGGGTGCCTTCGAGGTGGTGATCGAACCCAGGTGTGCTAACTCGATGTAGGGTCTTCTCGCAATCAACCAGGATCCCCTTGGGAAGGCAGCGACGACATTCACGCCGTCGGGCCAGGCGGCGCCAGTCAGCGGCAAGCTGTACAAGTACTTTGCGGGACCGCTCACGGATGGGGTTGTCGTGGGACTTGTTGCGGCCGACGGGGCCGAGAGTCTGACAGTCAACTTCAGCGATGTCCCGGGGCTAGTAAAGGGATCGTTCAGCTGGGTCGAGATGTATAGTGGTCGGAACGGGACGGGTGATTCAGTCTCGCAGAAGCTGGACGCACACGACATGGCTGTCTTCAAGGTCCAAGCCCTGGCTGGACTGTGAGCTAAGTAAAATTCGGGACCAACCTCAGTGGATGTCCATTTTCATGGAAGAAAAATATGTGCGGTGCTCAAGGAGGGCGTGTCCCAGCCATGCCCCGCAGTCACAATCCTTGGAAAATTCACAGCAAGACCGAGTCGCCGCCAGGTGTCAGCCGGCGGTATCTATCTGGCAGTGCAAGTTGTGTATGCCTATCCGCTGCTTTTGTGTGCAGAGCCTCAAGGCAGTATCGGTACTTGCATAGCTCCTACTTAGCCATCCGGTGATTTTCTTATCGACACAGAACAACTGGACATTGCTGCTGTACTCCCCCATGGGGTCCGGGAACCGGCAATCTTTCCGCGCGATTCGATTTCCCGATCTGGTCCCATCCAACGAATGACGCCCACGATTTCTCTGTCATCCCATCTCGAAACCACCATCTCCACACACGCCCACAAGAATCTGCGACAACGACAAAATCTGCAGAAAGTCGCGGTCCCCGGTGCTGGTTGGCTGAATAGACCGCCTGGATTCTGGCTGGGCCCCACCAACAGACAAGTTGTGAGGCGCAGCGGTCATCCCAACGGGCTGTGATTCCCTCTGCTACAACAAGGCTTGGCGATCGGTTACCTCTTGTGCAACGTCATAACCTCCCATCGGTAGCATTCCTTTCGGATACAGATGCCGAGCTACAGGTTCGAATCCTTTATTTCTCTCGCTCACCACACCTCGCTAACACGATCAGTTCTGATTTCTCCAGAATCCAAGAATCTTGACGCAAAAATGTCTCTCGAACAACGCATCGCCTCCGCGGCCGCCCAGAACAAGGCCCTCCTCCAAACCCTCTCGGAAACCGACCATGGCGGCCCCGCGCTCACCCAGCAACAGCATCTGATCGCCGACCTGCGCATGTCGCTGGCCGACTCCGACCGGCGCGTCGACTACATGGCCAAGCGCCGCCTCAAGGAATTCCACGACCATGAAAAGTACCGCGACTCGGTCCTGCGGCGCTTCGCATACAAAGCAACAGGGCGGGGCGGCCGCTTCGCCGAGCGCGCCGCCAAGGAGGAGAAGGAATACTTCGCCGCGTTGCAGGTCGAGCAGCAGGACCAGGCTATGAACCGTGAGATCCGCGCCAAGCTCGCCGACGCGTGCCGGGTCGCCGACGAGCTCAAGGACCTTGCGGCCAAGCACGACGCCGCGCAGCAGGAGCTCGACAAGCTGTACGAGGGCATCTTCGGCGGCGAGACGCCCGGCATGCCCGAGGAGGACGAGAAGGAGCGGGTCGTCGCGGCCGCGCGCGCACAGTATCTCTCGGCGCGCGAGAAGGCCGAGGCCGAGGCCGTCGCCGTGAGGCTGCTCGGCGAGGCCCAACGAAAAATGCGCGGCGCGCTGGCGAGCATGGACGAGGCGCTGTCGGCCTCGCGATTCGACATGTTCTCGAGCGGCGCCTTCGCCGACGTCATGGAGCGCAACGCGCTGCACCGCGCGCAGAACGAGGTCATGGCCGCGCGCATGTCGGCCATGCAGGCGCAGCGTATGAGCCCGCTCGTGGGCGACATGCCGCACGTCGATATCGAGCAGGGCCATCTCATGAGCGATGTGTTTTTCGACAACATCTTCACCGACATGGCATTCCACGAGAAGATCAAGGACTCGGAGGCGCGCGTTGCCCAGGCGGCGCGGTATCTGGATGGGATGGCGGCCGCGGCGAAGCAGAGACAGAATGAGATGGACGGGCTTATGCGGATGAAGGAGACGGATCTGCAGAAGGCGAGGGCTGCGCTGCAGAAGGAGAGGGAGAAGGCTTTTGAAAAGGTTTCTGCTTCCAGCGCTTGATTGGCTCGGTATTTGATTCTGAATTTCGGTGTTAGGGGTGGTATGTCACGATAGATGATTTCCAGCGTTCTCAGGGACGAGAATGAGCATTGTCTTCTACTTTGCGTTATCTACGTGCAAACTCTCCAACTTGATCGGCGTGATGTAAGCTACTTTCACACAAGAATCGGCTTCAGCTTCTCGACCGTATCCAGCACCGTATCCTTCCACGGAATAAAGCCCTGTCCCGTCGCCTCCACCGTCTTGCTCGTGTCAAACACAACCTTCTTCGCGAAGCTGTAATCCGGGCTATACCCCTCGCCCGGCGTGCCCTCTTGAATAATTCCCTTACGATCCGGGTACGCCTCCCGGAGGATATCAGCCACGGCCTGCGGCGGCGACAGGTGCGCCGACGCCAGGAATCGATGCCCGTCAGCTTTGTCGGGGTGCTCGACGCCGAACACGACGATGCGCGCAACATCGCGGATGTCGACGTGCGCGTTGTACGCGCCCGGGATGCCGGCCTCGGCGAGCGGCCTGCCGAGGTACACGTCCGGCACGAGGCGGTTGGTAATATTAATACCGTCGTACGACGGCGGCACCACGAGCGGCGGGCCGGCTACAAAGCTCGGGTTTACGGCCGTCATCGTGAACGAAGGGTTGTGGGCGTCGCGGAACTGCCAGAAGGCTTTCTCGGCCGCCGCCTTGCTGCCGTTGTAGATGTGGCGGCTGGGCGTCTGTTTGCCTAGCCGCGCGATCACCTCGGCCGACTGCTCGTTCCAGTCGGCGTCGGTGTAGGTGTAGTCCTCGGCGCGCTCGGGCGTGAGTACCGCTGCGACGGAGGACATGATCACGACGGACTTGACGGCGGGTTCTGTCAGCGCGGATTCGAGCACGCGCTGGGTGCCGTGGATGGCGCCTTTGAGGACTGGCTCAGGGTCGGTGAAGTTGAGGGCTACGGGCGCTGCTAGGTGGGCGACGGCTGTAACGCCTGGTTTTGTTTACTTGGCGTCAGCGACTTGTGGGGATTTGTTGGAGATTGAATAAGAGACTAACCCTTAATGGCCTCGTCGAATGCTCCGGCTGTGGTTATGTCGGGCACCGTCACGAATTCGAGGCGGTCGGCATACTCGGAGAGCGCATCGGCAATCTCCTTGGTCGAGTTGAGCGATCGCACTGTGCCGCGGACGGCATAGCCGGCTTGGAGGAGGGCTTCGACTGTGCGGGCGGCGATGTAGCCGTTGGCGCCTGTGACGAGGACGAGTCCCTTGGTCATGATGGGCGTGTAAGTGATGATGAGGATTGTTGGTGACTATTTCCGTGAAATGTTTTAACTTTCTCACTGGAGATGCCTCCCAAGTTGTCATCGGGCCCTCATGGAGGATATATATATTCTTCCTCTCCCCTCATCACGCAATACGTTATGCATCCTGATAGAGCGGAATTCCGTCAAACCGCTGGATGGTTTCGGAGATGATTACAAAGACCCAAGCGTCGTGTCCTCTTGGTATCGGCGATAATAGATGACAAAGGACGCTGGTGGTGCTGCTCAGGGTCTCCGCGGCGACCCTTGCCGGCCGAGTTGCTGCCGTAAATAGGCGATTACTGATCCTCTTGCGGCCAGTCCGAGCCCACCATTGGGCGGCCGAGACTCCGGCTTATTAACCACGGCGGCGCCCGTGTCCCACCGGGTTTCACGACATCATCTCGCATTTGCGAGCCTCGTTGGCCAGTACCTCAGCCACGGGTGTTGCCGGCGGATTCAGGATGCAGATTCGGATTCGGGATGCAGATTCAGGCTATGGAATGGGACCCTCGAATCCGTACGGACGCAAGTCGCACGAAATTGCATGATACTGCTGCATGTTCATATGCTTGTCGGTCTTGGAACTAGCAGAGCCAAGAGTTTCTTTTCCACAAGGTGTGGGACCCTGATTCCGGCTGGTCATAGTCTGCATCTTTCCTGTTGACTACCTGGATGAGGTCCTTAGTCACCGTCCTTTTGAAATTGCGGTTCCTCAACGGTTTGCGCTGATAACGAGAATAGTCCATGTCCAAGGGTCAAGGACACACCCCTGAGCATCTGTTAGCTGAAGTGACGCGGGATCGTCCCTGAATAACTGTATCGTAGGTAATAGTTCTCCTGCGAAAGCTGCTGCCCCAGCGGTCATAATAACGCATCTCAATTCGGCTGTCCGCCCTCTACCGTGGGTCCGAAGTTCTGATTCCGAACCATGTACTCATGCCGCAATGGCCTGTCTTGTCGTGGAATATTACCAAGTCAACATTCGGCATATCACAGACCCAAGAGCAAGCAAGCAATCTGCCACAGCCTGTCGGAAGCCTTTTGTGAACATGGCAGATGTGCTGTTCCTGGGCGCGTATACCCCCGTATTGGTAAGCTCAACTCGCGCCGGAGCAGGTCCGACGGAATCAAGAACGTGCCGCGTCACCCCGACGGAGCCAAGGCGAGCAAGCCAACACCCGTGCTGCTCTTGATCTGTCCGACAAACCTGCGCACGACGTCGAGAGCTTTGTCCGAGAGCATGTCGTCATGGGGGTCCAGCTGGCCCAGGTCCATGGGTCCCTTGCGATCGCCGTCCAGTTCGTACAGATGACCGCTTCTCTGGGACTTGACGAAACAGACGTAATGAAAATCAACTTCGTCCTCGGGATTAGCGGGGACTTCTGAGTCGCCTTGCAGTGCGAATTCGTTGTAAATTGATTCGAGTTCCTCGTCGCCTTCCAGCACTGATGCACGTTCTGTCGGTTTCAGAGACGCACAGGCATCCAACAGTCGGCGGAGATGGGAGTCGGCAGCTTTGCGTGAACGTCAGAGAGGAAAGAAATGCGGGCGATTTCTAGAGAATAGTACCCACCGATAAAGTCCTGCACAACGCCGTTGCTTACGGCATGCAGGATGGCATATAGTCCACAGGCATTGTTGATCGTCTGCTTGTACCAAATGACGTTCTCCTCGTCCCCAGACCCGGTATACTCCACAACTCCTCTGTCCTTTTCTGCAAGCTGGGCATAGTAGTCAGCGGGTGTTGGAAAAACGAGAATCAGGGCGAGCGTCGGCCGCGGGATCAGGGCGAGGAGTTCAGCATCGTCGAGGGAGAGAACGTCATGGAATTGCAGGGCTCCAGAGAGACCAAGTGCGTGGGCTAGTTCAGTGAAAAGAGCAGGGTTCGATTCGATAGGCGTAAAGTGCTTTTGGTACAGCATTGTGTGTTGTCTGATTGTTCCAACAAAAGGGGTTGAGTCAGCTTCCGTCGCACAGTCTGGAAGCAAACTGCTCGCAGAGATACGCGAGTTGACCCCGGCGAAGGCTCCCCTCATCGGGCCGACAGAAGGGCAAGCTCCGCTTCCGCCAACCAGAGACAGACATCCTTGACCGAATCACAGGGCATTGGCTGGAAAGCGGGGTTGAAGACTCTTCCATATGCCAGCAGCTCTAACCTAACTCACGCTACGTTTTCTATCCGACTTATCGACAGAAAACTGCATTTACAGCCGAGTCTTAGGTGCCTTCCCACCCCTTCCACCGAAACCCCATCCGATCTGATTCGCAACGTGGATCTGCACGTCGAGTTCATCGGCCCAAGCCCACACCAGCCCCGGATTTTTCTGAAACGGACGCCCGGCCATGACTGCGTCGAGCGGCTCGTCATCGGCGTTTTTTCCGCCCTCAAGCAGCTCCTGGGCCAGCTTGCCAGTCGTGATGCTCCCCACCGTCGAGACTAGCATCTTGTCGCCAACCGCCTTCTTGATCTTCTTGGCAAACGGCGCCTGGTACCCCGGACCGCTTTTGATGACCTGCTTTGGATGGTTTCCACCGCTAGAAACGTCGATCAGGTCGACACCTCGCTCGGCAAGCAACTGGGCTAGCTTGGCGCTCTGGTCAACGGTCCAGCTTTCCTGGTCCTCGAGCCAATCGGTCGCGCTGATACGAAGGAACAGGGGCATATCTTTGGGGATGGTGGCACGGACAAGCTCAACAATTTCGAGCGTCAAACGCACGCGGTTCTCGAAACTGCCGCCGTACTGATCTTTCCGCTGATTGCTAACCGGCGACACGAAGTTGTGCAGGAGATAGCCGTGAGCGTTGTGAATCTCGATGATATCGAACCCAGCTGTCACGGCGCGTCGGGTAGCAGCAACGAAGTCGCGCTTCAGCTCCTCGATTTGGTCCAAGGTCATCTCCTTCGGTTTTGGGAAATGCTCGTTATACGGGATTGCACTCGGCGCTATAACATCATCTGGCCAGCCGCCAACTGCTTCTGAAGCCGTAGCCCCACTGGATAGCCAGGGAGCCACCGTGGAGGCCTTTCTGCCGGCGTGGGCAAGCTGGATGCCGATCTTTTGCCCCTGAGAATGAGCAAAGTCCACATGCTTCTTCAAGGCAGTGATATGCGCATCCAGCCAGATGCCAGAGTCCTCGGGGGTGATGCGTCCCCGTGCCTGGACCGCTGTAGCTTCCACAAAGGTCAAACCAGGCTGTTCGGTCAATTCCGTCAGCACGAATCTCGCCAGTAACAAATGTAGAAAAACTTACACCTCTTTGGATTATGCCACCCAGATGGGTGACATGCCATGGCGCGTGGAATCCGTCAAGAGCGCTGTACTGGCACAAGGGACTCAGCAGGATGCGGTTCTGCAGCTGGACTCCTCGGATCTTCAAAGGCGTAAACAACTTCGGGATGGGCTTTCCATCTGGCTGGGGATCGACCGCTGTACCGGATGGAGGGCGTTGCGCTGGCGTGTAAAACGGGACGCCTTCAGCACCGTCGTTGTAGATGTCTTGCTCCTTATTACCGTCCTGGGCGGGACGAACCCCCTGGGTGCGGGTGAGCTGGAACATGGTCGTTGTGCTGTTGCCTCTTTTGGGGTTACTGGTGCACAGTTTCCGAGGTCGAATGAGCGTGCGCAGTTGACGATATATACACGACGGGTTTAAAACCGGAACAACTACACGCCTGGCTCTTATTAATGAATCATGAATCTGTCAATTGGCCCACTCCGCCGAGATAGGCGAACCGGCGTCATTCCTCCACCCCTCGCGGCGGAGCGGTGCAACTTGAATATTCATAACGTCCACGAGAATTACGTCATCCTTTGTGAGCGGGGGAGATCTTTATCCCGTCGATATCGGAACTTGCATTTGGTATTTGACCTTGGAGCCTTTCTTGGATCCAGGGGAAAGCGCTACGGCGGAGTCTAGAGTAAGTGCCGGAGATTCTTATTTTTGTAAGCGTGATACATTTCTGTTTCGAGTCATGGAACTTGCCGAGCGCTCACGGTCTGGACTGTTTGGGCTCTCTGGATTTACAATCGAGCTCGCCCCTTTTTACCCGTTGCCTTATCGCGAACCCGCGAGGGGTCCTGCTTGGGGCAATATACATCAGACCCCGGCCTTTAGAACGTTTCCAAACTAGGGTTCCGAAATTTCAATTCATGATGGATTTTTTCGAAATTTCAAATTTTTCATTTCCCAGCCAGTGAAATGGAAATTTCACGCACCTCACTAGCAGTGCCAGGGTTCTCTATAGATTACGTCATTTTTCAATCGGGATTCCAGAATTTAGGGTTAGGAGTGGTCAGGGTTAGGGTCTCCTGACAGGACCCCGGACAAAATTCCCCTATTATCAAGGCCAAATCAGGAAAAAATGGTGGGGCGCATTTCACCGGGATTTCAGCCCCAGAAATTTCATTTTCAATTTCACCAAAATGCGTGAAAAGTGAAATTTCACTTTTTCAATTTCGGAACACTTCCAGTCTGGCCGAAATAGGTCATATTCCATTAACCACGTTCGGAATGTCGTGAGGACTCTTTTTTGGGCTCTGGCTCCGCATCTGGTCCAGATGGGAAAACGCGGAGGAAAGTCTGGAAAAAAAGTCTAACATTAAAGAAAACAAACCGCAGTGATGATCCGATGGATTGGAATGCATTTCTTACTCTCAAGGTACGGAATACGTCGGGCTCATCATGGGCTCTGCAATATTTGCCCGGTTTGTTGCGCTGCTGCTTGTCCTCGCCAGTACCCCACGCGCAGTGGCATCTCCACTCTCTCGAATCTTCGGTCGTGATGCGAACCCCGCCGTCCTGACACCCACCGAAATCACCATCAACTCGGCCGCCAACTCGGGCAGCGGCTGTCCTCGCCGGACTGTATCGGTCGAGATAAGCACCGACCGCACGGCCGTGACGCTCGGCTTCGACGAGTTCCAGACGTATATCGGGAAGCGATTCGCAGCGTCGGACCGCGACAAGAACTGCCAGATCCGCCTGAACCTGTTGTACCCCGGCGGCTACACGTTCGCCGTTCTCGAAGCTACGTACCACGGCTACGCGCAGCTCGACGCTGCTGTCAACGGATCCTTCAGCACAAGCTACTCTTTTCCCGGGCAGAAGGCGGCGGACAACGCAAAATCAGAGAGCGACGAAAGCACCACGCAAGCTACCATCAAGGGTGGGGGCCAATTTGCCACTGGCGCGGTGTACACCGAGACGAACCAGGTGTCCGTGTCCGCGAGGGTGCGCGCGCCGTGTGGGAGGAATGCAACGATGCTCATAAGGACGAGGGTCAACCTTACTGCGAGTGATCCAGATGCCGAGGGGACGCTGACAGGAGATGATGCTACTTTTGCGTTCACGCAGCAGATGCACATCGCTTGGGAAACGTGTACGTGATCCCGCACCTCGTTAGTGTGTCAATCGACACGGAGGCGTTGCGTTCTCCGGGATCCCATACCCTCTAGTCTCTGGGCAGCTTTGAAGAGAGTCTTGAGCGAGTAATAACTACCATCTTGCACAAAAAACTTATAATAGGGCCCGAGACGAACCGAGAACCCCTTGTTTATGGTAGATAAGAATCGAGCTTCGCCTGGGAAAAAATCCGGTAGTAGGGGATTTCCAGCAATGGCCGTTTCATTCCTTCGCGCAGCCAAATCCCAAATGATGCAGGGTGATAACGCCGGGAGAAAAGCCCATCTCGTGACGTAGTGCCGAGATCGCCGGATCTCGGCAATCATCTGGTGGATGGACATCAAACGGGAACGGTGTCGCATGTGTTGCCGCCATTGATGTAACCCCGCCGAGCTTGTTTGACCCGCGCTGCCGTCCGGAGAGAGGCTTGGCATCAACAACCCTGCTTGGCATCCGGATGCTTCCAGGGGTGCATTTGACAAGCGACGATATGCCTGCGACCGTCTCATTCCTTAGCCTCCAAGCAGTCGAGAGATCAGCATAGAGCTAGATCGTAACCATCCGCATCCCAGGGTGCCAGGAGGCATCAGCCGCCAATACTTGTCTCGTCCCATCTCGTCCCCTGGGACCCCATACCCATCAAGGTCTGATCAACATGCTACGCGAGATCCAGATCTATTGCTGGTGTCCCCACGTCGTTCCCGGTGCGTACATCGGGCGGTTCGCGAGGTGGGGGCAGAAAGGTCGAGGCTTATAAGCCAGAGCTACCATGAGAGTTTCCCAACCTGGATTTCTCTCTTCAGCAGCCAACCGTGAGCAAATTCCATTCTTTCAGAGTTGATCTCTTGACACAAGTTCTGTGAACTTTGCATTCTTTACTACACCGCAAGCCGGTCTTTACCACATCACTCATCTTCATAATGTACGCCAAGACGCTCCTCCTTGCTCTCTTTGCGGCCGCGACCGCCTCGGCCGCTGTCATCGACACCCGCCAGGCCCAGAAAGCCGACTTTGGCCTCTGCAACCCTTCCATCTCGTTCGAGGAGGGCCGCCCCGGTCGCAAGGCCGATGAGGGAACCTTCCTTCCCGTCGATCCTCTCGTTGCCAAGGGCCAACAAGATGCCTTGAACCCCAACATCATCACCAACCGCGTCTGCGACCAGCTCACCAACGTCTGCAACGCCAACGACGCCGCCAAGGCTGCCTGTCTCTCCGCAAAAGCTGTTGTCGCTGGTCTCGGGACCAAGGACGCCTCGACGGCGGACGCCTTTAACAAGGCTCTCGGGTTTTAGAGTCTCACGGTCAATGTAATGCAACAAGCTCAATAGAAGACGACTCTGGTATTGATTGGGATGGCGTCCGTAACCTTATACGGGGGATACCTCCAAGATACCCAGCTAGTCAACGGACGGATTGATAGGTCACTTGCAATTATCAAGGGATGCGAGGGCAATCTCGAGGGCACTCTGTCACTACTACAACGCCACAGTTTCTCAATAGCTCCTTCGCACGGAATAGCTTGCATAATTCAACATACCCCCCACGAGAATTCGTTTTCCTTGCGTGATTCCCGTCTCTCTTTCCAACTGCAATTACTCGCGTGATTCATTGTCCAAAGCTAGAAGTCGGGTCACAACCTCGCGGCTTCCGTCTCTCTCTGCAGGGCAGATGGCATGATTTGCTTGTGTCTCTGGCAAACGGAGCAGGAGCATCACTAATGATCAGGGTAAGAGCTCCACAATCTCCTCGGGCTTGACGACGGCGCTGATCTTCCCGTTCGTTGAGACTCGTTGGAGAAGGCACGAGAATGCATCCAGTCATAGGCCTCGAGAACCTTGCAGGGCAATGGTCAGCGCCTTCCCTCTACATTTTCAAGACTGAAGTTCTGGAAGGACTCGTCATGAATGTCCCTCCTTAAGAACTCAAACCTTCAACGCCTCCAAATTTTGTTGCTGTCGCTCCCGGTGAACTGCAGTCTTGGACGTCCCTGTTTTCGTCTCTGTCTATTCGTCCTGATTTTCTCTGTTCTTTTGCTCGAAACTTTACACGCCTTTCGACCTAATCTCTTGCACAAATCCAATCGAAATGCTTCCTCGCTGCGTTTTGGTCGCTTGGGCCGCCCTCGCTACGGCAAGCTATGGGCTGAACATCCTGATGACGGTAGGTCTCCATCCTGGCTCGAGTTGAGGTGTCGGGACTCAGCTGATCTGTGACAGAACGAAGATGGATTCGCTGCAGCCAACATCCGAGAGCTCTACAAGCAGTTGACGGGACTCGGCCACAACTGCTACATCGTCGCTCCCGCAACGGATCAATCCACAGACCCGAGTCGGACACTCTTCAGCACTGATTCGAAGCTGACTACCGATAGCGAGTGGGGTAAGACTACCTTGTCGATGCTTTATTTCCTTGCTAACCGACTGCTTCCAGACATTCTCAAGGCCGGGGCTCCCGCGATTGGCACCGATCCCCAAGACGACCACATCTGGTACTACAACGGCACGCCGGCCGCGCAGGTTTTGGTTGCATTGGACTATGTCCTTCCCAACTTTGCCAAGTTTCAGGTGCCCGACCTTGTCATCTCCGGACCGAACTCGGGCTGGACTCTCGGTCCGTTTGTCTACACATTGGCTGGTTCCATCGGCGCCACAATCGCAGCCATGGAGCGTGGCATTCCCGCGATCTCTCTGTCTAGTGGCAACACAGACTCCATTCCTTTCACCTGGGTCAATGCCAGCACTAAAGTCGGTCTCGACGACCCAGCTACCATCACTGCTCGGCTTGCTACCAGTCTTATCCAAGCCATGGTCGACAAGGCAAAGGGCTCGCCCATTCTCCCGCGGGGCTACGGAGTCAGCGTCAACATGCCCTTTATCACATCATACTCAAGCGACAAGTGTACCAACCCTCCTTTTATCCTGACACGGATGGCGCCAAGCACTAGCGACAGGGCTGTCTACGACAAGACGACTGGCCTCTTCCACTCCTCGCCTGATGCGTCGGCAACATCCGAGAATTCCCATGGAGATGACCTACCTGCGGAGCGAGACGTTGTTGCTTCTTCCTGCATGAGCTCAGTCACGGTATTTGCACTCGAGTTTGACCCGTCCTTCCATGGCATGTGTGTCAACATCAGCGATGTCACTGCACTGGTTCCTCTTATTGTACAAGTCAACGGATCTATAGTTCCCGATGGCCCTGGAAATGGCACAGTTGTTGTTGTTGGGAACTCATCACAGCCTTCGAAACCGGATGGAGACGCGCCAGCCCCGCCGCCCATGACGACAATTACCGGGATGGGAGCGAAGACGCAGATGTCTTTGAGTGCCTTGCTTCTTGGTGCTGGAGTGGTGGCTGCCTTGCTTTAAGTCTAGATATCGGTCAAGGGAGGAGGATTTTTGGCGATTTTTGGTGTGGATCTCCGATGTATCATCATGGCGATGGGCCGCGAAGTGAAGAAGCATGACTCAGGCCTCTAATGTCCGGATGGACCAAGATTTAGACAAGCTGAAAGAGTTTATAACCAATCATTTTGCTAGTACCTCGTCTGCCGCTTGCCGGATTGTAACTTTGACCACAGTCTGTCTTGTAATGACGAGTGAACTTTGCAGTTCAAGGTCACTGGAATGTAAGTGGAAGGATTTTTCCTTTTTGAGTTTGATGAGTTCTTTGTATGCTGCTAGGATTCATCCTACGGGATTGTAGAAGGTTTTGATGTCACCCCACCCTGTGAGACCGGTGAAACACTCCAGGAATAGATCCGAGTGGGCCTGGACGCCGAACATAAAATCCGGGGATCCCACGCAGTTGAATAACGGAGACTTGTTATCCCGCAACCCAACTTCAAAGCAGACTCATCGCCAAGCATGGAGCAACCCGCCCTCTTGACCCGAGAACCGGGATCAACCACAACCACAACCAACCCTAACAATGACCCGCCGACTACCCGTCCCGCCGATACTATCAAGATTACCATCCCCGATCCCTCGGCAGCAAACGACGCGGCGCTGGTGAAGCATATCGTCGACCTCGTCAACACGGTCTATACCGCGGCCGAGGCGGGCCTTTTTGGAGAGGGGTATCGGCGTACACACGAGGATGAGATTCGTCGGTTCCTTGGTGATGGGGAACTCGTTCTTGCTCTTGCTTCTTTAGGTTCTTTTGATGGTACCATTGAAGATGAGGTGGTGGGGTGTATCCGGTTACGGTTTAGTAAAGAGGATGGTGTGGGTGTGGGTGAATTCGGGATGTTAGTCTGTCACCCTGCGTTTCGGGGGCAAGGGCTGGGGAGGAGGTTGGTTTCTTTTGTGGAGGGGGTTTGTAGGGATAGAACTAGGGGGGACGTTAGGAGGGTGAGGTGTGAGTTGCTTGTTTCGGTCGAGTTCGAGCATGAGGTCAAGAGGTGGTTGCAGGGCTGGTATGAGCGGTTGGGGTATCGCGTTGTGAGGAGGGTGGACTTTGGGGGGGAGTATCCTGGCTTGGCTGGGCATTTGATTACCAAGGCTGAGTTGAGGATTTTTGAGAAGGTGCTGGGGTGAGGAGGGAGGGTGGGTATGGGGTATTGAATCGGACAGAGGGGATGGGTACATGTTGAAGAGAAGGGCGGAGGCGTTCATCACAACAGTAGAATTGTCGGTTTATTCCCCGAATGTTTGAGGACATGCCATTGCCCATTGTCATGCTGCGACCTCCACTCAGGTATATGTACAAATTGATGTCCCCCTCTATAGCAATGCCATCCTCCTCTTGTGACATTGTCAATGGTGATCTCTACAAAAACGCCACCCCCATGTTTACGCCCATCCTAACTCACTCATCCCTAACCTTCTGGGGACTCCGCTTCGATTCTGCCGTAGGCGAGTTGCTATAGATCTTGGTGTCGCGCGGGTCATTGTCGATCCGGGTGTCAGGATCGCGCGCCCGCGCCCCGCCCTGGCCCGCCACGCTCTGCAGCGCCTCCGACATGCCCGGCCGCGTGTCGCCCTCGGCCCGCTGGCGCGGTTGGTTCCGCCCACCCGCCGTGGTGTAGTAGATGCCTGCGCCGACGGCGGCGGTGCCGATGATAGGGACGGCGCGGGAGCGGAGCAGGGACGACATCCTTTTTTTCTCGGTAGGCTTACTTTGGCGGAGGTGCCGGTGGGTGGATGGTTGGGAATGGTTTGGTCGACAAGCTTTGCTTCGGGCGACTTTCCGACGGGGATCGGTATGACGTGGGCCGTGGGAGAGATTTATTTTTTGATGATCTGGAGGTCTAGGAAACTAGTATACCTCCATTCAAGCTGAAGGCGGCGCGTATTTAAAGTCGGGTGTTGGGATGTTGTGGGGTGATGGCATCAGGGGGTAATGATGACGTCAGGAGCGCTGCGAGGAGATGTTACCGCAGCGATGATCAGGGCCCCAGGACGCCCAGACTCCATCCATGATGGCCATTTTGGTATCAGTCGAGGGCAGAGGTATGTTGGTGAGTTCGGTGAAGGCCTCGGACCGGTTTTGCAAGGCACGCTGGTCCTCCGTAGTGTCCACATGGTCGTTTGTCTGTAACATACTGAGTGCGGAGAACAGAACCAGAACGTTGCGTTCTTGCCAGAAGACTTGTTTGTTGATCAATAAGAACCGTATCTGTATTTGACAGCTTATCAGACAGGTTCACGGTTGTCGAGCTTGTGCTCAATGGTGACCTCCGCATCTGATCACCACCATCACCTTGACCTGCACCCGTCACGCACCAGCCACTGACGCCTAAACCGTTGTTGGTGTGTTCGCGGATTATGTCGAATTTGTCCGCCCCAATTCACCATGTAGCAGTGCGTCCAGACTCTGAGAACCGGTTCCGACTCACAAGCTGACTGGTTATTTCCAATGGCTTGCTTCCTGTGGAGCTTAGACTTTGCTGACCGGGGCGCGCTGACACATCCTCAGGCCCGACATCTGGCAGCGCCAACGGTTTCGATGTGTCCTCGAGGTCACGAAGCAGACTTTCCAGATCCCTGGCATGAGGATGCTCCCGTGTGATTCGCTTATCCGCCCGCTCCAGGCCAGCTTGACAGGTATCGATCGCCTTCTGGCGCGATCCTTTGAGGACGTAAAGTCTCGCGAGTCTCCAGAGCGCATACACGCAATCGGGGTGATCGGAGCCTCGAGCCTTCTCAGCTCTGGCAATAATCTCCCCACAAAGCTTCTCGGCCTCATCGAGCCGATCTGTCCGGGCGTAGATCTGGGCCAGCAATCCACGAGCCATAAGAACCCCAAGATGATCGTCCGATAAGCTTCTAAGCGCCGCTTCGATGCCCCACGTCAGTGTTACCTCGGCCTCGCTCAGCAGCCCAAGCTCGACATCGACCTTGGCGAGGTAGCAAAGAGCCCACAACGTCCATGGGTGCTCTTTCCCCAGCTGCCGTTGACGCTGTCCGAATACCTCTGTTATTGCCTTCTTTGCCTCCTCCCGCTGGCCGAGATCCAGGAGGGCCATGGCCATGTTAGATTTTGTTTCGAGCGTTTGCGGATGCGTATCACCCAGCGCTTTGGTCCTTGCATAGAGTACAAATCGGTGCGCCTCAAGGCTCTCTTCAAATCGACGCCACGAGCCCAACGTGACACCCAGCTGATCAAGCGTCGCCAACGTCTCCGGGTGTGTTTCTCCCAGCGTGTCTCTCATGGTTGACCAAGTAGCCTGTTGTAGGTCCAGAGCCTCTTGGTGGTGCCCGTGAAGCCAAAGCGCGCTCGCAAGCTTGGCCTGGGCTTGAAGAGTCCGTTCATCGTTTGGACCGTACAGCTGAGAACGTGTATCGACGACGGACCGCAAAAGATCAATGGCCTCGTTTAGCCGGACAAGACCCCAGTAGACACCCGCCAAGCCAAGTGTTGCCGCTACTGTTCTTTCGTCCCGCTCTCCCACCATCTTGGTGAGCATCGACCTGACAATGTCAAGGTGGGCTGCAGCTTCCTTGAAATGCCCTCTCTCGGCAAACACCCAGCCAAACTTGGCATGCATCTGAACCCGGTGGCGCAGAATGAGAAGCCATGTTGGCTGGAGTGCTGCGGCAACTTGCAACCGTAGTTTTGAGACAGAGCAAACATCATTCGAAATCGGATTTCCAGCAATTTTCAGGCAAGCATCCAGGTGTGGTACCAAATCCCTGTGGAAGTCGCCATCGGTTTCCGTGCTGCTGTCCGGTGGGAGTGACACTGACTCGGCAAGTGTGTTGAGAGCAACCGCGGCCCAGAGGGGGCCCTCGGCCGTGTTGAGGCTATCTCGGGCCCAGGAGTGGATGAGAGGGTGCAGCGAGATGTACTTCCCGTCCGAGCGGATAAAGGAAAGGGACTGCAGTTCGGCGATTGCAAAGTTCACGCGGTGTTTCTCAATCCCGCCCCCGGTGCCCTTGAGAAAGGCTGGCAAAGGCCGAGGGGGTTCGAGCCGTTCGAACAGGAGTTGCAGCAGTGTACGATGCTTTGGTCGCGACGCTTTTTCCCTCTCCCTGCTCGCAGCAGCCCGGTAGAAGATTTCGAGAGGGATGCGTTCGAAGTGGAAGAAGGCAATAATCTTCAACAGTTCGGCTGCATCTTGGCTCTCAAGTGTGACCTGTTTCATTAGGTGGCTCAGTGAGACGTCAAATGTCGAGTAAACGGTTACGACGGCATCATTGACCGTTTTAATCCGAAGCTCTGCCTTAGCTCGCAAGGTTTCCCGCGCATCTGAGAGAACGGTGAGATAGTTTCCGAGATCGCAAGCGCCCTTGTAAACACAGGTGCCGGCTTGGATAAGGGCGAGGGCGAGGTAGCCTAGGGCTTGGGCAATTTTGCTGCCCAACTCAGTGATCGAGACGTTCCATGGATGAGGAATGTGCGCCTTGGTAAAGAGTAGTTGCAAGGCTTCTGCTTCTGTAAGCCCCTTCAGTTCGAGGTGTCCCAGTGTTCCCTCGCTCCGAAAGTCGCGCACCCTCGTTGTGACTAGGATGTGTGCAGCCCCCCCTTGAGGAAACAGGTTTGTTAGGTTCAGTGAAGGGTCATCGGCGTTGTCGATGATGAGCAGCCAGGGTTCTTCCTGCTGGGACAAGAAATGCTTCCCTGCACTCTCCGTGGGCTCCAGGCCGGCAAGTCTTCCGAGATCGCAATACGACTCCTTGATGGTCTCTGGTGATGACGCGCGGATCGTGAAAACAGCGGTATACCTAGTGACGTTAGCTTATACTGGGCCACTATGGATGCCAGGGTGACGTTACTCATGCCTATAATCCGTGGCAAACTTGCAGCAGAGCTCGGTTTTACCAGACCCACCCATGCCAAAAACAACAAACGACTTTCGGCTACGTGCAGTGCTCTGGCGTCCACCCGGGAAGAAAGCCGCATGAAGTTGGCGCAACAAGTCCTCACGACCAACGAATTCAGGTGTGGTTTCCCTGGGGATGTGGAAGTGATGGTGTCCACGGGGTCGAAATCCGGGGCTCTGAAACGGTTCTTCCAAGTGGACATCAAAGCCGAAACCGCCAATCTCTTCAGCCTCTCCTCTCCTCAGCTCCTGTAACCTTCTCTCCGCCTGCTTCCATCGACGTGATATAATCCCCGGGGCTTTGTCGCAGTAAGTTGCAAGAGCAGCAAGAGCGGTGCGGTAGCCCGACGAATCTCGCGACTTGAACTTGGTCATGTTGAGATGGTTGGCATAAATGGCGGCAGCTTCGGTATTGTCGTGCTTCGGGGCCGCAGACCGTGGCTCAACAAGGAAATCCATTCGGCCGCCTAGCTGGGTGCGGAGCTGTTCCCAGAAGAAGAACAAGTTGAAGTGTCTGATGAGTGGCATGAAGTCATTGTCAACCATGCGGGGCATCTGAACGGCGTCCCTGTCTGCAGACCGAGAGGCCACTCCAGGAGGGATGCCTGGGCGACATGTTCTCGTGCGCACGGCTTCGAAGTCAAGCCAGTTGGACCTGGAAATTTCCCCATGCGGCGTGCCGAAGAAGACAATGGCAAAGGTGGATATAAACTGGTCCCAAAGATGGTCAACCTTGGGGGCCGTTCGGGTGGACGAGTAGACCAAGCTCTTCTTGACCAAGACTCCTCCAAGACCGTGGCATATGAAGATGATGGGACGCCGCAGGGACCCCGCCAGCTGCCTGTTCGCCCTGAGTTCCTGCACGAGGGACTCGGCCATGCGCTGTATCGTTTCTGAAGCGTCGCTCGCGAAAAGCGCAGAGGCAGAGCAGTCGTAACCGTACGTCAGGATGCGCGCGACGCGAATATCTTCGTGCAGAAAGTCGCGAAGCCAGTTGCTGCCGGTTTGGGGATCCGTCCAGGCGTCGATTGAGTTTTGGTGGACATCGTGGACGGCAACAATGCTGGATAACACCACAGTCAGTGGTTTGGCAATGGTACAGATGCAAAGAAGTCGTACTCAACGAGCCTGTCATCCGGCACCGTCCCGGGCGGGATGTCGTGGAGACAACAGAAACCGAGAGGCATCCTCAAGCAGAGGGAACATCGCTGTCCATCGGCAGCGATTCATGGGAGCATCCGCGCGGTGGTGTTTTGGGGGTCGCGTATTTTGGACCGCGCACCAGCATGTGGCAGGCAACTGGAAAGAGCAGCAAGTTGAGGCAGCATCCCACCAAGACCTCGAGAATGTCGGCTCGCCGAGGGAAGTCCTTTTGCAGGCCCCCACGCGGAAAAGGCACACAGTGAGCGGGCCGCTACTTGGTACGGTACCCTCTGCACGACAAGCCGCTCTCCGCGACGCAGGGGTTGCAATTCTCGGGCGGAAGCAGGGGTGATTGAAGATGGTTGATTGCAGGGTGTTGCAGGGCTTTGGCCAATGATCTTCTTCTGCGCAGCCCTTGTCGAGTCTCGGCGGCTGCAGCTTCGGACTCGAGCTCTTGCCCACGGCAGCTCGCGGACCAAACAAAATGGCGGGGTTCGCCGGTTGACTTTTATCCCAAGGTCGCTTCACCACAAGACCGAGGCCCAAGCGTGGATCGCGGAAGCGCAGGAGCCATGGAAAGCACGTCTGACACGTTATTATGGCGCGTCAAAAGCTGGCGACAAGTGCACGGTGCGGTTGACAGCCCGTCAACAATCGTTTTTACTATTCTCGTTCTCGTTGCAAGTCTGGTCGCCGGTCGCCTGCTTTCCAGCGCCGTTTCCCGAGTCTGGGAGTACCACGTAAGTCAAATATCCTTTGTTTCACCAATTGGTCTTTGGGATATCCAGGAAGCTGTAGCTTACCTTGTGTGTCGTGAGCTAGATCGATAGCCAATATGGCCGCCAACACGGTTGCGAATTGCCTCCCGAACTCCCCAAGCGATGGCCCCTAGGAATCGATCGCATCAAAGAGCTCTGGCAATCCAACTCCGAAGGCCGCCTGCTTGCTTTTCTCTGCTCCATCGCCAAAGATTACGAGCCACGGAATAACCTTTGCCAATACCTGCTCGTCGGGCCCCGTGCATTCCACGTCTTGCATCCTAAGAACGTCGAAGTTTTGCTGTCAACCAATTTCAAGGGTAAGGCAACTAAAACTGATCTCCTTAGCCCACTGCCGTTACCTAACCACGCATTTGCGCAGATTACGGATTCGGATGTCGTCCCTCGGTATTCGCCCCTCTGCTGGGTAAGGGCATCTTTACGCAGGAGGGCGCAGCTTGGAAACACTCCAGAGAGCTTTTGCGGAAGCAATTCGTTCGCGCACAGTATCAAGATCTTCGCTATTTCCATGAACACGTTGCGAATTTGATCGCGGCTATGCCCGAGCATGGAACTGTCGACCTGCAGCCGCTATTCTTCAACCTCACGCTGGACGTTGCGACCGAGTTACTATTCGGAAAATCCGTCTACAGCCTGCGAGCCGACATTGACCAAAAGGCAGAGAACAAGGAATTTTCCGAGAGCTTCAACGTCGCCCAAGAAGGTTTAGCAAAGCGGTTCCGGCTCGCCCCTTTCCACTTCGTTTATAACCCACCCGAATTCCGACGCGCATGTCGCAACGTCCACACATTTGTGGAGCGATACATCAGAGAACAGGGTTTCATGAAACGCAGTTTGGATGAGAATGTGGAAGACCACGACTCTGCTTCCTGGTTTATTAAGCAGGTTGCTGCCGAGTCTGCGTCGGAAACTGATCTCCGGGATCAACTGCTGAACGTCCTTTTAGCTGGTCGAGACACCACCGCGTGTTGTTTGTCTTGGACCTTGTAAGTGTCGCCCAAGTAGAAGTATTGCTTGTCTAACCCGTTAGCCGGCTCCTCGTCCGTCATCCCGATCGTTTGCAGCGACTACGCGAGGAAGTCAAGGCCGTTATGGGAAACTTGACCAACCCTACTCGGGAGCAGATCAGAAGGATATCGTTTCTCACGTGTGTGGTTAAAGAAAGCCTCCGTTTATATCCGCCTGTCCCCCTCAACAACCGCGAGGCGGTGAAGACGACCATCTTGCCGACGGGGGGCGGTCCAGATGGGACGAGCCCTATGCTGGTCAGGAAAGGAGAGATGGTTGTGTTCTCTCAATACGTGAACTCCCGGGTGAAGAGCCTGTTTGGCCCAGATGCAAACGACTTTCGCCCAGAACGGTGGGAGACGGGCGAGCTCAACGACATCGGTTGGGGATACTTCCCCTTCATAGGAGGGCCAAGACAATGTCTTGGTGAAGACTTTGCCCTGATGGAGGTGTCATATACCGTCGTCAGGCTCCTGCAGACGTTCGCTGTCATCGAACTGCCATCCGGAGAACCCATTGAGCCAGTGGGTACGGAACGGCAGAAGCTAACTTTGGTTTTGTCAAGCGCCGACGGTTGTAGGGTCACTGTTGGCAAAGGTACATAGACCAAGGTCCACCAGGCAGCCTGCTGAGACCACGCTCACGACCAGCAGACAGAAATTCGAATGGCATTCAAGTGTCACCCGGTGCTCACCCCAAGCTACTGTGTTAACCGACTGGGCCGTTCGCGCCGTTGACCGAGGGTATGCGGCAGGGTTTGTCCGCATAACGGCCGTTGAGGTGTTTCAGCGCTGTCGCCTTATTTGCCGACTTGGATGCTTTGTTGGTGAACTGTCATGTCTCATTGGACAACGAAGCGCGGCCTGGGTTTTAATCGAAACAGGGCTGGCTCAGCCACAGCGGCTGTACAGTTAGCTCCAGTTGTTCCTCACACTGTCAGCAATCATGCCCGAATGGCTCACGGCATCTCGGTTACCTGTTGCGATGGAGTGTCTCCTCGCTCGAGGCAGCATTGTCTCTGATGCCTGTTGTCTATTCATCATGAGATGCGATTATGGGGATACCCGGCACAGCCCACCACCGCGCTCATGCTTGATCCCGAGACTTTCCAGAAGCTAGGTTGACGTACATGGACCTGGAACCGATGGTAGGTTCCGCAAGGCCAGGACGGACATCTCATCAGTTATATCCATATTGTGTCCGGCCGTTGGAGTCCTCACTCAGGGGTCGCACCCAACCAGAGCCTGCCTGCCGCCCAAGGCCTCCAGCGCGGTCGTGCGCTCGGGACAAAAGCCAACGTCCAAGGCAACCACCTGGAAGGCCTGGTTTTGTGTCTGCGTCGTCTCGGTTTCCTCACGCTCTCCTAACTTTTGAGTCGGTCACCTTGTGCGAGAGCAACCGCGGGCAATGGCAAATCAAAAAGAGGATTACGGTATCCAGGAGATTTGGACTCCGCCTAACGGCGTTGAGCCCGAGGTCGAGTAGGTTTGCCATCTTGTCTCGCCACGATCTGAGTTGGCTCACGCATTCTTACAGTATCGTCGCTGTCCATGGACTAGGCGGCCGCGCGGTCGGGAGTTGGACATCGAAACAGTCCAACGTGTGCTGGTTGAACCACCCGAATTTTCTTCCCAAGTATATCAAAAACGCTCGCGTCCTAGTATGGGGATATAACGCCAGTCTTTCCTCCCTAGTAGGCGAGCAGCCTTCCAAGGACCGTATTCACCACCATGCCCAGACGCTCGTGGCCAACTTGGCAGCTGACAGAAGGGTACGCAATCTTCTGTTGAAGATTTAGGATTCATAGGTCTAGGAATGCGCCGCTGATGGGATTTAATAGCTCTCCGGGACCGCAGAGAAGCCGATAGTATTCCTGTGTCATTCCCTCGGGGGCATCATTGTAAAGCGAGTGAGTCTGCCACCAGTGTTCGTCGCATCGCTCCTGTGTAACGTTCGATAACCTAGGCCCTCTCGTACGCTCAAACAAGAACCGGACACAAGGTGGCCCATGATTACAGTATCTTTACCTGTACCTATGCCATCTTGTTCTTCGGAACCCCACACAATGGTACGAATCCATAGCCCTCATTAGGGTCAAACACTGAAGCTCACCGTTACTAGGATCATCCAAGGCCACGTGGGTGAATTATATGAAGAAACTCGGCTCATCCGTCACGCCACGGACACTCGGAATGAGCAAGTCAGATCTGGTCTCAGCGCTCGAGTGCGAGTCAGAGACACTTCAAAACATCACCGACTACTTTGTCCCCATCATGCGCAACTTTCGCGTCTTCTTTTTTTGGGAGCAAGAGCAAACCAACTTCAAGGTGCTAGGCCGCGACTATATCGTCGCGCAGGACAGTGCTGCACCTGTCCACGACGATACGGAGCGGGCCGGTATCGCGGCGGATCACCGCGGCATGGTCAAGTTCGAGACGCCGACGTCTCAAGGGTTCCGAATGGTCATGGACGCGCTGTCAAGATACTGCGAGGAAGCTCCACTAGCCATCCGGCAACGGCACGCTAGCGCAGCCCACACGCTTGCGCTGGAACGACATCGAGAGGCAACGGAGGCGCTAGGGAGGAGCTTTCAAACATCGGGTGGCGTATACAGGCCCCCCTTTCGGGCTGGGTCCAGTGGTCTGGAGAGCTTCACGGTTGTGGATCGTTCTGGGACGTTCCGGTCGATCACGGGGCGAGGGGAAGAGAACAAGGGGGAGAGTCCATTTCCGGCGGATAAGGACAGGACCTGAATCACTATCATCTACAACATCTCTACCTGGATATTGGACTGACATCCTGTTAGGTCACGTTGGTTAAGTCTCTTGAAGCGTTAAACACCCCTTTAGTCCAGCTCCCTGCCTATCAAACCGGAGGAAAGTTCTCCTCTAGAGTCTAGACTGGTGGCGCCACCACTACTGCAGGCACACCACGAGCGGTGTATAGCGCGCCCACACATGCCGAAGTTACCTATCCTCGAAGTCTAGACTGTGGGAACAAGACGTGTCTCGAACCACCGCATAGATCCATACCATTGCCGGTGACGCGGGCACGCGTGGTATGATTTGACCTAGAGTCAAAGTCAATATCCGTACATTAATTAGGTCGGAAGCACATTTTCAGAAATGGCCAACCTGCTTTTTTCCTTTTTTTTCTTCAGGGCCGGATCTCGGACCCACGACCAGTTTTATGGGTCGCTGGACACCGGGCATTTTCCACGAGAGCAAACGGCAATGAGACAGAGCCTCGGCAGATGCAAAGTGGTGGGCAGCCCGAAAAACACGTCCGGCCGTCCCGAGTCATGATGCCTGCCCCGGTGGCTCCGCGGTGGGAACGGGCGGGAGTAAATGGGATGAAGACCCCACAGTTTGTCCACAATACCACCGAACTCTTCGGCCAGGAACTCATCCCGGCAGTTCCTGACTATCTAACGACCGGTTGAGCTTAACTCGCCAAGTCGGCCGACGGTCGCCCTGCCAAGGCGGGCTTGGACAGCCTTTGAACAAGACACCAAACACCAAGTCCAGGCAGTATATCTCATCATGAAAATCAACAACATGAAGAGCATCAGAGCACTACAAAGGGGCAGGTGCGAGCCGAAAAGTTGTTCCCGAGCATGGATCCTCTTGATTTCGCCTCCATCGGGGCCCTCCCGGATCCATCTCGGCCCCCTCAACGGTCAACACGGCTTCCAGGCCCAGTTCAGCAGGAATGGATGCTCAGCTGATGTGCGATCCACCGTCTCGGGACGCATTACATCACAATCTTATCTCAAATTTTTCCCATTGGAAGGCTAAAGACGACTGGAACGACATACATGGATCCCCAGGGGGTTCGCTGCTTCTCCACGCTGCGAGGTGTGGTCGACGGGGATGTTCCTCCACGGGGTTGGACGCAGCAAGAAACTTCTCCCCAGATCCCCCAGCCCGGGGATAATCCACTTGGACCCTCGGTTGTGGTTCTGGACGTGTATAAAGGCGTTCGGTCCGTCGTCCCACGGCGCTGTCACGACCTCTCTGTCTTCCATCCTCATTGCAGTTTGTCCCCTCGCGTTGTCGGTCGCGCCCTTCTTGAAGTTGAGACCAAGTCCAGTCTTCCATCAGCCAGTCTCATCAGTTCTCTTCCCAGCATGGCCGGAGGCGGAGTAGCACCCCCCGGGGGCGGCGACGTCAACCGCGTCGAGGCCCCGGTTACCATCAAGGCGTACATGATGTGCGTGTTCGCTGCGTTCGGCGGTATCTTCTTCGGCTACGACTCAGGTTACATCTCGGGCGTTCTGGCCATGGACTTCTTCATCAAGACCATCGCCGGCGACGACGCCACCGCTCTTCCGTCCCGAGACAAGTCACTCATCACGTCCATCCTCTCGGCCGGAACCTTTTTCGGCGCCTTGATTGCCGGTGACATGGCTGACTGGATTGGCCGCCGTCTCACCATCATCTTCGGGTGCACCGTCTTCATCATCGGCGTGGCACTGCAGACGGCGTCGGCCGGCTTGGGCTTGATCGTGGCCGGTCGTCTCGTGGCCGGGTTCGGTGTCGGCTTCGTCTCGGCCATCATCATCCTGTACATGTCCGAGATCGCTCCCCGCAAGGTGCGCGGCGCCATCGTGTCGGGCTACCAGTTCTGCATCTGCATCGGCTTGCTGCTCGCATCGTGCGTCGACTACGGCACCCAGGACCGCACCGACAGCGGCTCGTACCGGATTCCCATCGGCCTCCAGGCGCTCTGGGCCATCGTCCTTGCTGTCGGCTTGTTCATCCTCCCTGAATCTCCTCGCTTCTTCGTGAAGAAGGGCAAGCTCGACCTGGCGGCCAAGGCTCTCGCGAGCGTACGTGATCAGCCCATCGAGTCGGCCTACATCCAGGACGAACTCGCCGAGATCATCGCCAACCACGAGTACGAGATGGCGGCGGTGCCGCACGGCAGCTACTTCCAGGCCTGGGCCATGTGCTTCAAGGGCTCGATCTGGGAGGGTAGCAGCTATCTCCGCCGTACCATCCTCGGCACCTCGATGCAGATGATGCAGCAGTGGTATGTCATTTTTCCCTAACGTTCCCCTACTCTAGGTCGGTATACTGATAAGCTCGGGCAGGACTGGTATCAACTTCGTCTTCTACTTTGGCACCACCTTCTTCACCCAGCTCGGCACCATCCAGAACCCGTTCCTCATCTCCATGATCACGACCCTGGTCAACGTCTGTTCGACGCCCATCTCGTTCTGGAGCATGGAGCGCGTCGGCCGGCGTTCGCTGCTGATCTGGGGCGCCCTGGGTATGTGCATCTGCGAGTTCATCGTGGCCATCATCGGCACCGTCGCGCCGGATAACGACAACGCCGTCAAGGCCATGATCGCCTTCATCTGTATCTACATCTTCTTCTTCGCCACCACCTGGGGCCCGGGCGCGTGGGTCGTCATTGGCGAGATCTTCCCTCTTCCCATGCGCGCCAAGGGTGTGGCGCTGTCGACGGCCTCCAACTGGATGTGTAAGTCTTGTCTGCACGAGAATCCCAGCGCGAATCAAACTAACGGATGAAAAGGGAACTGCATCATCGCCGTCATCACGCCCTACATGGTGGACGAGGACAAGGGCAACCTCAACGCCAAGGTCTTCTTCATCTGGGGCTCGCTGTGCGCCTGCTGCTTCCTCTACTCGTACCTGCTCATCCCCGAGACCAAGGGTCTTACACTCGAGCAGGTTGACCAGATGCTGGCCGAGACGACGCCGCGCACCAGCTCGCGCTGGGTCCCGCACACGACCTATGCCGCCGAGATGGGCATGACGGAGAAGGGCAAGGTCGGGCACGTCGAGCACCCGTCGGGAGACGAGAGCGTATAAGAAAACGAGGAAAATGGTGTTTTTGGAAGGGCGGCGCGGTGCACTTTATTATAATAGGTAATTGGTTGGGTATTGCATAACAGGAGGCATTGGACTGGCTGGGTTGGACTGGACTGGACACAACGGAACGGGACGGGCATTTAATCCCTTAGGAGGTTATGAATCAACGTTGACCAACATCAACACCATCACCTTGCGATATCGTACACGACCGTGACTGCCTAGCCCCCGAAACGACACACTCCACCCGTGGTGAATAAACGTACAAGCATAAAACACAGCCCATGCCAGTCCCCTATGACGCGCTTCTCTGATCTGCGCGCCTTTCTCCGAGCGCAGTCTTGGTCGCCGCGTCAACCATGTTCTTCAGTCGGGCAAGTCTTTCGGGCGTGCTTTCGGTTTCGAGGCCCAATAGTCTGTGTTGCACGGACGAGGTGTCCAAGACGAAGGCTACCGCCGCTGGGGATAGATAGGGCGTGGTCCTCTTTTGAGAAATAAATTCGCTGTTCCTGCAGTGGTTTGAAGTGGGGTGAGTGTCAGTCTCGGACGGGAGCCTAGAAATGGCGGGGTTGGAAAGGTGGGGGCGGGGCTAACTAACATTTCGAAGTCGCTCCCGGAGGAAGGCGCGTCCATTTTTGCCGCGTTACAATGCTTGCCAAGATAAGACTAGATATTTTGCTTTTGCCCGATTTTAATCGATTTTCCTGCAGCTTGTCTCTGCTAAGGAGCTTATTAGGAACCATTCCATCTGTTCTTTATATCCATCTTCAACGATCTTGCCGGCAACCGTCGTCGCGGTTCAGATCTCAATTCTGGCGTCCTGGTCTTCAAAACTCAGCATCAAGTCTCCCGGGGCGGCTGACGAACGATCCAGGACACGGACCCCAAGATCAAATCTCCAAGCCAATCGCACCTTGAATCCTGTTGCAGACATGGCCACTGACCGAGCCGCCTGGGCATGTTGGGCTCGAGAGTCTGGGAAAGCAGACCTAAGCCAATCAGATGCGACCTGGGGAAGACCCCGGTCAGGGGTTGGCCCCCTCCCCTCGCTCCCTTTCGACGAAGCCTTGCGCTGCCGTCGACGACACTGGGTCCATCAAAAGACCTAACTTCTCTTTTTTCGCCCTCTGACACAAACCACACTCTGCTTCTGACGTGGCATGGGATGAGGGTTTTCTTTTTCCATGGATCAGGTCACGACCTCACCACAGGGCGGACGCCCTGCTGCGGTTTCGCTGGAGCCTTCAGATGTTCCACCGCCTCGACATCGTCGTCACCGGCAATATGTCAAGATGCAACCACCCGCCGGGGCGCTGGCTCCACCTACGAAGACCAGCGATGACCGCGACACCCCCCGATTTTACCCCTTAGCATTTTCTTCCCCCGACTCGAGACCTCCAAGCACACAGCCAAGTAGCCCGTCGCCCGCTGCTTACTCTTTCACCTCGCGAAGCCCGGCGTCAAGATTTCAACCACCGCCATACGCACCTCAGCAGAGCATCGGCCATAGCAGAGATTCCTCTGGGGATAGCGGCGTGGCATTCGGCCTAGGAGTCTTACGGACTCCATCACCCCTGAAAACCAGGCCGGGATCACCTTACGACATGGGAACGACAGTTCCAGAGCAGTCGCCCCGCTTCAGATATCAGTCGCCTTGTGTTGAAGGCCCTCAGTCTCCTTTGAGCAGCCCGATACGCCACAGCCCTTGGCCAAAGCCTCAGCTTCCGCCACCGGAAAGTCCACTACATCCTCCCTCTCAGCGTCCGGCTGAGAGCATGGATGACCAAGCGTGCAGAATACCACAAACTCGGGAAAAACCGGCGTATTTTCCTCTAACCATCGTGGCTGTGTCAGAAACTGTTCATTCTTCTCGGGACGGAGGATCTCAAAGTCAGCGTAGAATCACCACTGATGCCGATAGCTGCATTGCCGTCCCATCTATGATGACAGACGCTCAAAATCGGTCCCCCTCTCTATCCTCGATCCAGGACGACGACACAAGTATGCGCCCAGATTCACCCCCGGCGAATGGCGGCTCGGACGATGAGTTACCTGGAAAGACAGCGAAGGTTCTGAAGTACATCCTTGAAGAGGAACATGGCATCCGTCTAGGGATGTGCGAGCCGCCGGATTCACTGGTTGACTCGGTATCCGACTGCCTCGCCCAAGTCTCACTCACAGTTCAAAAGCTCAACGATCTTGGCTTCCTCGTTCAGTTTACTCGGCTCCGCTATCCAATGGGAGTGCTGGCGGCGCCATGTCGTCCACTGTCACAGTAATGAGGTCGAATCCGTCAAGCGGTCCGCGGAAACGTGGAGCGAACGACATGGGGGACGGCGACGATGAATTTCAGGATGAGGAGGAAGCAGACGAGGGTGACGGAGCGTGCCTTGGGCCGGTCGATGTGTTGAACCGAAAGAAGGTCAAGGCCGAGGACTACCCGTGCCCGTTTCGAAAACGGAACCCGCTCAGGTATAACGTACGGGAGTGGGAGTACTGCGCAAAAGCGCCGTTCAAGAGCATGACGGATTTGAAGTAGGCGACAACCCCAGTGATGTCTTTGGTGTATGCTAACAGAAGTTATTTAGGAAGCATATCATCAAGATTCACCGACAGCAACAGTTGACTTATTCATGCGTGAGATGCCACGAGGTCTTTCCCCGTTATCACGACCTCAACGCCCATCTCCTCAAGGAAAACAACGACATGTGCAAGAAACGCGAGCCGAGTACGAACCATGCCTCTTTTGATGACCATGTGTCACCCGATGTCGAGAGTCAACTTCGGAGCAGATCCCAGCACTTCGACTGGCCGAACTTATGGTTGACCCTGTTTCCTAACGACGAGCCCGAGAAGATTCCAGATCCTGGTTCGTTGGATGGAGCCCCAACATGATTCGACATGCTAATGAGTGTGCAGATTTTGAGCCTCCTGTGGAGCTTCACGAGGTCTCTCACGAATACCACTCAGCTCTCCCCGAGTTTCAGGACAAGCTCGCAACTGCACTTGGCACGTTGCTTCCAAAGTCAACAGGGGCTTCACACGCTAGTGGTGGCACTCAGAATACGGATTATATCCTGCGCAGCATGATCGAAAATATCGTTAACGATTTTATGGACGACGTATTTCGCAAAGCCAAGGCCCAGGCGCTCAACGTCTCGACCAGTCTGAATGCACGACCTCCCGGTGATGTGCTAAGCGCGCCACTTCGGGTTGGCGTGAGGAGACCGTCATCGACGGGAACACGGCCACGTTCTGCAGCTAGCACCAACGCGAGTTCTGGTCCAAGGCTGATACTCCCAAATCAAGGCCCTGCGTTTGCTTCCCGCCTAAACAGCTGGTCGCCCTCCCAGAGTAGGAACTCGTCACCCGTTTCGTCCACACGGACATCGAGCTACTTCGGTTCTCAGATGGCGATGCGTTCTATCGCTGATAGTAACTCCAGTCAAGGGAGCCCTCCCGGGCCTTCTTATTTCGCGTCAACTCCTGCAACCTCGGTCTCTTCAAACCGTGCTCAGCATCCTATTCCCCAAACTCTGCCGATCCTAGGCAACCAGCAGCATTCTTTCGGGCTCTATCCAACGGTATCACGGCCGACCAACTCTGCACACCATGACGACTTGCCACCTGTAGTCAACCCTCGCCAGACCCAGATGTCCCTTGCTGTTGCCCGCGTCCAGGGACAGGCGCAGAAGAACCACGATCTCAATCACCATCGGGATTCCGGCGTTGATGTGGGCATCCCCTCCGGATCCTGTAGCACCAACATCTTTGAGCCGCAAGCGGGATGGTCGAGCCCGGACTACTCGCAGGTGGATCTGACATATACAGCCCCAGACGGGACGCTAGGCAGCGATGAACACGTGATGGGGTTACACCATGGATTTGAGCTTGACTTCAGCCAACTTGGACCTGACGAACAGCAGGGCCTTATTGACTCGGTTTTGATGACTTATCAATCAGGCGAAGCAGAGGGCTCTAGTGAGCACGCTAGCATGGGACTGGGACCTGATTTCTTTGGTGCGTAGTGTCCGATGGAATTGTTCCGGCGTCGCACTCCGGTCTACTACTGCAATGTGGACTCGCTGTACTTTGCTATTCATAATACTGATTTCGGCCTTTTTGAGCCCTCGTATTTAGGTATCAAACTGCCGGGCTAGCGCTGCCCATGTGCAGAAGCCTTGGCCCTAATACCGCTAACTACTGCACACACTGCTGCGCTTGGAGGGCGAGGTGCTGCTCTTAGAGGCCGAGAACCTTCCTCGAATTGCCTATAAGTACGCACTCAGCTGCCCTGGGGAGGGGATTTGTGCGTGTCCCAAAACTCTTATTATACAACACTCTCAGCATGCAACACTCTCAGCATCCGACGATATTGCCAGGTCTTCGTTGCGCCCAACGACACCCCGACTTCTTCCCCTCTGAGCCAGATACTCCAGATAAAAGCATCGTGTCGCCCCCGATCGAATGGGAACAGGGACAGCCAGAGTCCACCGCTCGCCCTAGACTCCGATCAACGGACCCTTTATATATTCTCCCGTTAGAATTGATATGCAGCATACTGTACGAGGTCTCTGCTTTGGACTGCGTGCGACTACGAAGCGTTTCGAAACAATGGAACGCCTTCTTATCGGCCCAGGGCGAGCACCTTGCTCGACGATATAAGGAATCCGAGAGAATCTCACCTCTCGCTATGGACCTTTTCCTCCCACCGACGACAGCGGCGGGAATGAAGGATGACGGCATCTGCGGGGTGGCCTTGTGCGAATACCGCACGTCCCAAGCCGAAGACGTCGCTTTACTCATCACCGAAAGACTGAATGATCGACACCGACCTCCGATTGCGCCGGAGGGCGCGCCGGAGCTTTCGAGGAAGGAGATTTCACTTTCCCTCCTTTACATCTCGCATCTCCTCATTGGCTGCGGGCTAGGCTTCGCGGAATGCCCCTCAGGTGGTTCGTGCTGTCTTGAGGAATGGCGCGTCGAGGCCGTGATTCGACACCTCGCCCCTTGGCACGTCTTGAAAAGGTGTAACGACAAGATGGGCGGCGTCGATTGCCTGGTCCTGGAGGGCTGGAAACTCTTGTGGGCCTATCTCGGGGACCTCCTGGGCGTCAGGGAACTCGTGAGCACCCCTAACCTCCGCAGCATCATTCTCGTGGTTGGAGGGTTTCCGCTGGTCCTCAAACTTGCCGAGCTGGACAGAGACAGACGCAGCGGGCTGGTAGTCAAATGGTGCAAGCAGATATGTCTGGGCGGCGACAGGTATGCGACGGCCTGGCTCGCTCCCATTCCCAAGACCCCCCCGCTGTCAGGGCTGCAGTCTGTGTGCTTGTTGGAGAACATTAGGGTCGAGAACCAACTTCACCTCTGGGATCTCATTATGCGTTGTATAGGCGACTACTATCGCGAATATCGTGAAAGGACTCGTATGGCGAAGAGCACCGGATGATAGGCGTCGAGGCTTATGTAGTCGAATCAACATCCCGGCAGAGGAATCTTTCTCCTGAGAACTTTTCTCGTCACCGGGAGCACTTCTGTGGCTGAGGCTGTTGTTTTTTGTCATCTGAGCCATTAGGATGCTGTGTTTTGGCACATGAGATTGTTGCGGGAGCTCGTTCTCGAAATGGAGCTTGTTCTGGGTCTGTTTTACGCGGTGGTGCCATCACCTGAGCGTGGAATAGCTGGGATGGATAGCATTATGGACTTGGATGTTGGTGAAGACGTTCCAGAAGGTTGTTTACATCGAAAATGTAGGCTGCCATTCAGGTTAGTAAGGACTTACTGAAGGTCAGAGCTGCCTTGCGGGAACCAATCTAGGCGGATCAAAACACTAGTATGATTCTTACTAGTGACGGCATGGGCGAGGTAACGGCCGGATCCGTCTAGCGCTTGCTAATTGTGAGAGATCTCAATTGTAAACAGCCACGCCTCTGGGGCCATCATGTGAAAGTTTGTTGACGTAGCGCCTTGGATGGTGTAGACAACGACGACGACTTAGTCACTGAGGTAGCAGATTGAGTACAGTGTTCAACATCAGTGTGTAAGGTAATGTGTACCTACTTTTGGCGCCATGCCCAAGACCTGCTGCATGCCCTCGGTAGATGAAGGCCCATTCGTTTTGCCTAAATCGACCGCCACCACCCATGTGCAGCAAAAAATCATATAGACTCGCCTCGAGCCAATGCCTCATTGGACGCACACAAGGCGAGATTATATCATGGCAATAAACGTATACTACCCCAGATTTTACTTGGCATTTATACCGTGGCCACCCGCCTTCTTGGCTCCGTCCCGCTTCTCCTCAGCCGCTATTGTTTTCTCCGAGAAGACAACCTCTTTTTTCGAGAATGGACGACCGAAACGAGTTCGTCGATGCGGAATCGGCTTCTTTTTTACATGGCGAGATCAAAACGACGCCGTCCCACGATGATATTCGCGGCGGCCAGCCTGTGCGACGCAGAGTCACGTCGATAATATCTCGGACGCTTCCGTATGCCCTGGTTGCGGTTGCATCATTCGGACTTGGCACGCTTGTGTCGCCAAGGGGTACCACCCAGAGGCATCTCATTCCGTCTGATGCCATCTTTGATAATAGTATGGACTTCCGGGCAATATCGAACCAACGGCGCGTCCTGTTGGCTAACAACACACATAGTTCCCGACAAGATTGTCGTCTTTAACCCCGACGAGATCTACAATGATGACCCCTTTGGCCCGGACGGGCTGGAAAGTCCCTGGACGAAGCTGTCACCAGGTATGAGATGATCCTCTCGGCGCTTTCTGAGTGGAGAATAACATGCAACAGCTGGGAAAGGACATGTAAGAGTGGAAGACCCACAGGCTTGGGGCTTGTCGGGCGGATATCCGCTTGAAGACAAGGCCCATTCCCAAGCGGAAGAGTACACCATATCCGTTTTTCATCAGTTGCACTGCCTGGTGAGTAGCTCCCATCCCTTCCTTTTGGCAGTGTGCTGACTGGAGTCTCTCATTTTTCCAGGCAGCCATAAAATCCAAGCTGTCCAAACTTCAAGACTGGTACCACGGAGAGAACGACAAGGAATATCTAGCCTTCGCGCTAAGCCAAGACCACATGCGGGACGAGCACATCTACCACTGCGTCGACTACATCCGGCAATCGATCATCTGCTGCGGGGACACGACGCTGGAGAAGGCGAGGACGGTCGATGGCAAACTGGCGGCCGGTGTCGACGGTTGGGATGTGAAGCATCAGTGTCGGGACTTTGATGCGATCCTTGAGTATGCGGCGGCGCATCGGAGCAACAACCTCACCGGGATCGATTAGACTTGTCCTCGGATACCCAGATAAGGTTTTTTGGATGCATTGTTGCCTTTAGAATACCATGCTGTCGACAATCAAAATAAAATCGCCACGAGGTGATCTGAGCAAGCGTTTACACAACGATAGCGCCACGACTGGCTAAAACTGTCCAGGAAACCCAAGCTGCTGCTGTGCTTCGCTGCAATATTGCCACCAAATAGCCTGAGGGGTCCCGGGTCCCGTCTAAATAGGTGTCTGGGAATCGGATTCTCGGCAGTCGACCTACTGTCAAATCAAACGGTGCGAAAAGAATAAATAGAGCATATTATGTCGCCGGTTCTCTGGTAATCATACACTTATAGGTAAACTGTAGCGACATGTATAGCAGTGCGTCTTTGTTTAGTTTTGGCTCAGGTTCTGGCTCAACCCTGTGAGCGTTTTTAGTACGGCACTGACACTCGCATACCATAGGTACCTACGTCTCTTTCTCGACATTACTACGTCTTTCATGACAATATGAGGCTCGGAACTTCAGTTTTGGCGGTGTTATTCTCCGCCACAAGGGTCGCACATGCCGCCCGCAGCTGCCCAGAGACACCGACTCCAATCCAGTGGTCCCTGAGCGAGTTCACATACGACGCGGCAGACCCGACGGCGCATGGAAAGGCGGCAACAAATGCAGCGGTCGGACTGTACCTGACTACCGGATCCAATGAAAACAGCTGCTACGGGCAGTGGCCCGAGGCATGGGACGGGCGGGCGAAGACGGGGGAGCTGATCTTTTTCTCGTGCATCAACAACCGCGGCAGGATGGACGACTCAACCGTCTCGTTCGGTGTTGATTGGAAAAATCGGACAATCCATGTGGCCCATAGCTACATCTGCGCTGATGGCGCTCGGAAGGGGTAAGTATCTAGGTGTTTGCAACCGTCCGGGAGGATCTGTTGACAGGAGCAGGGCATCGACATTGGCCGGGGCCTCTGTGCCTCTGGATCTCGACTGTGACATGTCTACCGACGGCAAACTGGTACGTTGTATCACTCGCCAACGGCAGGTCCGATTCACGACGCAGCCGGATATTTCCAGCACTGGAGAGATATGCGGCCCCTCAGCGCCGCAACAAGCATCCTGGGACGTGACAGACTACGCTGGGCTTTACGCCTTGTCCACATCCCCTACGACCGCCACGGCACCATCGTCTAACCAGCCTCTTTTCACTCTTAAAGCTTTTGGACGAAATGACACATTTAAGTGCACCGTCCAGGATGGACAAGAACAAGGCACGCTTCACGGAGCATGTGCTGGCATAACTGCGCAGGCCGGAGCTGTCCCGGTGTTCGAGTTTGACAGTGCCAACAAGCTGCTGGTTGTTTCGCAGGCGTGGGGCTGCCCTGGATCGAATTCTTCGACACGGTGAGAGCCCCCACCCCCCTTTATCGTTGACGTTATAGGAAAGGGATGCTAACACGGTTCAAGAGTCGTGAGAGGGGCAGCATCTGTTCCATCGTTCTGCTCGACGGGGACCCCACCTGACTGTGCGACGGATAACGTGTTTTGGGTTGGAGGAGGAGGGATCTAGATTCGAATTGTATTTGTGACAACGATGTAGACCGCAGTCTCGTAACAATTGTCCATCGTCTTCACACTGATTCTCCTACATGATGCCCTAGTTCTACAGCAGGATAAACTCCCTAACATCAAGCGCATACCTCCCCATGCCATGTTTCTGCACCGTCCCCGCGAACTTCGTATTTTCGTCCGATGATTGGTCTCCCCCAGCACTCCGGCCAATCCAGTCGCTGATATGCCTCCTTCCCAGCGTGTACTTCCCCATTCTTGAACCAAGCCTTAACCAGCGCTGAAAATCCCAGGAGGCATCCAACCGTTATTCCAGCGGGCAATGGCTCGAAAAATACACATGTTTCTTCGACTGCTATTCTCAAGTTTGCACTCTTCCGTGATTCTCCGAGTTTTTTTTTGGACCAGTGGGTCGAGTAAAGTCCAGTCGCTGTTGAGAAACTTGAGTCCTGCGGGAAAAGTGGGGGCCGATGAATAACAACCAGCTTACCTAGCTGCGCATACGTCATCGACCCTTATCAAAAGAGATCTATCGAAATCACTCCTTCTCACTCTCATCCCTTCAACACGAACTCATCAAACCAGCATAGAGCCAACATCTGGAGCCATTGCCTTGCCAAAATGCCTTCCGGCCAGATTCCAGTCTCCAATCCCCCACCGTTACCCTCTCACCTCCCCGACAATGTGCTCGACCTGGTCGCCAAAATCGAGAAGACAGCCCTTCCCGACAATGTCCGAGACTCCCTACGCGGTTTCCAACGGGCAGCATGCTACATTGCCGCAGGCAAGTCGCCCTCACACGTTCCCGAAGCCACACTAACAACGACCCAGCCATGATCTTCCTGCGAGACAACGTCCTCCTCGACTCAGAACTGCAGCTCGACCACGTGAAGCCCCGTCTGCTCGGCCACTGGGGAACATGCCCCGGCCTCATCCTAGTCTGGTCGCACCTCAACCTCCTGATCCGCAACCACGACCTCTCAATGATCTACGTGATCGGCCCAGGCCACGGCGCGCCGGCCGCGCTCGCCGCCCTGTGGCTCGAGGGCTCTCTAGAGAAGTTCTACCCGGGCGAGTACGACCGCGACGCCACTGGCCTACACAATCTGATCACGCGCTTCTCGGTGCCCGGCGGGTTTCCGAGCCACATCAACGCCGAGACGCCCGGGTCGATCCACGAGGGCGGCGAGCTCGGATACGCGCTGTCGGTTTCGTTCGGCGCCGTCATGGACAGGCCCGATCTGATCGTCACGTGTGTGGTCGGCGACGGGGAGGCCGAGACGGGCCCGACGGCGACGGCTTGGCATGCTATCAAGTATCTCGATCCGCGCGAGAGCGGGGCTGTCATTCCCATTTTGCATGTCAACGGGTTCAAGATCAGCGAGCGCACGATATTCGGGTGCATGGACGACAAGGAGATTGCTTGTTTGTTTACCGGGTACGGGTATCAGGTCTGCATTGTGGAGGATCTGGAGAATATCAACGACGAGTTGTATGCCGCGCTGGAGTGGGCATTGTCGGAGGTCAAGAAGATTCAGCAGGCGGCGAGATCGGGCGACCCGATTGTGAAGCCGAGATGGCCCATGATCGTGTTGCGAACCCCCAAGGTTAGTGTTTTTGGGGAGGAGATTGAGATTGAGATGATACTGACATGTTCATCAGGGATGGGGTGGACCCAAAGAAGTTGACGGCAAGATCATCGAGGGGTCGTTCCATTCCCACCAAGTCCCGCTGCCCAAGGCAAACACCGATGAATCGCAGCTCAATGTGCTCAAGGGTTGGCTGTCGAGCTACAACATCAGCCAGCTTCTCACCGATGGCAAGCCGACTCAGGCGATCCTCGATACCATGCCCGCGGACGACAAGAAGCTAGGCCAGATCAAGACTGCATATGACCCCTACATCGAACTGAAGCAGGTCAAATGGGAAGACTTCGCCGTCGACAAGGCCAAGGACGAAAGCTGCATGAAAGTCACGGGCAAATACCTCGCCAAGGTATTCGAGGAGAATCCCACGACACTCCGTCTGTTCTCGCCCGACGAGCTGGAGAGCAACAAGCTCGACGCCATCCTCGAGCACACGCAGCGAAACTTCCAGTGGGACCAGTACTCGCGCGCCAACGGCGGGCGCGTCATCGAGACGCTCTCCGAGCACGAGTGCCAGGGCTTCATGCAGGGGTACACGCTGACCGGACGCACCGCCATTTTTCCGTCTTACGAGTCGTTTCTGGGTATTGTGCATACCATGATGGTGCAGTATTCCAAGTTTGTCAAGATCGCGCGCGACGTCAAGTGGCGCGGCGATCTGGCGTCGATCAACTACATCGAGACGAGCACGTGGGCACGTCAGGAACACAACGGGTTCTCTCATCAGAATCCGTCCTTCATCGGGGCGGTGCTCAATCTGAAGGCCGAGGCGGCTCGTGTAAGGTTTAGAGAGAGAAATTTCCAAGGCCTCGGACTAACAAGACACAGGTCTACCTGCCCCCAGACGCGAACTGCTTCCTCTCGACCGTCGCCCACTGCCTGCACTCGCAAAACAAGACAAACCTGATTATCGGCTCCAAGCAGCCCACGGCGGTTTATCTGTCCGCATCCGAGGCCGCAGAGCACTGCCGCATCGGCGCGTCGATCTGGCCATTCGCCTCGTCCGCTCCCGACCACATCGACGATCCGGACGTCGTCCTAGCCGGCATCGGCGTCGAGGTCACGTTCGAAGTAGTCAAAGCGGCCGAGATGCTGCGGACCGTCTGTCCGGCGCTGCGCGTGCGCGTGGTCAACGTGACGGACCTGATGATTCTGGTGGCGGAATCAAAACACCCGCACGCGCTGAGCGCCGCGCAATTCAGAAAATTGTTTACGGCCGACAGGCCCGTGCTGTTTAATTACCATGGCTACGCGACCGAGCTGCAGGGCTTGTTGTTCGGGCGCGAGGGACTGGGTCGTATGGCGGTTCGGGGGTATCAGGAGGAGGGGAGTACCACGACGCCGTTTGATATGATGCTTGTTAATGGGGTTAGTCGGTTCGATGTCGCGAGGTGGGCGTTAGAGAAAGGGGCGGAGAGGAATGAGGAGGTTAGGAGGGGATTGGGTGGGTATCTTGGGGATGTCGATGGGCGGGTGGATGAGGTGCGGAAGTTTATCGTGGAGCATGGAAAGGGTAAGATTTTTTTTTCGTTTTTGACTCCTTTCAGCAAGGAGAGGCTAACATTTTGTTTTTCACAGACCCCGATGATATTTACAACCTGCCCGAGCGCATCGGAGATTCATAAACATGGTTTTATTTTTCTTACTGTCCCTATATATTTGTACACTGATCACCGCCGCGCGCGGTCCTAAATCAAGTAATAGCTGAAGAAGAAAAGAGACAAAAATTTACGACGACGCAGTGCTGTTGAGCGCCAGGATCTTGGCCACGGCGTGCTCGGCCACGATCATGATGGCCGCCGTCGGGTTGCTGGTGATGTGGCCGGGGAAGATGGAGGCGTCGACGACGAAGAGGTTGTCGGTGCCGTAGACCTTTGTGTTGGTGTCGACGACGGCGGTGCCGCCGGTGCGGCCGTCGTCCTCGCCCATCTTGTTTGTGCCTGTATTTTTTTTGTTTAGTACTGTTACGTTTTCAATAATAAGAAAATTAAAAAAACGTACCGATCCAGTGGTTCGAGTTGCGCGAGCCGGGGGTTGCCGGGATCTTTATTCTTCGTTAGCATACAGGTTCCAGGTTCTCAGGTTTAAAAGGGGCGAGACAAAAATAAAAAGAAACTTACAGAGTTGACAAAATCAGCCGAACTCTGACTACTCGTCGGCCGCACCCACTGCAAGCCCGAAACCTTGGCCAGCGCATCCCGAAGGTTCTGCACGCCCTGGACGACAGCCTGCTTGTCGCCGGCATCGTTGAGGTAAGGACTCTTGGACACGGTGGTCTTGAGGCCGGACGTAATCGTCAGCTTGCCGCGCGAGACGGAGCCGGTGCCGAGGTACTGCGTCAGCGTCATGGACGTGCTCTTGGACCCTTCGACGCGCGCCTGCCAGTGCAGGTGGCGCGTGATGCCGTCGGACGGCTTGATCATGTCCCAGAACATGGGGCCGAAGTTGGGGGCTGATTGGGCTAGGATGCCTGTTCGGCCGTCTTTTTTATTTGGTCAGTATATAGTCCAAATTGGAGAGGGAGAGAGAGAGAGAGAGAGATACGCACTGAGGTAGGCCTGGGTGTCGCTTTGGATGGGACGGGTGTAGGCGCCGTAGAAGTCGTAGTTGACGACGCTGGAGTGGGAGATCTCGACGTCGGTCTAGAAAATTGTTTAGTTCTCATTTGCTTCTTCTTTTTGGGAGGAGACAAAACTTACTCCGACGTGGTCATAAAGGTTGTTGCCAACCGGGAGATTAATCCACTGGTCCGACGAGATCATGGTCGACCCGTCGCTCGACGACTTGACGGCGTTGAGCTCGTCCTTAAGACCAATACCGCTGCGCCACAGGATTTTCGGGGAGCCAAAAGTGCCCGCCGACAGGATGACACGGCCCGTGCCGGGCGTGACGTTGACGGTGCCCGAGCTGCCGCCGCACTCGACTTCCACACCGGTAATCTTGGACCCCGTCCGCACGACGCGCTTGACGCCGGCGCCGGTCCACAGCGCAAAGTTCTTGCGCGCGTTGGCGGTACTCAAGTAAATCTGGAGCGGCCCGCCGCGCTCGCCGCCGCTGAAGTAGTAGATGGTATGCGAGAAAGTCTTGTTGCGCTGGTCGTTCTGCTTGTTGGCGTCGATCGACGTCCAGCCGCCCTGCGTCAGGCCCTGGCTGAGCAGGTTGTAGCCCTGCGGGAGATACAGCTTGCCGTCCATGGACGGGTACATGGTGCCCGGAATACGAGTGAACACCTTGTCGACCGACTCGAGCATGTCGGTCGCCTTCCAGCCGGGCGGGAAACTCATGTTCCAGTCGTCCGGGTGCGGCTTCCAGTACAGGCCCGAGTTGATGGCCGCGCCACCGCCCAGAATGCAGCCGGCCAGCTGGTCGTAGTCGGTGCACGCGATGCCGCTGCGGTCGGCCCAGATCTGGTTGCACAGGCCCGGCACGTCGAAGCGCGTGAGGTTCGTCCCCGACAGCCACTGCGGCTTCATGGTGCCGCCCCAGCGGCCCGACGACGGCGGGCCCTTCTCGAGGAGCAGCACCTTGTAGCCGGCCTCGGAGAGCCGGTCGGCCATCGGGATGCCCGCCGGCCCGGTCCCCACGACAATGTAGTCGTACGTGTCCTTGGACGAGAGGTTGCACGAGGCCGCGGCCGCCCGGGGCTCGTTGGCCGGCGCTCCGGCCGCGGGCTGCAGCCCTGCTATGCGTCAGTATGTCAACCCATTAGTTCCCGGTAATCGGGAACGTACATGCCGCCACGGCGCTGACGGCCGCCACACGCTGGAGGAGATGCATGATTTGTTAGATGGTTGTCAAGTGTATCAAAGCGTCTCCCAGCAAAAGTGTCCGAATCGATTCGGACTCGGTCACCCCTTCTCTCCTTCCGGAGAAGGGAGAGATGCTTCGGTCTTCATATATACGCCCCCCAACCAACGTATCGTGGCCGGACCCTAAACCCATGGCCATGTGGTTCCAGCGTTATAGTGTATAGTGCTCCCCCATTCATCCGGCGTCCCTTTCCCCGCATTCCCCAGGTTTGTTGCTGTCCCTTGGTGGATTCGCCCCCTCCCCCGGATGAGGCCCGTTGTAACGGGAGGAGACGGGGACCTGGGTATTCCCCGTGACTTGCTGTGCTGTTAGCCGGAATTGATGAATGCCATTCTCCAAAGTTGTATACCGCTACCGCCGAGAGATGCGTGCGTGTGTGTGTGAGTGTGTGACCTCCCGGGCTGCATTACACCAAAAAGAAAAGAGGGGTAGAGTATAAACAAAACAGGGCCCCGAGGCGGTACAGTATCCGGGAGTTGGGGTAATGCTGGCCTTGTTGTGTGTGCGGTGGCAGTAGGGTCGGTACATGGTGTCGGGCCAATCTGGAGCGGGATACTACACAGTACTCTTTGCCAGCTAATAAAACATCAGGTAATATTACGTGGTGTATGGTCCCATCCTGTGCTCATTCTAGAAAGACTTTAAAATCAGCCGGAAAATTTTGGGGCGAAAGAGGGGCAGCGGATTTATTAAGGCACGGCCGCCCGCCGTATTACATCGGGCTTAGCAATGTGGTTGGTGGTGTGGTGTGAGGGACAGTGTACGGAAGTGCCCCTGTGTGGCGTCCTCTTGGATAAACTCTGGCGTCCCCCCCTATTCACCCGGCCGTCATCGATGCCCCACATATAGATCCCTTTGTCTATACAATCGCCGTCCCGGATGTGGGGGAGGGCACCTCATCACGGGGGACCGTTTGGAGGCCAAGAACGCAGAAATAGCCAAGATGCACCGGACGCCGCAGATGGCGGGAGATGACCGGTGAGTCGGCGGACTGGACTCAGAAATCTCGGACGTCGGACATGCAATGGCCGTGGCGGCTGCTTTTTTGGGGCTGCTATGCTGAGAATTTCTGCGCAAACATGCTTAGAGACGAAAGGTACCTTGGGGATCTAATCAAGGTCCTGCTGGGACCGTGGATGGGCTCATAATCTCCGGGCATGAACCGGGTTTCCTCGCACTTGCCGAACGCACCGGTGGACCATCATCCGAGATTGTTGGCCTTGTCAACACGGAGGGAACATGAGTCGGAGACGCTTTAAATGTCCGAATGACACGGCAGTTTTACTGGCTGCGGTAAATGGTCCGGCCAGGTGCCTGGCAACTCTGTACGTCATGTTTTTATCTTGTTGCCACTGTAATCTACTAATACCTACGAGATTGTTGTGTCGACTTGCGAGGTTCAGAGAAATCCCAAGACTTACCTCAAATGAACTATGGTATTTGTCTTCCGTCCGTCTTTAGCTTCTCGACCTTTGAAAGACTTTGGCGAAGAACCGACATGGCCATGAAATGACCTTTCCCTATCTCCTTGGACAGAGTGAGAGTTTGGTCTCTCGGTGACGAGGGTGGATTCGAGACCGTTGATTAATGTCAGCACCAGAAGTGTCGATGTTAACATGAACTGGGTACGGATTACAATCCTAATAAACCCTTGTTTGGGGGGGGGGGGCTTTTTTTTGGCCGACAAGAGACTGAACAAGATCATAGAAATACAATAGCTGAGTGCTCAAGAATTCATGACTCGAAAGACGACGGTGATCATGATAGAAGGCGTCGGCAGATATTTCGTTTAAAAACAAATTCTCCCCGACACTTCTCACCTTGGCACATCCTGGATCACCGCCATTCCGGCCACCGAGGACCCTCCTCTGCGACGCACGCAAGAGCAGCCGTACCGCACCTACAAACCCCGGTGTTCTGGCTCTGCCGATGGGTGAGTGACAGTGTGCCGTTGTCGGCTGTTCTGGTAAGGGCAATACAGCATCCGATTGGCAGAAAAGACACGACGACAGGGGTAAAGGGGGATCACTTCACTTGCTGTCGCAGCAGCACTGACATCATCTTGAAACCCGCAGTGAGGCGCCAAGCACGTGTGATTGTCTTCTTGGCAGCTGTCTTCCTTCCTTTCAATGCTGAGAGAGAAAGGTGTGTAAACATGATTCTTGACCCCATGATCATTGATCGCCGGCTTGGGTTGTCCCCTTCTGCCGGCGACCGACAGCTCCGGAGCCGTTCAGAGGCACCGTGCCTTTGAGAGTTCTTGGCGATGTATGTAGGTAGTCTCTTAAATAATGTAGTACACGCCTCTCCTAGACATCTCGCTTGTTTTCTCGCCAAGTCGGACATTTTCTCGATTCGTTGACTACTTCGCTTCTTTTCGGTGCTGGACACCCTGTTTGTAATAGTATTTTTTCTTCAAGATGCTTCTTCCAGCTGGTCTCATCGCACTGGCCTTGGCCACTATTGTCTCTGCCGACGACAATGCCGTCAGCGTCAGTACCCTCGACTTCAAAAACCGCTTCCAGCAGTCCGGCATCGTGCCCGAGGTCATCGCGGCTCTTGACCCATCGGTATCCTTCTATGTTAGCTACCGAGCGGCCGCGGACGGACATACCGAGTTGCTAGTGCCAGGATCGAGCTTGACCATTGCCGAAGCGGGCGTCCCTCTCGAATTCAGCGTGGAGAACCTCAACAATGCGACCAACATCACAGCGCAGACGAGATATCTGATCTACCTGGTATGTTGTCAAACCCAAGAAAGCCAGAGTGACGCTCAAACAGAACAGCTCGATGCCGATGCACCTGCACGCGATAACCCGTCCGCCCGGAACCTGCGCCACTACCTCGCGGGGAACTACACGCTCTCGCCGGCCATGTCGTCCGTCCTCACCACCGCCCAGCGCCTGGCCGTCTCTCCGCAGGTCTTTTTCCCCTTCACGCCGTTCACCCAGCCGAATCCACAACCAAACACGGGCATCCACCGCTTCATCTACGCCCTGTACGTGCAGCCCGCGCGCTTCAATACTGTCGGGTTCGAGTCCGTGGGGATGGAGCAGGAGACGGCCAACTGGAATGTGAGTCTTTTGAACCGACAGGATGACAACGATGAGAGACTGACGATAACGGTCAACAGCTGTCACGATGGAGGACACAGCTTGGTCTTGGCCCCGCGATTGGCGCTACCTTTTTCACCATTGACACGACAGCCAACGGTGGCCAGGGGGTGAGCTCCAACGGGACCTCGGTGCTTACGCCGGGTGCGGCTGCGGGCTTGAGGGCGTCTTTACACACCGTGGGCCTTGCGGTAGTGATGGCGGTTCTCGGATTTGTTACGCTGTTCTGAGCTAGGTGATATTGATGAAAGTATACCTAAAAAGGGTAACGCATCTGTCGCCGCGACCGGGTAGTAGATAGCAGCCTGAGACCGGAAGCCCGAGGATCATTGCGCACTTGTCGGGAACCAAGTACAGCGTGCGCATAGCGAAAGCTGCGGGCTCTTGTGTTCGTGGATTTGTTTGTGATATTTCAGAGTCAGACCATAGCGAAGCGAACAGCATTCTTTTCTTCATTTCTCTCCATCTAAAAACTTGGAAGGCGTGTTCGTGCAGCGGAAGTGATTGAAGAACGATGAAGTCCCATTTCTATGCCCGCCATTGGCTCGTATCCCCGCCTCCCGGCTTCAAGCTACCCTCCCAACTCTCTGCACTTTCTTGCTCGGCGGAAAAGGAAACCGCTGTTAGTAAAACTACGGAAACGGAAAGCAATAAAAAAAGAAAAAATCTGTTGCGCGAACCGGGATTCGAACCCGGGTCCCTTGCTATCTCAGGAGAAGATGGGAAGCAAGAATTCTAACCTCTAAACCATCCGCGCTTTTTGGTGATTGGTTTTTGATAGCACATGTGGAGTATATAAAGACAGCTCTGCTCCATGCCTTGAGATTAATTCTCGACAACCCAATACCCAGCGGTTTACCGCCTGAAACGATCCCTGAACGCTTACAGGGACAACAATGCAGTCCAAAGAACATTTCCGCTGTCTAACACAGTACTACAGCGGAAGACTGCTTGAGACAAGGTACTGCAGTCATTCCAGCCTGGACGGCTACACGTAAAACACACCGGGGCAAGGCGCCTGCACTGCACAGGGAGAGTCATCCGCCAGAAGTCCGCGTTGCCTCCTCATTCACCGTGTCCTATCTATCTCGACAATATGTTCTCCCATTACATAAAAGCAGATGCATATCCTCCCCCGAGCATCTTCCCACTACATTATCTCTAAACACATAGAGAGTCCCCCCCAGACATATGTAGTGTAGACCGAAACCGATCCGATCTAGCACGCAGACTATCAACACCCTGCAGCGTCACAACCACAACCTCCCCATTAGGTAAGGTACCTACATACCCAGCCCCATCTACACACCAAAAACTGCTGATCATCGATAAACACGTGGGCCCCAGCCCGCCCGTCACCTTCTCGATTCGTGCCATCCGGACCGGTGCAATGTCCCGGCGCTAATGCAAGGACGGCGTTGTATCGAGATATCGACCCTCGCCGCAAAAGCTTGTTTTTTCGCAGCGGGCGCGGGTTGTGGCGAGCTGTCGATTGTGGCCTGTGATTGGCCGCCGGGACTGATTTGAGGGGACAGCCATGGGCAGCCTGAAGGGGTGTTGCGACTTGCGGACGCAACGTGAGCGGTTGATTGGGCGGGATCTCGCCGTCTTGGCGGGGGTACTGATCTCTCTACCGTCCTTGTGTTTTCAAGATGCGACGGTGGACTGAAAACACAGACATGGGCTTCCATGTGATCGATATAAAGAGGATGTAAACTGACCGGAGTAGACCGTGATGGCTCTCTTCTATCCCTAGACTCCGGTCCCCGCGAAACTCCAAGTTGACGCCAAAATGGCCCGAATTCTACCCCTTATCACCCTGCTCGCCGCGTCCCTCCCGGCAGTCCACGCCTGGGGCGCCATGGGGCACTACGCCGTCGCCTACGTCGCGACCAACTTCGTCTCCACCACAACCAAGTCCTACATGCAAACCCTACTAGCCGACACCACGACCGACTACCTCGCCAGCGTAGCCACCTGGGCCGACTCATACCGATCCACATCCGCCGGCGCCTTCAGCGCGCCCTTCCACTACATCGACGCGCTCGACAGCCCGCCGTCGAGCTGCAGCGTCAGCCTGAGTCGCGACTGCAACGGGGGCGGGTGCGTCGTCAGCGCCATCGCCAACTACACGTCCCGACTGCAAAACACGGCGCTGAGCGCGTCGGAGCGCCAGATCGCCGCCAAGATGGTCATCCACTTCCTCGGCGACGTCGGCCAGCCGCTGCACTGCGAGAACCTCGACGAGGGCGGCAACACGGTGGACGTCACTTACAACAAATCCTCGACGAACCTGCACGCCGTCTGGGACACCAAGATCCCCGAGCACATCTCGGGCGGGTCGTCCAAGTCGGTGGCCAAGACGTGGGCTGCGAATCTGACTGCCGGTATGTCTGCCCCCCTTTTTCAACCACTACCTACTCTAGCTCTTTTGCGTGTGTGTGTGTACGGCTGGCTGATAGCAGCAGAGATCAACTCGGGCTCGTATCACTCTTTGGCTTCAGGCTGGGTCAGCGGCATGAGTATCACCAACGCACAAGCCTCGGCGCTGACCTGGGCGTCCGAGAGTAACGCTGAAGTATGTACCGTTGTCATGCCCAACGGTCTCTCGCCGCTTGAGACCCAGGATCTCTCTGGCGCCTACACCACGAGCGCGACGCCGACCGTGAGGCTTCAAATCGCCAAACAAGGATACCGGTACGTGCATTGGTTCCCCTTTTCACATGCTCTTCAGAGTTGTCTGGCTAACACGGACCGCAGGCTGGCAAAGTGGCTGGACGCTATTGTGGCTTCTCTTTAGAAAATCTTTGGGCAGGAAAGAGTGCGAAACGAGAGGGGAATCAGGGCTCTTCATTGTGAGTTTCTAGGTACGGAACTTGTGTCAGATCCTATCTCAAGGTAGCCATCACACCGCCATCAAACCGGGTGTCCACCGATCAAGCACTCCATATAGAGCCTGTATCCGGCCTGAAATTCAGATTCAGGGTCATCAGGATCAGAGGCTTCGGGATCAGAGTCCTCCGAGACGCTCCCTGCCTCGGGCGCGTCAGCTTCAGCGTACTCGGCTTGATCGTCCTCAGATTCTAACTCGGCTTCGGAATCCTCTGCTCCGTAGAATTCCTCTTTGGCCCGGGCAAATTGTTCTGCAGATTCCAACGCGATCAGAGGGTTGATCTCGTCCCGTCCCAGCACAAATTTCCCAGCAGCTTCATAAACTGGGACCCTGTTTTTGTCGTACCGAATCCACCACACATCACCTTCACCACACGACTCTGAATAAAGGAGGTTGTTGAAGCCCCCGCCGGAGAGACCCACAAAAAGGATGTCGGGGTTGCGTCCCTCCAACCGCAGTTTTGCGTAACTTGCTCGCAAAATATCCAAAGGCCGCGCCCAGCGACCGCCCTTGGCCACCGCAACCCACTCAAGACTCATTGAGTCGAGACGAGAACAACTGGCTAGTTGGCAAAAAAAATTCCCGAGCTGTCCCTCGGTGAACGTAACAAACGAGATGCGAATTGACTTGATGTTGACAAAACAGGCTGCTGAGAAAACCGACCCTAACCGAATGAATGCTGGGCTGGGATCGAAGTCCCAGTCCCGGCGATAGTTGTGTATGAAAGACTCAAAGTCCAAGTCCACATGTTCTAGCTGTGGGTTAGAGAGAAGCACACCGAGATACTTTTCCAGAGCCACCCGATCTTGCCCGTCAGGGTGATAATCTTGCTCACAGTTTTCGAAATCAACAACCACGCTCCGAGTGGCTCGGAAAGCGGTCTCGAGGTCTTTCCAGGCCACAATGTCTGGATTTTCGCCGACGTGGTGGTGCAAGCCTTCAAAGTCGTTTTCGATGGCGAGAGGGCCAAGGAAGAGCCCGTCAATCCGTCCTCCCATTTCATGAATGGAGGTGGGGAGTGTCCAATATAGCTGGGGGCTAGCCAACGGTTCCGTGGGAGGGTTCAGCTCGCTAAGCCAGGGCCAAGTGTGGGACGAGGTCATGAGTTGATGGAGGGCTGAGTCGTTGGCAAGACGGGTCACGTCAACGCCGCCTGGGCAGGTTTGACCAGGGGAATTAAAGTATTCGTCAAGGGGGAAATCGGGTCGATCGATCAATGCCAGCGCTGGAAAGGAAGGAATGCGGCAAAACAACGCCGCAAGACGATTGGCAAGTAGCCCATCCTCAAACAGAGCTTGTTGTTCTTGTTGTTTCTCTCGGTATTTAGCCCAACCGTCCTCAAGCAGCAGCCAGTTACTCCAGAAGACGTCCACTTCGTCCCCAGTAAGATCATGGTATGACTTCCAGCCGACACGTAGAGGCTTGTTGAGATGACTAGGCCAGTCGTTTTCATACCCGCTGCTCCACGCCGTGTTCAACTCCCACCATTGCTCTGATGCGGCCGAGTAGGCCCGGCTAATGTCCGTGTCTTTTTCGGAGCGGGCAATGTTTCGACAATGTTCAAACAACCTTTGTGCAACCATCTCTTGTATATCTCTGTAGCGGATCATACTGTTGGCGACATCGGCTGGCCTGCAGGACAGAGAGATGCGGACAAGGCGTACGCCGCGGGCGATTTGGGCATTTTGGACAAGGTGTTCGGCGCTATCGATGGACTGCGGGTTGATTTGAACATCGAGGACAGGGACAAGCAGCGGCGAGGCTAGATGACAGAGCCTCCGACAAACCAAGCGGGTAGCCTGAATCGTCTTGAGGTGGGCATCGTTGGGTCGGTGCGTCCTTCGAATCGCGCGGGGGCTTTCGAGAATGTCGAGGGCAGGTGCGGCGATTGACTTGAAGATCTCGAGCAGTATTTCGTTTGGAAGATCCAGGAGGGTCAGCGGACGAGTGCTGTGGGACGAAGCCATTTGACGGGGTTTCTGGGGGTTCGCAGTTGTTGTGTTTTCCGTTGGAGAACCCAGCGCGAACGCGTTTGCTGGAGTTCGATTTTGGCGGCCCCACAGGAGCTCATTCCCTTTTTGGGCTTAGCGGTCTTTTGTGCTGCAGGTTTTTCACCAAGACGCCCTCATCGTCGTTCCTGCAAGCAATTGCAGCAAAAGGGACAAAACTGAATTCATTATATACAAAGAAGCTGTTGTTTCCAAGCTGATTACGTCGTCCCCTTATACTAGGTACCTTCTCATTACACCCCCCAAACCCAACTTTTGCGAACTACAAGAATTACACACCCTCCCCGTTCCATGTTTTTCTTCTCATTTCAAGCAAGAGAAACTCAACAAAGTTCGCTCACAAGTACTTCTCAACAAACGAACCCTCTGCGGCAAGCGTGACGTAGAAAAGCTGCGTCTCGCCGCCAATGACCATGCGGCCGCCGCCGACAAACTGGAAGTTGGCCGAGGTGCGGCCCGTGTAGATCTTGCCGAGGAGGGTGCCCGAGGGGTTCCACACGTGGATGCCGTCGCCGACGCCGGCGTAGACGTTGCCCTTGCTGTCGACGTGGACGCCTTTTCGATTATTAGCATATACTTGTGGAAAAGAGGAGAAGGTGGTGGGAGGGGGGGGACAATACCATCGGGAATGTTGGTGTCCACAAACGCAAAGGTCTTGCGGTTCTCAAAGGTGCCGTCTTCCATGACGTTGAAGCGGTAGCTGCGTATGATTAGCTGGGAAGGTTTAGGTGGCTGGGAGATGGAAATACGTACATGGACGAGGGGTTGCCCAGCTCGAGCCCGTTGCGCCAGATACCGGTGTCGGAGACGTATGCGTACTTGCCGTCGGGAGAGAATGTGATGCCTGTAGTCGAATCAGCATGAATAGATCCGAAGCGAGAAAAAGGGTGGGAACGCACCGTTGGGCATGATGAATCCGTCAGCAGCAACTTGCACGGCACCGGTCACGTCGTTGTACCGCCACACCTGGGTCTGCATGCCGGCGGCCGGCCGGAAGTTGTTGGACAGGCCGTAGGTCGGGTCAGTAAAATAAATGTCGAGATTACGCGGGTTGATGGCCAAGTCATTGAGCGAGTTGAACTGGCGGCCGAAGAAGTTGTTGAGCAGGACTTCCGTTGTGTCAATTTGGGTCTCTTTTCGATCAGACTAAAAAGAATCTTACCGGTCGTGTTGTACGGCGCAACGGGGTTCATGACAAAAAGGCCGGGAGCAATATTGGGGCCCTGGCCCTCAGCGGCAAACAGAAGCTTGCCCTTGTACTGGGTAGCGCCTGAGTACTCGTCAATTTACAATCGATTCGCAGGGGTCAGAAAGCATACCATTGGGATTAGGAATCTGCGGGTTCGACGGGATTTCAGTGACGGTAACCTTGCCGACGGCGTTGCGCGAGCTCTTCACAGCGTCGGCTTCCTTCAGCGAGATCTTGTAGATGGCGGCCGACTTGTTGAGACCGGTGCCGGCGTCCGGGTTTCCGGCATTCTGCACAAAGAAGGCTTCGTCGGTTGGCTTGTACCAGACCACGGCCTCGTGGAAGATGGGGTCCTTGGGTGTCTGCGCCAAGATGGTGAAGGTCGGATTGGGCCCCAGGATGTCTAGAAAGGCATCGTCATAGACGTGGAAGGGCTTGTCTGTGAGCGCCTCAGCCGTGTAGTTGAGCGGGACCCATGGGTTCTGCCACGCTTGTTAGTGGTTTTTCCCAACGGACAAAATGCTGCTTACACTGCTGGCATTGTAATCAGAAGCGGGCGGCACGGTCGGCAGCACGTTCAATGCCTTCTGGTTGATGACCTGCGCCAACGCAGGGACAGCGCGCTTGGCCAGCGGAGGACCGGCGTAGACAGCCTGACCGAGCAAAGCGGTCGCGGCGGCGAACGAGGTGAGTGACGGCATCTTGGGCTGGCGGAGACGATCTCAACGGTACCTCATTAAGCTTCGACGGGCCTCGACTATAGGTAGCGTGGAGCACAGGAAGAATGGGTCCCGATATTTATGACTTTTTCTTCTCCCGGGTCCTCCCAGCAACAACAGGCCGTGCGGTGAGGGGTTCGTATGCAGGAACAGCGGCCAGAACGACCCTGGGATAATATAATGACCCATGATGACGGTGGGTCAATTATATCATTGTGCCAAAAATGCTGGCTGATCCCGCACACGGTTTATCCGGTTCCTGGGTCTGGGTCTAGCTCCGCGCCGGTCATTTCCCTGCTTCCCTGGCCCGACATGTGCATCCCCCCGCATCGCCCCGGATTGGACGCCACCCACGACCGACATAACTTCCCGGCGGACTGCCCCAGCGATTCTGTACAAGTTAGAAGAAGGGATAAACTCGTAGAAGCCGTACTTCTTCCAGGCAAAATACTGCCGTGATGGCTTATTACCCAACCGAATCACGCCCACCGGCCGCTCGACTGTAGGGTTCCCTCTACCCGTCCGCTTGGGACGCCAAGAATAAGCGGATCTCGATTGTTGCGTTTCCCGGCTGCCCGGGACGGAAACGCGAGCGGGGACGTTGGACACGGCAGGTGTCATGAGAGAGTTGCACTGGAAGTAGACCACCTACCTATGTACTCGAACTTCCAACCGTGATGGAAAAGTTGGATTCTCCTGTGGCGGACAACAGCTAAGGAGCTGGTCTTTTAATTCTAGGTAGGTTATCGGGGGAGATGGACTTTCCGCTTTCTGAACGTTTCCACTCCCTACCTACCTAGGTACGAATACAGTAGCCTCGGTTATTGATAGGCATACACTGCATTAGTCGGGCATGCACCGAGTGTAGCCGGTTGACATCTGACGCGTCGTCATTTTTCCGAGAACCTCTAGACTAGGAACTAATCTGCCGTCTCCTAAAGAAAACTGTTCCAGACTATGACGGAATCCTCCCAAGGTCCGGTATGACCACATCGCGGGGCAAGTGTCGATCCCCTACCACCCATTGGATAGATCGTCGCTCTTCTCCATGGTACGGCTCGTGAACCCGGTAAACGGCTTCCACCTAGTTGAAAAACACCAGGACGCCCTCCCGCTTAGCCTTTTCTTTCGAGTACGTGACCCGGTGCACCTCCTTGCCATTCGCATCCACCAAGACGATGCTGCCGCCCTTGTTGCTGAGGGGAGCCTTGGGCACAATGACGGCCTTCTTGCTCTGCGGGCCAATGCGAATACCGTGCAGAGGCTGTTTCTGACCAATGCCGTTCGAGATACTCCAGCCCTCGAGAGACATCGGTTCGGTCGAAGAATTGTGCAAGTACACCGTCTCGCCCTCGCCGTGCGTCGGATGCTGGTCAGGGCCAAAGGGGTTGATGAGAGCAGCTTCGATCGACACCAGCGAAGGCCGAGGAGCTGGAACGTTGGGTCCCTCTTCTCCCCCCTGCGGAAAGTTTCCGCTCAAGAGGTCGGCGAATGTTTGGTCGGTGATCGGTCTGCCCTCATCGTCTGTCTCAAACGCCTGAACGGCGAAAGCGAGGAAGATGGCTTCCCAATGACCGTCTGGGAACTCCATAATGATACCACCATCCTGGAAAACACCGTTGTCTTGTTCAAAAGGCGCATGGTTGCCCTGGTTCATGTGAATGTCGTGCATACCATTCTCCCCGCTCTGTCCTGTTGCCAAGTGTTAGCTTAGCACAGAAGGGGTATGAACATATCCGAACGAAACATACCATCATTATGAAAGCGCTGGCCAAAGATGTAAACATCAGCCTTCTGGGCGACAGCCTGGTCGAGAATTGGGTCAATGAACTCAAGGATATCATGGCTCTCGCCGGGTGCATTGTGTGACAGCAGAGTACCAGTATCGATATCCAGGAAGGTACCCCGGAGATAGTCGAGTGCCAAACTGTCCGGCCCCATTTCACTGTGGAAGCCAAGAGGGAGCGCCCTCAGGCGGTCGACAACCGGAGATACCCTGGCAAAATCACGGATGAACCAATACACGAGACGGGTGTCTTCCGACTTGGACATGACGTTCACGGCTGCCTTAAACCGGTCGCCACTCGTGTCGGTGAAGAAGAGGTAGCCATGGTCCGGCTTGGCTGAGCCCTGCCAGTCGAGGGGCTCTCCCTTCCAAACTCCGTAGCGTGCGATGGGCATTTCGGAAAGCTGAGAGCAAACTTGTGTCTGATCAGAAGAACTAAGATAGTTATCGCAAAGTCGAAGATACAGAGCCAATAACACCAGACATTCGCAGGGAAAGACGCTGGTATTTGTACTCGTACCGTGCTACGTACAACATGTCGGTCCTGAGGAGGGGGAAGGGACTCGTTTGAGGGAACGGGGTTTCTGTCATTGTTGTGCGACGTGAAGTCACAAGTGGGTGTAGCTGTGCGGGCACACCGGTCGTAGCTGCCGACCTGAGTCTGGCTCAGCCCTCAAGCACGGCAACTGCGTCCGAGAGTAACACAGGAAGAAGCACGTTTCACCGCTCCCACGACGATTGGCCATGACAATGTTGCAACGCGTGGCGTTGAGCACCCGGCCGGATTTCGCTTAGTTCTCAGCCCTGTGTGCAAACTCCCGATCAGACTGGCCATCCAGACCATCCAGACCAAAGCCACAGTGGTGAGTGGCCAGACAAACCATCGCTGACCTGACCGTCCTCCAGGCTAAATCTGCCAGCCTTCGGACATCGTCAGCACTTATGGTTGCACAGAGAGTTAATTGAGGGGTCAATTGGCCCAAGTACGATGCAGTTGCCGGCTTGAAGCACGACTTGTCACATCTCGGCCCGGGCCACTCAGCCCAGACACCCGGTTCAAGCGTACCTTATCGTTGGGTTCGGAAAGCAGGATGGAAATGTCTCCAATGAAAATCAGCTCATTATTGACGTCTAAACTCTTGGCTACATATATCGAGCACGAACCTCTGCCAAGCTCGAGATCCAGACCCCAGAGCAAGCACTTTTTGCTACCTTATCTTTGCTGTTCGAGACACGCCTGCAAATGACCCTTCCATCCACAGCTTCGCTATACCGTATCCGTTGCTCGTGGATACACGGTCACATAGATAGTGGTCACGTCGACATCGGGAGTGGGTTGAGTGAGCGGAGGATAGACAGTAACCGTCTTCGTCACAGGAGCCACGTCGCATCGTGAGTTGTTGCAGACGTAGTCGAGGTCGCAGTCATTTTCCGTCTGACAGGGATCACCTATGACGGATGGGTCAGTATTTTTCGCCATGTCATGTTTTAGACCTTACCAAGGCAGTGTCCTTCCCATTCGCAGACTTCCCCGGTGGTTGAGCCGCCACCGCTCCCTCCCCAGCCCGAACCGCCACCTTCACGTCCACCTCCCCATCCTCCACCCCACTGTCTATCGGCGAGCTTGGTGGCTTCTGAACCGGCAACAACTACCACGGCGGCACGACACCGGACGCCAAAGGCTAGGAGTGTGAAGAAAGAAGTTGATCTCATCTTGGCGGATTACCGAGACAAATATGACGAGGAAGTATGGGACGACCTCGGGGACAACACAAGTTCGGTACCTAGGTAGCTTACCACTTGAATCCTGGAACCATCTTCCCCATGCTTCCGGGTGCACCACTGCCCTTTTATACGCCAGTAATCCGCTCAAGACACGTTGTATATCACATGGGTCGCGGCACTTGGACCAAAACGTAACCAGGAAGATTGCCCAGCCTGTGTCACCATACATATATACCCCTGATCCGGCACATCTCGAAGGTGGTATGCGGCCAAAATCTGGGGTGCAGGCTGAGTATTAAGAGACGCTACAGTCTTTATTTTTTCATGTGAAATTTTCTCCGGGACAAGACTGGCTTGGTTACCTCAAACCTCAGAGCCAATCACCCGGTTGGCTCCGGCCTTGTCGTCATCACCAGAAACAGGAAGAAGCTCGTTTATTCTGCGGGGTGCCAAGGCTTACCCCGGAGCCAAGCCCGTTGCATGATCGCGATCTTTTTCCCAAGAACTCCAAACGGCGTGTATAAAATGCCAAGACACATCTTGGAATTTTCTCGGAGCCATTCGCCTGGCAGAGATGATTTCCTACCTACCTAGCTTGCTACTAGGTGCCAGATACCTACCGGATATAACTAAGGTACATGTACCTAAGCAACCTTCCCTGATGAGCTCGAACCAGACACTGATCTGCCGAAATCCACGGTGAAGTCTGCAATGGAACACTCGGCATGCTTGACACGATCAAGCATTCTCCGTCGTGCTCCCCCGCCCACTGCTACCGTAACAATCGGACTATATCAACCTTTCTAGCCTACGTGTACTCTTGCGAGATTGCGTCACTACCCCGATATTGTGAAATTTCTCACCGAAGATGAGGATTCCGTTTTGGCAATCCGATCGAGATCCGTGGGCGGGGACGTATACTTCAGTCCTGCTGATGAGGACTTGCCCAGCCGGGTCATCGTATCGTCAACAAATCCCCATTCGCGGGAACAGTCTTTGCATCTTGGCAATCCGTTTCCGGCGTTATAGCTGACCCTGTGCCTTAATCGTGATACCATTACGTTTGGTACGACGTGAACAGCATCGGTCTTGGCTGATTCCTCTCGTCGGCGGAAAAGCTACGATACCGACATGGACCTTAATCCTAGTCCACATGGTTCACTTGGTTCGACTGCTCCTATCCAAACGACATGTTCTCCTTCAACCCCGAGTCGCAAGTAGATATCAATATGTCCCTCCCTCGGCGACCAGCTCTTTGACTGGAAACTCTGCCTCCACCTCCGTCACGCCCCTCTGCCTGGCCTCCTCCATGATCGCCACCGTCGCCGTTGCCCCAACTCTCGACGCTCCCAATGTCATGACATAGACAATCTCATCCAGCGTTCGCACGCCGCCGGCCGCCTTGATCTTGACATCCGGCCCACAACTCGCACGCATGAGCTTCAGATGCGGCGCCGTAGCCCCTTTGTACGAGTACATACCCCCAGGCTGCTTGACGAACCCGTACCCGGTCGACGTCTTGACATACGCCACACCCAGCTCGGTACAAATCCTGCACAACTCAACAATATGCTTATCCCCTAGATAATCATTCTCGAAGATGACTTTGAGAATCCCCGTCTGGCCATCACCGGCGCCGCCGATCCCGATACTCGTGACGGTACGGTTGACGGCGGCGATCTCGTCTCTGACATAGTCCCAGTCGCCGCCGAGGACCTTGCCCACGTTGACCACCATGTCGATCTCGTGCGCGCCGGTCTGCATGGCCTCCTTGGCCTCGGCGACTTTGATCGAGGTCGTCGAGTTGCCGTGCGGGAACCCGACCACGGCGCAGATGCGCACGCTGCTGCCGGCGAGGGCTTGGCGGGCGAGCGGGATGTGGTAGGGCTTGATGCAGGCGGCGGCGACGTCGTATTTGCGAGCGATGGCGAGGCCCTCGGACACGTCGGCGTCGGTCATGGTCGGGTGGAGCAGGGAGTGGTCGATCAGCTTGGCGATGGCGCCGAGGGAAAGGGGGATGGTTTTGGGTGACATTTTAGGTTATCGGTTGCTGGTCGTCGTTTTCTGAGGCCTGAAGATGGTTTTGGGTTTGGACAAAAACATCGAGAACATGGAGCATGGTGTTGTGAACTTGGGATACCAGTACCCGGCAGCGGGGTTCGGATGACGGCTTGCTTGGTGCTAACGAGGAAGTACCTGCAGATACCCCATATCGCAGTTACCAACGGCAAGTCCCGAAAATTCATGCATTTACGTGGTTTTGATATCGAAGATCATGGGGAGCTTGATTTAACCAAGTGTTTAAAACTAGAAACATGTCAATGTGCGGAAGTTCAAGCCCTAGCTCGGATTGGAAACATAACCACTAACAACTTAGATCTCGATATGCGGGGAGCACGCCGGGGATGATCGTGAGGGGCGGGCCCACCCACAGCTGCAAACTACGACCCAACAAACGGCGGACATGAGATGGATTGACAGTCAAGACAAGACTTTGTTATACGGGCAAACCATCCCGAAAACAGGCCTGTGCTTGGTTCTTCCTACCTCGATGGGGCAAAGATTGACACCCCGCAATATCAGCTGCTGCTTTGGCAGACACGACCTCGGAAGCCGGCCCAGAACTTTCGGCAATCGATATTTCATCCCAACCTTCGCACAACTGACGGGACCATCCCGCCCCCATCACCTCTCGACATCACCACACCAACGCTCTGCAATATGGAATCCGATCATTTTTGCTGTCCGTGCGCCGAGGGATAAACCTGGTTGGGTCTATCCTTTCACGTCGCTTCAGCGCCCAGCCAACAATATTTCCCGATTTCTCTCTGGCAGCGGAAGCATGCAGACGCGCGCCGATCAACTTCACCCCGGCCTCTCTGTCGAAGCCGCAGGAGTACATCAGACCTTCAAAGCCAACTACTCGTCAGGCAGTAGTCTCGAATCAATAGTTACGGAAGCCTGGTCGGCGGTGTTTGGCTGAACGCCTGTTTGGTACGCGGTCCACGTCACCATGACGCTTCGATCTGACGTTGCAAGGCCGATGCCATGAGCCATGACAATGTCAAAAACCACGCGTCCTTTCGACCTGGAAGACGATGCTGCCCTCGGTGAGGACGGAGAGCGTTGCTCCTCTCGGCACAGCGAAACAGCCGCTTCGGTTATAGTGCACGGCTTTTAAGCACTCGAAACGGGCAAGAGAGCGGCACGGTTGAAGCTCGCCGGGCCGTGTCAAGACCTCGATTCAGAACAGGCAAAAGCAGGAACGGCCACAGCATCGCTGTTTCAGAGGCCAATGACCTTGCTTATGGCCAGTTGGACAGTCACAATGCTGCCAGGCTCACGGCGCTATTGGAAGACCAAGGTCGGAAGCACGGCTGGCCAGACCCTCATGTCGTCGGCTCCTTGTCTGCCTACTCCCGCTTCGCATGACATCCGCCCGTCATCCGCACACCATCAGCATGTGCACCGCCCGCTGCCCACCATCCTAAATCCGTGTGTGTCCGTGTCTCTGACCGCAAGCACCGACGCACTGTCGCTCTTGAATCATGTCGCTTCGGCTGCTACAAGATGAAGGCGAGAGAGGACTCGATCAAGTCGGTCGGCTTGTCACTGCTCTACGAGCCAGATGAGCCGACGGACCCGGTAGCAGAGTAAGCGCGCCCCTACTCGGTCTCTGGATTCGACGCGTCTGACATCGCGTGACGACAGCATCGTGTTCATCCACGGCATCGGGGGTCACCCTATCCGCTCCTGGAAGTGCCCTGGCCACCTGCAGATACCAACAACGCCGAATTCCACCATCCATCTGTCAACAACGTTGCGAAGGAAGCTGAAAAAGAACCCGCCTACGTCGGAGCTACGGCGGTCAAACTCGGAGCCTCTACTGGCGTCGAATGCCTTCTCCAGCTCCAACAAATCGAAGAGCATCTTGAGAAAGAACTCGCTAAAGTCGTCTTCGTCCAGACAGAAGCTCAACGAGTTCAATGACCCACTGGACCAGAGAGTGAGACCCGAGGTGTATTGGCCGCTCGACCTCCTTCCGTCATCATGTCCCGCTGCCAGAGTCTACACGTGGGGCTACCACACTCTCGTGGTGGACAGGAAGCCATTGCGGTTGCAGAACGACATTTTCGCCCACGCAGGTGAGCTCTTACGCGAGCTCTCAGCCGCTCGTACGGCACTCGCGACATCCGCACGCCCGATTATCTTCGTTGCGCATTCCACCGGAGGGATCCTGCTCAAAGAGGTATGAGACAATACTCATGTCAATACCGGAGTATCTAACATGCGCAGGCATTACGGTTATCCGAAATGGAGCGCGACGGACCACTCAAGGAGATTTTGCTATCGACATCGGCTGTGGTGTTCCTTGGATGTCCACACCGAGCAACGGAGCATTCGACCCTTGCAGACGCCATCAAGAGCATGGCAGCCGTCACATTCCGTGTTGACTCGCACGACGCAGTGCTCCAGCACCTCAGCGGCGCCAACAGTGTGGATGCGGAGCTGGGAAGACAGGCTTTTGTGAGGATATGGAATGACTACAACTTCAAGGTTAAGACGTTCCAGGAGTCCATCATCCCCAGCTACCGGTTTCTGGAGCTCAGAGCCGAAGCGGTAGGTCCTAGCTTAAATACGCGCAGTACGTGACTAACTCTGCAGACCATTCGCCGGCTAGCGAGCTTCATCGGCGACCCCCGTGAGAATGCCGAAACGATCAGCGCACTGCATGGCGACTTGTGCAAGTTTGGGTCCTTGGACGACCCTGGATACCACGCGGTGGCAAGTTCGCTCGCCCGACTCGTCAGCAACGAGGAAGCGCGGAGGCATGTCCTCAACACGAAGGAGACCGAGTGTCTGGCCGCCCTCGTCCGCCCCCATTTTACACTCTCGGAGACGCACCCCGCGACGTCGTATCCCGGGACCTGTCTTTGGCTGTACGACCTGCAGGAATTCCAAGCTTGGCATCACAGGAGCGACAGCAACAAGAATAAGATTTTGTGGATAAAAGGGGAGTCTGGCTGTGGCAAAACAATCCTGCTGCGCTCACTCAGGAGACGGTTGGAAAGGCAATGGGGTGCAGCTGGGAGCTCTTTCATCTGGACGACGGCGGAGGGATACGACACAAACAGCATCTTCTTCCCCGGGACATCACGACAACAGCACGAGGTCAACCCGGCGAACGTATATCGAAGCTTGTTGGCGCAGTTGTTCTTACAAGACCCGAATCTCCGCCGAGCGCTTCTTTCACTCTATAACCAGCCGCGCAGCGACCCCCTGGTATTGGATGACGCCCTGATCGTGTCATTCTTCGCCGACGACTACATCGACCAAAGGATCCAAACCCCTACCCGACGAACTTTTATCTTTGTCGATATCGCCGATGACGCGAGTCCTGCTTACGTGGAGGAGCTTGTGTGTCGTCTATCGCAGCTGGCAAGAAACTCCGACTTCAGTATATGCGTCGCCAGCGCGTACTATCCGGACTTGGAAGAGGCGAATGCGATCAACATTGTCATGCATCTCCGCAACTCTGACGACGTGCTGAGGTACATCAACCTAAATCTCGTGGCAGAGTGGGAAGAGAGAAACCGCACGGTAATACGGATAGGAGAGAAGGCTGCGGGGGTCTTTTTGTGGGCCGAGATTGTCGTCAACATCCTCAACGCGGCCATAACGGAGGGTGCGTCTGAGGACCTGATCGAGTACACGCTGGAAGAAGTCCCCGGTGACCTTCACGGTCTTTACGAGTGGATGTTGGCGACACTCAACGAGAAGGAGAAAGCGGAGTCTCTCACGCTGTTCCAATGGGTCATCCTCTCGGCCGAGCCGATGCGCCTGAACGACTTATTCATCGCTATCCGCCTCACCGAGCCTAACCCTTTTGTATCTTATGACCAGTTTGGTCCATTTATGGCTCTGCACGTGGGTATGCCGCTATCGATGCGTGATATCCGCCAGCTGCGGAATTCGGAGATCACATCCGACACGCCTTATCAGTTTCACCGCTGGCTGCGAGCCCGCTCGATCGGGCTGCTCGAGCTGAAAACCGACTCCCGCCAGACTGTCGTCAACGAGCCACTGGGTCTCCAACGAGTCCAACCGATCCACAGCTCCGTCCGCACCTTCTTTTTATCTGGACGTGGGTTCGCCTGCTTGGCCGAGGATTTTCCGTCGGTTCCCCCAAATTTTACGACCGAGGACTACATTGATGTCTCGCACTACTCACTCCTTCGCGCTTGTCTGACGTACCTGAACATGCGCGATTTCGAGCATCTCGGGCACAATGTCACGGACGGAAGTCGACGGAATAGCACACTCTCGCCGCTAACATCGCCGAGACCGGGAAGTCGACAGCAGCAGAACGCGTTCGACCAGCGCAACCTCATCATGTCGAGCTATCCTTTCCTGCAGTACGCCGTCGACAACCTGCTGTTCCACATGCTTAGCCCGCGCTTCTTCCGGTACTTCCTGCCGCAACACGAGCTGCTTCTGGCCTTCTCGGTAAATCGGGCGAGGCTCTGGCGGCGATGGACTTCGCTTCTGGGCACCGCCGACGGAAGAGTCATTGTGGCAAAGCATTCGAGGAGCTCAGCCACTGCCGGTCTGCTCAGCCCGGTGTTTGGTGCAAGGTTCCGGCTCGAGCGTGTTTTTCGTAAACTGGAGCATGTGATGAGACACCAGAAACCAGTGGCCGGGAAGGAGAACGGCGGGATATTGTCGCCAATAACACCCATTGGGCCGGCGTCTCCCAAAACACCGCGGACGCTCGCCGCCGCTGCCGCCGAGGAGAAGACATTCTGGGCGGAGCGGAGCGGAGAGGCGGCAGTGGTAGTTGGAGGGGGCGAGTTCCGGTTGCCGCCTATTGTGAAGTTGCCCGTTCCGAAACGGACCGGGCCACCGGCAAAGAGCCCGGTGAAGGCATCTATGATACCAGTCAGGAGTCCGGTCGGAGACAAGGGTAAGGTTGCATCGGTCCGGAGTCCGGTCCAGGTAGCGCCGCGTAGTCCGAAGACGCAGAGTCCACGGATGCGGAGTCCACGGATACAGAGTCCGAAGGCGCAAAGTCCAAAGGTGCAAATCCCGAAACCGCAGAGTCCGAAGAGGAATGGAGGTAAGAGCCCGCTCACGAGTCCCCTGACCCCGATCAGTCCGTGGGAGGAGGAGTTTGGGACCGGCAAGCTGGATTTTACTGTTAGCCTGGGATTTGCGGTATAATATTGAATTTGGGGCCTAGGACTTGCAGGTTACAATATTAGCTCATAATGTTATCCAACTCAATACTTGCGCCAATGCCCGGAAGAGATATAGGCAAGTGAACAAAGTTCCGGTGCAGATCAGATCGAGTCTAGAGTCGTGAAGAGAGATCAGACATTACAGCCTCACAAGAATCTTCTTCGACTGTTATCTCATATCAGAGTCACTGCACCCAGGGAGCTCACGATTCACCTTTTTTTTTTTGGCTTCAAATCTATCAACATGTTTTTGTGATGCATTCCCCCCTTTTCTTGGTGTTGTTCCGTTGCCGGTAATTAGCCGCAACTAGCCTCCCGTTTGGTGGATGACTAATCCACCCTTCGCAGCGGCGACTTTCCCGTGCCGTGGGGCAATTCGCAATTCGCACGTCAAAACCTCCACCTTCTTCACCTCGAAGCTTTGGTACCTACCTACCGAGCACAACACCTCCAACCACCATCGCATTGATGTAACCACCAAACCACCCATGGCGCCAATCTGGGGACGCGTTCTATGGTCCCTCTACCTAGGAGTCGAGGTATTTTCTCCCGTCCTGGCCGTCCCATTCCCATCCTTCCCAAATCGCTAACCATTTGTCCCGTCGGACGACAACAGGCAAAACTCGTCCAAGCCGTACTCCGCATCCCCGCCTTCCACCACGGCGTGCGCCGAATCCACCGCACGATCGAGGATTTTCGGTACGGGCGCAATCCGCACGAGCCGCTGCGGCCGGGGGAGGCGACGGAGGATCCGGAGAAGGTTCGGGGGGACGGCGGGGGGTTCCTGAGGTATTTTGTCGAGGAGCTGAGGAATCAGGCGCGCGGCGGGAGCGGGAGTGGGACGAATCCGCCTGGTCCGCCGGCGTCGAGGGGGTGATGATGTGAGCGAGCGAGGCATACAGGTCGATGATATCGACTTGCGGGAGCGGGGGTTAACACTGGGTTCACGGTTTACGCCGATGAGTTTCGAGATGTCGGCGGCATTGGCGGAGACTGTCGTGCTGTACGGATTGCGGAATACCTGCGGAATAATGAACATGGAATGGGGGATGATGTCCCTTTGGGTTTATGATGCCGCTTGGGGAAGAGAACTCCGTTGGAGCGGATATTCTCGAGAAGAGGCTTGGAAGAAAGGTAGAGACAGAGGGATGCGGGCAGGAAGGTTTGCTAGAGAGAGGTCATTGGCAAGCCCGTCCGGCTCGACACCATGGATAACCATACTGGAAATCCACAGCGCAGCAGCGCCGGGAGAACAAGGTGCAGGTAGTTTGAAACACCAATCCTGACCGTACCGTATACTTCGCACCTGTGTTACGAAGATAGGCTTTTTGTGGCTACAAGCCACTTGTGTTGAAACCCCCTGCGATGCCCCGGTCTTCCCCGGACCCATCGTGTCTTCGGGCTCTTCTAATACGGTTGCTGGCCGTCTACCTAGCTAGTGACTTGCCAGGTGGCGGGCAGGTGCAGTATTTAATTCACATGATGCAGGGGCTAATAAAGAGTCATTTTGAGATAACGTGTGAACTTTGTGTTGACGTGTAGCTGGATTTTTCATTTTGCTTCTCTCACTCTCCCTACCGCGTGTCGCTCAGGCTGTTCCAATACTTGGATACCAGTGCTCACCATGATTTCCGCTTTTGGTATTTTGCGTGCTGCGGGGCAGTTGGCGGCGGTTGCCTTGGCCAGCCCAGCAAACCCAACTTGCCCGCCCCTTTTCATCCACGCAGATGTCAGTCTCACCACCGAAAGAAACCGAAATGTTGTCTAGGTGGGGTGCGTTGATGAAACGGACAGCCGGTTGTCGAACCCGACTGAGGCTTCTAGAAAGGGGTCTGAGAGGACCAACTCTCCCCTGCCAAAGACCAAACTCGACAACTCATGGCCCTCAAGGGGGAAGTCTTTACCAACCGCTATCTCCCAAACTGCTGGAAACCAGGCTATTAGAGCTCGAGCCGAGCGCCGAAACGTCCTCGGACATCCGCTGCCGGCTCACAAAGCGGTCTCTCCTTCCCTCCCCGATCACCGAACCCTCTCACCCCGCCGCCTTCGAGGTCCTCTCCTACACATGGGGCGATGTCTCCAACGACAAACAGATCCTCGTCAACCACCACACCTTGTCGGTGACATCCAACCTCGAAGCATTCCTCCGGATCCGACGCGAGCGTGACAAATCCGTGATGCTATGGATCGACGCCCTGTGCATCAACCAGCGCGACACGCACGAAAAGAACTTCCAGATCCCCCTCATGCCTCTCATCTACGCCACAGCGCGGCGTCTCACGGTATGGCTAGGCCCCGAACACGACAATAGTTGTCTTGCGATGAAAGAGCTCGCCTCGCTCGGCTCGACGTCGCCCTACGAGAAGATGCCCATCCTCGCACGGGAGACCAAACAGGCCCTGGACGCGCTGCTCACCCGGCCGTGGTGGACGCGCGTGTGGATCATCCAGGAACTGGCCCTGGGCGGCGCAGGCATCAAGCTAGAGAGGATCCAGGTCCGGTGCGGCAACGACACCATCGCCTGGGGCAGCATCGTGGTCGCGGCCGCGCGGATGCAGGCGTACCACAACGACCTGCGGCAGCCGTTCCCGAACACGGCCAACATCCTGGAACTCGACAGCCTGCGCGAGAGCGCCCTCCGCTTCCTGCGTCTCTCGCCGGGATCGCCGCGCTCGCAGGGCGCCTTGGAGCTGGTCTGTCGGTATCGGCACTTCCTCGCCACCGATCCGCGCGACAAGATCTATGCGCTAACGAGTCTCTGTGCCCGCCTCGGACCAGACCAGATCGTGCCGCGGTACGAGGCAAGAGTTGAGGACATCTACACGTCTTTTGCGTGTGATATACTCGCAGGTGGTCGGGACGACGCTCTGGAGCTTCTCCGCCACGCCGGTCCGTCCAGGTACGCCGAACTGCCCTCGTGGGTGCCAGACTGGTCGACACCGTTGAGATGTCAGCCGTTGTCGCTGAGGAGGATGCAACGGTATTTTGAGGTGCCCTGGTGGTCCGAGCCGACCGAGGAGAAGCCGCATGTGTGGCGGGATGATGGGACTTTGGAACCGTCGCATGTTTCCTATCGACATTTCCCTGCGTCGTCGATGCAAGATGCCAGCAGTCCGCAACGAGCGGACGAACTACGAGAAGCGAGCCTGCGGAGGCTGGAGATTGGTGCTGCCGGTTATGGCGTCGTGCGCAGCATCGACGAGCTTCCGCCCAACTTCCTCGCACACGGTGTCTCGCACGAGATTAAAACGCGGATAGAGGAGGTGCTGCGAACGGGCGACACGCTTTTGTGCGTGTCTGACCGGCTCCAGGCGAGCGAGTCGGGCGCTTCGGTATCAGGGGTACGGCTGGACGCCGTCAAGATTGGTGAGATCCTCGTCGAGAGGAGGGTGAAACGGTGGCTTCTTAGGGAGTTGCGAAATGGGGACGAGGGAGCCCCGTATCGCGCCGCCGGGGACTCCCGATTGCACGCCAGGGTGGACAACAACACAGGACGGTCAAAAACGCTAGAGGCCAGGGGTATTCTTTGCGATACGATCGACGTCTGCTTTGAGACTTTCGTCGAGGATGTCGAAACCGACTGGCGAGATACCACCCGGTTCATGGTCCAAGTTGGCAAGTGCAAGGCCGAGGCTATGAGCCACGATGCCGCCGCGGCGCGATATCCAGAGGTGAGCCAGCGGATCAAAGCATTCTGGAATACCCTCCTCGTGGGCCAGACCTCGGGTCCAGACGAATTTGGCTTGGATGAAAACAAAAGCCACCACCCATACGAGCATTGGCTCCCCTTGATCCCATCCTCCTGGCAACACTCGACGCCCCCCATGGTCCCCATCACGACCGGCCTCGTGGAGATGGAGGAGGGATTTAAAGCTGTCCAGAGGGCCCAGGAAAAAATCAGGAGCGAGCCGGGCGGGGCGTGGGTGGACCACGTCAGAGCTGATGCCGCAGCATATCCAGAGTTCAACCCTCGGAACTGGGACACAGCTGAGAAGGAAGACTACAGCCGAGACGCGCGGGCCGCGGCAAGGAGCTGGCTTCAACAGCCTTATGATCTGTACCACCGTCCGTTCCGCTTCCAGAACATGATTCCCGATCCCTACTGGGAGGCGCGGCAGCGTGGTGGGGACGAGCTTCTCAGGCAGTGCAGCACAACAATTGGAGGGAGCCCGGTGACGCTTCATTCTGATCTATCTCAACATCATCACCATGCTACTTCACAGTCTGCAGAAGAGGCGGTACATGTAGCCCGACAAGAGTCACCTGGAGATAGCACTACTACTCCTACTAGGTCTACTCGGACGGCCCAAGCCAATGACGCAGGGAAACCCCTTGGAATCGGAGAGGCGCAGAAGCAACAACTCCTGCAGACGCACCAGAACCTGATACGCGAGACGCCCTCCATGGTTCCGCGCTGCGCACTCCCCGCGGGGATGGAAAAGTACGCCCTTGGACGGTCCTTCTTCGTCACCAAGGCCGGCCGGTTCGGGTTAGGGCCGAGAGACACAAAAGCTGGGGACGCGGTGGCGGTTATGTCGGGGTCGGGGGTGCCTTTTGTGTTGAGGGAGCGTATCGACGGCGAGGCGGATTCTCAGACGTGGCGGCTTGTTGGGGAGTGTTATGTCGGGGGTGTGATGGCGGGTGAGATGATGGGGGAGGAGGAGGTGAAGATGGGGAGGATATTACTTTGCTGAGAGAATCTAGGTACCTATCTGGGACTCCAAAGGCGAGTTGAATGTTTGGATACCCGTTGTAGGGCTAGGAAAACGTACCTAGATACCTAGGTAGGTAAGATAGCAGGAACATATGGACCACAGCACCTAGGTAGCCAGGGCCACAGGGCCACAGGGCCATCCTCTCTTCCATAAGACAAGCATCCTTACCACCAGTTCTTCACCGTGCTTTGATCAAGAACCTGTGTGCTTGGTTCTGGGTTTCCTGTTCTTCCGGACGGCCCTGTTGAAAGCGTCTCATTCTCCTGTGTGTGATATGACTGATACCTATGTAGGTAGGGAAAGTCCACCATTTCAATGACCCGCAACTCTACCTACCTCTAGGTAGGCTACCTGTAGCTTTAAAAACTCTAATCCACCATTCCCACCACAAGCTTACCTCTTTAGTTGTGCGGTGGTTTCAATACGGTCTTGTCATCTAGCGCAATACACGTCTTGTTCTGTGTGTGGTCAAGTACATAGGTAGTCAGGATTTTTCGTAGGCAATGTACTCTACCTCATAGCAGTAGTTCCAGAATCAAACGCTTTCAAACAGTACGTCGAGTTCTTCTTCTCTTACATAAAAAGGCAAAAAAAAAAACCGAAACTGTCATTACCCAATCATAATCCTTCCCCCCCTCCTCCCCCGTCTTTTTTTGTCGTCGCCATTCTGATTCCGGCCCGGCCTGATATCCAACCCCATGGACCCGGGGCCCGGGCCAGCACACCATCCCGTCCCAACCCAACAGAACGACACCAAGACATGGCACGTCTTTGTCGTGCGCGGATACCCGGACCTTTTGTATCGAATTTTTCGTGGTAGCAATCAAATTTCTTTGTATGAACCCATCCGAATCGGGCCCTGAATAGCAACACGCCACACCGCCGTTCCGTCTCTGAGAAACCTTCTGGCGTTCGTTGTTTTGTTGCTACTGCTGCTGTTATCTGTCTGTCTATCCTATACCGACCCCCATCCCTCCCTTACTCCCTCCCTCCCTCCCGACCTGGGCTGACCTACACCGGGGGACTTTCCTCCTGCCTATCTCGTTCTCCACCACCACCATCACCCTCACCACGTACAACCAACCAACGCCCCATCCACAACGAAAGACAGAGAAGGAGAGAGAACAAAAATAAAAGATGGCCCAAATCAACTTCGATAAAATCGAAACCGAACTCACCTCCCAATCCAAAACCCACCCCTGGATCGCAAGACACATACACATCTACCACGGCATCCGCGACATCTTCCTAGCCGCCGGCGACGGCCCCGAAAGCGTCGAGATTGCCTCTGTTGCTATTGCCGATTTGATCGCAAAGTCTGTTTGTGACGACGAGGAAGACGAAGACGATGACCGCCACCGGCTTGCTGAGAAGGATGCGGATGCGGATTCTGAGAAAGAGTGGTATCCTCCCGTCGACTATGCGGCCTGGTACATCATGATTCGGTTCTTGGTTGGGGAGCTGATGCCGGGACATCCGTGGCATAGTGCGCTTGCTAGGGCGGTGGGGGAGCTGGAACGGTTTGGTATTGACGAACGACGAGAAGGTGGGAAGATGTGGAAGGGGATGTATTCGTTGCGGGTGTTGGTTGTGGACTTTTTCGATGGGTGGTGTATGTCCCTGTCCCCCCTTTTCTTGTGTTGGTTATGATGATGATGCTGATATGGGAAGGACAGTCCCCTCCCCGGACGAAGAAGACACCACCTCCCCCTCCCTCCGCCTCACCAAACTCCGCACCTGGAAATCCCTCATCGCATGGATGTCCCAGCTCCCCGTCTCATTACGTCTAACCTCCCACGCGCTCTACACCATCGAAGACTCGATCCTCGAGCGGTTTCCGTCAGACGACGACCCCGACGGCGACGACGCCCGGCTCTGGGGCGTGCTGGAGTGGTTCATCTGCCGGTCGGACGCGCTGCTCGAGCTGATGAGTCCGTCCCCCGAAGAGATCATCAGCGAGACCGACGCCAAGTATCCGCACAGTCGCATCCCCGAACGACATAAGATGATTGGGCCGCGGTGTCGCGACAAAGTGTCGTATCCGTATTGCAGGGCGCGGTGGGAGTTTTGGAAGAGGAGGCTGGCGGATATGGCTGAGGAGGAGTACGTCTTTGATCCGGAGAAGACGCAGCGGATTGCGAAGGCGTTGGAGGCTATGGAGGCGGCCGAGGACCGGTTGGAACTAAAAAAGACGGGTGCGCCGCTTGCTGAGCAGGGGGTCGAGTTGGATACCGGAGGGAAGGGACGGGATCTCGAGGCTGGGGAGGAGTTGTTGTTCACTCTGGATACTGATGATTTGGGCGGTAGAAGCATGCTTTATGCTATGCCGGGCGTTGTTGGGAAGCAGATGGTACTGGGGTGAGTTGGAGGTTTGGTAGGTGTAGTTGCGACTCAACTCGCACTCGATACTTGCTCCATTTTTTGGGGGGTATTCCGTTGAGAATGGTGGACTCAAGAGTCTCATGCTGTCCAAGTAAGTGTCGATATTTGTTTTGAATTCAGTCACGTTTATTACCCACATAGTCAGTAAGCTGCAAACCGACACCTCCCTTTTCTAAAGAGCCTTAGGTTGCTGCTGGTTCTCCGCGGGCTTATTTTAAAAGGTTACCTTAATGACGCCTCTTGTCGCGTTGGAGCTACGTGAAAGCAGCCATCATCTAATAAATGTTACATGCACCTAAATGACTACCTGTCTCATATGATGGTTACAGCAAGTAGGAGAACAGCCGACGCATAGAACTTATGATTATTATTCTTATTGTGTCTTAAGCTGTAGGAAACCAAAGACTCTACCCTTAAAGGGGTAAGCGGTCTTTCTTCTATGCAGTTATAGCACATGAGTGCCTGCTATCTAATCCTCGGTGCGCATGCGATCTAGTACTTATTAAAAAAACAAAAAAAACAAAAAAAGACAACCCCATGAGACACAACTCAGAAGCATTCGTACGGGATATTGCTTATCTGTCCTTGAACCAGCCCTCAGCATTCTAGCAACACCGAAGAATAGAGACTACCTATTACTGGACATGTAGAACAGCGCGCTGAGTTTCAGAGCCTGATCCGGTCCCTGGTCGCTTTGCGGCTGGCCGGGCACAAAATCGAAATGTTGGATGCCTAGAACGGAGCGCATAATACTACCACCGACCCAAATCCCAGAACAACAGGGACTGCAAGCCAGGCGCTTCGAAAGCGTAAAAGCAGAGCCCGATGCCAGTTTTGCATAGGTACATATGGCACAGCCGAGTGATAGCACAGGCCTGTGCCGCAGCCTCTCATTAAATTTCCAATGTCCCTCCATTCACTAGGTAGATAGTCTAAAGGTAACCCATTTCCACCTTCCTGCCGTGGCGAGGTTTTCCCCTTATTTTTTTTTTTTTTTTTTTTTTTTTTAAAAAAAAAAAAACGTTCTATTCAACTGACAAGTTATCCCAAACAATTCTCGCCGCAATCACAGATCCAACAAGCATGGTCGACTTCCTCGCCGTCGTGGTCTCGATCATGGGCGATGGACGCAACATGACCATCGCAGAGCGATTCCAGATCATGGCAGCCCCCCACGGCCCCGGAGTCCTCGCATTCTGGATGCTCCGGACGATTTCCCTCGCCATCAGTTGGGCCTTCAGCTCCCCCGCCGTCGTTGCCCGCCACGACAGAGGTATCGGCTACGAACGTGAAGTTTTTTCGACGCTCCTCCTCCCCCTTGTCCTGGTCATGATCCTCAACCTCCGCGAGACCGCCATCGTCGTGCACCAGGACAGAGAGTCGTACCGCAATCTGCATGAATCAAATTGCGAATCGGCGCTGGCGGTATGCGACGAGATGATAGCCTGGCTGGGCGTCCTGTACTGGGTCGCTACGAAGAAGAGGAATACAGCCCGGAGGCTTACCGTGGTGGGAATCGGATTGGTTTATGTCTTGGCCCAGTGCCTGGTGGTCTGGTCGCTTCAAGTTGACGAAGGCGCATTCATCAGCCCCAACCGCTCACTTCTGCAGTTCCAGATAGTAGCACTTGCGGTCTTCGTTGTTGGCTGGTATACTGTTGCGGGAACACTCTGCGTCCTGGACGCTTCACTCGCCTTCTTTAACAACAATGCCCCTTCGCCGACGGTGCTTTGGAGCGTGATGAGCTCTGTGAAGCGGGCACGGGAACGGATGCAGCAGGAGTTTGCTGCTGCTGTGGGAATCACATCGATCTGGTTGAGATACGGACCGCTGTCGGTCCTGGACATGTACCAGGCCGTCGCCGCGATTTTGGGGGTGCATTCACTGCTGACGTGTTTGTCTGGTGCGCTCAGGGTGATGAAGGAATGGTACCCTCTAAAGGATCGAAAGGGGGTAGATGAGCAGCAGGAGCGGACAACGGCGGAGGGGGCAGTATAGCACACGTTCACTTCTGTTCTTGTTCGCCTACTGCCGTCCGTAGGACTGGCTACCAGTTAGTCAAGCGTGATGTGGCAGAGCAGTTGACGTGTATTACGTATTAGGTATAGATAGCATAAGCGTACCTATTTACGAGCCGGCTTTTCATTGAGGGTGAGATCTTTAGGACATAGTTTTCCCCCCCACTAGATGCGTACATGTCCACTTGCCACTTGGGTGTCAAATGCTGGTTCCAGGTTACCACTTGGATGAAAGTTAGGTAGATTGGAAAAGATGTCAGACGTTGAACTGCAGAGTACTGCTTCCTCGTCTGAACCGTGTTTAGCGATTTCCCAGATCATTTCCTGAGCAGCGCCTGGGCAAGGTGGTCTTGGTTTAATAGGATTAGGGAGACCCAGATCCTGAAGATGGGGTCTTCTAAGATGACTTGAATAGCAGCGTTATTGGTTGTCCTAGATGTCCTAGATCATCCATGAACGATATGGGGCAGCATACGTATGTCTTCCATATTTTGAGATCCACGTACTTGTTTAAGAAAGGATAAGCATCACGCTTTAGTCGAAGCACGTGTTGATTTCCTATCCGCGTATGCCTCCAGTGAGCAATGTCGACAAGCCTGCCTCGACACAACGTGGCGCGGCATCTTGGGGCTGATGGGCGAGAAGTTCTCCCAATGCCCGATTTCATCGCTGGTCAGGGTTTGGAATTCGTAGTAGTAGTAGTAGTAGTAGTAGTACCGACCTGACTACTACTACTACTACGACTTAGGTAGTAGTAGTAGGACCCAATTACTACTACTACCTCGGTAGTAGTAGTAGTAGTAGTAGTCGGTAAATAATTATTTATTTATTCGCATAAACTGTTATCATTAAAAGCTGTTGAGGGTAGCATTCCCACTGTTAATATCGACACTCCTGCACTATTATTATTATCGTAACTATGATTTCAAAAACTACTACTACTACTACTACTACTACTACCTGGGTAGTAGTAGTAGGACCCAACTACTACTACTACTACTACCAATTCCAAACCCTGTCGCTGGTGAATTTTTTTTTCCCTCTTTTTTTTTTTTTTGGCTTTTCCCAGGAGACCTCTTTTCCCACAACCCACTGCAGGTCACAATAAAGTGAGTAAGGATATTCGACGTTGAAATCGGGTTTACTCATTTATTGCTACAATGAAGGCCATCCCACTCGAATATGCGCCCGCATTCCCAGTAGCTCCATAGGTAGGGATGTATTGTTAGGTACCTACCTAATTCGCCCCAGCTTCGACATTACCAGCTTCGACATTACCAGCTTCGACATTACCAGCTTCGACATTACCAGCTTCGACATTACCTGTCAGCACCCAGGTCTGGCCGTGCAGTCTCAAATCACGGAGCTCCTGATAAGATTGTCTAGTATTTCATCTGGGGCCACGAAAATGAGCTAGAGGGTCCTGGTATTGACGCCCCTGTAGTCCAGATTGCTGGAATACAGAAATCAATCCTGCCTCGGCAGCACCTGCATCATTTACAAAGTCCGTCGCAACTAGCAACTCCTCGCAAACAAAACCCCAATAGAGCGGTCCATGGAAGCTAACAGACCGGTCAACCATTCGGGGTTGGCCAAATCTGGGCACTACGACCCAAGTCTCTGGGCAGTGCTGGGGAATTGCTTGCTCAAAATCCAAGAATGAGAGAGGGGTTCTCAGAATCACGTACCCCCTTGACCAAGCATTGTCTTGGCCTGCTTATCAGTCTTGCTTTTCGTTCTTGGCATGGACCAGCCAAGCAGACAAGAACCAAATGGCTGTCCCCCTCTTTCTTTGCTTTTGTAGTTCCCGAAATCTGGGGTTTCGTCTCATGCCGTGGGAACAAGAACCCTCCCAAAAAAAAAAAAAAAAAGGTGGCACAATCAATCTGATCTGATCCTAAAATGATAGATGACAGGATCTCACCAGGAAGGGGGAGGTGGGTTCTTTATTCAGAATACCAGGCGGCTAGTCCCGCTCTTGGATGCCTCACAAGGAGGATTCCACACGGTACCTGCGCTAAAATAGCCCCGAATAACGGCCCCGGAATGCTACTGCGAGCGGGCCGGACGATGCAGCAGGGCCGACTCTTTCGAAAATGGACACACAGACGATAAGATTGCTTGAGATTGCCTATCTCTTCCGGTCTCTTCACCGTGGATTTGGCCGTGGGATACTAGCGGCATTCTTCTAGCTTCTTTCCATATCCCCCTTCCAGTGCGAAGCGAGACAGACAGCCAGCAGGGAAAGTCTCGTTGATCAATGGGCAGGCGAACCGAGACACTCATCTCATGATATATGGGTGCTATTTTTGACGACACATGGCAAAGATGGGATTCCTAGTAAAACACCAGCCTCGACACACCATGCATATCTACCTACATGTACGGCATGAGCTTGGACCGCCTCAGACTTTCCGTCTGCACCAATTTCAGCCAGGCATCTCGATGCGGCATTCGCTGTAATTGCTGCCCCGTGCGGTGCAGGTAACGGCTTGGCGGCTCAACCGCACTCTTGGGGCGTGGGGGGTGCTTCCAGAAGCTGTTACGCTTGCGACAGCTCGTCAGGGATCCTCGATGAAAAAGAAATGTGCCTTGAGTTTGCTAAGTGTTTTACTCTGGAGGACATCGCGATCTCTGATGGGGGCAGCGAAAGTTGTGGCATACATGTATCTCATAGGCATCACATACCTACCTATATATATATATATATATATACTTCATTGAGACCATGTTGCTAAAGGTCACAGTGAGCGTGCAGAATGCGAGTCCTGTGGTTGACGGCATCTCGGCAGTCCAAGACCGGTACCGAGAACCGTCTGAATCCGGACCAGTCCCATCCCAAACGCCGTAGTCGCCGCCAAGGTCTTTGGCACGGGAAGCCGGGCAGGCGTTTAGTTACACCAAAAATCCTTCCATCGCGCGAATCCTACAGGAGAGAAAAATGCAAGGGCGGGCACAAGTTCGACCTACCTCGCAGGCCCAAGACTTTCTGCAGTCCCAAACTCTTTTTTTGTCTCTTGCATCGTGAAAATTCCTTGTCTCCGCCCGAGAGTCCGTTAAGAGGCCGGGGAGCGCTCAGGACTAGAAACAGAGGCATGCCCATCATGTCTTAAAGCGATCATACCCACCCCCTTAAACAAAAGAAACAGCCCTCCAAGCTTCCGTCAAGCTTCCCCGGATCTTGACCCAGCCAGCCAGCCAGCCCATTGTCGATCTTGGCCGGTTTCGACATATCTGTGGATAGGTATCGAGGTCAACAAAGACACCGACGACATGTCTTTGGTCAACACAACGGGACCGGGCGGACCACCGCCCATCCCGTTCGACCCCGTCCGCGCCGCCGAGGACAACTTGGGCCTGATCCTAGGCGTCCAGTCGACGTTCCACTTCATCGCCCTGGTGTTTGTAGCTCTCCGCATCTACGCCCGCGTGTTCGTCGTCAAGGCCTTTGGCAAAGATGATATATGCATCGTATTATCAGCTGTACGTGCCCCCCTCCCCCTTTTCCGTCAACACCCCCAACAAGAAGTGCAACTAACGATTCTTTCGAGATATGTGCCCTCGGCGGTTGGATATGTTTCGTCCTCCAAGGCGCCGTCGGCCTGGGCAAGCACCAAGAGACCATCTCGGCGGCCGACATGATCGTCTTCCAGCACATCGGCTTCTGGCAGTCCATCATCAGCGCGATCCTCGCCCTCGCCTTCCTCAAGCTCTCCATCGGCTTTGGTCTGCTCCGCCTCAGCACGCACAAGTGGTACAGCGCGGCGCTGTGGGCGACCATGGCCATCGTGGCCGCGTACAGCGTCCTGGGCCTGTTCACGTTTTTTCTCCATTGCAGCCCCATGTCGGCGCACTGGGACCCGGACATCCGGCCGCAGACGTGCTACCCGCTGCCGCTGTTCATCACCTTTGCGCTGGTCAACACGAGCTTCAACATTGCCACGGACGTGCTGTTTGCGACGTACCCGGTGCCCGTCGTCTGGACGCTGCAGATGCCGAGGCGCACGCGCATGTATCTAGTCGGCATCCTCTCGCTGGGATATTTCGCCGTGGCCATGGGCATTCTAAAGGCGTACTACCAGCTTGCCTTCTCCAAGGAGCGGGATAAGACGTTCAACCAGCATGTGCAGTTCTGGGGATTGTATGTCTTTTTTTCCCCTATTAACCTCCTTTCTTGTCACAGTTGGACTAATCAAAATTGGTTGCAATTACTACTACAGTCTCCAACTAAACTTTGGCATCATCGCCGCGTGCGCCGCCACCCTCAAGCCCCTCCTCAACCGGTTTCTGCATCTCGGATCGACCGCGAAGCCGTCGGGCGCCGGGACCGGTGGATCGCTGCATACATGGGGATCGCGGTCCTTCGGTCAGCCGAAGCACGAGAGACTGGAGACGCCCAACGGCGGCGGCGGCGGCGGCACTATCGGCAAACACAAGTCGGATGATCTGGAGACGTCTCTTGATGGGACTGAGGAATACGAGATGGATACCGCCAATACAGGGAACAGGAGGCAGCAGGGTGGGGTGCAGGAGCAGATGTATCCGCAGGCGCTGTATCCTGGGAATGGAGCTGTTGTGGTCCGCGGAGGTGCGGCTAGGGGGTCGTACAATGATGGGAGTTCGGGCGAGATGATTCTGGCGGATGGGGTGGGAATGGGGGGTGGGGAGAAGGGGAGGGGCGGGATCGTGGTTGCGACTGAGTTTGGGGTCAAGGGGTGAAATCTTTGGAGGGGTTGAAAGTTCAGGGGTTTGTTGACACTGCTCTTGGGTAGGCCTACTTTTTGGTGGGGGCTCAGGGCGGGTCCATCGAATAGCGACGACGGAGATTTGTATGACGAAACTGGCGCCGCGTTCGTGTAGGAGCCGGGCGCGATGCATGTAATTGTTATTAGCCATCGCTTGGTGAAACAGGTCCCCGTTGGGTCTCGAGGATCGCGCTCGGGCATGTCTTTGATTTCCATCTCGAGGTTGGTGTTTCTTGGTATGTTCTTGGTATCGGCGTTTGCTGTCGGATTCGTCATAATTGTTCCCCGGGAGCTTCCCGGTGATTTCAGTGGCAGGTAGCGCCGCGAGGTCCCGCTAGGGGAGGTGAACACGGGTCGGTACCGGCCCCGTTGCCAAGGTCTGGGTAAAGATTGGCATACAACCTCATGCAAAAAAACCACATTGGCATGCACGAAGGAAGCGCGGCGCGGTCCGTTGTACCCGCACCAATGGGCTGTGCCCTACCTCCCCAAGGTATGGAGTCATCCATGCGAACATAGAAGCAGGACCAACAACGCGGAGTCCATTTATTCACAGATCTGCATCTAGTTTCTAGAGATAGGTAATTACAGACTAACCCAGCATCCGGTCAAGCAACACATCGTCGAAAGCCCACAGAACCGCCTGGAACTGGTGACTGAAGGCACCGCCGGTCCACCAGGTCTGCGTGCGCCCCTGCAGCGCATACAGCCGCTGGATGAAGCCGGCCTTGATCTCCTTTGCCGCGAAGTGCATGTGCATGGCCCCGTGGTCCGACCACGCCTTGAACGTGAGCTCGTCCGGCCCGCCAGCAGGGAGCGTCCCCTTCTTGCGCATATCCTTAAAGTTCTTCGCGACCAAGTCCTTCGCCTTGCGCGTGTCGAACTTGTCGTCGCCAACGAGCAGCACGCGGAAGTTGTCGGCGCCCTGGCCCATGTAGTCGAAGCGCGAGTTGAAGTCGGGCTTGGGCAGCTCGACGTAGTTGGTCGGCGCGCCGGCGGCGGGGATGTTGACCAGCGAAACGTCGACGGGCAGGGAGGGGTGCGTAACGATGCCGGCGTGGACGGTTTGGTAGGTCAGCTTGTCGAAGACGGCCTTTTCTTCCTTGTCGAGACCGAAGGGTGCCAGGTTGTCCTTGGTCGGCTCGATGGCGATGAGCAGCTTGGCGGCGCGCACGAGCGTGTACTTGCACGCAGCGTGGTTGCGCACCCACAGGATATGGCCTGTCTTGGACCGGGTCGACTGCACCACGGTCGAGCCGAGGAGCAGCGACGAGTTGAGCCGGGCTTGGATCTTCTCGTACACCTCGACGTTGCGACGCGAGTTGGGCGTGAAGATTGTGCCGTTGCCCAGGAATGTGCGGATCATGGGTGGGCCGAAAGCCGACAGGACGTACATGGTCAGGCGCTTCTTGATGTCGCCGACGCCCATGCCCGTGACCTCGAAGACCTGATTGACGGCGGCCGAGATGTTGTACTTGGCGACAAACTCGCCAAACGGCAGCAGCAGATCGGCGGGAATGTCGGCCGGGGCGGGGAAGTTCCAGTATCCGGGAAGCAGATACTGCTCGAACGGCTCCGAGACCTGGAGGAACTTCTGGAGTGCGGCGGTGCGGTCCTCGTTAGACGACGCCACGTATGGGACTTCCTTCCCCGTCTTAAAGTCGACGAAGCGCTGCGTCAGCGGGACGCGGGGAGCTGGCGAGAACTCGATGCCCAGACGAGTGAAGAAAGCCTCGGCCGGGCCATAGCTGTTGAACGACTGCACGCCGAAATCAAACGGCTTACCGGCCACGGGGTCATCGTATGTCGAGACATGGCCGCCCTGCGCATGTCAGTGGTGATACCCGTGGAAAGTTTGTTGCACATACCAGCTTGGAGCCCTTCTCGATGACAGCGATGGTCTTGCCAAAGTCCTCCTTGAGCCGAATAGCAGCATATGCACCGCTGGCTCCCGCACCAACGATGGCGACATCGACGTTGAGCGTGGTCTCCGCGACGCTCGTAGACAGTGGCGGGGAAGGGACAGCGGCAACCAGTGACGCCGCCGTCAGCAGGACGCCGGCAATCTTGAGAGCAGCCATTCTCTTGGTGACAGAGAAGTCAAAAAAGAGTGACGAGGGTGAGATATAACGAATGAACGCAGTTAAGTAAACTGCCGTGGTCGACCCGAGCCCGAAACCACGTGGGATGCCGGACAAGATGTTTCCAACCGGATTCCTGCGTCGACCGGAACACTGCGAGGCGAGTGAAACCCGAGGGGAGGGAAAAGGAGGGTATGCGGGGGTTTTATTCGCTGCGGTGTCTGCTGCACGAGAAAACAACGTGGGGAATATCCCGAGTGGCCCGTCGGCTTCCTCGTGGCAGACCCCGGCCGTCTTCTCTCGGGTGACGAATAAGATGAGATTCTTGGACAGCAGACAACATTGCAAAATTCTGTCAAAGACTGCCCTGAAAGTCGACGCCCAGCGGGAACCCCGCTGGCTGGGTCAATAGTGATCCTTCGTGTATGCACCGCGTCAATTTGCTAATTTACTGGCCTGGGCGACATGCTCGGTGGGGCTTGGCTGTAACATCACTGCTGAGGTGGACTGCGGTTCCGGGGTGTTCCAATTTTCTTCCATAGTGGACTTTTTCTCGCCTATGCTTGTCGTTAATAAACGGGACAGTCCACTGTGCGGGAAGATGATGACCAAGGGTACCCGACGCAAAAGATGTCTTGTCGTTTTGCATCAGCAATCCGGTGCAAAGAATTCACCTCCCAATATGCGCACCACGATTTAGACTAGTAACCGCGTGGAGGCAAAGCTGCGTTTGGGGCCCGGTGGTTTGACGCCCTGGTCTGCGGTGGTATCCCTTCAGGTGGACCATGGAGACCCTGTGACTGTATTCTTAGAGTTGACACCTTGGTTTCTTCATGCCAATAGGAACAATAAGACCATTGGATTTGTTGTACGCTTTCTCTGCGCCTTGTTACTGATTTGTAGGACTAGCATATTGGCAGAATGTCGTCAACAAGGCCGGAGAGCCCTGGCCGGAAAGATCCGCATCTACATGTATGAAATCCGTTATCACGAGCCTGATGATAAGAGTAAGGTAGACACGCACCACTAGGTACCCATCGAAAAGACATTCTCGTAAACCGTCAGGTGCAGTAGGCTTTCAATCGCAGCAAGATTCGTGGAAATTTAGAGTTTTGAGTTTAGAGCCGGGAGGATACCTGCAGATACTGTACCTACATGCAATATCTCTGCTGTTTCCCGGATTTACACTGAACACTGGACCCATGCCTTCAAATATCAAGTCGAGGAGGAAGGAACGGGCCTGGTAAGGATGCTCGAATTTCCTGACAACACTCAGAGACTCTCTCAGTCTGCCCAAAGTCACAAGTAATTACATGCGTATCTCGTTTTCAAATATTATTTACAATTTAAAACCGGCTTTAGTATAAAACGCAGCACTATTAAGTGCCTAGGTACACAACGGGCCCTGTCCAGATGACACCACGTTAGGACAAAGGCTCAGTATTGTGCATGGATCTCAGCTGGGATACATTTAGCTCTCACCACCCTTTATTACCATGATCCTGTACCAACTATTACACCTTGACCCAGCTGCTTATAGGACCCCAGCTCAACACGCCATACCAACAACCTCACCAACCCATAACCCCCCAGAGCAGACATCCACGCATCTGTCTGCCGTAACTCACCCAACCCAGCGCCAAACCCACCACTCAACATCCTCCCCCCCACAACTCACCACACCCCTAACCCCAATCTTCCCATCAACAGCCTTCTCCTCAATCCCCTCCGTCACAATACCAACCAACTCATCCGTCCCCAACACCGCCGAGCTGGTCCCCAGTCCCCTCGCACTAATCATGCAGCTCTTATAGCTCGCCAGATTTCTTTTCTCTCCCGCAACGATCTCCCAATCCGTTCTGCCGTCGCGGACGGCAGAATCAGTCATGTACCGGAGGAGCTGGTCGCAGTCCGCGACGAGGGGCGAGTCCGCTGCTGTGTCGCCCGTGTAGGTCGATGCACCGCAGAGGGGGTCCCTCTTCGTGAGGGTCTCACCGGAAGTAAGAGAGGAGGAGGGAGCAGCGGCGGTGAGAGACGCAGTAGCCAAGGTGGCGAGGAGGGTTGTTGTGAACTTCATTTTTGTTTCTGAAAAGTCTGGAAGAGGATGGTCGGTGCTTGGTGTGTGGGAGTGTGTGTGTAGAAAGTGTTGGAAGTGATACTGAGTGGAAAGTAAACGGCCGCTCACTCTCTCGTTTTATACATGAAAGAAACTCACGATCAATACCGAGCTCAACATCTGCACCCGAGAGTCGTGAAGCTCGCTGGCTGCCTCCGATTAAACCTCGTGACATCGAACTAGACACTTTCAACTCCGCCACTAAATGACGACACCCGCCAAAGCCTGTAAATTCCTCTCTAGATTAGCAGTTGATCCTGTTAGGCAACAACATAGGAACAGTTTAGTTGCTCGCCAATATTCCACGATACTACACCCTACAAACGAGTCGGGAGAAGTCGGCCGGGCACGTAGCGAGCGGGTAGCTGCGCCACCACGGCCGAGGCGCGCCGCTTGGGAAATTGGCGGCCCTGCTAGGAAATTCACTCTACCAATTTATTTCCTTAGCGATCGGGAACTATCTCTCTGCCTGGGAGGTATCTAGAGTTGCTGTGCAGAAAAACGGACACCCTTCCTTCCACACCTTAGCTATCCCCATTATATACGACAAGAGTACCAAGGTACCAACGATGGATACACCGCACTTCTGTTGGGAAACTACCCCCCTCATACATCTGCATCAACCCCTCCCGTAGGGTGAAAATTGCAGTGGTCGCGACACCCTAGCCTCGTCACCCGCGACACCCTACCTAGCCTCGTAACGTTTGTATGGCCGTGGTTCCATGATCGAGGGCTTCGATCCCATAAACGAGAGTAGTACAACCTTAACAGCTTTCGAGAAATGTCTCACCTCCCCCTACCTAGGTAACGTGGTTGATACTTGACGTGTCAGATTCTAAGCCCTGGCAGTGTGAGGAGGTGGCTACAGGTAAGGCAAAGGTGCAAGCGCTGTGGATTGAGCATGGCGATACAGAGTCGGGGCTGAGCAACCTCAGAAGTCGACCCAGGTTCATCGAGCTACCAGTGCTTTCAAGTGTACGTAATCTAGAGTACCTAGGTGTCAATCCACTTGCAAGCCTCTATTTGTTAAACCGTTAGTTCTGTGCGAGTGCCCGTTCATCGTATAACTTGCGTGGGACTTGAAAGAGGAAGCCATTATGCGATTCACTTCGTCATGTGGCGACGAGATTGAGGTGGTGGGAATAATGAGACAAGATATACGGGAGGCGCAAAATATCGCGTCTCTGAATCCTCCTGATAACTCGTTGGCCTACGCGAAGACGCTTGTTGTGGCTCCTCCATCAGGCACCAGCAGTTGTATCCCGCGGCGGCGCGGCCCGGATGATATTTGTGGTTAAGAGATTCTAACCGACGGGCAGTATCGGATTACCGCAGTATTAGACATCATAGGAATTAGTGATAGACTTGAAAAAGACTGCCTTTTGATCCTGAGATGGCCATCATTTAGGTAAATGGACGGGAGTTTCCGGGTGGACATCGTCTTCAAGGTTGGTTCTTCCACTCGGGCCCTTCGGCATCAATGTCTTCAATACGCTGTCAAAGAGGCTTATGGTAGACCTGATGATGGATCAATGACCTTGAGAATCTGCCGGATTTCCACGGTTCGTGCATTGTTCCCATAATTGAACATGCCAAAGGCAGGCGATACGGCATCAAACAAAGGGGGGTTGGAATACAGGGGACATAGTGTACCCAGACGCAATGCCATCTGATGCCGTTGGGCGCTACGAAATGTGATTGGAGCTCATCATTCCATCATCAGTAAGCGTCTGATATCCAAAGAAGGCGTGCATCCATCAGGACTGTGCTTGAACTCAACATCGGAGGTTGCCGACGGGCAGGCCGGCCATCTCCGATGGTTTGTTATCGTCCATGCGGAGGTGGACAATGACGCTTCCACGATATAGCTTCGGCCTGTCCAGACCGTCAAGAATATCCAACGTTGTCCCGGCCGTCTGTGCATGTATTGCCACGAACACTTTTGACTTGGATAAACAACCCATCAGATATTCGCAAGCAATCCGATGTCGACTAATCTGACAACGGAGCTTTGGCTCTCTTCAGGAAACGGGCCGGTCTCTCGCACTATTCTCAATACGCCGCTCCGCGATGCCAGCCCATCCGAGATCCCCATCATTGATGTCTCGGGGATCTTCTCCGCTTCCCTCGATGACCGCCAGGCCGTCGCGCAGCAGATTCGAACCGCTGCGACTACCAGCGGCTTCTTCTACATGACCAACCATGGGATTCCGTCGGCTGTCACCTCGGCCGCACATCAAGCAGCCCTCGACTTCTTCCGGTCGCCGACCGCGCTCAAGGAAAAGGCCCACACTTTGAACTCGTTGCATCACAAGTACAAAGTAGGATGGAAGCCGGCATCTTCGCTGCGCATCAACCCCTTTGAGAGCCCCGATCTCCGCGAGTCATTCTCCTGGCGCTACGATCCACGCTACGATCCGTCTGTCGTCTCCTTGGATGATATCCCGCCAGAGGTCTCGCGCTTCCTGGTTCACGATGAGGACGGCTTCCCCTGGGGTGCGGTCAAAGAGCTCCCGCACTTTGAGGAAACCGTGGTAGCTTGCTGGCGCGCCGTGTTGGCCCTCGGGCGCGCATTGCTGCGAACCATGGCCCTGGCGCTGGGTTTGGAAGAGACGGCGTTCGATCACAAGTTCACATATCCTGACGCTTCCATGGCACTCAACTATTATCCTTCCCAAGCCCCGGGCGGCGGAGACGCTGATGTCTCGATTGGGTCGCATACTGACTTCCAGCTGTTTACAATCCTGTGGCAGGATGACGTCGGCGGGCTGCAGGTGCTGGATACCGATGGTCAATGGCTCCGCGCGCGGCCTATCGATGGCACCTTGGTTGTCAACTTTGCCGACTACATGCAGCGAATAACGAACGGGAAATTCTTGAGCACGGTGCATCGCGTGCATAATCGGAGTGGGAAGGAGAGGCTCAGCATGGCCTTTTTCTTTGGGTTCAACCTCAACGAGAGCTGCGGCGTGCTGGATACGTGCGTTGCGCCGGGCGAGGAGAAGAAGTACGATGAGGTCAGTTGCTATGAGTGGACGCAGAGGAGGCTGAGGGCGATGCATCAGGCGAAACCTTTGTAGCGAGATATCGACAGAGGATCGCAGGATCTCGGAAATACAGCGGGTACTCGCAAGTCGGCTTATAGACGGTGTGTGCCGTCCGCGGTTACCGTGGGACGGTGGAGCTGGCCTCGGCCTAGAGTACTGCGAGCCAGAGTTCGGTGGTTGAATGACCGAAGTCAGGACCCCGCATAATCCCCGTGACCCCGAATGCCGATTGCATCATGAGACATGGACCTCAAAAGCAGTCAGGTTCCCCAAAGAGTAAACACGTACCGGAAGTCTAAACATCATCCCAGCGCGTATATCGTAGCCGCAGCATATCCGCTCCAACATGGCCTCTATCCCAATCCCCCCCAAGGGAGTCTTTGTCCCTTCCCCGACGTTCTTCCGTCCTGCAGCAGAATCATCAGACTACCAACCGTCTGTCGATGTCGCCGCGCAAACGGAGCATAGCATATTTCTCGCCCGGGCTGGGATAACGGGAATTGTGCTTCTAGGTTCAACCGGTGAGGCGATTCACCTCTCCTCGCGGGAACGGATTGACCTCGTCGCCGGCGTGCGTCGCGGCCTCGACGATGCAGGGTTTCCCGACTACCCCCTCATGGCGGGCGTCTTGACCAGCGGCGGCATTGAGGAGACGCTCTCCTGGCTGGATGACTACGCCAAGGCGGGTGCGCAGTGGGGACTGGTGCTCGCGCCGGGGTATTTCGGGCCGGCAGCGAGCCAACAGAACCTCGGGGAATGGTACGCCATCATCGCGGACCGGAGCCCCATTCCCATACTGGTATACAACTACCCCGGCGTAACAAATCAGGTGGTTGTCCAGCCAGAGACGTATACCAAGCTGGCCGCGCACCCCAGGATTGTCGGCTGCAAGATGTGAGAAAGCCGGGGATTCATGGGAGTTCTGCTAACATTTGCAGGTCCCACGGCAACGTTTCACACCATGTACAGGTCTCCCTCGATCCGGCCATCGACCACGACAAGTTTCGAGTGTATAGCGGGTTTGGGCAGCAGCTGGGTCCGATCGTGATGTTTGGTGCCGCAGGGGTGATCGACGGGATGGCGGCGTTCTTTCCCAAAACAGTGGTACGATTGATGGCGCTCCTGGAGAAAGGAGGTTCGGATGCGAGCACCATCGCCGAGATACATCGCCTGCAATACGTTGTCAGCCGGGGCGAGGAGTTTGTTGTTCGTTATGGTATTCTGGGCATTAGAGAGGCCGTATACCGTGTGACTGGAATGGGCAATTTGGAGGGTGGACGGCTCCCGCTGCGGGGGAGACTGGCAGAGAGCGACTGGGAAAAGGGAAGAGGTCTGTTCTTGGTGGACATCGAGAACGTAGAGGCAGCACTCTAAGCTGCTAGAGGATGCTGTATTTACCCGGGCCGCTGTGCTACGGTGACGGGGAGAAGTCGCAGTTCCAGAGACCATCTCACCGTAGATAGGTACTCTGGATTCTAGCTTCGTGGGTGACTGGATATACCCGTGATGCGGAGTACAACTTCGATGTGTCGGATGCATTTTCTGGTGGAGATGTAACTGCTTGGCAGGCGCCACGGCAGCAACGGCGCTGAATTGAATCGGCCAATGGGTGGGACAATGTTGATCAGACGTTGCACTGCGTGACTCTCTTTCGTTGCGCACTTGGGTGGGTCAGGGTTGATCTAGATCTTATCTGTGGTGGGCCAATAGCATCCGTCAGGGACTGATCCTCGTTCAAGCAAAAAAACAGTTTTGCTCCGCACACACGAAACCCACAACAAGCAAGCATCGTTGTTTGCACACTTCAAATGCAGAGGCTTATGCAATTCCGTCACTGTGCATGGCAACATTGGCAGCGGCCAGACCGGGCACTTTCTGACCGCTAGCGGCTTGGCCTGGACGGTCCAGCCCTTGGTCACCGGTACTTGGCGCAGCTTCTGCGAACTTGGCACTCTCTGCCGCTGGACAAATGGAGCGCTCGGCGAGCACAAGACATGCGATTCCTTGCTGATTGGCGAAGCCGACATTGCAAAAGCGGTGGCAAACCCGCCGAGTTTGGAGAAACCGGTTGAGCCGTTTCTCGGCGTCGGATCTCTGCGCGTTACAAAACTCAACCGCGATCCGATGGCTTGTTCTCCGTCATTTCTCCGTATTGCTGCTGACAACGTCGGAGGCACGAACGATGCGGCTCCCCAGATGGCTGCTGCCATTAGCGCTAGCCGCCACCGCGAGCGCCAGTCATGTCGTCCCTTTCAGAATCCACAAGCAGCGAACGAGTGGCTTGCCTTTGCGGCGCCGCGGCGTCCCCTTCGATGAAGACCTCGCCAACAACCTCACCAGCGGAGCGTATTTTGCCCAGGTGGAGCTCGGAACGCCTGGCCAAACACTGAGCCTGCACGTCGATACGGGTAGCACCGACGTCTGGGTCCTGTCACCCCAAACCAATCTCTGTAGGAGTAGCGCACTGCAGTCGGTACATGGAAACTGCGTCAGTACATTTGACAGCTCGGCTAGCTCGACGTTCCGCGAAGTGGAAGACGCCGACTTCGAAATCCGGTATCTGGATGGCTCTGGGGCAGAGGGGATCTATTTCACCGACAATGTTAATGTTGGAGGACTCAACGTCACGGGGGTACAGATGGGATTGGCACGAAAGTCGACGAGCTCGTGGGGCATGCTCGGCGTCGGATACGCCAAAAACTCAGCTGCCCGAAAACCGTATCCCAGCATCATGGACAACATGTTCGATCAGGGGCTCATCAACATCAAGGCTTACAGCTTGTATCTCAACGACCTGGAGGCCTCGACGGGGACCATTCTATTCGGCGGCATCGACACGGAAAAGTTCTACGGTGAGCTCAAGACGGTCAAAACGCTCCCCAACGATAACGTGGGCCACGTCACGCATTTTAATGTATCGCTGACGTCGCTGACAACTGTGTCGGCAACGACCGAGCCCGAAGAGTTTCTGATCTCGCCGGTCCCGGTAATCCTCGACTCGGGCACCACGTTGACCTACCTGCCACGGACCGTTACCGGCCCGCTTTTCGACAAGATCAACGCCTACGACCGCAGTTCGGCCACGATCCCCATCGTGTTTGTCGATTGCGCGCTGCGGACCAGCGACCCCTCGCTTGTGTTTGCGTACCGCTTCGGCAGCGACGACGGGCCGGTAGTCAAGGTGTCAATATCCGACATCGTCTTTGACGACGTCAAGGCGTACGTCAGTGCCGGAATAATCACCTTGCCTTCCAATCTCCCGTTCCCACGAGATCGTGTGTGTAGCTTTGGGATTCTGACCAGCCAAGGTGGCGAGGTCCACTTGTTGGGGGACACGTTCCTCCGCTCGGCGTACGTTGTCTACGACCTGACGAACGACCAAATCTCCCTCGCCCAGAGCAATATGAACTCGACGAAGGAGAACATCATCGAAATACCAAAGGGCGCCACGGCCATCCCTTCGGTTACTGGCCAGGCTGTCCCGATATCTACACTTGAATCACAACATCCAAACAGCGGGACGCGAAGTAGGCCATCCTTTCCGACAGCACTACTCACTTGCTTGGGTGTCTCGGTATTTGTGGCAACCGTGCAGTGACTGGATTTTTGCTGCCAGGCAACTGGACTTGGACGTGCTGGATATGGCGATATTACTACCACATAGAATACCTGATCTTTGCATAGCGTGGAATGGAGTATTTCGAGATTTTTACCTAATCTGTGTCCGAGTCTAAAGGGCCTAACCGATCATTGCCCCCCACAGCCGAACCACCTTCTCCCAATCCTCAATCAACGCCCCCCTCCCTTCTAACCTATGTTCGACCTCTTTCTCCACTTCGGCCGCGGACTTGCCATCGACATCATATGTCGAGTGCGCGCCCCGGAGCAGGGTTACACGGAAGCCTGCATTCAAGGCGCCGATGCACGTCGACTCAACGCAGCACTCGCTCTGGATGCCAAAGGCCCAGATATGCTCGACGCCTTTTCGTTTCAGCATCTCGGCAAGGTGGGGATTTGATTCGAACGTGTCGCCTTTGCCGTCGTCGTACTTCTATCAGCGCCATTTACATCTTATTGGATTCAAACATAGGTAAAGAAGTGGCGGCTCACGAGTAGTCTTTTGCACGAGATACTCCCCGGTTTCGGGCGGGAAGACCAACTCCCACGCCGGCGTGTCTTTCTTCAGCGGGCCCTGGCCGGGGAGATCCTCGTGCTGGACGATGACGATCATCCCTGGCGGATCTGACTTTGCATCCCGGATATTATCGGTTTGCAAGCGTCGCGCCGTGGTCAGGATTTTCTCGCCCGCGGTCCGGATCCGGTCCGCGGCGGGGATGCGGGTCGCTGGGTCGGTGGTGAGGTCGTTTTGGATGTCAATCACGAAGAGAGCTGTTCGTGTGGTCATGTTTTAGGCCACTGCCCTGGCGTTGAAAATCCGCTTGGCTGTCCAGTTTGTGTATGGCTGGGGTGGAATGCGGGTTGTTTACGTTGTTCAACCTCAGAAACATCCTGGTGCTGCGTGTTTGGATCACACGTGCGGGGTTGGGCACTAGTTACCGGACCAAGCCGGAACGTAACATTGACCGGCCCGATGGTTGGGTTTACTTCCGGTTGGGATTTCCCATGGCTACCGCCGCTAGGAGGACGTGTGGTAGGCTCAGTACGGCGTTCTCACATTATACACATTCGCGTTTGGACTGGCGCCATCCCATGCCCGGGGCAAGACATTGTGCTGATGCCTGGGACGAGGGCAAAGTCCAGTCATCGAGGCCAGCGAGGTTGTTGCGAACAGTAGGTACGTCCCAACCGAGTAAGGAATGGAGGCGGGTGTTCATCTTTAATAAGTCTACTAATATCTCATGACGTCAACTACTGGGGAATACTACTCGGTATTGCGAAATGCACATGCCGACGGATGCAAGATATCTGACCAGTCCCGACTCGACCTGCCCCCTTTGTCATCGACATCCGGCCTGTGCAGTGGAGAAGAGTGACTACCGTGATCTACCCCCAAGAATACTACACACCGAAAAAGGAAGGCGGCTGTTGTATATACCGCTCGCTTATCGTCACGTTGCTTGGCCCTTATTTGCATCTTCCGGATTGCGATGCCAAGGCGGTTGGCAAGTGCCGGCCCCGCTGTCGCTCCTCAGTCATGTCCCGGACAGGCTGCTCTGTATTGATGCTTCTAGATCTCGAGGTAGCCTGGGCGCTGCGATTGTAACCCCGGATTCCTCCGTGCTCATCCCTGACCTTCCCTATCGATATTGGTCGGCCGACTACCGTGGTACCTGCGTGGGATATCGCGAAAGACCGCTCGTGCCAAGAATGATGCGATATCGTGCAGTCAGAAGATATACCAATGATCAGACTTACAGGCAGTCAAGGTGGAGTATAAAGCCGTGATGATCAGTCTTACTTCTGTCGATCTTTCCAGTCTCAGCACCCTCACTCGTTTTTCCAACAGTCGACGCCATGAAGTTCTCCACCGCCGCCGTGGCTGCTGCCACCACCTTCATCGGCCAAGCGGCCGCCGTGTCCATGGCCGAGCTCAAGCAGCTCAAGATGGCCGACTGGGCTGTCCAGAAAGAGGCCGGTGCCTTTGACGTCGACCGGTACTCTGCGCTCGCGGCCGGCACGCCTTGCGTCAACGGCAAGGCGGGCGACTACAAGTGCAACAAGGTTGACCTCGTGTCCTTCCTGCGCCACCAGGACATGGGTTCGTCGACCCGACAGGGCAACGATGTTTGTAAGTCACATACTCTCTACGTCTCTACGTTAGGGTATCTCTTCTGACATCTCAGGGGGGTGGACTTCCTCCACTGGCCGTGAGTTCGGCGCGGTCGGCCAGACCGATGGAACCGCCTTCATCGAGATCCTCAAGAACGGCACGGCTGTCTACCTCGGCCGTCTCCCGACGCAGACCAGCTCGTCGTCATGGCGCGACATGAAGGTCATCGGCGATTTCATCTACATCGGGTCCGAGGCCAGCAACCACGGGCTGCAGGTGTTCGACATGAAGAAGCTGCTCACCATCACGACGCCCAAGGTCTTCAGCACCTCGAGCGACCTCACCGCGCGCTTCACCGGCTTCGGCAACTCGCACAACATCGTGGCCAGCCCGGCCTCCAACACCATCATGGCCGTCGGCACCGGCAGCAGCGCCGGCTGCCGCGGCGGCCTGTACATGGTCGACGTTTCGAACCCGGCCAGCCCGAAGAAGTCCGGGTGCCTGTCGGCGGGCGGGTACGTCCACGACGCGCAGTGCGTGATCTACACCGGTCCAGACTCCAAATACAAGGGCCGCGAGATCTGCTTCAACTTCAACGAGGACACGCTCGACATCACCGACGTGACCAACAAGGCGTCCCCGGTCACCATCAGCAGCACGGGCTACACCGGCGCGTCCTACACGCACCAGGGCTGGCTCGTGGACGAGGAGATGCGCTTCCTGCTGCTCGACGACGAGCTCGACGAGCAGAACAAGAAGGGCCCCGCGGCGAACCAGCACACGACCACCTACATCGTCGACGTGACCAACCTGGCCAAGCCGCTGTTCACCGGCACGTACCAGAGCCCGGCCGTCGCCATCGACCACAACCAGTATGTCGTCAACGGGTTGTCGTACCAGGCCAACTACGGATCTGGCCTGCGGATCGTCGATGTGCGCTCGCTCAAGACGGATCCTACCGGCAATGGCATCCGGGAGGTTGGCTACTTTGACTGCTATCCGGAGGATGATGCGACTAATGGCAAGGCTGAGTTTACTGGCACTTGGAGCTCGTATCCGTACTTTGCTTCGGGTTATATTCTGCTGAACAGCATTGAGAGGGGTATCTTTGTGCTCAAGTATACTGGCTAGTGGTTTGACATGAATGGGTGGGAGAGTGGGGCGATCATCTTGTTTGGTGTAGTGAATTCTTAGCAAATATTAAGTTTCATACGATATTGGATCAGTATCATCAGTTGAACAGGAACCAGGGGCCAATCGATGATTGGAGATCGCAAAGCGGAGCACCTCCCTCAGCGAGCGTACCAGTAAGCGGGTCAAAGGTAGGTGCGGAGGTTTGAGCCTACCTGCAGCAATTCTGATCCGTGATGGCTGTGGTGGTAATGGTGGTGATGGTGGTGACAGTGGTTGCGATCGTGATCGTAGCGCCACTCCCTTTGAAGATTCTGGTGGAGGAAGGTGTTGTCGGACCTGTCGGACTTTCCGACCAGTCACGTGCGGAACCGACCACTATAAGCAGCGCGTACAGCGCGCCTGCGCGCTGTGAGGGCTGCAGATGGCCACTCTAGGCCCTAACGCGAGATACGTATGCTTCCGGCTATTTCCAACCCCGATTACGTACCGACTTCGGTAGCAAGGATCTGGCATATAGTAATCAGAAGATTCATATAATAGATCGTTTTCCACAGAGTTAGCCAATAGTATCAGTCCTCCTCCCATTGTACCAAGTCCTTGCAATCCAACAGGTGTAGGTTGCAGTGGAAATCTCGAGCTGGTGGCACGGGTCACAGAATCACATGACCGTTGCTAATTGTTATTGCAGCATCTTGGGCAGCTTGAGGGGGTCTGCACACAGGAACTGGCCAATTGCAGCAACTTTTTGTTTTTGTAGGCTGTGCTTCCCTTTGCGCCTGTTTGAATCCAAACAACCGACTACCTGATAAGAGTCTACCTATACCCAAGTTCAAATGTGTACATGACCACCGGGACTGACCAGGACTTGTGTCTGGTCTTGAGACAGCTAGGTACCTATCTGCTCATCTCCTTGCTATAAAATCACACACTTCCCACCCCCAGACTTTCTCATTACCGCCACTCCAGCTGAGGTCTTCCGCATACCGCTGAGACTGGATCCGAAGCGTGTCACCTCTTCAGCGAACAGCAGCTGCCTCCTTGCGGGTCTATCTGCGAAGTGCTCCAGTACTTCGACGGCGCTAACCCTGCTGTTTCCAAACCGAAAACTCGCGTTGCCACCGGGGCCTATCGAGAAATGCTTGACCCTTAACTCGCTTTCGAGAAGCTGGTACTTCTGAAGCCCGCTTCTGCCGATTGTGTTCCACATAGTCGTGACGAAAGCAGCTTGTTCGGCAAACCCGTCGCCACAGAGGTTCCTGAAGATATCGAGGTGCGATCGAGCGGACCCCCCTAATCTGGTGTCGGTGATGCGGTGGAAGAAAATTGCACCGGTGACTTTTGGTGAACCCAAGGTGACTAGCGTCTGGGCGATATCCTTGAGGATGGCGAGATTTCCTGACGGGAGGTCATCCAAGCCTGGTGTATCAATCACCGTGAAACTTGAAAAACTCTTTCCCTCGATTCCGTAGGCTCTGCAGGCAGTGGTAGCTTGAGCATGTCAGTTTCATCCCATCTCATTGAAAAAGGAGCCATGGTACGTACGAGAGGGATCAACACCAATACCACCGGCAAACTTCACGAAGGAGGTTTTTCCAGAACCCCTTGAGCCAATGAGCAGGATGATGGTATCCCCCGCCATGGTAGCTCGATGGCTGAAAAGGAGAAGACTTCAACTATTCGGAGAGCGGTGGATTGTCTGCCTTCGTGGGCCATTCAGATAACCGGAGTGGGTGTTCATTATGAGAGGAAAAGAAATGTGCCTCATTTGTATTGTACTTGTGCCCAATATCGGCCTGAAGTCGGGAAGCATGTTTTTTTGCGTTGAAGTTGTTGATTGGCAAAGAGTCGCTGCGGGCACGGATTCATGTCATTGGCTACGGACCCCGCGCTCTCGATTCCCAACGTGTCCGGTCGTTTCTCCATGGCGCGTGGCCACGGTCCACCCAACCCGAAGTCGGCTCGTCCAAGTGTGGCCTGCCATCGTCCTGCCTTGATACTCGGGTCTGTCTGGCTGATGCCGCAGCCCAACGCGTGACCCCCATTGACACGGTGTATGTCAGATCCCCGCCGTCGGGGGTCGGGGACTGGAACCCAACGCAACCCAACATGACAATCCCCTCCGACGGAAAGTACATCAGACCAGCATCGAACCTTTAACGGCTCTAGCCCATCATATCCCGAAGCCTTTTTTGTTAATATCGCCCAGTTTTCACGTTTCGGTTCCTCGCATCATTCCAGTCCGATGGCGCCACAGCTTGAGAAGGATCGACCGGTGGTTATAGTTTTGGTGGGGGTGACAGGCGCCGGCAAGTCAACCTTTGCATCCATCGCCTCTGGGAGAGACTTGGTGGTCGGACATGGACTGGACCCATGCACGAAAGATCCTCTTGCTGTGAGCTTCAACATGGAAGGTCGGGAAATCGTCCTCATCGATACCCCGGGATTTGACGACGACATTCGAACCGATGTGGAGATCCTTGGCGACATCGCAGAATGGCTAGCAAAGCACAAGTATATCAGCAAAGACAACCCCGTGGATGGCCTTATTCTCCTGCACCCCGCTACCCACAGCACCATCACCGGCAACGAACGGAAACGTACTCGCCTTTTGCAGAAAATCTTGGGCGAAGATGCATACCGACGCGTCATTATTGCAACTACCATGTGGGAGAACCTCGAAGCGGACGAGTGGAACACTCTCGGCGGCCAAGAACGAATCGGGGAAAATGGCCTATGGGAGAGGTTTCTCATGCAGGGCAGCACTCTGACTAGGCATCAAAATTCCAAAGATTCGGCTCACCAAATCATCCGGCAGATCCTCTCCATGTCAAGCCGAAAATCAAAGGTTGAATCCTTCCTGGATGATCAGATGCTAGGTTCGCTGGACGAGGAGATTCAACTCCAGTTGGAAGAGGCATTCGACCTCACATCCAAGATCCTCCGCGACCACATGGGGCAGGAGCCTCCGAGGAAGTGGAAGAGGTCGAGAAACCCTTGGCGCCTGTGGAAATATAGGGAGTGGGAACTGGAAAAGCAAGAGCTTGAGAAAAAGCTTGAAGCGCAGGAGAAAGTGGTGGAAAGACGGAACGTAAAGGCTGTGAGTACCCATGTCCCCGCCCAAAATTCCCTTCACCCTGTTATTTTTCAAGCGAACTAATACTTATAACTTTGGTGGACAAAGTTTTTCAAGTGGTTGTTCTAGCCCAGAGTACGTGCTGTTCACAGCGCGAGCCCACCACCCATGGCACTCGAAGAATCTCGTGACGAATTTGAGGATGAGGAGAATGTATTGCCCCAGTCTCAACGTTATATGCAAGAAAGGCGAGCCAATATCAGTGGCTGGTGAGCGAACAATGGAATCTGCCTAATGTACCACGGCAACGCACAAAAACAAACATGCATTTCCGCTCAAACGCCCAGTTCTGAAGGAGGATTTCTCCTCCGCCTCCAACGTTTCCACAAGCGACCGACAGCCCAATAGATGAGGAGCCTGAAGAATAATGTAACACGATCCCATGCGAAACCTTGTCTCCAGGAAGGCCCGCGTACAACCCACAACGACAATCCCGAGGACAGGTATGTGATGCCTGCAACCAGCACAATCGTCCCAGTGAACCATTTCACTAGGTTGGGGTTACGCCAGTCGAATAGCTCCAGCGCAAAAAGAGACTTGGAGAAGAACGCCGTTAGCTATCAGGTATACACATGAAGCCGCGTTTGGTGTTCGCGCGCAATTTCTCATGGAAAGCAGAAAAGAGCTCTCGTTCGACAGACTGACGAACCGGTGGCACATACCGTGACAAAGCTTAGCGGGACGAAGAATATGGTCACCACCGTGAAAATGAATATATATCGGTTTAGTTGCCTGGCTTTGATGGTCTCGCTGATCGTTGTTACGCTGAAGAGCTACATATTTAGGGAATCCTCTGTCAGCGGCTTACCGGTAAGCTGAAAGGGTGTGAGCTGAGCGATGCACTTACATTGGCTGTCAATCTATTCGTCTCCTCCTGCTGTGCTGCAATGCGACCAAGCAGCTTATTCCCAATTTCTTGCTGCCGCAAGATCACAATCCGCCAGTTTTCCTCAAATATCTCGATGGCTTCTTGTCGGACCACTGACGGATATGCAGCTGGAAGAAAGGTGGGTAGCTGGGTGTCAATGTCACCAAGGTAATGCTTTTTCAAGTCTTTGACCATGCTGCGGAGGTCGTCCATGCTCTCCTGTATCCAGTCAGCGGCGATGCGGAGGAGTTGAATAATGGTTAAGTAGAGCTTTGACAGTCGTAGGTCACTGTCATCAACCAATGCCTCATCTGCATGGCGTGGCGACAGAACAGCGTGAAGCTAAATTTCAATTCCGTAGTTCAGTACAGGTTCAAACTCAACACAATATCTTCCATCTAGTTTTGAATACACATGGTGGGGCGGTATCTGATGGACTTACATTCACATCGTTGCTGAGAACCCTCCCAACTCTGATCTGATCGATCAGGCTTGACCACTGGGCTTCCCACTGTGAAAGCAACGAGTAGATTCTAAAAGCAAATGCCGCCAACCCCGTTCCTCGGATACATGGACGTATGCCGGAGGCTTCCCATGCATCTCTGACTGACGGCTGTCTGGACTCCCCGGAAGAACTCGTGTCGGTAGCGGTCAAGCTGTCGACCATTGTGACGATGGTATAGACGGGCAACTCCATTTCCCAAGTTGTCTTTAAGCCAACCGAGTATCGAAATTCCCGGATCCTGTGACCTGGATCATCGCCGTGTCCGGTCTCGTTCCTCGTGAAAGCTCTCAAAGGGCCCGATGCCCGCGTGAGACCACGACCGTGCTGAGAGGACCCCGGAATCGGTGTGGTAACCTTGAAACCGCGCATATGGTACTGGAAAACCAGATCCTCCCACTGCGGCGTGTTGAATCTCCCAGGGCCGGGCCATGAGTGATCCGAAGTCCCCCACAGATTCCGACTGAGGTCCCACGTCCCCCTGAACTGGTCCAGAAACGCCTCAACCAACCGCTGCCTTGCGCTACTCAAGCGGCCTCTCTTGCCCAACAGTACTGAATGACTGCAAAGCTGTATTCCGGCGATGCAGAACAAGATGTTGTCAGAAACTCCGTTCAAGTCAAATTTCCTAAAATAAATGGGTCAGTACCATCTTCATGACGGCGCATTATTGTGCTCACCACTCTCTCCCAAACCTGTGCCCGGCCCAATGGCACGTGTCAAGTCTCTCGGATCTCGATGCACTGTGTATTGGAATTTGCTACAACCCATTAATATGACGCCTGGGCGAAGAACATGGTTATGAATGTGACTCACGATATGCTCCTCGATCTCCCTGCCGACAGCCGAATCCTCGAATCTTGGACGTGAACCGCTCTCACTTGACCTACCGCCGCCAGGGGCAGGGCTCAGTGGAAACTCACAGGGGTAGCCGTCCTCGTCGAGGCCAAGTTCATGGAATTGGACATTTGCACCCTGGAGGCGTGCTGGAGTGTCAATTTTCCAAATGAAGTCGGCTGTGGGACAATGTATCTCTGTGGGCACGGGGCCTTGAAACGAAGAGAAGGTGTCTTGCCATTCTCTAGTAGTGAAATATGACAATCCTTGGATATGTTCATCCTGGTAGGCAAGCGTTTTGACTCTGTCGTAATTCACCCCCTGCATGCCAAAGAGAGCGCTAGCACTGGGCATTGTGTCGTTGGACGGGAACAGGTGTGAGTGACAGGATTCCTCGAGCAAAAGACAAAGGCACTGCCCAAAGACCCCACTGGTGTTATCTCTTCTCCAAACCCAACTGAGCAGCTGCGCAAATTGACGCCCAGGCATTGCGTCTTGGGGGCTCGCTGTGCCAATCAAATGGATGCCCTCGAGAAGCTGCACCTTCACTGGGCGGCTCATTCAGGCGCCGCATGCACACGCCAGCACCACTGACGAGACGTCGTCAGTTTGTGTCGCGCAGCTCACATTTGCCAACGCATCAAATGTCGAGAATCTGGTGTCGCCACGCCTGCACCCTCCAGTGCCAGCAGCCTCTGATAAGGTACCCATCTCGCCCCATTGCCGCAAAAGCGCCTGGGATTCGTGGAAAGCGAAGCGGCGGGAAGCGCGGAGAATGCAAACTGCATGTTTCAAGCTCGAATCAGAGGGCACGCCTTTTCTGTCACGAAGCAGACAAGCTCTGGCAAGAGAACATGAGACCAATGACTCAACCCAGGAAGCGGATGACGGATTTGCAACTCACTCAACACAACGTTAAAGAAAACCTGGAAGTCTTGAACTGCAATGGACTAAAGCTACGACTAGAGTGCTGAGGCGAATGGCTCTCCAATATACCTACCTAAGGTACCTAGCAGAGACCGATTCCCCTATACTCTAAGAATCGTTTACCCGTCCTATCCCGAGGCTCTGCATACTATCGTGATCAAAAGAAAGATGGGAAAAAAAAAAAGGAGACATGCTTGGAAGCCCGGAGCAAGAAGTTGATAGGTTGAATGATTCTCTAATTTCCCGGACTTTGCGGCCGCAAATGCACAGATATTACTATGAATGCGAGCGAGACACTAGCCATGCCCATGTACACAAACCAAACAAAAGGAGCGTCTATATAATGCAATCCCAACCAACCGTCCAATGCAATTATGTTATCCACCAGAACCCTCATCATTACCCCCACCCCCACCATCCCAACCCTTCTCTCAGATGACCTCCCTAAAGGCTCTGGGGCGGGTAGCTCTTATCAGGGCTAACCGCCACACCATTAACCAGCTCGGCATCGGCATAGCTAGGCCAGGTGATCAGTCCCTTGGCGCGGTCGACAAAGGCCCAAGTCGTGAAACCCTGGCCGGGCCCGAAGATGCCGCTCCAGCCCGAGCTGATGGTGTAAGGGCCGCAGCTGATGTTGTCGGTCGACGCCTGGCTCGCCGGCGCGCCCTTGACCGTGTAGGAGCAGCTGACGGGCGCGGCGAGGTGGGTGTCGACGCCGAACTTGACGGTGCAGACCGTGTCGGCCTTGTCGCAGGTGCGCGTGAAGCCGGTGATGGTCCAGGCTGGGGCGGCGGCGGCGCGGGCGTTGATGGCGGGCATGGCCATGCCGGCGGTGGCGCCGGCGAGGACGAGGAGCGAAGTGAGCTGCATTTTTGTTGATTTTAGGTAGGTGTCTTGAAGACGAGGTGATGTTGTGAAGGTTTGTTGAGGAGTAGATGCTTGATGTGTTGCTGGAGTCTGATGATGATCTGTTTGGGTTTCTGTCATCGGGTTCACAACCGCGTTTATATACTTCATTCACTTCTTTACCTCTGGCAGAAGCCAAGATATTGTCACGTCACTGCCTCATCGGCTGACTCCAGCTGCCTACGGGATTCAGGTAATGATTATCGTGTTAGTTCTCACCACGAGAATCCGTATAGCAATACGGATGTAGTACTACTGCGGCGCAAATCCTCCAAGACGACATCGAATTCCGAATACCCACCAAACAGGCACCAATACGAAGAGCCTAACATAGGCGAGGTCTGCACTGCTCGCGCGTCAGCGGATTGGACGCTGACACGAGATCCTGCAGGCCAATAGCCGATGAGGGTGGGCTACGGGTCAGCACGCGCCACGGGTAATGTAACGGGACTAGGAGACAGCGCCCCATCCTCTGAAGCCAGTGTGACGGTGCAGATTCGTGGAGCGCTATAGATTCTTCCGAAAATGCTTGTCACATGATGATTTTTCGACCCCAACGTCGGGAGATACGAGTAGCTGTCGGATATTAACACCCGCCCTCCAAACCACATCCACCAAGACCATCTCGTCACCTGGTAGGTTTACATTCCCCAAGCCCTCATCTTGTTGCCTCCATCTGTTTACGTGCACCGCCAACTCTTCGCGCTCTTCTCATCCCCACCAGACTCTAACACCGCCCTCTTCGGAACAGGACACAAAGCCCGCTGCCTCAGCACCCCAGACTCGGGCACCGACCCATTCCTCCACGCCGTCGCGATAATCGCATCAACCGGCCTCCCCTTCTCAACCCAGTCCACCAGCGCAAGCAGCGCATCATGCTCATTGTCCTCAAACCCAGCCACAGAAAACCTGTCCGTCCCGAGCCCGCCGGCCTGGTTCGCCCCGGCAAAGTACCACGGCGCGTCGACGGCCGAGCCGGCGCAGTGGCCCATGCCCGGCACGCGAAAATACCGGAACCAGTCCCTGATCTCGCCGCTCTCTGGCCTCATCGCCTCGGCCGTCCTGTTGTAGAAGTAGTCCGAGCTGCGCGTCGGGATGAGCGCATCGGCGTCGCCGTGGTACATTAGTATCCTGCCGCCGCGGGATTGGAATTCAGAGAGCCCGTCAAAGTGGTCAGCAGTCAAATGCCCGGGGTCTTGGTCGGCCGCGAGCGTCATGATGGAGTCGTTGAAGCGCGTCCAGTTCCAGGATGGGTCGCCTAGCAGAAAATAGCGGACGTAGTCCTGTCCCAGCGGGATCGGGGCGCTGCCTGTCATCATCACGAGCCAGAGATTCTCTGAGCCGAGGAGGAGGCCGGGGAAGGCGAGCTTGTCGTTGACGAGGTAGTCGGCGTAGACGTTTTTCGCCGTGACGACCTGGGCTTCTGTCAAGCACGTGGATGCGTTCACGCCGGGTGTACCGCATGTGACCTTGGTAAAGTCGAAGGTGCAGTTCTCAGGTGCACTAATAATCCCGTCTGCCACCCCGTCGACACTGTCGCACTGCTTCTTCACCTCGGCCGCAAGCCCCATGATTTGTGGGATGGTGATGTGTCCCGCGCCCGTGAGAGGGAGATTGTTCACGCCGATGCGGGTCGTCCAGACCGCCAGCCCGGTGGACCACCACGCCGGCGCGCCGATGAGCATCCCGTCGAACGAGTCCGAGTACAGCTGCGCCTCCTTGAGGCCCTGGCGTCCGCCGGTCGAGCAGCCTGAGTAATACGATTTGTTCGGGGCTTCCCCGTAATATCCGTTCACCAGGGCTTTGGAGAAGACTACGGACCCGTGCATCGCGCGGTACCCGAAATCTGTCTGACGTTCTGGATTGTGCAGTGCCCAGGTCAGATCGGACGAGGTGCTGTTGTGGCCCGTGTCGGTCGACATGGTGGCGAAGCCGTACCGCGCACCCACGCCTGCGTCGAGCCAGTTGATCCCGCCTGCGAAGCCGCCGTTGCCGACGGCTAGGAAGCGGTTGTTCCATTGCGTCGGGAGGAGGAGGCCGAAGCGGTAGTTGGACCGGGCCGAGGAGGAAACATTGACGGTTACGGCGCAGAGTTCAGGGAGGTTGGTTGGGTTGGTTGGGTACGCTGGATTTAGGACGGGTCCCTCGCCGTAGCTGGAGCCATTGGTGATGTGGGAGACGGCCTCAATGGTGGCCTCGGCGGGGAGAAGACTCTGTAGGAAGTTTTCTCGGCAGTTACCGAGAGGGCTCGGAGCTTCGAGGTGAGGAGCGCGACATGTCCCACCGGTGAGACTCGGTCCGTCTAAGCGGATGCTGGCGGTGCAGGCTAGACCGACTGCAAGAAGAGACACGGTAAGATGGAGTTGAAACATCGTGGCTGACATGCCGGAAAAGGGTTAGCCGAAGCTAAAAGATTCTCGTTGGTATTCCGTCTTTAATACCTGGACTTGGTATCGGCAACAGCCCGCACCTCGGCCAACCTCCGCTTCCAATGGCACTTTATAAAGACCATGGCATTTCTAGCGGCCGCTTTTGCTCCCTCCACTTCCCCGCAGGGAGGAATGTGAGCCTCCGGCAGAATGTCCCGAGTTCAATCGTACATCCTCCCGCTATTGTCCTCTACTTGATCTAGGCTATTTGGGAGGCCGGTACTTGTTTTTAGAGCGGGTAGATCCCAGTCTACGGGACGCATATCGAAGCTATATGTAGAATGAATGCAAGGAAACCGCGTCCCGTCCGCCGGGAACCGGGATAATACATGTCGGTAAGCATACGCATGTGCGGCGACCGTTTTCCGTAGCTGCCGTGAAAATCAACAATACGACGTCATCCTGTTACACTCGCGAGGAGGGAATGGAGGGAGGGACGGTGAAGGTGATGGGGCGCGATTGGCACGCGGTAATTCAACCCGGATTAGGCAGGCGGAACTCGATGTTCATATATTTCCGAAGACGTTTGTCAATTGTTGGTTGTAGACTGGAGGTATGCAAAGCTAAAACATGTGTTTAGATCTAGGGATCCCAAAGATGCCTCAGTTATTAAGATCCTTGCCCATGTCTGGCCTGATCGTCCTCACGATTTTGTCTGGGCTGCCAAGACGGCAAAGGGTTCCCACGTGGTCCAGTCCGCGCTTCGACGGACGATGATACCCAACACCATGGATCTTTCGACGCTTGGGGGCCGGGGTCGTCGTATCTCATCGGCGTAGATCAACCAGAGGTATAACCCACACCATAAAGATCAGGGCTTTGACCGGGCTGACGTTAATGCGAAGAAGTGTCAAACTGTCAACAGGCAGAACCGGTATGGCTCCTCCTGATGAAAAAGGGGTGCGGCCAACACACCATCACTTCAACTCCTGCGCCACCATCCCAACATAAATCGACTCACGTTGTTTTCATGATCCAAGCACATCGGGCTAATAACAAGTCCCGGAGGCCCGGCACCCAGCCCTAAGCCCAGCCCCCCCGCCGCTCCGGCCGGCAGCTCACCGGCTGTACCCCGCATCACGCCGACAGGAAGAAAAGGGGAAAGCGTCAACTCCACATTCCGGTGCTATGTCTCGCCCCCGTCTTGAACTCCCCCGGCCGCCCACCGGAGCCGTCCACCGGTTCCTGATGTGCAGCCGCACAGACGACACCAGGACTGAACAATTCAGCGCAGAAAAGCCCATCAGCGTATCGCAGCACTTCTCGTCTTGAAAATTGTCTGACAAACCACGTTTTGGCTGACAGGCCCCGCGTTAGCGCCCCCCCGGCGGACCGGGACCCTCGGTGGCTGGCCAAATAATTCCTGCGCGGTGCCGAATCTGAACTGTGTGGTTGAACCAAGATCGTCGCGAGCCCGTGGTCCGAGCCCACCCACTACGATGGAGATGCCCTTCTGGGTCGACCGTCGATGTGCCATTTTGTTCCTTGCATTTCCCCAGTTTCCAGCCCTCGGCCCGTGGAATGTTACCATTCTTACTCCCGAACTTTCCACGCGAACCAGCCCGCTACAAAGGGATCGCAACCCCACCCGACCCAGAAATCCGGGTTCTCGTTCGACATGGCTTCTTCCAACGCAACGATAGTAGAGGACCCCGGGACCGGGTCGACCATGACATCGGCACCGGGTCCGGGCGGGCCCCAAGACACGTCGACCCAAGCGGCCGGCGTCATCGCCGCCTGGGTCATCATGACGACTATGTCCGGCATCACAGTCTGCTTGCGGTTCTACACGCGCCGGGCGATCCTCAACGTCCTGGGGACAGAGGACTGGCTTATCTTGGTGGCTATGGTACGACTACCAACTCTCCGGATCAGCCTACATCAAATCACTGACCACAACAGCTCCTCGCCGTCGGAGCCTGCATCGGCTCCGTCCGACGTTCGTCTCCTCGATCGACTGTAAACAGATAACGCGGCTAATTTCCTTACCAGAGACATTCTTTGCCCTAGGCCACCACGTCTGGACGGTTTCTCCCGAGAATTATTCCCACTGGCTATTTGTTCGTCGTCCCCCCCCCTTTTCCCTCTTTCCCCTAACAAGAACAAACAAAACAGGAACAATGGTACACCCTCTTCCTCTACGCCACCAGCCTAGGCTTCACCAAGCTCTCCATCCTCTTCCTGTACATGCGCATCCTCGTCCACGGCACCCGCATGCGCCTGGCCAACTACATCGTCATGGGCACCGTCGTAGCCTGCAACATCTGGATCTTCATCACCTCCTTCATCAATTGCATCCCCCTCGAGGCGACCTGGGACTTGTCTGTGCAGGGAAAATGTCTAGGGCTCGCGTCGGCGCTCGGGAATAGCATCATCCACATCCTCACCGATTTTATTATTTTCGCGCTGCCGCTCCCGGTGGTCGTGTCGTTGCGGATCCATCGGAAGCAGAAGATCGCGCTGATGGCTGTTTTTTGCCTCGGCTTCGTGTAAGTTTACTCTTCGCGGATAGCGAACCTCCGATTCATGTGAACATGTTGCTGACATATCGGAAACAAAAAAAAGAGTGTGTCTAATCTCGGTCATCAGAATGATCAGCATCGCACGCATGGACTTCTCCGATATGACGTACCAGTTCGCCGCTTTTGCGTATTGGGGCGCCGTCGAGGTCAACCTGGCCATTATCTGTGCCTGTCTGACGACGCTGAAGCCTCTCGGCGTGAGACTATTCCCGCGTCTGTTGGCCTCGTCGACGAGGCGCACGAGTGCTTACCCCGTGGGAAGTTTCGGGGTGCGTCAGCAGGGCATCCCGTTGGCTTCGTCGTCGCAGATGACGGCGAGCGGGAAGGCGGCGAAGGGTGGGCACGAGAGGAGATATTCCAGGTTCGAGGAGAAGGATATCATCGACTGTGAGGTGGCTGCGGATCTCGATGAGCCGGAGGGTTCGTCGAGTCAGTCGCGGATTGTTTCTCCCACCACCAGTAAGGCACACATGACCCTGGGGCTAAGCTGAGATACCCCTTGAGGGCGCTGTTCTAATGTCTGGGATGATGTTTTCTTGTTTTTCTTATTGCTAATGGTAATGGTTGCATTGTTGGGTTTCATGATCGGGATTTGTATGGGTATAGTGGCGGAAAACAGTTTTATACCCTTTGGAATTTTACTTATTACAGATTGTTGCGCTGTCGAAAAACTTTCACCGCAGATGTGTTGGAATTAAATGACGCAGGAGGCGTCCGGGTTGAGGCCAGAGGTTCCCATTTCGAGGATTCTGTCTGACTTCTGCGACATTGTGCGGGGCCGGACACTTCTTCAGCAGAAAGTCCCTCACAAAGTTTGCGAAGAGGGAAGACAAGCCGACGGCAAGGTGGGAAGAAAAATGGGAAACTGCTTCCTGCTTTCTTCTTGGGGACGGGAAAGCGCTCACCGTCCGAACCTTCTATTCATGCACTCATTACCTAGCTATATAGTTACATGGTGACCATCATCAATTTGGATTCCGTGCGGATTCTCGCTGAATGATGCAACCTACTCCTCCGCGCCAGATTCCAACTCAGCTTTTCGGTCTTGAGGATCTCTCGATCCCATCTCAACTGACAGGGCCGCTAGGCGCGATTCCAACTTCAACCTAAGCACCATCCCCTCAAATACTTGCCTCCCTCTCAGAGTGCCTCGATAAGCGTGTGTGTGCTCATCTATGGATCGCAATGCCTGTTCAAAGTCCTTTCTAGCATCGTCCAGGTGCCCAAGACCTTGGGCAATATCGCCCGAAAGCATATTTGAATAGGCCGAAACCTTTTCAGGCCAGTGGTCGCGCCACCACCACCCCAGCTCGTCTCCCAGCCGCTGTAGCTTGCCATAGATATCTCCGTCCGTCATGTCCCCCGATGCTCTATGAGCCCGACACTCAGCAAGCACACCCCAGCGCGTCCTAGCTGTCACTCCGTCAGGGGTATACAGCCCCGCCGCCTTTCGGAACGTCTCGGATGCCCTTGCCAGCTCTCCCAACACCTCTTGGCACTCGCCGAGCCAGAAGTAGATGTCCCCCTTGTCCAGCCACGGCGGTTTTCCATCCTGCTCTACCAGTTGCGCGCATTGAATCAGATCCCTCTCGGCCATTGCCGCATCCTCGAGGGCCAAAAGGGACAGGATAGCAATATCCCGGAGCACCTCGGCCTTTTTCCAGCCCTCGAGTTTCCTGCTCTTGCAACCACGGTCCCTCGCAGAGGACAGCAGCTCCGCGACCTCGGTTTTATTATCATCTCCCTGTCTGCAAAGCACGTCGGCCAGATCCACCCGGGCCCGACAGAATTCCCAGTCGTCTTTTCGAACGTCGCGGTGGTGCATGTATCCTCGCATCACCTCTATCGCTTCTTGTTGACGACCGAGACCTATGAGCACGGGGTAGCGGTTCCTGGCCATCCACAACGCCGCCGAGTCCTTCATAGAGCCAGAAAATGGCATTCTGCGGGCTTCCGGGTGGGGTTGGTTCATGTAGGCCATGCAGCGGTCGTAGTACTTGTGGTAAAATTTCTCGGTGCGCTCGCTGCTGCGGCAGTTCCTGAGGATAGAAAGACAATTGGCGGCGGATGTGACTACCATGGGACCGCCATAAAGTGCGTCTGGTGTGACCAAGGCGAGATCGATCGCCTCGGTCTGGTTAGCCAGTGCGAGCTCCTTGTTCTCGAGATGTGATTGGCAAGCGCCAATGGCCATGAGGATAAGAATCTCGTAGCTGGGGGTCTTTTGTTTCCTGGATATGGGAAGTGCCTGCTCGAGGTATTGGAGAGCACCGCGCCAGTTTTTGCGACCGATGCTGATGTAGGCCATGAGCAAGAGGAAGGGTGCAGGAACGGCCATCGCGGCGTTGAATATGACGTCGAGGAGCCCGTGGAAGGGTTTCATCAAGGCGCCGCTCTTAGATTTGACTTTTTTCAGACGCAGGAGGGACCTGCTTGCTGGCTTTGAGGTGCTCTTGAAGGTGTCTCGTCAACCAGGTTTAGGCTACGGCTCAAAAATTAATTGATACGCTCACAAGGGAAGTTTGTGACTCACGTGATTTGGCGGACAAGAGGGAAACCACGCCTAGTAATTTTCAGGGTAGTAATAGGCATTTCACAAATGCCTTCTCCAAGTCAAATCACCTGGGCCGTTTACTCTGGTCAACCCAAACGCCACGTTTTCCCGTCTAATTCTCCAAACCAAACCAAGGCCGTCACCTCTGCACTTAGAACCCAAAAATTAGAACTAGCACCGTCAAAGCTGAGATATTTAGGTAATTTAGCTGGTTCTGTGCAGCTTTAGATTCTTCTTAGACCAGGCAACTACTAGGTCCACATCGCATGAAGCCAAAAGTAGGTAGGTAGCAAAAGACGCAACTTCATACATATGGATGTACATGAAGTGGAACCCTTTCGGCCAGAGCTGCCACACAAGAGACCGTAAATCTCGCCCCAAACACAGATGCCGCGGAATCTAATTCCAATCTCGTCTCTTGAAATTTTGTGCTGGGCCAGTGCCTTGGCGATCGGTCTTGACAAAGACGACCAAAACAGCAGCGAGCCTGTTGGCGCTGAGTTTGGTTATTTTGACTAAGCATGAAGTTTCATGAACTCAGGTCGGTGGAAGTGGCGCCAAGATCTCGTGCGTCTTAGCTAGAGGGATGAGGGCCATCTTCAACGGGAAGGCGACCGACATAGCGAATAGGACCAAGAGCCGGGTCGTCTGGTCGACGATGAAATACCGTAACATCTGTCGAGACAGGTATCAACTTGACAGGGTCTGATAGACTTCAATTTTCATGCTCGCGCTCTGCTCCGGGATTCAACCGTGCGGTGAAGTATCATCAGCGATCCGACATACCGTCCAGATGTTGTCTTCAGCCAATCATCTCAGCTTCGGGGAAACTGCCTCAATATACGCTCACGGGTCCGGCAGTTAGGAATCGAAGCTTTGATATCTAAAATCAGCCGAGATTTCTAAACGACCCACACTACCGAATATGGATATACGAATCGCTTAAATCTTATATAGCGGCACTCCTTTGTGTTTCTGGGAGAAGATAAATTACTCAAGCCGGTCGTGAATGTCTATATATATCTCTACCAACAACTCGCGTTTCCCAAACACTGCACTACCTATTGTTCCCGACTTTCGCTTCTTCTGCTTCTCCCTCCTTGAAGTACGATACACAAATTCGTCACCTATACACCTTACCAGCTATGCTCGGCAAACAGATTTCTGGGCTTCTCCTTACAGCGGCTGCTGTCGCCTACGCGCTTCCCCTCGACACCGCAGCTAACGACGTGTCACCGGATCCTTCTAAAGATTGGTGCGGCAACAGGATCCTGCCGTTCGTGGGCGATTGCGTTGGTTCTATATTCTACTGCCACGCTGGTTACGTCGGTATCGCCGTTGGTGGATGCGTCAAAGATGCAACTGGAACTTGGGTTCCATCAAGGCAGTGGACTTCAGACGAGGCTATGGACTATCTGCTTGGTCGTGGTACCCCGCCTCCTTGAGGGTGTGCTGCATGCACGGGTAGCCAGTCGCGGTTGGAAGATTGGTGATCAGGAGCCAAAGCTCACGGGGTGAAGACAGGGTATTTGTTTGGTACCTGGGCTATCTTCTACGACGAGAAGCTCATTCGCGGTCTGGACAGAAGATGAAGAAGGTGCCTATGTAGGTACCGCGCGCGGTAGCTAGGAGGAAGCCAGAGATAGGCCTGCCCAGCCAGAGAAGCTTCATTCCATCTCGATTTCATCCACCACACAAACACATGCCCTTGAAACACGTAGGATTAGCCCTGTATTATATGCGATAAGTTCGACGCCATGGTATCGGACTATTCAAGTCTTTGCGTCGCGCTTTGCTATATGTGAGAAGCAAGGCTAGAAACAAACACCGCCTTCAGCATATGGCCCGTCATCTGCTCTCCTTCGTTACCTCGTCGGGGTCCCAGCCCTGCTTGAGTGCGTCCTCAAGGCCACGGTCAGCCTGCTCGGCACCGGTAACCAGTCCACGCTCGCGCCAGCCGTGGCCAAGTCCATACAATATCTATATACAGGCGTTATTGACCGTTGGTAACGAGAGTATTCCTGCGGACACTTTCGCTTCTAAATGATGCAAAAATTACGAACTTACACACAAGAGATGCCAACCAAATTGTGACACACTTTGAGTGTTTTCCAGACAGGAGGCCCATCTCCTACATGTAACTAGATACCACAAGCACTTGAAGCCTTCCTTCTTGTGATGAGTCTTGGCAACTTGGACAACATCGATCACTTGCGGCGCGAATTCGGCGAGACTCCACCTGAACTACAGCTTCGCCTCACTAGTCTGCTCCGAAGGCTTGATGGCTCACTGAAGCTGAAATATTTTGGTGGACCTCATCTCTACGCCTACGGTCGCCCCGTTCGCACTGCATGTTCGGCTAGGAATAGGGGCCTCGTATCAAGAGATCCAACGAATTTCACTGCGCACATCGACACGTTTCGTTTCGAAACACCGAAGAGCAATGCGCTTACCGAAATGCACTACGTGACTGGCGCCAGATTCGGTAGGTAGTTGTGTTATTCCTCAGCCAGCAAGAGCCAATTGGTCTTGGCAGCTGCACCTGTCATCCTTGGCTCATGCAGAATGCTGCATCTGCCGCTGACAAAATTGCTGACAGATTTGGACGAGCGCCTCTCAAGACGACATGCGACGACGGCCATAGAGCGACGAGATGGCTACCTATAAAAAGACCGTCACGAAGGCTCTCTTCGCCTGGTCCAGATATCTCATCTTCAGCATCTATTCCAACACCTCTCGATCCAAAAATCCATCAAAAAATCGCTCTAATGGCGCCTCAAATCTGGCTCGTCACCGGCACCACCTCGGGCATCGGCAAGATGGTGATCCAGGAGCTCGTCCGCCGCGGCGACAAGGTCATCGCCACCGGTCGCAAGGTCGAGGAGCGCCTGGGCGCCTACAAGTCCGACTCGCTTCGCCTGCTCGAGCTCGATATTTCGGCCGACCGCGTCACGCTCGCGGCCAAGGTACAGGAGGCCTGGGCCGTCTTTGGCCACATTGACGTGGTCCTCAACAATGCCGGCATGAACCAGCTCATGTCCGCCGAGGAAGCCTCGTACGAATCCCCATCCCCAACCACACTCCTATCACCACCACGAAAGCTAACCAACCCCCGTCTTCTCAATAATCAGCGAAGACCACATCGACGCCCTCCTGACCACCAACCTCCTCGGCGCCGTGCGCCTCACCCAGGCCGTCCTCCCGCTCATGCGCGCCCGGCGCAGCGGGACCCTCGCCTTCATCTCGTCCTCCTCGGCGTGGAACTCCCTCCCCTTCATGTCGCTGTACGCGGCCTCGAAAGCCGGCCTCTCGGCCTTCGTCGAGTCGCTGCACAAGGAGGTCCGCCCGCTGGGCTTGCGCGCCCTCGCGATCGAGTGCGGCGGCTTCCCAACCTCGCTGTCGCAGGCCCGCGACGGCGCTCCCCCGCCGCCCCCACCCACCCAGATCGCCGACTACGCACCAGGTCTGACCGCGCTGGGCGCTATGTTCGCAAGCGACCCCGCGGCCTACATGCCCGGCGACCTGGCGCGGGTCGCGCCGCGGATCGTCGACGTGGTGAAGCGCGAGGGCCCGGCCGCCGGCCGGGCCTGGGCGGTGCGTGTCGTGCTCGGCTCGGACGCGCACGCGGCCATCTCCCAGAAAGTGCGCGAGGTCGCCGGCCTGCTGGAGGAGTGGAAGGACGTGAGCTACAGCACGGATTCGGACGCGCACGCTGGCGGGGCTACCAAGGAGTATCTGGAGGCTGTGTCGATCCTGGAGAAGGAGTAGACGAGGGAATGGTGGATCCTGAGCTAGCTGCTTTTGAGTGGACTGGAAAAATGGAAATAGAGGCATGTTGCTTTTCGAGATGGCGGGGTGTAATTCGGGATGCAGTAATGACTGATAGGTTGGAAATCTCAATCTCAATACCTACTTAACTAGGTACCCTTCACCGTGTGTAATACCATCGCAAATAGCAAATCCAGTCTTTCATCCAGATTTTCTTATGATATCGTCGATGTTACCGATCTTCTTGATCTCAAGGCATCGGTCTAATGTTTTGGGGATGGCTTGTACCCAAGCGCGCAGCGCTGAACTAAACCCAAATTGGTAGCGACAACGCGGGACAGGGCTCCGCGTCGTCGCGATCGATCGTCCACCTCAACTGCCATCTTGGCACTCATCAACCGTCCAAAAAACCCACCTCGTCTTGGACCACTCAACAGCCTTGCTCAAATGCGTCTCCTCCACTCTCAAACGCTACAATTCACCGACCTGACCGACGACAACACCCTCCCCAAGTATGCCATCCTCTCCCACCGATGGGGCGACGAAGAAGTCACGTACGAGGACATGCGCGGCGAGGTAACCGCCGCGACCAAGAAAAAAAAAGGCTACCACAAAATCCGCGCCTGCGCGGCCCAGGCGCGCCGCGACGGCTTCGACTACATCTGGATCGACACGTGCTGCATCGACAAGTCGAGCAGCGCCGAGTTGACGGAAGCCATCAACCGCATGTTCCGCTGGTACCGCGAGTCGGCCGTGTGCTACGCCTTTTTGGGGGATGTGCCGTCGCTCCCGCAAAAAACGAGCGGGATATCGCTGTTCGCGACGCCGAGGTGGAAGAACGAGTTCTTCAAGAAGAGCGTGTGGTTCACGCGCGGCTGGACGCTGCAGGAGCTGCTGGCGCCGCGGAGCGTGGTGTTTTACTCGCGCGACTGGATGCGCGTCGGCACGCGGGCGTCGCTCGCGCTGGAGATCAGCGCGGTGACAGGAATTCCGGCGCGTGTTTTGACCACGGGGAGGTTGGAGGGGACGTCGGCTGCGCAGCGCATGAGCTGGGCGGCGGGGCGGCGGACGGCACGGACGGAGGATGTGGCGTACTCGCTGATGGGCTTGTTTGGCGTGTACATGCCGATGCTGTACGGCGAGGGGGAGCATGCTTTCCTGCGGCTGCAGCAGGAGATCATCAGGTCGTCGGATGACTTGTCCATCTTTTCGTGGGTCGACCCGCACGCGTCGCCGATTGCGTACCGGGGACTCCTCGCGAGAAGTCCGGCTGACTTTGCGGATTGTCGGGACCACTCTTGGCGGAGGTCGCATAGCGCGCTTTGTGATATCACCAACAAGGGTATTCGGATGGCTTTGCAGCTGGTCCCTCGTGGTCAGAGCGGGCATCAGTTTGCTGCCGTGTTGCCGGATGTGTGGCGGAGGGACGACAGAACAGCCCGAGATCCTCTCCCCGTGGTAGTCCATCTCAAGAGGGTGGGAGAAGATCAATATGCCCGCATTGATTCGCATCAACGCGTCGGGGCGGAGAAAGAAGATGTTGAAAACCTGGGGCAGATTCCATGGACGACGGTGTTCGTCCGGCAGAGCGTCGCGATCGAGGGTGTGCACCTCGATTCTTCCAGAGCGGACCACATCCGCGTGGTGAGACACCACAGCTACCCGTGGTATGTCGCATTGCCCCCGCTAGAGGTGTGGCCTTCGCAGTACTGGGATGAGGACACAAGAACATTCAAGAGTGGTGTCACGCATCGGAGCGGGGATGCCGACTCGCCGATGAAGCCCGTCACGTTTCTATCAAGGCGGACCGCTGGCAGGATCGTTTTCACGGTCAACCCGGGCAAGGCGCTCGAGCAGATTATCCAGGTCGATTCTGCGAGGACCGAGATCGTCCGCGAATACCCGATATCTTCGACATGTTCGGACAACGACGTCCATTGCCACGGACACTTTCACTGGCTTCGAAGTTTGACGGGGCGCGGAATAGAGTGGAAGATGGAGACGCGGCTCAAGTTCGACCACAAGTCGGGCGTGCTCTTCATAGAGTTATGCATTGCAGAGTGATTGATATACTGCGCCAAAAAGTCGACCTGTAATAACCAGACGTCGATGACAGGCTGTTGCTACTACCTAGGTACTTACTATTCTATATCCGCGATACACGAACCCTCAAACCGCCCTTCGGCCTCAACAGCGGACTCGGGTTCACCAGCTGAATCTTGTCTCCCTCCGTCCCGAACTGCTCAAACTGGAAGCGCGCCGCCATCTCGATGATGAGAATCTTGAACTCGAGCATGGAGAATACGCGGCCGATGCACTGCCGTGGACCCTGCGAGAAGGCGGCGAAGGCGTGCACGTCTCGGTCCGACGGGACGTCCCACCGGTCGGGGTTGAAGGTCTCGGCGTCGGGGCCCCAGATCAGCGGGTTCAGCTGGACGGCTGAGGGCATCAGCGTGAGCGTGGTGCCGCGCGGGATGAGCGTGTTGGCGATGGTGATGTCTGTTTTGGCTTGGCGCGGGGCCGCGATGGCTGTTCTATGGATCAATACATGTTCTTTAGGTTGTGCTTGGAACGTCCCCTGCAGACTGGATATGTAGGTAGGGAAGGAGGAGAAACGGGGAGTCGCTCGAAGTCGTAAAACCTACCGGGACAGTGTAGTCACAGCACCTCCTTACAAAAGTTGTTTAGATACCCAAGCGACTCGATTTCGCTGTATCCCAGGGTGGTTGTATCGCGCGATGGTCCCAGGACGCCGTGTATCTCGGCACGCAGCCGAGTCTGAATCGAAGGGTGCTTTACCAGCATGGAAACAGCCCACTGTAGTGCGCTGGCTGTGGTCTCGTGGCCCGCGGCGATCATGTTCAGCATCTTATGGTGAGTGTCAGCGAGCTCACCTCCACAAGACGGGTAATAGGGGGTGGCGCACATGACCAACGATTTCTTCTTCTGTCCAGGGGTTTTCAGTCGCGTACGTTTCCTCAATAATGTACGTCAGCAGATCCCTTCGCTCCTGCGTCTCTTTCTCCGCTTCTCCCCCCTCTTCCTTCCCAGCGAGCACCTTGGCTGTCCGGTCGCGGACAATTTTTAGGACCAGACGATGGATCTCAGCGTTGGCCCTTTCGAACTGGAGGTTTTCCGCGAGCGGGATCCAGCGTATCGGCACGAATGCGTTCAGCGCCAGCAGGGCCTGGCCGAGCGGAGGCGGGTCGAACACGTGCGTGTAGGATTCGTGGAACGGCGTGGGGGTTTCGAGGTTTTGTAGGTTGACGCCCAAGGCGGCGATGCCGATGATGTCGAGGGTGATGCTGGAGAAGGTGGAGACGACTGTTGCCCTGGTCAGTTGCGGTCAGAGACAAAGTAGGTAAATGGATAGGATTTTACGCTCAACAACCCCTTCGTTAGTCTCGATTTGCTTATCAAAATAGGTCGAGAGTTCCTTGGCTTTGGTCTGGAATACAGGGATGAGCCGCTTGAGTTTGGTCAACGAGAAGGGACCTATGTTCTCGTCAGCGTGCATGTAAAATATAGTCTAAAGAGAAAGAGGTAACTGAATACCGCTCAAAAGCTTCCTGTGCGCTTTGTGCTCCTCGCCTTCGGCGAAAACTAGCCCCTTACCGACGATTGGCCGTACAAGCTTCTCCCACAGCGTCGGCTTTCCAAACGAATCGGGGTGGACCGACATGATCTCGCGCCAGGCGCCGAGTCCGATGACCAACACGGCATCCGAGTGGCCGGGGCCGTAATAGCGGATCAGCTCGGCATCGGGCCATTTCTTCATCCAGGAGATGAATGGCTCCTGGGGACTGCCGGAGAGAAATTGGTTCAGCAGCTGGCCGGCTATCGGGTAGTGGTCTTTGGGGCCGGGAAGGTGACGGAGCGGGGAAACATGGTTGGGGTAGATCCAGAGAGCGTAGACGGCGTGGATGAGAGCGAAGGAGGATAGCAGTGTGATGAATATCTTGAAGGCGTCGGGTGAGAAAATGCCGTCGGCGGGTCTCGAGGCTAGGGTTCCGAGCACTGAAGCCCCGAGATACAGCTTGGTGTCCATGTTAGTATTATTCTTGGCCAGAGCTGGCAGTGTCAGCCGCGGATCAGATCGGAAATGGTGGACACCTGCGCACTTTTATGCTTACATATTCTATGACTACGTTAGCCGGCGTTTATTAATGCGTCCAATACGCCCTGCTTGTACGACTCGATACGCAGGAGGTTGCAGGATAACCCCCCCGAATACAGCAACTTGATAAGCGACAGCCAACCAGATGTTCAGTTGCTGTCTTGAGGGTGTTGCATCCGCAGCGACAAGGTGCATATGCAGCCCGTTACGGATGGCAAACGGCCCGCTGATCTGCCATCCACCAAATATGGTGCCATACCTTAGGCCCGGTTCCCTAATGGGTCTTTGTCATGGCAGGCAGTTGGCGGAAAATTGTTCGCTGTGCAAATCCAGTTGCTGCCAAGGGCCAATCCAATTCTGGCGCCCCTTTTTCCATCCCAAATCCCTACTAGACTCAAGGGCAGACAATCATGGATGTGATACGGGAACGAATATCATAACTCGCAGAAAGGTCCGAAGCCGATTTGTCTACCATGTATCTGATTCGACTCCCTTCTCACGACGCAAGAAAACTTCCCCGGGAGACGGGCTTTGAACCAGGGCATCTAGGCCCCGGCAGTTTCGCTAGCGTTGTCCGTGATCGCCTTCACAATCTCAGGATAGTCCTCGTACGTCTTGGTGCCATCATCATGGTACACCTTGGCGCTGACACCGATCTTGAACGAGGAATGCTCGGCCAGGTCCCTGGGATCGTGCATCTCACCGCTTTTCTACACGAGCAAGCATGTCAGTCAAAGCACCACCACAGCACAGGATTATACAGCGAGAAACTTACAAAGACAACTCTCCACCGCAGATACTTGATCAAGAAAGGCTTGACATGCTCAGGCCGCAGACTCTCGAGCCCATTGCCCTCAGGCAACTCGAGATACGTCAGCAGCAACGGCGTAATCGGCGTCGTGTCGCTCGAGATCTGCCCGAGCGCCTCGAGGTCGCCGCAGTTGTCGCACGCATCGCTCGACGCCACGAACATGTGGTTGATACCCGCCAAAAAGGGCGAGCGCGCCAGCACGTTTGAATCTGCATCGGCAGAGGGTACCTCGCCCGGCTTCGCGAGGAAGAAGTAGATGGTGAAGGGCCCGTGGCCGGCCGAGCGCTGCACCGACGAGTCGACGTACCACTCGCGGTCGAAGACGGGGTCGATCTTCTTGGTCACCACGGGCGCCACGGGCGGCGACGGCGCAGCGACGGATGATTCTGCCACAGGAGGGACCGTGTTGGCCATGCTCATGCTCATGCTCATCATCATGGCGACCGGGGCCGGCGCCGGCGGCGGGGCAATGTTGAGCGACTGCACGATGTGCAGCTTCATGCTGCGCGGCTGCGGGACGGGTTGGGATGTGGTCTTGGGCTTCGAGAGGCCGGTGAAGAAGTACGAGGCGTGCACCTTGGCGTAGGAGGGCAAGACAGAAGTCTTCTTGGGCGCCGTGACGGTCGGGTCATCGGGCTTCACGCGCTGCCAGTCGTACTTGGCCTTGAGCTTCTTGAGGAGCGCGTCGGTCTTGTCGCCCTTCTTCCACCCGACCAGGTCGTCGTACGTGTACCCGAGGTCTTCGGTGTTCTTGGTATCGTCCGACGTGTAGAACTTGCCCTTGCCGGGGCCGGAGCGCTGCCGGTAAAAGGGGAGCAGGTCTTTCTCGTTCTCCGACTTCTGGTTGGGCCGCGTGGTCTTGGGGAACCACACGTCCGGGTGGAAGGCCTGCCACAGCGACCAGACGCGGTCGATCTGGGCGTGGTGGAACCAGAAGACGGGGTCGAAGGCGGCCACCGAGATGTCGCTCATGTGGCCCTTGCCGCCGATGAAGTTGTGGTAGTTGCCGTGGAACCCCTCGATTGAGCCACTTCCGACGATCTTGGTCTTGGTCTCGTCGAGCTTCTCGAAGGATGTCAGGTCACCGGTCGCGAGGAGGCGGTCCGACGCAACAGACGCCAGGGTGGCATATGGGGCCGTGGTGATGAGATCAAAAAAGGTCGTGATGGTGGCCTGTCGGGCCTTGTTGAGCGACTCACTGAGCGCTGGCAAGTCGTGCTCGGTTTGGGTCGTCGACGTGGGCCAGCGGAGAGTTTGCGAGGTCGAGAATCTCCCTCTTGTCTGCAGAAGACGTAAGCTGTCTGTGGATATTACAAGGTCCGACACGCAGACATACCGTTGCCCAGTCGCCCTGGGGAAGCTGGCCTGTTTCTGTCTTGAAGCGGTATGCGTAAAGGGGGTTGTCAATCTCCTTAATGGTGTCGGAAGGTGCTAGCTTGACGTTGATCCGCGGCTCATTGAAAACATCAGGCAGGCGGAAGTCGTACTTGAACCACTGATCCTCACGGGGGCCCGGCCACTTCACTCCGCGGTCATCACGAGGACGGAAGTAGTCGAGGTAGGGCAGGCGGAAGGCTTTAGCCGCCAGTTGATATCTGTCGCGGTGAGGCTGGTCATACTTGCCGGCGATCTCAACCATGTTCTGGTAGATGGTCTGCTCGAGGAGCATCAGGAAGGGACGGTGCCAGGTCGGGAAGATCATGCGTCCGTGGGGACAATAACCGCCAAAGTTGGCACCCTTGCTGCTAAACTCATTCAAGACGCCGTCCCAGCTGGTGCTGGGAAAGCCATGGATGCCGGCGATGGAATAGTAGCCGAGGAGGTTGGGGTTCTTCTGCATCAGGGCCAGGGCCTGCAACATGAGGTTGAAGGTGTCGGGCTTTTCGATGAGCAGCGTGTCAATGTCGACTCTGGGCTGCACATCGCCTGTGAGGGCCTTCATTCCCACCACGACACCCTGGGTGGCGAGTTCCTGTGTAGTTGCCATGGTGAAGGGGATGTTGAACTATGCCTTAGCATAGTCGAGCACCGATTTAGATGGATTGAAGCAAGAGTATGAGGTTGAGATGAAGAGATGACAATTCCAACAGGCGGGGTCTGCTTTAGACTTATTCAAATAGCCTCAGTCCAACGATTCATTCCGTCTTTTGTTCCCAAATCATCTTCCACTTCGGTCTCCGTCCTCTGCGTCCACGGCTCAGACGAGTCGACTCAGCCAGCCATGAAGTGGTTTCCCCTCACGAGTTGTCCAGTTTCGATAGAGTACCCGAGGGTCTAGTATTCTTAGATCCATTTCATTGGCGGTTTCACCTGTGATATGCGGTGTCGATGCAGTCGTAGATGCTTGGCGGGCGCTAGGGTTCTAGGCTCGGACTTGCACGGTGTTTTGCACATCTCAGCTCGCCACAGGAATCCTTCGCAGCTAGCCTAGCCCTCAGTCGAACCACTCACAACACAGCGACACAGTCTAGACTCTAAAATGCAGGGATGAATACCCCTGGCATGAGCAGACTAACTCATTTTCATTTTAGTATATATGTACGGGGCAGGACGGAGTTACCGCTGCTAGACTGTTTCTGGGAAGCTGAAATGCGTCGGAAACCGTCACTTATCTCTCTGTAGAATGCAAAGCAATTGTCTTCTGCGGAGGTTTTTGCCCTCTGCGCCAAGCGTTCGCCGGACCGAAGCACCGAGTAAGGATCATGTCGAGAATGTGATGCAGAAAAAAGGACATCCTTCCTTCCACACCTTAGGTATTCCCATTATACACGACAGAGAAGGCCAGACGCAGCCGGATCGAAGCAAGCATGTCTGCGAGATTCATTCTCTCATGGTGTCCGGTGCCTCTGGCGCAAGTAGGGGTCCGACCATTCAGCATCCGGCATTGCGGCACGCAAGTTTTCCATCTGTAAGAATTACACTTGTCACAGCTACGACGGGGATTTGAGAGGCCCCCTCAGGATGTGAAGAGAGAATAAAGAAGAAAAGGGTGTTAATATTATCTTGGTAGCTGGCTCAGGTAGGCTGTAGTCCGCTCCCTCCGTACTGCATGTTCGCGAGTCCGGTGAGGAAGCAGCATTACAGCCATCTATGCTCATGATGACAGCTTTTGAAAGAAATCAAGAGTCAACGTAATCTCGTGTGTGTTCGGAGAAGATTTGCGTCGAACCCTTGGTAAACCCGCGCAGTAACAGGTGTTCGGTCTGCTGTCCTGCGACTACTTTGAAATAGGTAGACCGAATTTCTTCCCTTTCAATTGCTTGCGTTCCTTGCCTGTTTCATGTTCCTTTGGCGGCTTCCGGGATTGTTCCTTGATCTCGATCTCGTGTACCATTCGCCCAAAATACTTGACGACCTTGATTTCTGCTTCGAGAGCAGTTTCTGACCCATTGTCATCCGTATGGTTGGAGGCTAGGGGTTTACCTGAGATCCTAGCCTCCAGGCCCATCTCCATAGCCGACTCGATCTGTTCAGCGGCCATTTGCATAAGCCTTTCCATCCAGGCTGCCGAGTCATGACCGTCAATATCACGCGGCGTCCTGGCCGACCATTCAAAAGTCTTGCAGAATGGTAAAATAGTCGCGATTCCATGTCGAAGCCCCCAGATGACGAACCAGTCCTGAATGCCTCTGCGAAGGCTAGCTCCTCCCCATACAGAATGTGATTGGTAAATACTAGCGACGCGGGATTTACCCGCCATGTAGTCGGACATCATGAAATGTCGTGGCTTCCCGTATATCTTCGCAGCCCAAGGGGGCATATCTCGGTCTGGAAACTCCCTGATAATCTTGCAACCTGCTCGTTGAAGGTCTTGTGAAAGAACAAACCGGGCGTCGGGGGATCCGCGTTTCTGGTCATTTGGCTCTTGAAGGATGATCCTGGTTTTGAGCATGCTAGTCATTTCCCCGGCCGGGATTATCAGGGATACTTGTAAGTGTGAGTTTGCTGTGCCAGAGGGCGGCTGAGGATCATCGCGAAGCCCGGCAAGGCAGAATCGAGATCCGCCGTGGTCTCCAGGCACAGCTGGAGCTATATCACGGAGCTGGAAGATGGGAGCAGTCTTATCGGTCTTTTCCAGAAGAAGCGCCACACACGCAAACTCGTCGTCGGCCCGGCTGCAGCTTAAGACGGCAGTGCGTGCGAGCTTGAGTCCAGTTTCATCTGTCCTTCCTTCGTGGCCCAAATGCACATCCAGCTCGATCCCAGAGTCATGGTTTGTCGTGATGAAGTCAGAAAGAAGGCGCGGAATGGGGCGAAAAAGTTGTCCATCGGAGAAACAGATGGGGTGTGGGGCGAAAACAGCTTTTGGTCTTCTAAACACACCCGGCCAGTCGCGCCAAGCAAGGATGGTCTGGTCGTTGGATTGGCGTACAATCTGCTCCTGGAGACGGCGGAACGCTTTTGGGCCTTCGCCGTAGAGCAGCGGCATCGAGACGTCGAAGATTCCCAGGAGGGAGTAGGCAATATCCTCGATGCGCGTCGTTTCTCGACGGGCCGCCCACGACATCCTCGCGCTGATGGAGTACGAGCTGACCAGTTCGCTCCTTTCGATTCTGCCGCCGAGGTGTTCGGTCTTGACCCTCAACAGTAGGACGTCAATCTTGGTGATTGTTGCGATCTGCGACGCGAGATTGCAGCGGTCGCCAAACAAAATCCAGGTCGAATCAACGAATTGGACATCAGGAGGCGCGATAAGCTCCTGGAGGGTCCAGCCGCGAGTGAACCAGCGGCTGTCTTCGAGCTTGTCGGTACCATGCGTATAGTCGGACAGAAAGGCGTAGCAGACTCTAGAGTCGCGATACCACGCAAACATTGAATTAATAGCCTCGGATAGCTCGGCGCTGCTAGACTTGTCAATGCAGCAGGTATCGATCCAGATGTACTGGTAACCGTTCTCCTTGGCCAGCCTGGCACTCCTCAGCACCTTGTCCAGCCCATTCTTCCCGCAGGCCTCGAGATGGGGTCTGCCGTGTCTAGCATCATCGAAAAGAACTTCTTCAGAACCCCAAGTGTGTGAGAGAATAGCGTATTCGGGTATCGCCGAGAGCCAGAGTTCGAGCTCAAGTGTTGTGGTATTGAGAAGACGCATTTCGACCGACGACGGCAAACCTGTCGTTAACAAAGTTGAGTAATTGTCTAGGCTGTTCAAAAACACTGGCACGACCGGTGTCCTAACGTCAAGTATCTCGGATGTGTACCTAGATAAAGTGCCTTAGGTAGGTAGTTGAGATCCACGCTGAGCAGCAGATTGGATTCTCACTCTCAGTCGAGCGGGGGATGAGCACCACCCTTCAATTTTGCTGCGCCACAATTGTCAAACATCCCAGGAATAACCATACTTCCGGTCGCTGCACGTTGACTGTGGTGGCAGACGCTGACGATACCGAGATACCGCGACGTTATTGGGCGCCGCTGTGATATCATGCAGCTTCAGGCACATGCGACACACCTGCAGGCGCAATGTGTTCAGCTCGCCCTGCACTTTGGGCCAGGTTCATGATGCTAGAGCTCGGCTTCCGGAAGAAGGCCAAAACGATGCTCAGGAAGCCTGGCTTAGCTTGCAACCAAGGTGCCACCCTAGGCACAATACCTAGGGTATGAAGTTGACCAGACATGACATGGCGTTGAAGTACCTGATTCAAGGGGCAAACGCCAGAAAACTACCTACCTAAGCAACTTTCGTGCCGCTGGGGGAGTGCTGTCGGGAGCAGGACACTCAACACAAATATCTCGCAGCACTAGGTACTCAAGGATCCCTCTTGCAAAACTTCCCAAGACGATTCGGGACGCGATCAATATCACTCGAGGCCTGGGATACAAGTATCTTTGGGTCGACAGCCTGCGCATCACCCAAGACCCCGCCGAAGATCGGCAACAAGAAGCCTCTCGCATGGCTGCCGTCTATGAGACTGCGCCTCTTACTATTTCGGCGTCTGCATCCGAGTCGGCCGATGCTAGCCTTCTATTCAAGCCAAACCCGATATATCTCGGCACTCTGAGCCGTCGGGGCTGGTGTTTGCAGGAGCGAGTCCTCTCCCAACGTTTTCTCCACTTCGGCGCCTCCCAAGCCCACTGGGAATGCCTCAGCGCCGCCCGGAGCGCCGACTACAGCAGCCAGAACGACAGCGGGCTCCCTGGGCGTCCCCGCCTTCCACTCCGACCTTCGTCGCAGGATCCCCAAGCCGGAGCTACGACGAGATTAAGAATGTATTCGCGCTGTTCATCGCCCAGTTGGATATGGGCGGGGAGGATTGCGGACATTCCAATGACTGCGGCGCCGGTTTTGCACACCGTCTCTTGGTCGAGGGGCGTACACTTAACGTACGGGATCGATCAGACACCACCCGTATCCATGAATCTGAATCCGGCTCGACAGATACATCTGATCTCAGTTACCCACTGAGACTTTTGTCGCCGGTGAGTGTGAGATATCCCCGCTGACAAACACGACCAGCACCGCAGCATATCTAAAGACTGTATCAGCAAACCACACCGAGAATCTGATCTGACAGACGATGAACCTACGCTGCAGTAGCGGCAAAAACCTCTGCTCTTTTCGCGCTAGTCATCAAGCCGACACTCAGCGCAAAGCCGGCAGTGAATCCAGCCACGATGCCGAGCTTGGTGAGATCCGAGGCCACGAAGTACAGGATGACGATGGGCCCGACGAGCAGGAAAGCGGCTACGACGATGCTGATGCTGGCGACGGCGACAGATATCGACTTCTCGCTGAATCTGCCGATCCGGTGAAGACCATCGCGGGAGAGCTCTTCGCGATACGTCGGCCAGTAGCGCCTCAGGAGGAGGGAGAGATAATCCGTCTCCGACGACCCGTCGGTTCCCAGCAGGACAAGATCGTTCGGGTCGTCCAGGGCCGTCTTTGCGATCCCGCCTAGTGCCGGATACGGCTTGGTGAACCATTGCCTGTAAGCGTCCAGCACGCGCTGGCTGGGCCGGTTTAGCTTTGCGACCTCGTCGTTGAGGAGCAAAGCCTCAGCTTGTAGCGTACATATATTAGTATTGTACAAGCACCAGTGTCTGAGTGACCAAACGTACAATAGTCCTTCAGAACGATGTCGATCTCGGCCATGAGCTCGGTGCGGACACGGGCGGCCTCGTCTCCGGCGGCGAGGCGCTGCACCATCGTCTCCCAGGTTCGTGCAGCGTCCTTCGCGTCCATGTCGTCGCTTGCAGCGTCCTGGGCGTCCAGCTCGCCGAGACGCTTCTCGAGAGCCGCGAGTCTGCATTGCTTGTAGAGCAGCGAGCGGGCGCGAAGCTCGCCGAATTTGCGGTAGATGCTTGTCTCGCCGTCGGGATCTAGCGCAATCCATCGTGCAACCTCGGCAAAGCCCTCCTTCATTAGCGGAGTGGGAAAGGCGGTTATGTTGCTGCTCATGCAAAAGTGGACGCAACCGTCTGCGCGGTTTGGGCGGTCTGTCGGTGGAAAATGAGAGTGCAAGGTCTGTTGGAGAGTCGCCTGTTGGGCAGGCAGACGGCAACAGAAAGTGAGCGTGAGCAAGGACGGAAGGTGGGTGCCTCAGGTTGAACGACATTGTCCACAAGGAATTGTTGGTTGGTACCCCGGGTTGTCCCTGATTCGCAGAAATGGCGCTGGCAGTGTTTCCTCTGCGCAACCGACGAGGCTCCAAGGCAGCAGCGACCAGAGCCAAGCGCACTTGCACCAGCTAAAGATGTGCGGGGAATCGCAGCGCGTATCATTTCTTCCCCCTCAATTCCAGTTTTCTTCTCTTCGCGTCTGTTTGGCCCTCCCTGAGTCTCTGTCCTCCGAGCCTCCGCTCGTCTCCTCTTCCTCATCTCCAACGCGGTCCTGTCTCAGCACCAACGATGGATCACAGCCTGGGCAGCGAGTATGAACACAACTTTTACACCATTGGCACTCCGCGGGCAGAAACAGAGGTGTCTGCTCTCTTTGCTGAAGATGCATCTAGCTTCTATAGTCTGCGTCATGGACATGGAGATTTGGTGCTTCAATTACTGAACCCGAAACCCAACGAGCGACTGGAAATACTGCTGATTACCGACATGAAGCATGAGGCTGATGACCGATGGGCGATGGAAATTCTAGCCAGGATGCATCATTCTCGAACCATTGACTTTGTCGGCGTCATTACCAGGCAGGATTCATCCGTCGAGCAACGGGCGCTGTATCTAGCAATTCTCGCCCGTCAGTTCGGGCTCATCGACCTCCCGATTGCCATTGACACGGCGGATACCCCGAGCGAAACACACAACTTCCAGTTCCTGCATGCCGCCGAACTCAGAGACAAGCTCGACAGAGAAGCGTGGTTTCATTCTCTAACGCCACCAACAGCCGTTCACGTCTCCTCGCCACAGGATTTCAAGGATCATTTTGACGATTCCTGGCCCATGTATACCAGGAGTCTCAGGGCGTCAATATACCTTAAGAGAAACTCGCATTATCTAACTAGAAGGGAGGGTGCTCCGTTGTGGTCCGACTTCTCCTCTGGTCAGAGACAATACTTCGTTCCCGGAACAGCAACTGGACGGCCAGTCAAGGCCGTGCCAGATACTGGCGCCGACGCGAATATCATATCACAGACATTTGCCTCCGACCTCGGCTTGGCCATCACACCCGGGACGGCGAGGACGATACGGCTCCCCAACAGGAAGCCGATGCACTCGCCCGGAAAGGTCCAGTTTCCTTGGAAGTTTGCCGGCGAGCTGAAGGAGCACCTCATCGACTGTTGGGTGCTTCCAGGTTGTGTGCACGACCTGGTCCTTGGCAGTGGTTTCCTGCGTGCCACCAAGACACTGACCAAGTTCAAGGATCGTATCATTCGGAAGGTTGTGCAGATACCGAAGTTCCTGCGGCTCCGACTTCTAGGCGACGAGAGCCAACGCCTGCTTGGTTACCTCGACGGCCATGCCACGGCAGCCCTTCCCGATACCGGATCCGACGCCATGTTTGTGTCCGGCAACTACGCGCGCCGTATTGGCCTGAATGTCGACAGCGATCCCGAAAACTGGCTGCAGGTCGAGTTTGCCGACGGCTCGACGGCGTGGACGAGCGGAGTGGCGCGCAACGTCTCCTGGAGGGTGGGTGGCAAGACGATCCGATGCGACTTTCACGTTCTAGACGATCTATGCGTGGACGTGGTGTTGAGCAAGGACTATCTTTTTGAGATGGCGGTTTTTACCGAGCACTGCGATAGCTTCTTCGACAGCGAGTCGGAGGAAGACATCTTCCACCTCTGCAACATCCGCTTGATCGGACGATATGGCGACGTCTTGGGTAGCTTGGAAGACGAATACGTGGAAGATGGTAAGTTGAAGACCAAGTCCTGATACCACCACCGATACTCGACGTGGACAAGAAAGTTATATGCTAATTATCCCCGACTTTCAGTCACATCACCGGACGCGTTTAGCCCTGAAATGCTCCAGCGCGAGCTCGCACGCCGGGATCTCATCCGCGACGAGATATCCGCTCTGCCCGCCGACCAACAAGACGCGGCACGGCTGGCGGAGGAGGAGAGACGGAAGAGGTGGGAAGAGTTGCGACAGGCACACAAGGAACGCTGGCGTAACGGAACGCCCGGTTCAGGGCGCCCGGAAGACATGTCCCCAGCCCTGGGACAAAGCGCCGTTGGATTAGGCACATCTGGGGCAAACCAAGTCTCGGACAACGCGGTGCAAAGCAAAAGGGGCAAGTCGTCCCTGAGGGATGTCTGGCGGAAGCGCAAAATCAGCTTGCCTATCCCCTTGCGTTACCTAAAGCGGCCCAGCGAAGCAGCATCTTGACATCCTTCGCGTTTCCTTCTCGCGGCTTGGCTGTATGTATCGAATGACGGGCGTTGGTAGAATGAGCGGAGTACGGGAACTATGATCTGGGAGTCTTGTGGGGGAGGTATCGGGCTATCTCTGGCGTTTCCTGCGAATTTCGTATTTCTGAGGATGTAACCGATAATTTTCGATGTTATGAATCTACTTGACCATTTCTACCTCTTTAAAGTTCTCGCACCGTGATAAGCATGAAACGGCACAGGCTGAACAGAGAAATACAAATTCGAGTCATTAGCAAGGAACAGTAGTGCCACAAAGCGTTAACGTTAGTTTACATGTAGACATTACACACGACCCACAAACTCTACGACAAACCATGACGTGTCTCACATCAGTGACTGGATGATACTCTACTTCCATTACTATACGGGGATATGACGATGGTACAGCTGAAGAGACGACCTAGTAGACCTAAACAAAACAAAAGAAATGCTAACCTCGCTGGCTAGATCTAGTGATGACTGGTGCTGTCCTCAAAACCCCCTATTCCTCAAAACACAAAACCAAAACAAAGTGCAAACGCCGTCCCATGACCGACTTGAAGCTTTCCCGACTCCCCCATCCTCAGGTAAGGTATACAATCTTTCTCCCCATTACATCCACCACATATGTACCCCCATCTCTTAAGAAGAGCACTCAAAAGAACTTATTAACCTTAACCCCCCTCTTACTAGCCGGCCTCACAAAATCCACAATCCGCTGCGCAACGCTCCTCTGCCTCCTCAAAGTCCTAGGCGGCAACTCCGCCACCACCACTTCGCGGGATCCATCCTTCTCACTCACTGTCCTCTCCCTCTCTCCCGTCCTAGCCGGCGCAGCAGCATGTCCCAAAAGCGGCTGAAGCGACTTGCGGTGCTCGCGCACCTTGGCATCATCGACATCTACACCAGCACCACCGCCCTCAGTACCCTCGGCGGAATAACTCGCCCAGCTGGGGGCTTGCTTCACGTGTCCAGGCCTCCCACCACCCCCTTCTTTTTCATTCTCTGATTTGGTATCGGAGGAAGACGTGACGAACACGGGAATGGGCGAGGTAGGCGGTTTCGTGGCGGTTGCGGTCTCGGCTGTTGTTACGACGAAGTGGTAATCCCCGAATACGTCGCGCGAGTTCGAGTTGTTGGTCCCGTCGGAGAGGGGCCGTTTAGCGATGGCGTCGTCGGACGCGCGCGCGGGCGCAGCGCGGTCGGCTGCTCCGGTGGTTGTAGAAGAGGGCGTGCGTGCGGACAGGGTGCGCTGGACGCGCTTCGAGTGGCACCGGCGACATTCGCCGGGCGCGCGGTGGAGTTCTGCCTGCTCCTCCGGGGTGGTCGTGATGAGGATGTCGGGGGAGAGCTGGGCGGGGACGGCGGCGGCGGCGGGTTGTTGTTGGGGTGAGTGTTGTTGCTCTGACGGTCGGGGGCTGCGCGGCTTCTGCGAGAGGACGTCCTCGCCTGCGCTCTTGTCGAAGGATAGCCGGTTGTAGCCTGGGCTGCTCGGGGCGCCGCCGCCGCCGTCGGCGCTGTCGCGCGGCACTTGGAGGGTCGAGGCGAGATGGGTCAGGTCGGCGCCGCCGCGCTTGGGGCGGTACCGGAACTGTGGGTCGGTCGGCGTCTTGGGGTCGGCGCACGGCACCGGCGGGGCGATGAGGATGTCGGCCGGCCGGTGGCTGCGGTCGCCGCGGTGGCTGCCCATGCGCGACTTGAGCCGGTCGCGGATGCTGGGACGCGATTTTAGGGCTGTCTTGGCCGCCTCGGACGGGAACTGGTCCGCGTCTAGCCGGCTCATGTGCGTCGGCAGGTCGAGGCTGCGGGTCCGCTCGCGCGCCGCCGGACGGTAACCGGTGTTGTGGTGGTTCGCCGCCGTCGAGTTCATCCGGCGCGGGCCCCGGGTGCTCTTGGCCCGCCGGACGAGACCGACGACCATCTCGGTGGCGGCGGCGGCGAGGGCGGCTGCCGGGTCCGACGGGTCGACAAAGTTGCTATCGGTCCGGGTGAGGGTCAGCTCGGGCGTGTCCATTCTGGTCAGGGCCGGCTTCTCGTCCCGGAACTCCTCCTCCTCGATCGGTTTCTCGGTGCTGCTCGGCGAGGTGCCGCCCGGGTGGGCCGTCTTGGGCCGGCGGATGCTGGCCAGTCTCCGGATGGTTGACTCCATTTTGGATGAGACGCCACAAGCTCGCTGAAAATGAGACAAAATAATAAGTGGTGATGATGGGAAAATTAACATCCAGAAAGGTCAGAGAAGGTGGTGGTTATCCCATAATATTGTTTTTTTCCAGCGCCAACGCGTTCTGGTCAAGCTGGTCTTCCCCCCGGTCAGGAGTGGCTGTGCCGGGGCCGGGTTGAATCTCCGCCCCCCTGACGCCCACTTCCCAGGGCATGCCGGAGGCTGGCACAGCGGGCTTGGACAGCGAGCAGTGTCTGCGAAATGTTTCCCAAAATTCCCACGCTGACGGGTGATCAACACGGCCTCCCGTATTCGCAGCTTTGGTTCCTGCAGCTTGCAGCGATCATTTCCTGGTTCCAACAAATATCGTCAGACCAAATGTTTTGTCGGGACATGTCCGTTGTGTCTTTTCTTCTTCTCACCTTGGAATGTGTGTCGCGCTGGCACGTTCTGTGCGGGGAACACACACACACACATGCACACCACCCACACCGGACTTCCGCGATGGCCAACCTTGCTTTGAAAGCCTCCTTTGTCCGACAGCCAGCTGCACGAGCTGGCAGCAGCACCTGAGCGCCCAAAAGACCGCTGAGAGGCCAAGCTTCGACACCGTTGCAGGCTGCACGGCCGCTGATTGGCAGCGGCCCGCCAGACAGGGGTTACAGCCCGCATCAGCGCTATTCCCAACACGGTGGCCTGCTGGCAGCCCGCTAGGCCCGACTCGGCAAGCTCGCCCAGCCCCTCGTCCTGCACCCCTCGTGTGTTGGGCCAAATATTTGCTTCTATTCCTGGATTTAAGATTAACAGCGCAATGCGCTGGATGCAACTTGTTCTGCTCTTTGGATTTGATGTCATCTGATGGATTTTGACTGGAGAGAAAAGTTGAATGAATGACCACCATGTTGTAATGATGATGATGATCACGATCGGAATGCAACCCAACAGCTTTTCCAACAAGTGCCGTGGACCCAAAAAGTGACGGACGTTTCACGAAATGCTGTCCACACACCTCCCTCTAACTAGCTGCCAGGTGTCGGATCTGCTGTGCCATCCGCAACGTCTTTTTGTTTAACCATCAGCCTCTCCGCTCTGGACTCTCGGCCAACCAACCAAACCAAACCAACCAACCACCAACCCACCCGAGTTCCGATCGAAAATCACACCCCAAATCTGAATTCGTCCGGACGGAGGAGCTGGGGAGCTGGAGAGCTGCTGTGCCAGCGGGAAAAAGACATCTGACTCAGACGGCTGCGTGCGGCTGCGGCCGGACGCAGTGGTGTGTGGCTTGTTGTTGACTTTCCGAGTCAATGCCGCTGCCTGCGCTAGGAGTCTTGTTGGTGGGGGAGAAAATCGGACTTGGGTTGGGGGGGTTGTTGTGTCACGTGCAAATCCGAAATAACGACTTCGCCATATCTGACTTTTCTCAGATAGATTGGCTTACAGCAGAATGGGGGCAGAGAAAACAATATATACAAGTCCGATCGCTTCCCTATTTCTAGGTTGGCTTTTCAGCTTTTTTAGACTTGGTGATACCGCCGGGGGGATGCACGTGAGCGAGGGTACTGCTGTGGGGACGACCACCAGAACATGGCCGGTAGGACCTACCTTACTTGCACGTCCGCCAAGTACGGAGAAGAATACCGAGCGAAGCACGGCATTTCCACTTATTTGACAATACAAACTACACCGTTCAAACCACAACGGCTTTGTTGGATGGCTGTGGATTGGACGCGGTGGTGGGTAAGGGGTCCTAGAGCTGGGACAAAGAAATTCGCGATATCAAAGGGTCAATCAATCAATTCCCTGCAGGTCATTATTCACAAAGATGGAACAAAAGGTGATGTAAAAAGACTTTCAATTTTTGTGACCAGGAGTGGAGTGCTCGAATTGTCAAGCGAAAGGTCTTGAACAAGTTGAACAAGTGTGATGTGAAAACATCAAAAAAGAAAAAAAATGCACAAGGCAGGCAGATAATCAAGTAATCGCAACTGCAATCTATCTGGTCTATGACCCGATCTGGTCAATCAAAACCGGGTATGGGTATGGGCCAGTTCTGTCTCCTAAAACGTCGACTGGCCGCCGTTATCCTGGCAGTTGAGCTGGCAGTCCAGGCAGAGCCCGCCCAGCCCGTTGTGTTTCTTGCATCCGCACTTGCTGCACTTGCAGACGTCGCGCTTATCACTACTCTTGGTGGAAGACATTTTTTGTCTTTGATGTTGAATAAGTTGTTGGTCGATCAAACAACTTTTGAGAGGTGTGTTGCACGTTTTCGGTCTTGTGAGGGGGGTGAGTGTGCAGGTAGCGGGTGCTAGTGTCGAGAATGGGAAGGTGGTTGGGGTGAGTTGAGGTTGCAGCATTTTATAGATGGGATTCCGAGAGATGTTGGTCAAGAGTTGATGTTGGATTGGTGTTGCTGTTCCTGAGCTGTGATTATTGTCCTCAAACTTGGACGTTGTCGAGGGTTTGTGAGGGTTGCGCCCAGACAGTGTCGCTGTTTAGATGGGATTGGATGGACACCTCGAATTACCGCATAGCCCTCTTTGCTATGGTGGAACATGGTGGGTAATGGGAACAACAATGACACAGGTGTGGCTTTTTCTTCATAAAGCTGGTTTTGTATAGAAACCGTGACCTGCGTGGTCGTAACTCCTCCAGTTCTCTCTCATAATGCCGTTCACGGATAAGTGCCCAATATGGACGGGTACGTGTTCCTGTCCGAGGTGAATGGCCCGAGTACCGACGCCGCTTTAGGGTCTGTATTGTAGGTCCCCCACTCTATCCCGCCGCTAGGAAATCAGGGCGTCATAGTCCCGTACCAGTGTAGCGAGTTATGGTCTGACGTCTGTCTGTGTGTCCTTGTATTTCCTCTCCATGTAGTTCACCGCACTCAAGCTTGACCGTAGTATTGTGCCCAGAATGCCGTTGTTTTACTGCCATGTCCCATTATATGGGCTGAGCCTCTCCTGGTCGAGCGCTTGTTGCCTGCTCCTATGGCCGATGTGCCGCTCACCGGAGACTTCAGAGTTCCGCAGCGATGAGATCGTCAAAGGGGCCACAGAGTCACATGTACAAGCGTCTGCTGCAAGGATCTTCTCTTTGGGGAAACATTGCGGATTCGTCAGAATATCGCGTCGGGCTTTCAAGGGCAAGGGAAGAACATGCGGACATTTAGTTGGACGAACGTGGCTGTTCGGCCTGATATGGAACTGTTGGGGGGGATGTCAGTGCTCCCGTGATGGGTGCGCTAATTGTATAAACAGAGTTGTGTTTTGCACCCAATGGTTGTTTGCCTGTTCTCTTTCAGAAATGTGGCCCGTATGTCGCCACCCGCATACGACATCGACAGCACTCTGTCGCTGTGCTCGGAAGGGAGCGAGACAGGATCCAGACATTCGCTTAGGATGTTCGGTTCCTGGTCGAGAGCTTGGGAAATAAGGCCGAGAGGAATAAAGGATCTAGTCTGTAGTACTAAGTGACAGCATTAGCATAAGCGAGGTTGAACGAGGACGATGGGATAACAACAACCAAGGATAAATGTGGATGTTGTGAAGATTGGAACAAGCAACCTGAAGGCTTCCACGAAAAGGGGCAGTGCACACCTTTTCCGCAGCACGCGTCGAACAGCACCAGGCAGCGCAACACGACTGTATGCTCCGCCCTCGCATCAATGTAACCAATCACAAATCCAGTTGAAGTTACTTGTGTCAGTTGAGGTTCTCCTAAATGCCGTGCTAGGTGAACTGGATTCTGCCAACACCTTCATGCTACGTTCCTGAGCTACAAGCCACCGGAACTTGATTCGCCAAGCGCTTCGGTGAAGCTGCAGGATGCCTATGAAGCGTTACCTGTCCCACGACTTGAAGTTAAAACCGGTCTATCTTCCGAAGAGATCCTTCTGGACTTCAATTGAGCGGCGTTTAAACCTGGATAGCCGCAGCTTCCCTGGACACAAATTTCCATGTGGATAACCAGCTGTTACGACGGAATGGAACACTCAGGCTGTGGTGACTACTTGCGAGGCGACGTCGAGATGGTACTCTTCGACAGTCTACCCTTAAAATAGCCGTGTCCCTATCTTGGCCAGAGAAACTACGCTGCTTCGTTGTCGTCCTGAACTGACGGTCCACCTTACCTACGGGAGCAACAGGAAAAATACACGGGTAGACCACTGACTATACAGGGGCGGCATGGCTACACCATCACAATCGGAAATGGAACAAGAGCCTGGTCGAATCAGGTACCTTGGCTTCAAACCTGATCAGCTACCACCTGGGGCAGATCCGCGCAGATACGACCATCCCGTTGTCGTCGTCAGCCAGTGCGTACATGGTGGAGGGCCACATGGCGTGCTCGACGTCTTGCCAGTAAGACAAACTCCTCCTAGCTTACTTTTCACGAGCACCTGGTTTCTTCCTTGTCTTTCCAATTCCGTCGGTCGGGGCGGCTAACGTGATGGTGCATGTGGCGTTACAGTTGACCACCTTTGAGGGCATTACGTTTGCGGAAATGTTTGGAGAACGCGCAGCCCAATATCAAGAACGCTACATGCCCATTCACCCATCGCCGGGACATCCTCCGTACGAGAAACCACTTCAACTAGAAAACCATATGATGCTCGAGGAAGCATTCTACGTCAATCTCGATGAGTATATCTGCGTCAAATTACTCGACCTGGACTTGTACCGTGGGGAACCAGCTGATACCTACGAACTAATCTGGGAGCATCATCAATCGTTGAGGAAGGCCCATTTAGAGCGCCAGAAACCCATTCTAAACAAAAAAGGGGTTGCCCCTTGCAGACCAGCGTTCACCGACCCAGTCGCTGCCGAGGACGAAACATCAGAGCCAATCGCTGGCGCGGATGAGACACCAGAGTCAGTCGCTGCAGGGCGTGAGATGCCGGACCTAGTTGCTAGCGAGGATGAGACACCGGAGCCAGCCGCTCGCGAGGATGAGACACCAGAGCCAGTCACTGGCGAAGACGAGATACCCGTATCAGTCGCTGACGAAAACGAGACGTACAACCAAGCCGCTGGCGGAGATGAGAAACAGCTGCCGCCTCGGATGTGCTCTCATGTCTACTTCGTAAACCATCAGAGGATGCCGGCAGGGTCAGAACGGCTATTGGGCCACTGCCTCACCTATTTCAATGAATATGGCGACTTTTTCTGTGAGCCCTGCGGCCTTTAAAGCCGGCCGGGCTTGGTGGAACGAGCGGCCAACAGACGGGAGCGGAGTTCTTTTGGGTGTTGTCTTTCTTTTCTTCCGGTGTGTGTTAGTGGGGTCTTTTTTTGCGGTTCGGTACAGGGTCTTGGTAATCACCCCTTTTTCTCATCAGATCGGTACCTTGTTCTTGCTCGATACACGGTGCAGGGTCAGAATGTCATTGTCTTCCTACACTCAAGGGATCCCGGCCTCTCAGGAACTCTCAGATTGATATTCTCCTACGTAGCAATAGAAAGCTTTTAGCACTATTTGTCTAGAGCCTACTAAAAGGACAGTACACTGGCACTGGAAAGCAATCTACCTATCTTTCTTCCACTGAATTGAAAGTCGACGCAAGCTCTACGATCAGCCACTTAAGCCAACTTAGGTCCCTCCTGTTCTACCCTTCATCCGTATCTCAGCGGGGTCAAATCCGGCGCCAGACCAATCGAGGTATCTCACAAACTGAGTTGATGATGAAACAGAATCGATGGGGTTTTCCATCCCAAACCTTGGCTTGGGTGAATGTTTTAAGAGTTCCCCCTCTACAAGAAGATGGCTTCTCATCACCTCGACGGTCAGCATCCTGGTAATCCAATCGAGACCCAATATTTCTGAGCAAGTGAACACTTGACAGCAATAGCCACAAAAAGCTCCTCGACTAAATCACCAGATCCACGATCTCCTGACAAAGGTCATCAATTCATACCACGAGCATGGCCGACAACAAGCCTAAAAACAACCCATTCAACAACCTGCTGCCATCCTCTTCCGAGAACCAGCAGCAGCATGGCGAGAATACTAAACCCAACAACTACACCTCCAACAACACGCCACCGACATTGACGCTGTTGAGCAGCGGCAGCTTTTCCGCATCTTTGTCCGTATAGTCAGACGCCAAACCCGCCATCTCAGCCTCTAGCTTGCGGTGCAGCGCCGGCCGCCCCAGCACGGCCCACACGATCATAGTCATGGGGAAGCCCAACGTCGTCGGAGCCGGCCAGGATGGAGCCGGCAACCTCGGACCGCACGACACCGTCCGTTAGCACGCGATCCTCTTTCTTGCCGGCCCGGACTTTCTCGGCCTCGGCGAGCATGTTGGTGAAGAGATTGGATTGGTCGCGGCCGGTGCTCCGCAGGTTGTTCACCCCCACGGTTCCCTTCTCAGTCACGATCCGGTTCGCATCCGCCATGTCGCGCAGCTTCGTTCGGAACGGCAGCACGCGCGCGAGCAGCGAAAAGAGCAGGAAGAGGTCCTGGAGGACAATTTTCAGCCCGGCGTTGACCAGCGCGTCAAATACCGGCGCCCGTCGCCTTCGCCTCCAGTTGCGCCGCAGTGTGTCCATGGTCACGGCGCGCGAAAAGAGCCGGCGCTGGGCGGCGTGCTCCCGTGCGTCGCTGATGCCGAAGAGCCCTTGGTCGGGGTCGATGCGTATTTTGACGTGGAATTTCGCCTTAATGAAGTTGGTGCCATCGCCTGCGGAAGTGAGTTCTGGATCCTGCGATTGCTCAGACGGGATCATCATGAAACTCAAATTGGTGCAAAGGCAAGATCAGAAGTTCAACCAAAGGTGTCTTACTATTAGCCAACGGGCTCCTTTCGGGTTGGTGTTCCGCTTTGAACATTTCCAGTGGGGACGCCAGTGTCTGGCCGGGGGGGGGGTTTAACAAGACTGTATTTCACTATTTTGCTAGCAACAGCTCAACGCTTTTATTGCCCTGCATTTCACTTCTCAAAACAAGAGACTAACAAGCCTACCTTTCATGAACCTGCTCCCAACTCAACATCCACCTCATTTCCAACTGCCACAACAAAGCCAAGAACCTCTCTGCAACCTCGTCATCCCAACTGTCCAGCTCCTTGACTGCCATCACGGTTGCTGTGCACTGTACCAGCAAGCGGCATAGAGACCAAGTCTCACTCTCTCCAACAAACACTTGACTTGGAGTTCCATCTCATTATGCTCTAGCCGCAGCCTCAAAAATCCCAAAATCTCGGCTACAAATAAAGAATTTGTTCAAGCCTCCTTCAAAATCTCATATCTAGTTAGCAAAATTCCACTCTCCAGCCTCTCCACTCCTTCCAACTTTAACTTCCCCTTCCCTTCTACCCCCGTAGCCATCTTGACCCCCTGACCAATGACCACCGGCATCACCGCCGCCTCAACTACGTCAACCAAATTTTCCCTCATCAATAGCCCGACCAACTCACCGCCCCCCATGATCCAGATATCTTTCTCCACCTCTCTCTTATGCTCTCTAACAAATTCAACGACGCCCTCCGAGACGATAGTAATGCCCGGGTGTTCATCCGGTTTCATAGTCGTACTGACAACAACGACGGCCTCCTTTGGATATTTGGCGAGAGGATTCCTCCCATACGACAGCATGACCTCGTAGGTCTTGCGGCCCATAATAAAGAGTGAGAACTGAGCGTACAAAACGTCAAAGTCGATGGTGGGGTCCTCGATGATCCAAGATGTAGAGCCATCCGAAGAGGCGATAAAACCGTCAAGCGTTGTTGCAACGTTGTAGCGGAGGAGGGGCATATCTTGGTTCGAAAAGTTGGGGCTCAGGGCTGCGAAGTTGTCTTCCGGTGTGGTATTTTTGGATGACAGAGAGGAATTCATAGGCACGTTACTGGTCGAGTGGGGAGTAAGTAGGTAGTTAAAGATTTATGTTCCCGCTTCGCACGGTCAGGTCCAATGTGGCCTGCGGGGGAATAGAATGCGAGCTTACGCATAGCCAAGACGGGATGTGCATGGCGCTAAATGATGTTTAAAAGAGGTCCCGCTTCCGGGGCATTGAGTTGCACGTTTCCATTAGATTTGATAGATCTTCCTCTGGGGAAGCTCCTCAGTCTCTTAACTCAATTTCAAAGGCCAGGAGGCCAGTCCTCTGGTATTCTGAGTCGTCCCTTGAGTGCTTATGATATCATAGTGAAGTGGTGTCCTCCCATCAGCGCCCAAGGCGTCCATATTAGCACCGTGGGGAATAAGTATATAAAGTACCGTAGCATTGGGCGGTTGGACGACTAGGGGATATATGTATTTAGCAATTATCGCATCAGGCATTACTCCTCTAAATCTGGGTCGCTTGAGATGGGCAAGATAGACAGTGATTTCTTCACGCTTCCAACCCAGGGCACTAGCCAGAAACAGTATATACCCCTCTGGGTCCGTCATCACACTCAGCCGAGTGTATTCGCCAAGTTCCTTAAGCTTGGGATCCTTGGCCCACCCGCCCATTGGTGTCTTCCAGGTTGATATGTAAAACTCTGCCCAGCAACGGACAATCGATATTACTTGGAAGTGGGACCTGTGGGTGCTCAGATTGGTTGGCTTCACCTAGATGAAAGTGAGAGATCGAGTTGTTTAACGCCGACGGCCACTCTTGCGGCCGCTTCGGATGGCACTACATGGGTAGTCAGCGCGACCCGACGAGGAGAGACCTCATCCCAACGATTCCGGTGTTTGGTCGACATGGTCCCCTTGTAACTGACCAGTGACCATCAAACCAATACGCAGTTCCGCTCGCCAGCTTCGGCGTACTGAGTGGGGACGCCGCCGGGCTGCCACACCGATCGAGCCTTTGGCCGACTCGGGTAACTGGTTTTGTGTGCGGGCTGAATTATTTTGTGCCCCGCGGAGCAAGAAGAAGCAAAAGCAAGGATATGTAAGATAAGCGTCGTCGTTCATGTCCCGGTGGTTATGATGGTTCATAGGGGTGGTCAGGGACAATAATCCACAATGCTAACGTAAGAGCACGTGCAAGTTTGGATGGCAGGAACGACAAACATGTTCATAGGTTCGAAGGAGTGATCTCCGTTCTAGATTCCTAGCTGTCCTTGAAGCATCATCACTAATTCAGCGTCGCACACCGTAGCTTACACTCGCCGTCACCGTCTTTGTTATGCCATGGGGGGGCTCGCCCTCGCCATGGTGCTTGTGGCTTGCCGTGGCACCCCCAAAAACACTCTCGTCGCTTGACAGGGCATCTGCGTTGTTACCGAGGATTTTAGTGGAGTTGGCTTGATGTCCGTCGTACTGTCGATGGCCTAGCTCGTACGAGGTGTCGTTAAACGCACGGTCACTGCTCGCCTCGTCGACAACTAGGGTCTTGTCGTTACGAGAGGAGACCTTAGAGCGGACCTTGCCAGTGCCGCTGGTCGTCTGGCGCCAGTAGCTGCCGCCCCCTGGGGTCTTTCCAGAGTTGCCGTGCGATCCGGAGGTTGTTCCTAGAATGCGCTTGAATAGTGGTCGCAGTGGTGGGATGTTCGCAGCTACAATGCCCGTATTGCACTCGACTATGGTCCAGATGGTAATATCGCGCGAGTCCCACAGCCAGTCCCCCGTCTTGCCATAATTGACAAGTGATGGAATCTTGATGAACGCAGCCGCGCAAGCGAAGGTGCCGAGGCCAAGTGCGCCGAAGAGCGAAAGACGTGTTCGACGGTTGACGTTAAGGTTCCAGAGCATGGGGACCGGGATGAACAAGGCAAACGTCAAATCTGTGAAGAGGCTGACCGCCAAGTTCGAGTACGACAGGCCGTGGAGAGTAGTCTCGCTCCAGCACTGCAACGGAATCGTCGGGTCCCACAGGGCACGGATGTCTTTGCATTGCAGCAACAATGTCTAGCAATCCAGAAAGAAGGTTAGGTGACGGCGGCGTGACCGGGGAAAGCAGGCAGACACTCACCATAACGCACATGGTAGTCCACATCACCATGAAGCACATCAAAGCGATGATGATACGCTTATACCAGTGTTCGCTAGCGATACGTAGCAGCATGGCGCCAACCGAAAGCTTTACCACGCAGATGGTGATTAGGAAGACCGCTTGACTGACAAAGTTCAGCTTCAGGCCCATCCCCAGATCCTGCAACGGTATATCGCCAAGGTGCTTGCCAGCACCGTTCACCACCGAGCCCCAGACAACCCCCTCGCCAGATATGGACAAGGCCATAGCCAAGGTCATGAAACAATCCTGTTTGCTCGCACATCAGCTCCCCGGCGAGCTGGTCCCACTTCAAGCGGTCTACTTACGTCCAAACCAGCACTACGCACCACCACGAATCGCGTGTACATGCGTGTAATGTAGGTGATGAAAGCTGCCACCGCCACTGTCATTGTCGCTGCGAGAATCCGACTGCCAGCATCATCGGCGGGATTGGAAGGGAGCGGGGGTATGTCTCCGGGTGTAGACATGTTGGCGAACCTGGAAAGTCGAATCGTGGACGTGAATGGCGCAGAAACTAATGTCTCGAGCGGCGACAGTTTCAACTTCCTGGACCACCAGACAGTCCTTTATAAGTGGAACGGCCTCTGTCCAAGACAGGGATAGTCTCGCAACAGGTAGCGATGACATCTGGTAGAACCTTGTTTCTGTGTCTTAACCTTCCTCAATCGGGAACTGGGGAATCACACCGGCTGCGGCTGCGCTCGAGCGCTCTAATAACCCCGAGGATCTGCGGGCACCCTCCCGCTGACTGGCCCAGAGCCACTAGCCCCGAATCAAAAACCACACAATCGAAATGGTTGATGTTCAAGCGGCCGATGTAGATCCAGCCATTGTCCCCGGCTTGATTAAAGTGACTGTGTACTCTGTTAGAGTAACGGTGTCTAACCCCTTCGAAAGACAGCACCTTGACATCACAACCAATATTGTTAGCAAGACCGCACGTTCAAGACCACCAACCATAGCGTCACCACAAGTTCGCTTTCCTCATTGAATTGGACGTTTCTCCAAAGACAGCCTGCGCACGCACGCAAGCATATAGGTACCTAAGAATGTTAGTGTCCGGGCCAAGTGGTAGCTTGGTAGTTATTACATCTGGCGTGTCGTTGCATCATTGAAGACCGCGGCAGGCAAGCCGACCGACATGGAGTGCAAACATGAACTGGCCAACCCGCATCTTCCCTGTTGCGCTCAGACGTTTCATTCGCCTACCTACCAGCATTGCCCAATCCACCTGGCTCGCTGCTCGCACCGGCGCATTACATACACAGTAAACATGCGATCGTCCTAGCCAAGCATTCCCTCGATTTATCCGCGCCAATAGAAGCTCGCCGAAAACCCCGGACAGCAAGGGACCAGGACCAGCACGTCTCATTCCACCTCCGATAATGCCCTAGTGCCCGCAACCCGTATTTTTCTACACAGTAGAAGTCGGGACGCGGCGCTGGGTCTGGTGAATTTCTAATATTCCCCGTCCCTACACAGTAGAGTACCGAACCCCAAGGCCTGTGCACTACGAAGGTTCGTGTGAGCAATTGGGTAGCGTATAGGTTGTACAGCTAATAGGGCAGTGGTTTGCTGGTAGCGGTCATCACCAGACGCGGTCGCACGCCCTGCAAACACTAACTGGGTGGCAAGTGTTGCACGGCAGTCAACCACCTAGTCAGACCGGTAATAGCTACGCTACCCTAGACCCCACTGTCCTACCGCTATCGCAGCCTTGATTCATTTGAGCTATCTTTAATACCATGGTCCCGGCCTGGCAGCAATTTTGCACATGGCGATGGCTCCAATTCCGGCGCCGGCAGTGGGACCTCAGCGAGCCCCAGCCAGGCAAGCGGTTGTCAAAAAAGAAGGGACCGCAAAATTCCAGCACGAGACCCTGTATTAACAGTAGCTCAGCAGCTCTCCTACTTTCCATCACCCCACCACGTAGGCCAGCCTCACAATTATACCTCAAAAGTAACGTTTAAAGATCAGAAAAAAAGACCAGATACCCAGGGAACATATATCGAGGTCATTACGAGGCTCGAGAGAAAATCAAATCAAAAGAGAAGCAAAAGAAAAGAAAGAAAGCAAAAGATATCGAAGCGTCGAGAACAAACTATAGGCGTAGGTCGGGAGATCTATTAGTGCAAAGCTGTCAAATGATCGCATCAGGTACCTACTGGGTACCGGTTTTGACAGGTAAATTGTACTAGCGGTTAGGAACCTACAGGTAATGAGTCTCTTTTATTTTGTCAACCGCTTGCCCGGTTCCAGCACCCTGCCGCACTTGCAGCGGGGGTCGTCCCTTTTAATGTTAAACCTCTTCTAGTACGAGCTAAAATTTCCATGTCCCGTTCTGAGGGCTACCAGGGTCGCCATCTGTGACCTGGTCAACTTGTTGTTGTCCGGGTACGAGCCAAGGCCCGACCTTTGATACTGCGCCGGGGCGTTAGCACCCCACCAGTCTTGTACGACCTTCTTTCGATATTCCCTGGCTATCGTTCTGGTCCTGGCCACTGTAGGGGAACTCGTCGTGGTCTCAATCAAAAGGTACAGTAGGAACCGAAATCAATATGCACGGTTTTAATGTTTTATTCTTTCTCCGCACAGGCTAGTCCCACCCCTAGCTGTGACTCACACAGTACGTCGTTGCCAAGTCTGTACCAAATACATATCAGCTAGAACTGGCCCAGCTATTAGTAACCCTAGCGGAAGTTAGTTTTAAAGCTGCTACGTAGCAGTGTCACGACCTAGAAACAGGCCAAGCCTCAGGCACCAAGTAGGGCATAAAGGGGCCAATCGAGAGTGTCCCGAGGAGGCTGAAGCTCGGGACACTGGCACACCAATCAACGAGGGCCCGAACTGGGCGCGATTCAGGACGGGCTGCAGCACCCGCGATCCCGAAGACTCGGGGCATCGGCACGAGATAGATATATACGCCAGACAGGCCCAGTCTATAGATAGTTTCCTTTGTTACCTTCAGTAACGACAACAACACTGCTTTGCACTCTTTGCACTGGAACATCTTTTGACTGCTCACGATCTACGTAATCTCCCACCACTTACCTCGTTTGCACGCCTCTATAGCATTCCAGCCAAGATGCTAGCGGCCGTATTCTCGGGGATGTTAGGGTAACGACAGCTGAATTCGAATTCCCACACACGAACTGGAAGCGTCTTCTGAAGGTTGAACACGCTGGGTTGATTCCGTCAGAAGCACTGCACTGCCAATTGAGGACGTAAACGGTGTGTTTGGCCCAGCTGAACTGACTACGCCCTGAGCCCATTTTCAGCTGGCATGACCACGCCGTCTTTTCTGATGGATCCCTCCATATGTGAGAGACTGTGGCCATGAGTCGTTGATTACTTGAGCTGCGCTTATCCTAATGAGGTTGGCTAGTGAGACTGTTGCTGCAGCGATCTCGACACGAGTGGTGAGAACCTCATGTTTGTGGTGTAACTGGGAACGAGATCCGAAGTGACGAGTACTGTTCTGATCATGGCTTGCTCTTCTCATGCACTAGAGCTTGATTCCAAGCTCTACCGTGGTGGCGAGCAAAAAAAAAAGCGAAAAAAAGGCCCGTCTAGGATTCGAACCTAGGATCTTGTGATATTTCAACGCCCAGTTGGGTCCAACCCACCGCTTCGGGCTGGGTTTGTCAGGCCCGTGGGATGGCCACTAGCGCCATGCTAGCCTCGAGGATAGCAGAGCCCACATGGTACCGTCCACGGTGGGTTAGCCGCGGCTCTAATGGGGTCTTGAAAATCTCATATGCTTGACTACTGCACTAACGGGCTATTTTAGTTGTTGCAGTGGAACCTAAAATTTGTATATATAGGGGTTCACTGCGATTTAACTGCAGTCCCCAACTATACACACCTCGATCGCAAACTCGGAAAACTACACGACAGCAGAACCTAACTGCACATACGTCCGCTTCTAATGGCATCATCCTCTCCGTTCGCCGACCTGCCTAAACTAAAGATCCCCCGATCAGGCGGGTTAAATCATTTGGAGAGAATCCTGGGCTTACTACAGGACTCTGATCCATTTTGTTTCTCGGATGCTCTGCTAGTTTCAATTGATCTTGAGGTCTCGCGAGATGAACGGAGCAAGTTCCTGCAATCTCAGGATCGGCCACTGATTAGTGAATACGGCATCGCTATCATCGATACTCGATATATAGGCGGTTGTACCGATGAAACAGGTTTGCGTCAACTTGTCTCAACACGACATTACTCAACTCGATTACCGCGGGTACCGATTCGAGAATGCATCTTTTCCCACACGATTCAAGTCGACTCGGACGAGCTTCCTTCCCTTATCGCCCAATCTCTTCTTGTTAAAAATACAAATTCAACTCCCCCTTCGACCTGTTTCCGGAATATCGCAATCGTTGGCCATTCTGTAAAGCGCGATCTACGGATTCTTCAACGACTAGGGATTGATATCCTCGGCATCGCGCCTCGCGTGGTAATTCTCGACACACATAATATGGCCCGCGACATTCTTGGGCCGACCTCAACTCGATTGGGTGGTCGCGCGCCTATTAGCTGCTTCACTTTATCGGCCGTATTGACAGAGCTGGGTTGTCCTTATGACTAGGCTAAACTCCACAACGCCGGAAACGACGCAACATATACCCTATTCGCTTTACTCAGGCTGGCTATCAGAAGCAGTCAAGCCAGAAACCTTAACAACACGGAGTCAGCGAGGCTAGAGCATCTGACTCGTATTACAGCACCCACCCAGGGATAACAGCTCTCGCCGTCTCCCAACACAGCCAGTTAGTACCCCTTGGAATTATATCTAGCCCTCTAATATTTCCCGCAGAACCCCGGGTGGATGGATTACGTTGCCGATGACGTCTAGGTTAAACGTATTACTCCTGGCACCGCAGCCAAAGGCGCCCACAAGGACATGGCGATAGGTGGCCGCAAGGGCGGTGGGAATGAGTCTGGTAATAGGCCGGTGCTGGTATACATATATGGATGCAGTATGAACACGGAATGAGATGTGATCAACTCAAAGCAAGTGAGCTATGGTGCTCTTCGCCTATCGTGTCGTATATACGCCACACCCATGCCGCGGAGTATACTCATAGCCATATCGGTCACGATACGCGGGTACGGAGCTTCTGTTCACACCAAAAGTTCTGTTGGAGCCCGAAATCCAATCTGTGGCCAAAAGTCCTAGTCCGACTAGACGTTCCGGTCAAGCTCAGCAGCGACTTCGAGAAGCGGCTCCCGAAACGCGGGGTCGGCTATGCAGGTCCAGGGCACTGCAACGGCGTCAGCGGGGAAGCGATACCAGAGCCGCCCCTTACAGCACATGAGCATGTCGTTAAGGGCGAGAAGCTCTACCGCCTCGAAGTGTATTTCGTTGCCGGCTCTGGTTACGATAAGGCTGGTGTTCTGCCTCGGGAGGTATACGTTTCAGAATTCTCCTCCGCTGGCCCTTTAGTTTAATTCTGTGCGTACAGGATACCCAACCGTGAGGGCCATATGATGGGGGTGTGTGGGTGAACTCATCCATAGATCTATCTGAGCTATGGTGGTGATGCGTGCTGGTGCAAGAAGGTGGAAAAGGCTAGAAGGTCCAGGATGGAAGATATGGTGTTGTGGGGCCTAAGGCACCCACCCCACAACACCATATCTTGGCATAGAGGAAGTGGTAGTGATATTTCTAGTATCTACCCTTGTCTCTGTCAGGGCACGACTCCAATGGATGTAAGGGTCCAAGTAAGTGGTGGTATTCGATTAGAATAAGAAGCGTAAAGAGGAAAGGAAATAGGTGAAGCCTGGATTCTGGAGCTAAATTAATGGTAGTATGCGGTGTGGGGCGCACAGACCACCTTGGGCCCTATGTGGGTCATGGACCGGCCGGGGCCGTGATACCCCTAACCCCCCAGTGCCCCCATGGCTGCATGGGAACGGGATCGGGTCGATGGATGGAAGGCCCAGACTTGAAACACCCATTCGCTCGTCGATCAACAAGGGGCAAGCAAACATCTCGTCTGTCGAAGGCGTCTGGCCCGAACCAGAGCAAGGCCACACCCCCAAAGAATGCCACGGGGGATCTCGCGATTGATACGGCTTCGCGACTTGGTGTCTGGTTCGCCGTGTGGACTTCAAGTTGCAGAGATAGTGAAGCCTGGCTATGCCAGCTACACCGCTGCACTTGGCAGCCCGAGGTGCCTTGGGTAGGTAGGTAGTTACCTTAGGTAGGAACTCGTACAGACGCACCGCAGTTCCGCATCGGCTCATCGAGGGCCGCGCAGGCGCTTACCAGAACGGACGAATTTCGCTGTCGCGACAGGAAAATGAGAAAAAACGGCTCGATGCGCAGTCGGTCAGACCGTCAGTGCACCTTCAAGTCTGCAGCCTCGGCACCCAGCTGCAAATTTCCGCAGCTTCCCGAGCAGGAAACGCGATACAATCGTCCACAGCATACGCCTCTGCGCTCCTCTCAAATCCTGTAGTTCCGCGATATTTGCGCTTGCCAACACACCGCTCACATGGCAAATCGAAACCCAATATAGACACCACCAGCGCGTCCACCAAACCAAACGAAGGCCACGACAAACCAGGCAAACCAGGCAAACGTCAGGCAAACGGAAGAAAAAAGAGTCAAATACCAGGCAAATCTAAGCCTTCGTTTATTTGGCTTTATTTACGTAGATTTAGTTACATTTACCTTATATAGTTAGCTTCTTAAGGTAGGTACTTCCCTCAAGTAGCCCCTCCTCCAGCCCCTCTTCAAGCCCCTTTTTGTTCCTTAGGTCTGGTCACGTGATCTATCACGTGCTATCACACGTGACATGGATGTGGTCGGTGCGAAGGCTAATACGAGAACAACAGCACCCCAAGCCCCCCGGGAGGCTCCCTCAACACTCAATAATTGTTAGTATGTTAGTCAGCCGTTTAAGTGAAAATTTGGCGCAAACCAGTAAACAAACGTTTTTTTTGATCCTGGTTTGCTCAAACCACGCGGCCTCTTCTCGCTTCAAATCCACGCAAATAAAAGCTGTCGTTTACCTGGTTTGGTTTGGTGGACGCGCTGGACACCACTCTTTGAAATGAGGGCAATTCCAAGAATGAAAATGCAGGACGAACTTCAGGTAACAGATCTGCGGCTGCCCTGCATGTAAGGACCTTCCCCCGAGGACAACATCGCCGGACGTGCAAATGGTGGCACACCCATCCCTAAAGTCCCCTGTACTTACTTCACACCACAGTACATTTCTACCAGGTTACAGTTGTAATCAAGTTCTAGGACAGCATTGGCGCCACCTTCGCTCTTCCGGCTCCCTCATTGGCGTAGCGGGTAGAGTCAGCCGCGAATAAATCCCCCACCGACTCGGGACGGGATCGAAACGACGTGCCAAAGATCAGGTCTGACTTCAGAAGGGGATGACCCCTCCCAATGCGCCTGGCAGACCCCCAGTGCGCCGGTCCTCTATGTATCGGTACCTCTACAGCCTTGAGGCTCTGTACACCGTCTTCTTGAAGACAACCAATGCTCTAGTTGCAGCCGGCTTTGATCAGTTATGCATCTCAGCGGGATCTCGATACAGGACCTTGACCTTCATGGACCGCTTCGCTAAATCCGTGAGATAGCGAGCCTGCTATTCTGCAAAATTGGATTTTTCGACGATCATGAATCCTACATTAGCCATGATGTAGTCGACAAGCGCGTGGCACAGTTGTAATCTCTCTCCGTTTGTCGCGCGCCGCCGGTTGACGACGTAAATGCGACTTTGGAGCGCACCCTGGGCAGCAAGTAGACAGGACTGATCACACTTGCCGGGATAGTGCTCCAGAAGAGCTACTTCAAAGTCGTGCTCGCAAATGGTAAGACACCACATGATGGTCTCGCTCGCAGAGACAAGGTCGTTGTGGCCACCCATATAGCCGCAGTTCCCGGATTCGAACAACAGAGTTCCAGCAAGATGCATATCGTCAGCCAATCGATCAGCTTCGAGCTTGGCTTCTGAATCTCTCCAGGCTTCGTCGCACGGAACGGCATCCGTCCCATATCGCTGCATTCCGCCCAAGACAAGATCGTGCACCGTCTCCCTCTGTCTGGAAAAGTCGGCTCCGAGGTGCTGATGATTTAGGTGGAGCTTAGTAGCCCTGAGGATATGCTCGGTCGTATCGGCGTGTTTCCGGTGTGCAAGCGTCTTGGGAGTGTACGCAAATTCCGACTCTCCTGCGCCTCGCTCTCGGCGCCACGGTCGGGGGAGCGTAGCCCCCGAATCCGACAGCTGCGGAAGGGTCCATTTAGTAAAGTTAGTCTCCAAAACAGGACAGAAAAAGACGTATTATAGGGAGGATTCTGATAGCCCTTTGTAGGTTTCGCTCACAAGATGGGTAAGGAGGAGCAGCATTTGATGGATGTCTTATTGACCGTGGAATATATAATTAATATGATGGTACCTCTAAAAGCCTTTCAGCTTATTTTATCATCATGCTAAGCTACCTACTTCCCCAGCTCACTGACAAGCACCCGGCTCAGCTCAACATTGCATGACCATGCCCTTCAGCCACCAATAAGCAACCTGAGTTTCTTGGGCAAGCCTGATAGTCATATGTTTTTCTCCCACAACAAATGCAGCTTGCAAAAGGAACGCTCAATAGTTGCTGCATGGAAGGTGGTCAATAGTTACACTCTGGCATGTTTAGTCACTCTAAGCTCCAATGAAACGAGAGAAAAGATGAATTCTCCCCATGTGTTATATTTCTCGCCAAAAATAGTCTTCGAAGCTGGACGAAGGATATATCAAATTCTCTTCCAGCGATAGGTACTATAACAACCTGGTTGTCTGCGACGAATCTAGGTACACGACATTTTCTCTTTCGTCAGTTATCCTAAGCTAAGGTAAGCTAGGGTAAGCTATAGCTAGTTTGTTCCTGAGCTTCCCCCACAGCCTTAAAACCCCTTTTTGAATTCCCCTCCTAACCAAGTTTCCTGTTCAAAGTGAATCACGTATAATTTATAACGTATATAATAAAGAAGTAACCAAAACAAGCGAATAACTATTTTCCTACCACTTTACTATGACAACCCACTTGGGAGCGTCTGGTTACTGGCTAACACAGTATTGGGCATCATCAGGTCGCTTCTACTTCATTCTTGCTTGGAATGGGGAGCGAACGGCATGCACAGCTTTGCTCCAGAGCGCTGCGTACCATCGCTTCGGACTCCATCTTACAAGTCAAAAGCAGAGCCTGAAGAAAAGCGTCTTTGGCGGCTGAGAAGATACTCTCGCAGGAGACACGCATGATAAACAAGCTGCTAATTAAGCGAGAACGAAACAGCGAAACAGTCCATAAATATTAGTCTACGGCAGGCGCAGAACAACAGTCTAGCAAATGCGGGAGAGTAGACAAAGTAGACAAGCGCAAAGCATATACGTAAACTGTGCAAAATTGACCAGAGAATCGAATCCAGACAAAAACATAAGAAGAAAACAGGACAAAGAACATTAGATCCTCGCATCACCATCCTCATCCTCCCTTGATCCCCGGGAGGACCAAAGACTCGACAGTGGGCTGCGAGTCCCCTCCCACCGGCATCGACACGTAGACCTTGAGGCCCGAGCCTTCCAAGCAGGGGATGCTGATAGGCGAAAAGACGATCGGATGGAGCGGGTGCTGCGCGGGTAAAACAGTGAGAGGCGAAGGAGATATCACACAACTGGAAGTGGATGCGTGTTTATCTGTGTACAAGAAGGGAATCGAAGAGCGCCGGGGGGTCCGTGGCGACACCTCATCGGAAGCTGACTTGGGAATTGGAGAAAGAAGATAGGTGTGCGGTTCCGGAGTTGGATACCGGTTGCTCGCAGGCCAAGGGAGAGAACACGAGTCCTGGCCGGTAGCTGGGTCGCTAAGCACGGGAGACGACAGTGGCTCCGTTAACGAAGCCGTTCGTGTATCCGTTGGGAGAGAAGCTCTGTTGGTAGGACTTGGTCTGAATCGGGTAGCTCGGAGGTTGCTGCTGGACGACAAGGGAAGTTGCGGGACCATTGGAAATCTCGGGGGCGACGGCCGACTGGATCCCGCTGTCATTCATGGTGATATCCCACGTGATATTGGATGGAATGGCGTTTTCATGCTGCAGGTCCCTGAGGACATTGTCAATGGCCACCCTGGGACCGCCGCCCATGGCGCTTTGGATGAGATGCTGGGGGTCGTCCTGACCAGCGTGGTATTCAAAGCGCAGAGTGCTGCCGTCCTTGCCCTCGGCGTACACATTGAGCTGCTTGTAGCTGGATGACAACCGGTCGTACAAGGCAGAGGCGGTAGCACCCAGGGCGGCGCCGGTCAGGGGCGTGCGGAACCGGACGAAGAAGCTGGAGAGTCCGCCCAAAATCATCTGCGGCTCGTCACCTCCGATACCGTCGCGAGGGCGGGTGGCCGACGGGGGCGGGGCTGCCTGTGCGACAGCGCCTGGAATGATGACCCACTTGTTGGGACTGTTGTTGCCCGCCACCACATAGGATGTAGACCATTCGTAGTCTCCCGTGACGGGATTGCTTGGGTTGCTGAAATCCTGGTGAGTAGAGTTTGACCGGGTGGTGCTGAAGACTTGGCCGGAGCGGTTGTTAGATTCCAACCACCAGGTAACCGTCTCCTGAGGCTGATACTTGGCCGTGCTACCTTCCGGGAGCGCGTTCCGGTCGACATAGATGGGCTCGTAACGGCCAGAAATGGCGTTCTTGACACCCACAATGATGTGAATGCCGAGGACCTTGGGGTGCGTGTAGTTGATTTTGCCGACGCTGAGCCAGCCGGGCTCACGAGGCTCCTGCGACGGAGTCCAGTAGCCGAGGTTGTTGATATCGTAGGTCTCGCCCTTGTTGCACGGCTGCCATCTGCCGAGGATACTGACGCGGACGCCGTCGGAGGGCACCGAGGCCGTCCATCCCAAGGCGTACTCTTCGGTCCACGAGATTTGGGTAATCGGAGCCGGGCCCTGGGACTGCCAGATGATATTGTACAATGGCTTGCCGCTGCTGCTAGCGCTAGCGACACTCTTGGCAATCTGAAGCTGCCAATTGTTGGCGTTGATGAGCTGTGCGTCGACCTCCGACTCGTACCAGTTGAGTGTGCGAACAGTAGCCATTGTGAGGACGGGAGAGTGACCTTTCGAGACAAAAAGGTGGAAGATGGAAATTTCAAGTAATGAATGGAGTGCAGGTTGAAGGCGAGGCTATGATTGAGCGGATGATGCTGGAAGTGGTGATGAAGTTGATGCTGGTGTTGTATCTCGTTCAGTCCGCGGGAGAACCGATGGTCTTTATAGAAATCATGTCCAAATATCGTTCTTGATGGAATGCCGTCAGCACCAGCGTTCGCTAGCACACAACTTGGCGCTTCTTCGCATCTCCAAGTCCCCCCTCAGAGGTGCATTATCCGATGCCCCTCAGGTAGGAGAAATGCTAGTGCGCCATGCTGTTTCTAGCCTGCCAAGGACATGGTTTGCGGGCAAGCATTTGGACGGCAGTCGTTAGTTCAGCCGCGCAGGCCTCAAGCCGCAATGTGGTCGACTTGGTGGCTGGCTGGGAAGAGGGTCCCAGGGTCCTCGAGGGGGAGTTCGGGCGGGACGGTCCGGGTCAGATCCGCTCCAACTGCGACAGGGGCAGCGATCGAATTCGTGGGGTCATATCAGTTCGCCATTCGCCAATTCCCGCGTCGCTGGCGTCCTCTGCGGGGCCCGCCTTACGGGTTATTAGGGCTGCGACACCGAAAAGCTGAAAGCCTCCCGCATCCATTCTACCTGTTTGAGTGCTTTGCGTGTATTTGTTCAAGCTGAGGGGTTGACACTAGTGCTATGTCTCAGAAATGCTGTGATTTGAGAAGACACGTCCAAAAAGTCCAATTGACCTTGCTGATTGGCTCCAAGCCGCAGATGTCGACATTAGATTTGATTGGGGTGGGACGAGTTCTAGATTCAACCTCACCTCAGGTCGGCTCAAAATTGCCGTGGACTTCGGTTAGAGGCCTTGAAAGATCCAGGGGAAGTGCATTGCGGAAACTCGGCAAGATTTTTGTTTTCCGCCGTAGCCGTCGGGAAGGGAAAAACGAGAAGCGGGCGGCTGGAATACTGCCTCTTCCTACTCCCAAGCAGTGTCTAGGCTCGACGCCGAGAGTCCGAGAGCCAGAAGTAATTGAACTAGGCCGGCGAGTCCGCATCTAGCGTGAGTGAACCGCATACGGCGCTGTGAGGACGGCTTTCATCACATCAATATTTCCCTGGGAACAGAGGAACAAGCGATGATTCGGGTAATCCCCTCGGCCTTCTTGACAGCTGAGGTGTGGAGAACTGGAGAGGCGTCTTGAAAGATATTCAAGATGATGGTTTTCAGCTTGTCAAGCCAGAAGACTTCCTTTTAGGGCCCTGTCGTATATCCGATGCTGTGCAAAGCAGGGGGAGCGAGCAAGAACAGGGGCTTCCATCACATCCACAGACATGAGCTCATTTCTCGTTACTTCCTCCTTTGACTCTTATGCCCAAGCTGGGCTGAGAACCAACCTCAGGGTAGGTACGAACCGGAGTGCTTTCCGTTTCCTCAATACCCCCCAAGCTGCCCCCCTGACGAATTACCCTTAGTACCGGCCGCGTCGCCCTTCCCTGGTCTAGATTTTGAACCTGCCCAGAACAGACATAAGACACGAGTCTGAAGAGACAACGTGGTCAAGGTGACGAACGCATTCTTCATCCCAGTTAAGGAACAACTTCCACTACCGATATGCTTTTTACCACTCTCGGACGCCAAGTTGCAGCCAATTTCCATTCATTCCATCACCTACGCGCTTATTCTGAAGCTATACCCAATTATTAGCCCACCTAACCTCAGAATCCACAGAAGCTAACCCCACAGAAACCTCCAGCCCGCAACGTGTGGATGATTGCCACCGATGAAACGAGTATGGCTGGATTGGCGCCTCGGAACTCGACCGTCAATGTCACGCTCAGCCCGCCACTATTGTTGCTCAGACGGTAGGCTCGGTTCTCCTCGTCTCCGTATAATCCGCTGTACAGGTGGAGTACAACGTCGTGATCCGAAGGCAAATCGCCGCTGCTCTCCTCCCTCCCCCATGAGGCCACTAGCTCTCGTCCGATGTAGAGGCCTGCCCGAGTGACTTTGGTCTGCCGGTGAAGGGGGAGCATGTCCGTGTCTCCATCTGTTTCAATATCCCCGCTGTGGGGTGCCACACGTATCTCTAGTGAGATGGACTCGATGATGGAACCTCCTGGAGAGCCCTGAGGTGACTCATCTTGGGGACTCCGGAGCGGCGGGAGGGCAAAGTGCACCAGTCCTTCAACAAGAGCAGTATTGGCTTGTGAGAAAATATCTCGCACCGGTTGCAAGACGACGCCCTTCGCAAAGTGGTTGATGACTACGGGCTTGAGCCTATCCGATACTGCGGCATTTCCATGAACAGCCGAGACAATAGTCTCATGTCTCGGATCTAGGCGCTGAACCTGATCCATGGCGTCGCGACTGGTAACGCTGCCGGGCTGGCTGAAAATATTGGCTGGAGTCTTGAGGCTGGAAAACCGACAAATTTTCGCTTTTCACCTGGATTGGAGAGAGGGCAGCGGCCGTGATGAGGAAGATGATGAAAAGTAACGCTGGGCGGAGGTGCGCTGACAATTCAGCCCAATACCATAGACTATTTATGCACGTCCAGGGGCACGTGTGTCGGGGCCAGACCACTTTCGGATCTCAGCGAGCCCAAATAAGAGTCTAGATGTGATGGCGGCGTCGTGTCTTGGCCCAATCACAGGAAACTTGGTATGCAGGCGCTCGCTCGCTCGCTCGCTCAGCCAGGACTTCGAGCCACCAGAGTATCGTCAAGACATAAAGGTTGGTCTGTCTTGCCCCCTCTAATCATGGCATCATCCAGCTACTACTACACTGTTTCTCGATCATCTGGGCCATTGGCTTCAAACTCTTATCATATTCCGCATTACAACTTTGAAAGAGGTGTTTAGACCGCCCTCACTAGCCCTATACCCATCCTACTTCTCATTATTTGCTGTCTAGCGCCCTACAACTATTCGCCATGGTTCCTGAGCTTCCTCCTAAGCTATGCACCCAGATGCCAGTCCCTGATGGGCTCCGGCAGCTGACGGAAACGCTGGCTGTGAATGAGAATCATCTCAACGGCTCTCATCCGGGCGCCACATTGACGCCAAATGCCACCGTCACTGAGGATGGGGAAGTCTACCCACACCTTGCCATCCCCATCGGTACCATGTGGCATGTCCAGCTCCCCTCCCTATCGGTTTACACACCTGGACGTCGGCTAACACCCAAAAAGGGCGAATGGCCGCACTCTCCGTGTCAAAATTCTAAACAGCACGTTTGCGACCCCCAAGATCAGATCCAAGATTCGGCAGTATTCTTCCGTGTGGTGCCAGTATGCCAATCTCCGGCTGGTCTTCGTCGATGACAACGATGCCGAAATTCGCGTCAATGTTGACAATAGCGGCCAATCTTGTGAGTGTCCACACTGGCACAAAACCCCGAGATACATCTGACGCCCGGCTCGTAGGGTCGAGGGTTGGGGTTACTTGTCTCTCGGTTGCCCCGGGGCAACCCACCATGACTCTCGGTTGGCTGACCGATCGCACTCCCGAGACTGAGTTCGAGAGGGTCATTACGCATGAGTTTGGTCATGCCCTGGGCTGCATTCATGAGCACCAGTCGCCGGATTCCGGTATCCCGTGGAACCGGGAGAAGGTCTACAAGTACTATCGGGACTCGCAGGGCTGGACAAACCACATGGTCGATGTCAACATGTTCCAACTGTACGACAGATCGACAACCCAGTTCTCCGAGTTCGACCCCAAGTCTATCATGCTGTACGCCTTCCCTGCGCAGCTGACAACGGACGGCTCTTCTACCCCGTGGAACTCGAAGCTATCCGAGGCCGACAAAGCTTTCATCAATGAGACATATCCCGAGGAAAAGGCTGAAACTCGCTCGTTCAGCACGGCTGAAGTGCGTCTCAAGCCAGGAAAAGCTGCTGTCCAACGTCAGGTCTTCGCCCAGCAATACGGCGTCGCCCCGGAAGTGGCCGTCGGTTTGACTTCTCTGGATATTTCCGAGCACACCAACGTTCGCGTGACAGCCTACGCAGACAAGGTCAATACGCGCTCGGCCGACATTCACATCAACACGTCAGTAGCATCCCTGTCATGTCCATGTGAACCCATCTCTGTCATGTTAAGATGATTTTAACGGCAACGTGGTTGACTGACAACTGACCGTCATTTGTTGTAGTTGGGGGGATACGACGCTCTACTCTGCCGCCGCAACCTGGTTTAAGGCCCTCGAGAGCGACCCGATCTTCCAGCTGGGCCAGGTGAGCACCCAGGACTCGGGCAATGCCATAACACAACACACGGCGATTCCGATTTCGTTTGACCGCACCTACAGCTCACCGCCTGGTGTTATTGTCTGGCTCAACGGCTTCGAGATGGGGCCGAACCACAACTGGCGCCTCTCTGTCACTGCCTCCAACATTACTAGCCATGGCTTCACTCTGTCAGTATTTACAAGCGTCGTTATTTTGGCCCTAACATAAAAATATCTAACTGACAATGTAATGTGCACTTTAGGAACATCGACTCGGCAGGCGACACGGATCTCATCTCGGCCTCGGCAGCGTGGATCTCCTTCCCCCAAAACCGCGGCGGAACTGCCGGCGGATCCTTCAGCACCTTGGACATTCACTCTTGGGATCAGCCCGAAGCTGTCACCAAAGGCAAGCTGAAGTTCCCAACCGGCACCTTCCGTAACGGGCCGCCCTCGATGGTCCTGGTCGCCCTCAACACTTTCGACATGTCCAATGCCGGCCCGCTCCGCCTCAAGGTGACCCAGAGTCCTCCAACTGCCGACGAGTTCGATTGGCGGATCGAGACATGGGGTGACAAGAGCACATTGTTTTCGGCTAGTGCTTCGTACCTGGCGCTGCAGTACGAGCCATGAGGAGGGCGGCGGTATGTTGCCAAGGTGGCTGAGAAGGCCTCAGCTTGCACCGAGATATGGGCTGCGGCGGGGATGGAGAGGAAATACGTGATGAATTGCGGGGTTTTATGCTGATGTATTGGTTGTAATTCTTTGATTCAGTGTTTCAGTTGCTCCTTGGTTTAGTTCCGTCGTTTGTTGGCAAGTGACTTTAATCATTACAGATATATGGTGCGCAGGATGAGGTTATACTCCGGTTGTAAATTTCCATATCTGTGCTGGATATCGATTCCCCTAATGGCTCACCGCATAGGGTCTCTTATTGGCAATCTCAGGTGGTTTGTCATTTGTCTTTACGGTGATGAAAGCTCCGTCCGCGATCTTCCGGCAAGACGTACACCCACCGGGGCGTGACGCAGGTTGATTCCATATGTGGCGAGTACTTGGGTCGCTGTCTTTTCTGCCTTACTTTAACAGTGCAATCTTCAATTTTCAACGATTTCCTCGGACTATGGAGCTTCCGTCAGAGTTCCTAGGTAAGTCGTTGATCTCAAGCCCAAGCCCATTGGGCGCATACGCGTATGATATCTAGGGAAGCCAGGTACCTACCTAATTAGTGAGCGCAACGCCTCGACCCCCAGAGCCCGGCAACACCCGGCTCCCAGTATCTTTGGGCGATGCATAAAGCTCAATCTACCCGCTTCCGGCCATCTTAGGTCTAGATTTCCGCATTGGTCGAAAATAATGGCTATGTCGCGATTATATAGCAGCCATAGTCCCCGACTTGGTATTGGCATCCTCCTAGGGGGACTCCCTAGACCAAATTTCCTAAGTGACGACAACCAAATCCACACAGCCACACTGACCAGCTCCCCCCAATTCTCATGGCGAACTCGGAATACCAAAAAATGAAGGCCGATAAGTTGTAGGTGCATCGCTGGCCTGTTCGGGACTGATCAGATAGAGTAACCAAGAAGGATTTACGTGGCCGGTTTCAGCGGCTTTGGTACTACCACGGGGGTGGTATATACAAGAGAAATGGTGGTGCGTAGAGCGAGCCTCTTTTCCTTTCTTATTTCCTTCCCGGACTCCACCCCCCAAAAATGGAACGTCGTCCAGTTCCATATTTTCTGGTTCCACGGAAGTTCTTAAATCCTTGCTTATCCTCGTATGTTCCTGCCGCCAACGTCGTCTGCACAGAAATGTAATGTTAGGAAAGCACGCCTTTCCCGTCGCAGCTTCCTCACGGACCACGTGGAGCAAGTTCGGAGCGAGATGCATTGAAATTTTTGCTTCATATTTCTCCAACCGGCAGAAAATCCAAAATCAAGCATACCTAGGTAGTGACAAAGCGTCCTGATAAGCAACCCGAAATATTTGCAAGAATCACCCCAAACCCTGAGAAGCTATTCCTTCCTCCCAGTATTTCTCATACCTCCAACCCACCCGTCACAGTCCGGAACCACCCGGACGATCAATTCTCTCCCCACCGTTTCTGGATTTAGGTGAGAACCGAGGGCATGACCTTGGTGCACTCAGCCATGCCGTTAATGTCCTGGAAACCGAGCAAGCTCATGCGAATATACTCGGCGGCATAGGCCTGCGATTCTTTTAGCAATTTTTTTCCTTCACTTCAGCCAAAGATGCACACTGACCTTATCCCAGGCAGACTTGTTGCTCAGGAACTGCTGCCAAATAGGCGACGTAGCCGGCGAGGTGGCCACGTTGATATCGCTCTGGAACTTGACGATGGTCGAGGGCGCGTTCGCGTCGAGCGTCTCGACAAAGTACTTCTGGTCCCACTTGCCGGGGGTCGAGTCCTGGGGCGCGCCGATCTTGGTCGTGTCGACCTGGGTCTGCTTGCTGGCCGTGTGGGCGCCGAGCAGGGCGACGAGGCCGCCGGGCCCGATGGTCTTGTTGCCGAAGTTGTCGATCAGCTGCTGGGCAGTGAAGAAGGGCGGCGGCAGCAGGCCGGTCGGCGCCGGGTTCGGGTTGTCGGTGCGGCCGATGAAGAAGCGGATGCGGGGCCCACCGGGGCACGAGCCGGCGCCGACCTTGGCGCCGAGCTGGATCAGGTCGGCCATGCTGATGCCGTAGCTCTTGTATGTGTTGAACCACGTCTGCATCTGCGTGCCGACGCTGGCGAGCGCCAGGTTCTCGGTCCGGGACATCTCGGACCCCGAGAGCAGGATGGAGCCGTCGGCACCGCCGCCGGCGATGGATGTGTTCCATGCCGCGGCGTCGTGGAAGCCGAGACGGATGGCTCCGCGAGCGATGTCGGTGCACGTGCCGCTGCTGGCGTCGAACATGGCCGTCCGCATGTCGTTGGCAATGTACTTCCAGATGCAGCATCGGTCTGCCTTGCAAGCCGCGGCATCCTTTCCGCCCGAGGGTGCCGTATACGTGGTTGCCGTGTCGATGGGGTTACCCGTTCCTTGCAGGATGGCCTTGATGGCCTTGCCCGTGGTCGACAGGCCGCTGTCAGGTAGCGTCTTGAGGTCTCCAAGCAGTCCGGTGGATGGCTGGAACTGCCGCTTCCGCAGCTCGCTCAGCACGCCGTCCATGCCCGGGTGGGCCAGACCGGAGCCGATCAGGGCGGTGAGGATGAAAGCGGCCTTCATGATGTCTGAAAAAAGATTGAAAGTGGTCTTGACGATGACCGAGAAAGAGTGTGTGTTGTGTTGGAGTTGAGCTGTTGTTGGGCTCGAAACTCTTCAACCAGGTAAAACGAGTGGTGGTTGTCTGAGAACCGTGGGCGATGGTGATGTCCAGAAGGTATCGAAAGAACGGCCGTGTGCCCCCTTTTATGCTCGTTCGTGATGCTATTCCGGTTCCCCCTTTTCCTTCACCAGGGAAAGCATGATGGGTGGTTCGGGCACCGGCTGCGCGCGGGCTGAGTCCTGGTCATGGGTGTTGTGAGGGTAGGAAGTCTGGTTCAGGCTGCGAATATTGGCCATAGGTGCGTTGGACTTGACTCAGTTCCGAGCTTCTGACCAGACAGAGCAAGTTGCCAAGAGGTTGTGTGGTCAGTTGTAGCTTGGGCGCGGCACAGAGCGTGAGATGTCAGTGGTGGCCACCAACGACCCTACGCTGACTACTTGCAGCCTCGAAACCAATGTTCACAGGGTAGAAGACGAGAAAGCAGAGCCCGAGACTCGAGATGTAATGTCGCTTAGCTGGACAGGATGGCCACATGCCTGGAGGCTCGGTGGGCGAAGGCCCAGGCAGTCGCAACTGCAACCCCTCGACGCCGAAGTGTGCCTGTGTGGCTGACGCACTGAGCAGGTTCAACGGCCCATTCCGCAGCGTACAAGATCTGGATCGAGCTGACGCACAGTCCGGGAACCAGCATGCATCTGCAGGCACCAACGCCTACAGATTCAACACGATCTGTGGGGTATGATATTCGGCCAGGACTGGAGAAAGAGCCACTTACATTTTGAACAAACAGGTCAGAGGTGGTGTAAGTCAAAAAATCAAAGAAAGCTCAGCAATGTTACGAGAACCGCAGCACACATTGCTGACCGAGGTGAGGGCTGCCTACATCAGGATCACCAGAAACAGCCAATGAGAGGGAGCGGATTTGCAAAGAAACGTGGAAATGCGCCCTGTGGGGCCTGGAACGTTGAAGGGTTTCCTACCTGGGAGGATCTGATCGGATCCCTGGTAACTGCAGCACAGCCCTGCAGAGATGAGACGAGTGCCGGCGCGCGCGTACACAGCGTATAGCGGAGCCAGGTGGTAATATCGACAGGACAAGCTCCCTCGCTTGGCTCGCTTCCAAACTGGCAGCTGTCAAAGCCCGCGGGATCGGTGGAGTTTTGTCCCATTCTTTGCTCCCCCCACGACCCGTCCGGCCTGCCCGTTTCGCGATCACACGTGAGGTCGGCTTCAACCCTCGGGAGCATGCCCAGGCCGGAGACCCACGGGTTCGCCAGCTACCAAGACACGGCATGCACGGTCCCACTCTACCAGACTCTCTCATCACCATCGAAAAGGGGCAGGAGGCCAACCTAAACTTAGCAGCGGCATGTTCTGGACTCCTGCCTTCTCCCGTGTCACTAGACCCTCCAGCTTACCGTGCCTCTCACTCCAGCCCGCACCCGCACCAATGAAATTGGCGCCGAAAATGCACTCACAAAACAAAACTATTGACATCGTCGACACCGGCCGCTGCAGGCTCCCCCGGACGAGGCAGTTTTTGTCACTGTCGATAGTTTCGAAAACTAGCCCGAGTAAATAAGCGCGGGCAATGATAACCCCGCCCCGGCCTCGTCTTTCTAGACATGCCGCTCGCAACTACCGCATCTCCTGACGATCGTTGCCATCCGGAGCCGTTGCCAAGAAACCCTCCGACAACTCTTTGACTCGTCATCCCGAGATGCGCCGGACCCCTTCGGACCCTGATCTCAGCACGGGGGCGTCTTGGCAGCATGCACGACATCACGACGGATCGGACACCATTGATGAAGGCAACCAGCGCAGTCAATCTTGCCACGGTGGCACAGCGGCGGCGACCGGAGTCATCAGCCATGCTTGGAAAGTCGTAGTCGCATTCCTACATTCCTGTTCTTGGGAAAGAATTGGCTGATTGGAAATCATGATGGCCCTGCGGTGCTCGGCGCAGTAAGCGGTTATGTCCCGGATCTCGTGGGCTGTGAGACCAACGGCCGGTTGCGACCTGACCTCGACCACCACACCGATTCGTCGATACCCGTCCTCGCCAAGACTGTCAGACGTCCAATATCGGTTTTTTGGGCCCTGAGAAATGACGACAGTACCGCGCGATAAGCGATACGAAATCTTCCTTTCCTCGCACCTGCGCGTATCCTTAGCGATTGCAAAATCTCACCGGCTCCAAATCTCAGGATCGAATTTTGGACATGACCAACCAACAAGAGAAAGCGGATCACATCGAGTCGATCTGCCTGGCAACGGGCTGGAAGGATCAATAACGAAATGATCAGCATGCTTTTTGAGTTCGTAAAAGTCTGGAATTCAGCCCACACTGTCTCCCCGGACCCAGGATTTTGGGGCTTCCGTGCCGCTCGGGTAGGGCGCGACGCCGGACACATGCGTCTATTACCCAACCCAATACGATGTTTTGGCAACCTGGGAAAAGGGGGCTATTAATTTGGTAAAGTCTTCGCTTCCAAAAACTGGCCAGAGTGTGCATCACTTCCCGCTCTCATGGGAGGGCTCAACATCACCCACCCCCCTTGCCAAGAATGGTGATATTTGCGCACTCACCACGTTCGAGAGCATAAATCACCACCACCCCTGCCAGGAGGCAATGCTTGCGTCCTTACTACATTACTCGGTAAGGTACACGAGTAGTAAGTAATAGTATCGTGAGCTTGATAGTAACAGTGAGAGACCAGGATGCTGAGAAAAGGGGTAGGCAGATTTTGGTTCCATCATTCGATACTCCGCAACTGTTCACATCAGGGGCTACGTTCCCTCTCCGTCGGACATCTTTCCGTTTGCTAGCTACAGAATTTAGAAACCCTCCGAGGAAATCCATGAACTCTGCAACCCCCTGTTCGGAACATCGAACCTCGACTCCGACTTTCATCACTCATTTCAGTAGCTGACACAAGAACCGCTCACGACTCAGTCGAAGTCAAGTCAACAGCCCCGACCTCTCTGAAGTTGGGCGTGTCATCGCCATGGAAGCAATCAAGGTGACGGGATACTTCGAATTGTACCCGTCGCAGACGGCTTTGACCTACCAATTGAACGCACCCGCGGCTCCGAATTCGCCTTGACTAGGCCCAGGAATTACCCATGGGCATGCTACCCCAGAAAAAAACGCCTAGGTACCCATGGGTGGGTGGTACTTACCAGGCCTAGACTTGACGGCCCAGTCAGCATCAACATTTCTAACAATTCGGGCTGCATGTACATGTAGCCAGTCGTGCCACTGTCTGGTACGAAAAAGGGGATAGGAACTACTTTCTCGCCGTCCCCGTTGCCCATGCTCCACCAAGACGGTCCTATTTTCATCCATCTTGAGCCGGGGAAACCTACCCCCTGACGTGTGGCTTAGTTAGGCCTGTCGCTACATGTAGTTACTATGTGGCCGGTCCACGGGGGTCTGGATAGGTACCCCTCAATGTCATGTATTTAAACCCCCTTTTTTTCGTTTCGTTCCTAGGCCTTATTAGACACGGCGATGTTTTCTAATCTTTTCACTTCTGATGACCGTCAGGTTAGGTAGCCCGCGACCAGACCACACTCTGACTCTGACCATATGAAGATCTTGTCTGTGACGGTCAGGCACTCACGTGTGACTATGTGACCTAAGGTCTGCAGCCATTATAGAGTTGAGTGTACCTAGGTAGGTGTGCGACTCCCTACCTCTTCAAGCTCACATTCAATATTGCAAGGTCCACGATCACAACGTTGGAATGGAATAGTCTGTGCACAGTCAGATTTTTTTTCCTTTTTTTTTGTTTTCTCAAAAAAGACAACCGTACGGAACCTCGTGAGTAATCACGTGCAGTCCAACTCACCACTTGCTTGGAGCAGTGTTTATAGGGTTTTGTTCAGGAAGGTGTTCTACCGTAGGCCCGGAATGGAGCTTGTTTGAGGTTCTTGAAGCGGTGACTGTGATTACCCGGGTCCAGTGTTGGGTTGCATGCCGAAGGGTGGCTAGATACCTCCCTGGCCCCTGGGTGGTCACCTATTAGGCGACTTGCGGCCGTGGCCGAGTGGCTGATTCAGTGGGTGCGGGAAAATGGCGACTTACTTCGTCATGGTCTGGTATGTAATTAAGCCACGAACAAATTTGCTAGGTGTTTTTTTGACCGAGTACTAGATCTTGGGTCTTGGGAGAACTAAATCAGGTAGGGGATGATGGATCAAGAGTTTGCTTGTACGTTATGGGTGAAGACGAGGAGTTGAGTTTGTTCCTTTTCCTCCTTTTCCTGGATGTAATTGGGAGTTTCAGAGTTGAAATCTCGAGACGCCATTGCTATTTCAACCTTCAAAACAGTACTTCGATGTCCGTCTCGCGTCTGAAGCCATTGCCAAAGACTTTCTCTAAAAGGGCTTTCGGCAGACCCGCTCTTCGTTCTCGGCTAGTTCCTATCCGCGAGTACTGCTTCGAATCTTCGTCAAACAGATATTCCCAGATGTTTGCTAACTTTCTCCGGTATACTAATGCCCCTATGGAAAGGCATGTCAGAAGGACCGCGATGAGGCTGAAGATCCATATGGATGTCGTCTCAGCTGAGATTTCCTTGACGTTCATCCCGAACAAAGAAGACGTGAAGGAAAAGGGGATGTAGATCGTTGCTAGTGCGGTGAAAGCCCTGGCAAAGTAAAAAGATATTAGTGTCCCCCGCTCAAACGTGCAAGCACGCCAGGGCTGACTGACCCGATGAGTTCCGCCTGATTGATGGCCTTCTGGCTCTCATGTATGGATCGAAGTGCTGCAAGAGTGGCTATGCGCTGCTGGATCATAGCCAACTGGTTCTCAGACCGCTTGACAAGGTCCTCAATATCGATTATTACGCCTTCGATCTTGGTCGAAACACGCGTGCCTGGTTTAGACGAAATGCCGGCGTACCCTTGGGGTTTGGCGGTGATGAGCAATTGACGGAGCATGACGATGTTATCTTTCACAGCCGCGTGGCCGTCCATCAACACCAACAATAACCGGTTATCGTCCCCAGGCCCAACACCATCGGCTTTGAGCGAAGCATGGTGGTCAGCAGAGCGCACGACCTCTTGCCACGCGCCAGACATTGATTTCAAGATTGCCCATATCACTGTCGAGTTATCCTCCGCCAGAGCATCCACGAACTCGGTTCGTCGAAGTTCCGCCAGCAGCGCACCGCGGAGCGAGTCGTCGTGATCCCCGGGCGAGGGGGCCGAAACGGTTGAAGACATAAAACGTGGATAGGTGGAAAATAACGACCTCCGCGCCCGTGGACGTTGATCGCACAATTGATATGAGAACGGCATGGAGTCGAACAAAAATATGCCTATGACCACCTCAGTACCTAGGTAGTTCATCACATCTCCTTAAGCACGAAGAAGGTTTCAGGTGGTAGTTCCACTAACCGATTGCAGGCTTTCTGGATTTTGGGTTGACGAGAAGTCCCGTCACCCTTTCCTCGAGGAGAGAGTTCTTCTGATCATACTCTCGAAACATCGTTCTGTCCCCAACGGCAGCTTCCGAGGGTTTTGGGCGTGGGGTATAAGCCCATCTCCGAAATGGCAAAGAAAAAAATGGTAGATCACGAAGCTCAGATGGTGGAGGGGTCTCGTTGTCTTCAAACGAGCGTTTCACCCAACTGTGCTCATGCGGTACCCCATTACCGTCCGTCATTCTTGCTGCATGCACCCCCATGCAACGCATATGACGCTGGAAGAAAAAAGGACAGCACTCATAAGAACTTCCCAGGAGCTCGATAACCGGCGCTGTCATATCTTCGACAAGGTACAGTCTGAGTGCAATAGTCTCTGGGATCTCTTCCGTGGCCATCCTGCGTAGGTGCTCGATATCTTGCACTCGTTCAACTGCGGGCACACCCCCCGCATCATGTTTGATGTCGACAATGATAACATCGACCTTCGTTGATGTAGACCAGACCAGTGATACGCGGTGGGGTGGGTATTTGCCGGTGAGAAGCTGTGATAAATATTCCAATTCCGGATATTCCGGTCTAGGATTAGTTAGCACATTCCTACAGACGAGCCGAGAATTGACGCCGGGTTTACTTTAAAGACTCAACAAAAGCGGTGAATGGTGGCGTGGCAGCCTCGGAGGCGGTTGCGTCTGACATCTCGAATGGTAGCTGAAGACGGCTTCGAGTAACTGAGACCAAATATTACGATCTCGTTCGTGCAGCTGGGTCAAAATTCAGGGATTCATCATTCAAGGACGCCCGCTGGTTTTATTCTCGCAAGGCTCGGAGCTGGTGCAGCTTGGTTTGCCAAGACATAGCCACAGGCTGGGGCAGTGCACCTCAGAAACCTCCGAGAAAGCGGGGTTTCAGATGCAGCCTCTGACTTTAAGCCAACGAAACCAACCCGAGCTGAGCTGGGAAGACTGTGGCTTGCAGCTAGGCTTCCTTTGACGCCGAGGCGTAATTCCACTCTCCCAAAGGGACCTAGCGGCAGGCGAGCCGGGAGAACAGATACCGACATGGCGGCAACCAGGTCGAAGAACATGGAACATGTCTTGGAAATGGATCATTCCATATCCTGCCCCAGGCATCAGATTACAACAAGAAACATCGTCAAGAAGCAATGTCTGAGACAGTAGAAAAAAGGAACCGCTCGGAAACTTTCATCGGGCCATCCTGACCCTTTTGTCAGGTTCCAGATCCCTCACGCCTGACAGATTGGACCGATTCGGTCTCCTACATGTATATTCTTTAGAGTTTTGTATTTCCATCGAGACGAACAAGGGCTATAGAATGCCTCCAGTGCCTGTATATAAACGCCTTAGCTCTGCCTCAATACGGCACACACCCCTCTCTTTCATCCCTCACTAAGACATCAGGCTTACTTCGCCGTCTAATAAGATGAGTGACGTTGTCCAGAACAAGCGTGCTGCCGGGCTCGCGGGGCGATTCTTTAATCGCGACCGAGGCGTCCACTTCCACGTACCTGCCAACTTCTGTGTCTGGGCCATCACAATTGTTCTCGTCGCCATCCTCGCCGTCCTTCTCGTCTTTCGATGGTTTTTTGATGGTAAGTTTCCCGTCCCGACTTTCATATTTGTTGTGATCGGACACTCTAACACGGCAACCTCGTGGTGTCCGAAAAGCTGTTGAGAATGCTGTTCCTATCGTAGCTGAGGTCTACGTGCAGACACATCCATGGTGGACGCGCTGGGTAGACATGGCAGTTAAATCCCCAGAGTCCGTTGGGGCTTCTCTGAGCTGGGCTGGAACGGCCTGTAAATCTGCTTACAACAACCCTGGGGCCCTCTGGGACGTTGTATCAGCAGCTAGGGTTGCTTATTTCGTCTGGAAGTGCGTCGTGTAACCCGTTTAGGGGATGCGGGCAGGGGAAGCGGCAAACAAGTAAAAGATAACGGCTTGGTACATGTAAGCGCAGGCGAAAATGGGGCACCTGGGTTGGCTAGGAGATCAGAAGCATGACAACAGATAGCGTATTACAAACCATGGTCTATCTGTATGTTCACGTTGGTAGAAACATGTGAGATTGGAATCCTAACCCAAACCCCAACAACAAAGAAAGGAAACCAGCCGAGGAAGCCACATCTCAAAGAATCCCATAATCAATCAAAGAGTTCCAAATCCTCCGGTCCGGCACGCCCACGAATCCCAGCGTGATACCCTGCCCCGTAATCTCGACCTCAACATACGCACAAACATCGATCCTCGGCATTTTTGTCTCCTCCTCTTCTTCTCCTTCTTCCTTCCCCTTCCTCCTCCTCCGTCTCCGCCTCACCTCCCCATCCCACAACGCCCTCAACGGCGCCAACGCCCCCTCAACAATCCGCCTCCTCTCCTCGAGTTTGTCCCCCTCCGTCGCAAGCATCACATCCGCAAAGTCCCACTCGAGCCCGTAAAAATCGGCAATCCCCTTCAGCTCGGCCCACACGTTTCTGTCATTCAAACTGACCAGGTACTCCTTCTGCGCCCACCGCCTCGCACACGCCGGGGGCGCGGGCGGTGCCCTCGGCAGGAAGAACGACTCCGTATCGCGCAGGATGACTTTGACCTGGTCGTCCCGCGCGGCAGACAACAAATCGAACATGCGACGGCCGTGCGTGGACCAGCCGCCCTTGTTTTCTTCGTCCAGCAGGGCGTGGGGGATCAGGTAGAAGTTGTGCTGTTCTAAAAAACCGTGCCGGAGGGAGATTTTCGCTAGATTCTCTAGGATGGGGATCTGGAAGCTCTGCTCGTAGAGGGCCGCGCCTTTGTTGGAGACGCGCTGCTGCATGCGTGTTGCGGCGGCGTAGGACTCGCGGCATGCGAGGGCGGCGGCGGGCGGCTTGAGGCTGTAGAAGTTGACGCGGTAGCCCTTCATTTCGGTTTCGGTCTGGTGGGAGGAGTGGGAGGCGAGCTGGAGGGCGATGCATTCTTCCCAGATCTTGTCGCGTAGCTCGGCGGGGAGGTTTCCTAGCGGGAAGCTGTCGTTTGTGTTGCCGATAGTCTTGGACGATGACGGTTTGGTCGTCTTGGGGCTGGTCGTATTGATCTTGGTGGACGATGGTTTCGTCGTCTTGGTGATCTTGGAGTTGGTAACTCGCTTCGTACTCGTCTTGTTGGTCTTTCGCTTGTTGGACTTGGGCATCTTGAATTCTCAGATAATGGAAGTGAGATGATCAAGTACTTTTGCTAATGAGAATTTCAGGGTTGAAGTCAAGTCGTCGTTTGTGAGGCGTCGGTGATGTTTGTATCAACCTCGCATTTTATCACTGGGAACTGTGTGGGGTGGGTGAACTGATCCATAGACTCTCTGGTCTGTGGTGATGTGTGATTTGTGAGGTGGAAAGGCTGAAGGAAGGGCCAGGAGGGAAGATATAGTGGTTTGCAGCATAGCAGACACCCACACCCCACAACAAATTGCGATTGCTTGCTGATGTAAAGGTTGAAAGCATTGGGAGGCAGCCACACACCCAGTGCAGCCCTGCCGAAAGCCTACTGCGGCGCGGCAAAGGCAGCAGCCAGTCCGCCACAACAGGCTGAGGAACTCGAGTTGGTTAGGGGATCACCCGCAAATGTAACCCAACCCACGACGGATAAACCCTACAGCACTGCCATCGGAGCACCATGCACCTGCCATAAACAGGTTCCACCAGACCATGTGAATCGTTGCCAGAAAACCAGACGGATGGAATCATGGTTCACGACTTCAAAAGCATAGTCGCTGCCTGGTTGACTATTAATCGCATAGCTGGGCAACCTCCACTAAATACGCCTAGTTTGATTTCGAAATCTTGTGTTCAAAAATGTTCAAGAGAAGCTGGTTCAATGAAAGGCAGATATATGCGCGGCCATGGCAAGAAGTGGGCAAATCCATGAAATATTCGAGATGTACAGCCTCTTTATGTTCAGAGTGCCTAATAAATGACGGATTATGGCGGCGTACCAGGCGACCCAAAATCCACATTGGGATCAAACTCGACGGTCCCAGGCCTCGCCTTGTTGATATTATTCGGAAAAGCCGCATCCATGAGGGCAATGTTGGCCTGCCCAAAGTCGTGCGCATACAGCTTATCCCTGACACCCGCAGGAAACCCATTGTAGGAAACCAGATCACCCCGAAACCACACGCCCTTGTGGTTCTCGATCTTGTCGTCCTCCGGGTCGGCAAACCGGAAACAGTGCGTGCTCACCCCGTCCTTGTGGTAGACCATCTTAGGGTGGTCACCGTCCCACCGCACGTCCTTGGCCGCGCGGATGTCGTAGTTGCCATGCTGCGAGGCGGCCACGTACTGGGCCGCGCCGTTCCACACCCAGACGGCGATGTGCTCCCAGTCGTGCGTGTGGCCGGGGTCGAAGAAGTTGGGGATCGACACGTCCTTCTCGAAGTAGTAGTCGTACAGGTAAATACACCACCCGTTGGCGTTGCACCGCTGCCGCGAGTAGACGTTGTTGTTGTTTAGGTCCGACAGGTCCCGGCAGTTGGAGGCCAGGCCGGTCCAGCTGTGCGGCAGGCCCTGGGCGATGTTACCTGCCGCGTCGATGGCCGGCACGTTGTAGCAGCCGTCCGTGTCGAAGTCGAGCGAGGGCTGCCAGCGCAGGTCGTTCGGCGTTGCTCTTTGGGGGAGCGCGGTTGGGGGGTTGGGCGTCTGTCTGCGGAAGAGGATGTCATGGGGCAGTCCCGAGGTGGGGAGGGCGAGGACCGAGGGGACCAGGGCCAAAAGAGCGGCGAGGGACTTCATCGTGGAGAGAAACGAGTGTCTGCGATGGCCCTGCCAGAAAAGAAACATCGCGACCGACGGGGAGGGCCATCATGTGTCTTTTATATCGACTCGACATTGGTGGACCACATGCTCAGCACGCGTGCTTCCCCGCGTCAGGGGTAGCACTGGACGGTGACATCGGAGCCTTTAATCTCAGCAGCAAACCCGTTCAGGCAGCTCTGAGGGCATGTCGATCGGAGAGAAGCGAAAATCAGGCATAGCGGGTCGCAATCCAGGGGTATTGAGCACGCATGAGTCTCGGGTCGTGGCATTTCGAGATGAAGCTCCGTGGTTGGATGCGACGGTAGAGAGATCTAATCATTTTCATTTCTGGTGTCAAAAACTGGCCAATCCGGGAGTGTTGCGGGGGGAGGTGGGTGGAAGCCAGTTGTGTCTGGCGCCAGACTGTCCGATGATCTGATTGGTTGTTGATTGGAGCACTAACAATATTGCAGTTTCCATCCGAGAGAGAGAGTTGCGGTTGGTTTGGCCAAAGTCCCTTGGATACTCCCACAGAACTCAAAGAGACAATCTCGAAGAGTTTCAACATCGAGGACCTGCTTCTTCTTCTTGGGTACTAAGAGAGACAGCTATGGTACGGAAGAAAAGAAGAGTTGGTTGTCATTTCTTTGGGCAATGACGTCACTGGCCTAACTATCTGTTAGCGCGACAGTCCAGATCACAGCGACGTCAATATCGATAGCTTTTCTGCAGCTCTCTTGTAGAGACTTAAGCTTTATCGTAGAGCTAGTGGAGTAACGGAATACCAAAACATGCTACGACAGACGCAATCGATAATCATCAGGCTGCTGTGGTCGACACGAAATGTCGGCCTCAGGCAGTTTCAGTGGACCCCACGTGTCGGCTAATCCCGCTCAAAATTCGCAGCGAAAGCCCAACTTCAACCATTCACGTCCATCGCCAACCGCCACGTGCATCGTCAGCACAACTGCAACCTCATCATCCTCAAAAGATGCGTCGCCAGCATGACGCGCAGCAGCACGCATGGCGCCGATAGCCTCCACAGCTCCGCGGCCGTGCCTCCTCCGCCGTTTGCCGGCATCCTGCCCGTGATCCCCGACAGCTCACAGACGCCGATTTTCCCCGACAAAGCTCCGACCAGCAATGCCGCCACGGGCGCTTCGGCCGCCGGCATGCGCGCCCTGACCCAGCAGGCCATCGCCTTCTACTTCCGCGCCCCCGTCAAGGCCTTCTTCCGCACCCGCGTCGACTACCTGGCCTACGCCCGCGCGCTCCAGGAGCAGCAGTATGCCGCTGCCGCCGCCCTGCTCGACCAGACGGCCCTGCACGACCTCGGCACCCGCGGCCGCGCCTCCTCGGCCTGGCACTGGGTCAAGGGCCGGCTGCGCGGGACTACACCGGGCGTCATCGCCTCGGCCGTCCGGCACTATGGCTGGCGCGTCGTCCCGGACCAGGTCCTCCCGCCCCTCATCGCCAACGTCGGCGTCGGAGTGGTGCTTTACACCAGCTATCTCCAAATTCTCGGGCGACTGCACGAGGAAAGCTCGCGTGCGACCAAGCGGGTGTACCCACCGCCATCACCGCTTGAGACGTTTACCGCCGGCTTCCTCGCCGGGAGTATCCAGAGTGTTATCGCGGCGCCGCTCGACGCCGTACAGGCTCGCTACGATCTCGGCACCAGTGCTGCTGGCATGACGGGCAGCGGCAACCCGGTGCACGGTGAGAAGGGCGCAGCGGCGCAGGAGCGACCCAAGAGCATGTGGAGCTTCAGCGCGGCCAAGCTGCGCGAGATCGGCATGCGCGGCATCTTTGCCGGCTGGGGCCTGTCGTTTCTCAAGGACAGCCTCGGGAGTGCCGTGTTCTTTAGCACTTTTGAGTATCTCAAGGCGCAGGGGTATTACCGGTTTGTGACGTGGTATTATGGCTCGCTAAACGAGGACACGATCGTGCTGCTGTCGAGACGGCGGCCCAGCGGCGGCGAGGAGAAAAGGGACGGCATGCCGACCATCATCCGGCCTCACTATGCTATTGAGCCCTCGTTCTTGTTGCTTGCGGGTATGGGCGCGTCTATAACTCAGCAGGTCGTGCTGCATCCGCTGTCTCATATCCAGGTGGAACACTGGGAGCGGCTGGAGGCGTTGGACGCGCAGGCGAGAAAGCTGCGGGGAAATCCGGAGTTGGGGAGATCCGCTTCGACCGGGAGGATGTTTTGGGCGTATTGCGACGCGTACAAGAAGACATGGGCGGAGTGTGTCGCCGAGGCCGAGGCCGCGGGGCTGGGCCATAGCATGCGGAGGTGGTTGTATCGCGGGTTCTGGTGGAATACCATCCGGCAGGTGCCCAGCACGAGCGCGGGGCTCATTATCTTTGAATTGGTCAGGAGGAAGTACGGACTTGGGGGTGATCAAGTCCGGATCAATCGGGATGGGTATGATATTCTTTTGAATTAGCGTCTTGGGCGTTGTGGCATTTCGATAGACGCATCCGGCACCGGTGTCGTGTACCTATAGACTCCACTTCATTTCACATGTGTGTGATGCGGGAGGTGCTGCGTTTTCAGTGAACAGACGATCTTCGGTGATCAAGATGCTTCCAGCTCTCTTGGCTGTGGTTGCTCGTAGACCCTAAATGAAGTCAGGCGGAGTAACTAGTCGGACCCCTAGGCCTGCAATCATCAGTAACACATTTGTCGACGCCAAGACTTTGAAGACTGCCGAGATTCGAATCTGAAGCCATTTGTGCGATATCGCTTAGGTACCTTAGTTTGTGACACAGCATGTATCCTGCAGCCGAGACAGGAAGTTGTAAGGACATTCTCACAACCCAAGCTGAACAGTCGTGGAATAAGAACCGTGAGTCATAAATTGGCAGCATTCTAGTTTCTCCAAAATTGAATGTGCAAATAGCTGCACATATCAGCAGACAACTTGCTGGACCCGTATGTACCTAGTCATGATCCTCCCAAAAGTGTCTCCGGGGTGTCAGTTGTTCTCTGCCGCCTCCCTCGCCGCCAAAATAGCATCTTGCTTCTTCTTCCGAATAGCATCCCGCCTCTCCTTCTCCTCTCTGAGAAACCGCTCTCGTTTCTCCCTGAAAGGCCCAGCAACCTCCTCAACCTCATCCCGCTCGCACTCTCTTACTAGCTGTCGAATCCCGCCGGGAATGCACGAATCTCGCTCCGCGGCCGCAAGACTGCGTCCCGTCGTCCGGGTGCTGAACTCGCCCGGCCCGCAGGCGACAAGTCCGCCGTGGGAGCCCTCGTCCCGGCCGACGAAGGCGTACCGCAACGCTGTACACTGACGAGTGAACCATTGTGAACCCTGCCCGTCCTCGACGACGATGAGCAGCGTCCAATTATTACCGTTTTCTCCGAGAGGCGGCATAGGCGCTTCAATGTCGCGGCGGTTCCTGTAGAAGCCGTTCGATTCACCCGCTGCTGCGGGAATGGGGGTTACGCGCCAGCCGTTCTGCAATTGGTCACATACCGGTTAGGAGGATGCGCCCAAGGCATTATTAGTGATGGAGGGATGTATGTGCTTACCTCGGTATCGAGAGCCAATGCGCACGCGCACCCGAGGGCGGCATGTCCCTCGCGGCAGCTGCGGCGGTCGTTCGTCGCGCCGTTGGTGGCGAAGTACCACAGCAGACGCGGCAGCCAGTCGGATAGGCGATGCGGGTCGAGGAATGCATCGTGCAGTGGAATGTCGGCGTGGAAGAATTCAGAATCATGCGGGAAGAGCAAATCCTCTTTCAAGAGGAGTTGATTCCATGCTAAGCCGCCGCCTGGGAGGCGCGCGGCTTGGGGATTCTGTCCGGGAGAATCGTCTTGCATGATGGCGGAAAGGAAGACAACCCGGTCCACGGTTCCGTTGGGCGCGTGATAGTTGGGAAGCGAGCGAAGGCCCTGATGGGAAACCCGGCTGTCATCACCGTCACCGCTCGCTGACAGGCCATTGCCAGCAGTGAAAACCGCTGAATAGAGTTCGAAGTGATGCAACTCGACGGAATGGGCGTCTTTGTCGGCCAGCAGGCGATGCAGAGACGCCAAGGGCAATTTCTCTGGGGACGTGTGGAACAGCGATAACATAGTGATCTTGGGCAATAGCTCCAGCAAACTGGACACTAGACCGAGGCCGATGTTGAGATTGCCAGAGACATCTACGTGGGTGATGTCCCGCCGTGACGCGTCGTCGTCAGCCAGGGTGTTCAAGAGCAGAATGACGGTCGCCTCAGGGAGCTGAGGAAACAGTGACAAGTCAAGCGTCTCCCGGTCTCGTCGAGTTTTCTGTAACAAGTCCGCAATCGAGATGCTATTGCTCCATTTTGTATTCTTTATCAGGGTAGCAGGGCCCTGCGGATGCGTGGTGTCTTGGGCCCGCCCCTTTACCTCGGTCCCCTGAGGCAAGTTAGCCGGCTCTGACCACGGGATTTGTGGCCACAGATCGCGGAGGTTCCCTGGAGGTATCAAGCTCCAGTGCCCCAGATCCTCGTACGGCTCGAATTTCTTCTTCTCCAGTCCGGGCCAAGTGAGATAGGTTTCGGCAGGAAATGGCCTACAGCGAAAGGGCGCACGCTTCCTTTCTTCCTCTTCCTCTTCATTCTCCTCTTCTGCAAAACGCTCCTTCTGCTCTTCGGTCGCCCAACTGTATCGGTCATATCCTTCTTGTTCTTTCTCCGCTTGTATCTTCATCATGATAGGATCGTATCGCCGTGAGGGGTAGAACATGAAGCAGTATTGTGGTTGTTGCAAGTCGGTAATGTCGACGACGGTGCATCCGGTCTGGTTGTGCATGAGGAAGTTCATCGGGGTCTCGCTGTGGTGGTAACGAGTGACGGGATAGACGTATGGGTACGGCTCGAGACGGGGGTCAAAGGCGGCACCGAGGACGAGGCAAGTCTGAACGAATGGAAAGGGCGATAGCTTGTCGTCGTCGTTGTCAGCAGAGCCCCACCAGCTGGGCTCTCTCGTCGCTGCGTGGTCCAGATCATGGCGGAGGAGGGTCCGATTCCTGTCGGAACTGAAGATGGTGAGGAGGCGCCAGCAGGCGTGGATGGCATCGGTATCGCCGCAATTTTTCGAACTGCAGACGGCGAGCGTGCGATAGCGCTGGTTGATCCGGGCAACCACCCAGAATTGGTGTCGATAGCCCATAGCTGTGTTGTTTCGATGAGCCTGTGCAGGCGAATCCTTTCGGTAGAAAGCTTTCCGGGTGATCCCAAGAATCTAGGTTTCGCGGGGGTTGAAGTAGTCTTAAGGCGTCATCTGGAATGTTAGGTACTTGCTTTCACGCACTTCACTTTTTCAGGCGCTCGCAAGTGACGCTGGGGCTGACGCAGCTCGACGCTCTGGCAAACGCAACCTTACGGACTTAGAACCCTAGGAACTAGCATGCAGCCATTCAACTGCTATTTTGGCCACATTTATCCCTGACTAAGGTACCTAGCCGACATGGACAGACCTGCTAATTCCTGTACTCCATACATGGGCTTGACGTGGAATGTGGCGGATAGCGCCGCTTGTGTTCGAAGGTTTGCTTGAAATTTATCATGAGATCTCTTTATCATATAGAGGAATGCGTACGGATCGAAAGGGGGGTACACCTCTATCAGATGCCCTTTTCAGGGTTGAGGGATGCGGAGTGTGCGGCCTCTACTGTCTTATGGATCAGATACCTTCATGCAATGCTAGACCCACAATCATCACGAATTCACAAGTGCATACACGAGTTAGATAACCAAGACCATACCTGCCACAGGCAGGAGTATCATTCTATTTAGATGGTGTAAAATCATCGCCTTCAGAGTTAAATCACCGCCCGATGAGCTTCAACTCAACCCACCGCAGCGGCGGATATGAGATGATAGTGAACCCGCAGCCAACCCACAGTCCAATATCGGCCGGCCCGGACAGCAAAGCCAGTGGTCCAGTATACCACACCTGGTACATACCAAGCACCGCACCCACCCAACCCAGAAGAAAACTGACCAGCGCAGCAATACCAATTGGCAGGTACTTTTGGTCCTCCCACTTCGTCCAGTCAAACCCAATACCTCCGGAACCGACCCGACGGAAAACAAGATGCTCAAGCAGCACGATAAACACCATGAACTGCATCCAGTACCCCATCAGCGCGACAAAATTCTGGATGATGACCATGAGGTGCTCGCGACCCGCCAGCGCCAGAACCAGCTGGATGGCAATCAAGACGCACGACCACACATAACGGGGCACCATCTTGCCATACCGACCAAGCACCTGGCAGCCGAGGGCGGCCGAGTAGGTGCCGGGGATGCTGTTGGAAATGACACCGAGCGCGATGATTACGGCGCAGAAGAGACCGAATCCACCCAGAGGTCCGTAGCCCGAGACGATCAGTGCGCCGGTCGAGATGCCGTTGGCATCGGACCAGGCAGGGTGGTTGGCCATGCCGGTTGCAAGACCAATACCGAGCAGGTACACCAGCGTAAAAGCGGTCCAGAGGCCGGTGAGGGTGAGAAGGAAAATCTTGCTACGCGAGGTCTTCTCGGGATAGTAAACGTAAAAGTCCGAGGCGGCGGCACCCCAGCTGTTGGGGACGTACAGACACAGCGAGAAGAACGACAGACGGTTGGCGGCGAGGAGGGGAGCATCGCCGGTTGACTCGGTCGTGGCGTCAAAGTACGGCCCGGCGCAGCCGATGAGCACGAACAGGACCATCAGCTGCGGAATCCAGGCGTAGCGCTCGTATATGTGGAAGAACTTCATGCCGAAGACGGTCACGAACCAGCAGACGATCTGTACCACCACGATACCAACCGCAATCGACATGTACCCGCCGTTGACGGCCGAGAGAATCTGGCCCGATATAATGGCGTCGATCGTGCAATACCCGATCTGCAGTGTTATGTTAGCCACATCAGGGGAAAACAGGCGGGAGGCGTACCATCAGCACAATATTGAGAAAGGCCGGGATCTTGGCTGGCCAATAACCCATGAAATATCGGAGGACAACCTGAATTGGATGAGCGATTGTTTCATCCGACAGTTTGTTGGACTAACCATGGTCCGGTTACCGCTCTGCGGCCCCCATATGCTCATGTACGCAGTCGAGATGCTGCCGAGGAGCCCGCCGAAGACGGCGCACATGGCGCTGTCGAGGAACCCGAGACCAAAAAACAGCGGCCCGAAAAGACCAACGGCCAGATTGTTGACCGAGATGTTGGCCGAGAACCACAGCAGAGCTACCGAAATATCGTCCCACAGTGATGGCGGCTGGCGTTCCTCTGGTAGCACGCGCGTAATGCCTCGAGCCTCAAACCCAGAGAGCCCCTCGATGCGGGCGTTGAGCGCCTTGAGCCCGGAAAGCGGCTTCTCGCCCGCGGCGGCGGCATCGGGGGCGTCGCTCAGCGACGTAGTGGTCGTGGCTTCGGCCATCTTCTCGACATCGCGCGGGACCTCGTCGGACGCCATGACTAGCAACGGGTCGTCGACGACGGCTGCAGAGAAAAGGGGAAGATGAGGTTGTTGGAGGGAAACGCGAACCTGAGACACGCTCGCGGAGGGTAGAGCGAAAGTCGGCGCAAAAGTCGGCCCTTATGGGGGAGAAAAAGAAGAGAAAAGCGGGGAGCAATACAACATGGCGGCATCCCATCCATGTCGGCAGTGCCAGCCGTGGGTGACATTCCAACCTCCTCCTCTAGTCCTACGGTCTCCCAAATGCGGCTCGATGCCTGCTGCAGCTGCACAGACAAACCGAGGTGGGAGGACCGCGAAGGGAAGCGGTCTAGTGGTGGCATATCATGATGCCTGCACGAAGGGACACACTAGTGGCGACTGTGGCCGGGGACCTCACGATATCAGGGTGCCAAGACGGCGGGTTCAATGTTGCATCGCAACTTTTATCGTCCGACTCGCCCACGGAAGAGTTCGCCATCCAGCAGAGGTGAAGTGGCAGAGGGTCACCACGGGGAAGGTGCGACATGGCCCCCGGTCCCGGCCCTCCACTTGCTGGACTTGTCGGTGGGCGGGACGTTAAACCTTAACTGGTTTCCGCATCCCGCAGCGCATCGTCCCGCGTTTTAGTTACCTCCACCGAGTACGTAGAATTGGCCCCCTTCATTGGATGAGGTCTTATCCGACGCTTTTTGCTTCTTTTCGCGATTTCGTTACGAGATTTTTTCCCGGGGTGCGTTGCCAAGCTCACCAAGCTCCTTGCCAATTTGCCCAGAAAAGCTTCGCGAAGCTTGCACCAACAACCCTTTTCTTTTCTTTTTGTCTCCGCTTCTTTTCAGGGCCACGGTCCAGACCGTTCCGCAGAATCTCGATGGGAACATGCGAGAAACGTGTGTTTCTGATTGGTCATCTTTATAAGCTTGTTCAGAACCCCTCTCTTGATGCGTTGTTGCCCACACCCCCTCCTGCCTCCGTCAACTAATCATACAAACGACCCCCATGCGAGTTCACCGCGCCTTCCCAAAACCAGTCAAACAATCCTCTCGATGACCCACATGCAGTGTTGACCCGGACCCTGTCATGGCTGACACGAAAATTCCTAAAAAAATACATCCTCGCAAAAGGAACTCTAAAGTTGCCGCACAAAAGTCTTCTACCGGGCATGATTGGTCGTTGAGATGTGGACCGTCTTGAGAATAGCTGTCCCACCCCCTTTGGCCGTCTCCTTGGACACATCGCCATCGCCCAACCAGAAGGTTCCCCGGTCGCCGTCGTCCAACGACCGGCCTGGCGACCCGTGCACCTCGGTGTGCAGGTCGGCCCCGGCGCCGCCCCATGGCCGGGTGAGCTCGATGGTGCTGGTCTGGTCGTCGGCCATGTTTGACGGCCCGCTGTAGGGTGACCCGCTGGTCGAACCACTCTCGTCCTCGACGTCGAGGTCCGTCTTGTTGCGCCGCGCCGAGCGGGACTGGTGTGTACGTGTGCGAGGACCAAGGTGGTTCTGGTGCGACTGCGAGTTGGACGCGCTGTTGCGCGACCACGGGCCGGTCTGGAAGATGAGTTGGATCAGCGGCCAGCACAATGGGATGTTTCCGACGTAGATGGCCGTGGCAACCTCGGCGACGTAGAAGTAAACGTAACCCAGATCGTTGGGGTTGTTGAAGTTAAAGTACCGATTGAGAATGGCGACGAGGATCTGCACAAAAGGACGGGACTTTTGGTTAGTGAGACAGATCGCCATACGAGGGCGCCACGCGGGGCGGGGGATCATCATGACTTGCATTAAGAGCGCCCAGGCCTAGAACACAGCAAAGGCCGATCTTGCGCTTGAGGGGTAGCTGGGTCTTGAAGACGATGGGGAAGGGAATAGCCAAAAGCATTAGATCCGACGAGATGTTCCATGCCGTCGCGAATATCATGTGGTGATAGTAGGTTGCGCACTCGGCTACATCCGAGACAGAGGTTAGCTGCAGGCTCACTCGCACAAGCGGGAATAAGCACGCACATTGGTTGTACGGCACGGCCCAGTACTCGTACACGGGAGTGCACCAGTATCCGAGGTATAGAGCCATGACGAGGATGAAAGCGATAACGCAGTAGCCGGCGATGAACAGGACCGCCAGCTGCTGCTTGCGGAGCGAGGCACTGAGGCGGTAGTACAGGATCAACAGACACGCCTTGACCGTCCAGATGCAGGTGAGCGTGAAGATCTCGAGCACGAGGGTCATGATGCTGCCGTAAACCGCGTTCTTCTTCTCCTCGGGCGAGAGCGCAGCTGCTACCTCGGGGTCCATGAAGTTGCTGCCGTTCTCGGCCACCTCGTTCACCGAGACCATAACACCGGTGAAGTTGGCCGCCGCAAACACCATCAGCCAGTCGTCGATGCCGAGCTTCCATGATCCCAGACGGAGGCGTCTCGAAATTCTTGCCGCGGATGGTTAGAGACACCCGGAACGAGGTTAGACGCAACTCACAGACGACATACGATCAGCAACATGCCGACCGCGTACATGGTCCAGGACTCGATGCGGAGCGAGTGCACGAAATCCATCTTGTCGGCGCACCAGAAACGAGCGAAATGACGGGAGGAAGGACGGGAGAAGGGTTCGCCGATTAGCGACCAAGAAACATCAACGACGATCAGTATGTGGTTTTGTGCGGGTTCCCCAGACTTTAGATAACCAGCCCGGCCGTGTATCAGTTATCGCGATGTGAATTTCAGCTTGATTGGCATTAACTGCCTCTCCTTTTCCCCCTTCCCATCGTCCATACCATCGAGCAATCCCACTCAATAGTGCGGCGAGTAAGGATCCTGGCGGGCGTCATGTGCAAAAACAACAAGATGAGACAAAGAACCCTCGTACCCCGTTTTCCCGTTCAGGGGCCACTCGTTCGCATGGCATGTTTGCATGCGGCCTTTGCACCCAGCGTGGGAACGAGTTCCGTCTCGTGGGGGTACTAGGACCGCCCCGTGGCCCCAGTTTGCTGGAGTCGCAGCGGCATGTGGACTCGGTGGTCTTCTCGGGGAACACAGGCACCCGGGCTAATTATGCAATAACTCAGGTTAGTGCAGTGCTGAGATGACAGTGGTAAGGTGCCATTGGTTTCTCGGATGCCGGGCGGCATGGATCCGGGGGCAACGCCACGCTACGAAGCTTTTGCTTTTTGTCTTCATCACGTCAGAACTTTCAGGCGTGGGGCAAATCCATGGGCTTGGCGCACGCCGAGGCAAGGCTCGCCGAGGAGCCTGGATGACTTCGGTCTGAGGTCATCGTTCGGAGAATGTTGATACACTTGTGCCCCAAGGTACGGATACACGTGTAGCAATATCGATTTTCTCGGCTTCACAGACATTCCGCGAGACCAGTTATTCGGTCCTGAACAAACGGCCCGCCCGGTATCGGCCATCAGATCGTCTCGGCTCAGGCCGCGCCCGAAACAGCAGGAACCCTTCACTAACGCCCGACCCACCCCGCTGGGAGTGGGAGGAAAGAGCCACTGACAGCGTGTCTGCCTGACGTGGTCGGCTGCGGCGCGATGAGTGGACGACGCATGAGCTGATTAAGTGGTGGCAAGGATGGCACGCCTGCGCTAAACTCCCCCAAGTTCTTTTACCCGGCGGGGGCAAAATAAGAATGCAAAAGCAAATTCGCCTGTCGAGCACAACACACAACTTAACGACGCCCGCATCGGCCAATAACCGATACCTGATGCGGAGAATGGGTCAATCAGGACTAAAGTTGTTCGGCGAACAAAACGCTTCACTCTCTCCTGCCTGGAAGCCTGGTCCTGGTTGAAAATCAAGAAGGGGCGGAGGAAAGAAAAGGAAAATGGCACAGCAAATCCCATCCATAACGGCTACCGAATTCGCCAGCCGCCGGTTCGATTTCGTGGTGGTGGGTGGCGGTACCGCCGGACTGGTGGTGGCGGCGCGTCTGTCCGAGCACTCGGGACTCAGCGTGGGTGTGATTGAGGCTGGCCCGGCTGTGATCGACCACGAGCACATCAGCGTGCCCGGGCACTACGGGCGGACCATTGGCGGCCCGCTCGACTGGAAGTTTGAGACAACGCCGCAGCCGGGCTTGGGCGGGCGCTCCCTTGCCTGGCCCCGGGGAAAGGTTTTGGGAGGGACGAGCGCCCTCAATTTCATGGCGTGGAACCGTGCCAGCCGGGAAGACTACGACGCATGGAGTCAGCTAGGAAATACGGGTTGGGGCTGGGATGACTTGCTGTGAGTTTTCTCTCTCACCTCGTGGTCGGATGCTAACACTGGTTCCTGGGTAGGCCATTCTTCAAGAAGTCTGAGACGTTCCGCCCACCAGACCAGCAGAACAGGGAGCAGAACAAGCTGTTTTACGACGCGGAAGCGGTTGGTACCTCTGGTCCGATCCAAATCAGTTATGCCACAGAGTACTCGGCATCCCACCAGCTGTGGCACGACACACTACATGCACTCGACGCCGAGACCAACGAGAAACATGTTGGCGGCTCCAACGTTGGCGTCTGGACAAACATCCTCTCGGTAGACCCTTCTTCCGTTACGAGGTCCTATGCAGCATCATCCTATCTCCCCAACACGTCCCGGTCAAACTTGTCGGTTCTGACGGATGCTCTCGTCACGAGAGTCACTCTCAGTAAAAGTGATAGCACGGGAGAATGGGAGGCCACAGGTGTCAGTTTTCGCCATGGGGATGAAGACTTTACCGTGTTCGCGGCTCGAGAAGTCATTATCTGCGCCGGCAGTGTTCAGTCCCCTCAAATCCTCGAGCTGTCTGGCATCGGAAACCAAGAGATTCTCGCCCAGGCCGGTGTCGAGGTCAAGATCAATAACCCCAATGTCGGGGAGAACCTGCAGGATCACATCAGTGAGTCAAGCCCTTTCGTCTTCTTGATAGCTGCTAATCAGCAACTAGTGGCCGCCATGATCTTCGAGGTTGATCCTTCTCTTCCCAACCCCGACGATCTTAAGGCCGATGATGCCGCAGCCGCCGCAGCAAAAGAACAGTACGAGCAGACCAAAACCGGCCCGTTAACGATCCTGGCCAACTCCATGTCATACCTGCCCTTCTCCCACTTCATGTCGACCGATACTGTGCAGTCGCTTGCCGACAAAGCAGCAAGCCTGCAAGAATTCACCGCGCAGGACCGAGCCATCCGCCACGCCCGGTTCGACCCACAGGCCAAGCTGGGCCAGATCGAGTACATCTTCGACCTTGGCAACTGGAGCCCTTTCTTCCGGCCCGACCCGTCGGACGGCAAGAAGTATGCCACGTGTTTGCAGATCTTGCAGTACCCTTTTTCCAAGGGCAACATCCACATCCGACCTGGGCCTGATGGCGTGCCTGCGAGTGCCGCCGACAAACCCCAGATCGACCCGAAGTACTACGAGGGCCCTGGTGGACAGATCGACTTGGAGACAATGGAGTACTGTGCCAAGTTCGCCGACAAGATAGTCAAGACGAAGCCGCTGGCCAATATCGTCAAGGCGCGTGCCTTTCCCCCTGCGTCGGATGGCGATGATTTCAAGGACTGGATCGTTAGCACAACCATCACGGATTGGCATCCGGTCGGGACTTGTGCGATGGGTGGTCGGTTGGGTATCCAGAGCGGTGTGGTGGACGAGCGGCTCCGCGTCTATGGCGTTCGGAATCTGCGGGTCATCGACGCAAGCATCATGCCGCTGCAGATCAGCGCGCACCTCCAGGCAACCGTTTACGCTATTGCGGAGAAGGGCGCGCATATGGTTCTGGAAGACACGGCGGTGAACTAGTCTCCTTTACCGATGTCCTCTGCCTATCTCTGGTGGCCGGTGATTGTCGGAACCATATCAACTTTCAGGCTTATCTTTCCTTCTCTCAATGACACACCTACACTGTCTCCGCATTTTCAAACTGGTCTCCCCAAGGGCGCAAGCCACCCGGAGTCCCGGAATCCGGATTTCTTGGAGCGCGATAATCAATAAGTGGGATTGCTCCGATGCCGACTGGACTCAAGAGAGCCGCTGCCGAATTCCGAGTCCCCGGCCGGTCGGCGGCCGCCCCATCACATTGATAAGCGCCATGACTGATCTCCGGTTTATCTCTGGATCGCATGCATTCCCTCGTGGGTTTGGATAGAGAAATCCAGCAGCGTGGGTTTTATTCATGTACTCCGCTTTTCCTAGGTGTGGAAACGGTTAGCGGCTCCTGCGCGATAGCTCGTCGACCTGCCCGAAGCAGCATCGGGTCGACAGCTGAACCCCGCCGTTGATGCACGACGTTGCAGATTGGCGATAAGGCTTGGGGGGAGGGCGTCTTACACACCAACTCAACATTGATAGACCTCTCTATCCACGCGACTATACGTCATTGGCAGCATTTTTCTCCATCCTTTCTGTCCGGACTCGGGATGACTCGATGCGAAGCTGTTGGGTATCGGAGGGGTTGTTTGGTCTTCTATCCTCCAAAGGGCGTAGACTGTTGTTCTTCAGGTTGTAGATACGATATTTCTCAGCCGTCGTCGGAGATAGCATATTCCCATTTGTCAACGTCAACTCGACCGTTCGGACTGATTATGGATGCCAAGATTTGCGGTTCTGTGACACGTACTTCAGCGATGTGTTTGGCTCAACCATTTAAGTTGGTACGACCCAGCTCCTGCCTGTTGGGATATCTCGTGTTTCTGTGTCTCTTCGTACAACCTGATTGACGTTCGCAAGGAGGAAAAAGAGATATGGTTCGCTCCGCAGCCCTCGTCGCCCTCGGCGCCACGGGCGTCATCGCCGCGCAGTCCGGGTTGCCAGTGGAGATCTCCACGCGCTCTGCGGTAACATCTCGGCTAGCCAACATCCACCTCTCGATCGAGACACCACTCGATGGCGATGTAGTGTTTACCTACGGCTCATGCGCGGCCCGCTCTCCCTCGGCAGCGCACCACGTCGTCGGACGGGCTGACGGCGCCACCAGCCACGCGAAGCGGCTCGTCTGGATCCTGCCCGAGGACACGTACTCGGGTGGGTGCATCTCGGCATGGCTGGAGGAGACGCTGGTCGGGCGGAGCCAGCCGCAGGTGCTGCAGCAGCGGCATAAACGGCGGGCGCAGAGACGGGCTGGTATTCATCTTCCTCCCTCCGTTCAAGAGCAACAACTGATAATGATAAGCCATCGAGATGGACAACTCCACGGGCATCGACCCCCTCGGCCCCTGGTTCGAGGGCGTCACACTCCTCCAGGAGAAGCCCCTCTCCTCCGTCTCTGCCGCAGAAGCAAAAGCCAAGGAAGTCGCAATCGTCGGCGCCGGCATGTCCGGCCTCATGTCCTGGCTGGTCCTGCACCAAGCCGGCCTGACGAATCTCAGCATCATCGAGGCCGGCCACCGCCTCGGCGGCCGCGTGCACACCGAGTATCTGTCCGGCGGACCGTTCGACTACTCGTACCAAGAAATGGGGCCGATGCGGTTCCCCGCGACGTACACCGACCCTACCACCAACACGACTGTGCCGATTCGTGACCATGAGCTGGTTTTCCAGCTGGCGGCGGAGATGAACTCGCTGAATGGCGGAGATAAGAATCTGAGTGTGGATTTCATCCCGTGGATCCAGAGCAGTCGGAATGGGCTCGTGTATCGGAATGGGTTCAAGATCTCGGGGACGGGGCTGCCGCCTACGGTTGGGCAGATTGCGGCGAATGCGTCGCTCGGGGGCCCGGTGCTGCCGTTGGAGGAGTCGACGAAGGAACTGGGAGAGGCGGTGGACAAGTTCATGCCCGGTGGGAAGTTTAATGTCTTGATGGCGGAGAACATGTACAAGGCGCATAAGGAGTGGTTGGGTGAGTTTTTCTCTATTCTGCTCTCGTCTGTTGGGATTCGTCCCGCGCTTTGAGTGAGAAAGAAAGCTGTGCTAACCAACGCAGAAAACGGCCTCGACGGCCTTGGTGGCGACCACTGGTCCGAATGGGCTTTTATGGTGAATTACCTTAAGGGGAGCCTCAATGACACCGATATGGAAGGTGCCGGGGCCGGGACGTTCTGGGACAGCGTAAGCATCCTCTCACACTACCTTCCCTAGGACATACTGACCATACCTAGCTCTACGAAGGCCTCTACTTCCAAGCCTCGTCCTGGAAAACAATCGATGGCGGCCTAAACCGGCTCCCCCTGTCCTTCCACCCGCACGTCGACAACGTCACCACAATGGGCCGCAAGATCGAGCGCGTCCAGCTCTCGGACGACAAAGTCCACCTGCAATACCGCGACAACTACACCTCGCCAGACTTCCACACATCCAGCTACGACTTCGCCATCGTCTCGGTCCCCTTCTCCATCGTCCGCCAGTGGCGCATCCCCTCGTCCCTGCCGGCGACCATCAGCAACGCGATCCGCAACGTGCCCTACACGGCCGCCTGCAAGGTCGCGCTGGAATTCTCGTCACGCTTCTGGGAACACCTCCCGGCGCCCATCATCGGCGGCTGCTCCACGTCGACCGACATCCCCGGGATTGGGTCGATCTGCTACCCCTCGTACAACATCAACGGCACCGGGCCGGCCACGATACTCGCGAGCTACATCTCGGGCGACTGGGGCGCGCGCTGGGTGTCTACTCCGGAAGCCGAGCACGTCCGGTACGTGCTGGACGCCATGGTCGAGATCCACGGCGACGATATCCGAGAAAAGTACACGGGCAAGTTTAACAGGCGGTGCTGGATGACGGACCCGCTCGAGAGCGCGAGCTGGGCGAGTCCGACAGTGGGCCAGCATGAGCTGTATATCCCAGAGTATTTCAAGACGTATGATGGGTTGATTTTTGTCGGTGAGCATACGAGCTATACGCATGCATGGATTGCGTCGGCGCTGGATTCGGGGATCCGGGGGGCCGTGCAGCTGTTGTTGGGTAAGATTCCGTTTTTCTAGTCGTGATGGCAAAGGATGCTGACGGGGACAGAACTTGGACTGGTTGATGAGGCAAAGGACGCCGTGAACAAGTGGATGGCGAGGTGGATTGATATTGTAAGTTCTGTTGCTGTCTCTTCAAGAGAATGTGCTAACCGACGTAGTAATGAGTACATGTGAACATGAACATATACAGCGGACTAGCTATAGACACGCCAGTCATAAACGAATGAAGGAAGCCAAATAACAAAGCATGGCTTACTGTCTCATTGCATCCTCGGCGTCTATGCCCCTAAACTCAAAATATCGAGTCCAATCAGGATCCGCTAACAGCCCTTCCACCAGCTCCTTCTCAAACCCGATACTGAACTCATTCCCTTCGTCCTTGTCACCTCCGTTCCGCGGCAGATATACCACCGTCAGCCCCGCCGTGACGGTATCAAACGAGAACCGCATTGCACACGGCCTGCCGAACCCGAAATCAGCCTCGCACGGCCTTGTGTCGCGCCAGTCGGTGACAAAATTGCTCAGGGACGGGAAGCTGTCGGTCCTAAGAAAGAGTGAGGTCTTGTCGCGGATGGGCGCTATGGCCGCCAGTGCAGCCGCGAGACTGTCCGAGGCGACGCTGTTAGTGAGTTGGCGGATGTACCTGTTTGCAATCCAATATCAGCCTAGGAACGATGGGAGGGAGCCGAGGGAACAAACCAGGCCAATTTTTCTAGAGGCGCCGTTGAGATGACCTCCTCCACAGTCAACGGCGTGACTGCACTCTGCGTGCCTATCGCAACGTACACAACGTTCCCCTGCATCCGCTCCGGCACAGGCGGATCCAACCGTCGTCGCATGTCCACGGCCTCGCCCCACAGCAGCGTCTGTTTCGGGTCCGGTCTGAATAGACTTGCCCGATGCTTCGTGAGGATGGGCCAGATATAAGCCATGACCGCGTCGTACGTCGATATCCAGTAGCTGCCATCCCTCGGACTCGCCAACCCCTTCAACTCGGTCGCCTTGCTTTTGGGCAGGTGGAACAGCAACCACGCGCCCTCCTTGTGATCGGGGTGTCTCTCCGGCGCAACCAGTCCGTCGACCTGTAGACCAGGTGGCACGTCCACCGCCGTGACCCGGGACTTACATATCAAGCAGACACCCCTGCAGATCCCATGCCGGCAAGGATGGACTCTCACAGTTACGCCAGACGGCGGCACAGATCTCCGCGAGCTGGTGAAGCATGCCCGCCCAGCCCATGACGTCGTCCGCGTAATGGTGGTGGTGCATCTTGAACACCATGCCCCCCCTGATCAGCAACAGCTTGAATACCGCCGCGATGGGAAGAGAGGTCGGCTGCGCCGCGGGGTTCTCGCCGTATGTCATGGGCGGGACGCACCAGGTCTCCAAATCGCCAAGGGCGCGCGAGGCAAAGTGCTGATCTCGCAGGTTTTCCAGGGTGGGAAAGTTGTCGTCTGGGCCGTCGAGCCATTGTACATGGAGCGCGACGGTGCTGTCGCGCGACTTGCGGAAGAAGCGGTTGTGGCTGCTAGAGATGATGGGTAGCCGCACAGGTGGCGGCACTTGCTGAGCGTGATTTCGAGGCCGCGGTGGAGAGTGCGTACGGCGGTTGAATTGGCATCGTCGGGCAGGGCGAAGAAGAGGGCGTAGTTTGTATAGACTTGGCCGATGCAGTAGTCGAGGGTGGAGAGGGGGAATGTTTCGGAGGGCGGGTCGGTCTCCCAGCCTGCGGGGTGTAAGTTGAAGACTTGTGAGCGGGGCATGATGTTGGGATACGTGATGCATACCTATCGGAAGTTTGGTTGCATGGTTAGCCTCTTGCTATATACCCAATTCTAATCGCAAGCTGCTTGTGATCGACGATGCTGCTGGCAAACAGATCACGGTGGGGGTTGCCAGGAATCCTTCGATGCGACGCAGGTGCATCGTGATCTGTAATCACGTAGTCGTAGGGAATGCACTCTGTACCGATGTCCGTCTTGGCTTATGTGCTCTCACGTCTACTCGGGTATCGTATGGGCCGTGATGGTTGGCGAGAGTGGGATGGTGTTGAGAAAGCGGAGGAGGGGTTCCGGGTGGCTTCAGCGGCCGCTCCCTATTGGCACATTTTGTGTCCGCTGTTCCCAACTGCCGGCCGGGTGCACCACCTGGCTGAGCTGCCCGTTTGTGTTCCACAGAGCGGGGCCACAGCCGTGGGGTTGCGGTCAGCCGAACTCCCAAAAGCATGAGCTAATAATCTATTCGACAACAATGCCAACCAGAAAACAGCCAAGAAGGCCTGGACCAGCCCTGTCTTAATGGCCACTCACAGCCCCCTCGCGGCTGTCTCCCGTCAGCGCACCATGTCGGGCTTAGCCAGCCGCACCGGCCGTCGGAATCACCCAGCCAGTCCCGGCCGTTGCTTACTTGTGCCTCCTGCGGCGGGGGTCGGCCCAGCCACGTCGAGCTGCTGGCCATCGGAGCCCGCAATTGGCAGAACCCAGAATTGGATTCAAGGTTCTGACTGCGCATGCCATCCCGACACTCCCAACGGCTGAGCAATCACGTCGCTGGCTTGATCCGCGGGGGAATTCCGGTCTCAACATGGCTCAAATAGCGAATGCCTCCTCTCTCTTTTTTTCTCGCCTTTTCTTGTCGGTAATCGTCAATTGAGAGACAACAAACGGCGATGCAGCTCTCATCATTAGCGACCCTCGGCCGGATAGCGGCGTTTGCGTCTCTGGCAGCTGCCGACGCGGCGTCGGACCTGTCAGCGGCGCTGTCCGGCTACCCGCAGCTCAATGACCTGCGGACACTGGTCGACCAGCTGCCCAGCGTGGTCAACACCATCATCGGCGACAGGGGCGGGGTCACGGTGCTGGCCCCCAACGACGACGCTTTTCAGACCTACGCCGTGACCAATGACGGCGTCCAGCTGTTCAACGCCTCGCGCGACTTCCTGACCAATTTATTGTCTTACCACATCCTCGCCGCCGATGTGACGTCTAGCAATTTCAGCTCCGAGAAGGGCATCACGACGCCAACCCTGCTGCAGGGCCAGCTGTACAACAACCGCTCGGCCGGACCGGAATTCGTCCAGACGTACGGGAAAGACGCCAACGGCCAGGTGGTCTACACGCGCCCGAGCGGCGGTCATGGGTATGTGCTGTCCGGCGGCGACGCCGACAACGTCACCCTCACGGCGCTCAATCACCAGTGGCGGAGGGGGTTCCTGCACATGATCGACGGCGTCTTGCCGCTTCCCAAGAACTGCACCGAGACCATGGAGGACCAGCCCCTGCTAAAAACGCTGAGCGAATCGCTCGAGGGCACCACCATCTACGACGCCATCGACACCCTCGCCAACGTGACGTGTCTGGCGCCAACGTCGGACGCCTTTGATGCCGCGGGGAATCCGCAGTCCAAGCTGAACACGACCGAGTACGGCTGGCTGATCCGCGAGCATGTCATTGCCCAGCCGCTGTACATCGATCGGCTGCGTGATGGACAGGTGCTGCAGTCGCTGCGGAATACGACCATCAAGGTCAGCATGAACGCGGGGGATATTTATTTCAACAATGCCAAGGTTGTGAAGTCTAATGTCATGTGAGTTTTTTCCTTCGCTCTGTGTCTGATATGTCACGGCTGACGTTTTCAAGCACGAATAATGGCGTTATTTACGTACTGGATAAGCTGTTGGCGGCGTCACCAACTGGCACCTCGCCCTCTTCTACCGGGACGGCTCCGAGTAGTACGGCTACCAAGGACAGCGCTGCACACGGACGTATTGCTGTAAATCCGTCGTCGCTTGCAGCGTTAGTCGCGGGGATGCTGTTGTTGCGTTGGATTTGAACTCGATTAGCAGGCGTAATGGACCTAGATTGTGAGGGGGGAAAGTAAAATCATGGCGGGATGAAATACCCCCTTGATATTAAGTTTATCGGGTCATGGGGCATGTGATTTGTATGACTGGGTAGTCGAGGCGTTTAGTAATCTTCTGGAATTGGTGATGTTTGATGATTTGGATGGGCCTGGTACGAGTTGCACAACCTTGTTGCCAGATAACTCAAGGAAGCAATTTCAGCGGACGAGCCATGTTCAAGCAGGCGTGATTACTCTAAAACAAATATGCTACTGTGATATTTCTAGTACTGCAAAACATCGAGGCTCTCAGCGCGTCAACCGCAGCCGAATTTTGAAAGTGCACTCTCGGCACATACTAGGTATCCTCAGACACCTCACCCATCATGACACCATGGAGATAGGCGTCGCCTACAATTTCCCACAGCCCACCGCTCTTTTCATTGATGACCAAGGGCATCGCGCCACCGCGGAACAGGGCAACCTTGTTACCTGTGGCAGTCTTGTTACCTGTTCTGGCACACCCAGAAACCAGCTCCAGATATCCAATACCCGTCCGAACCAGCTTCCTGTCGACGTTCGAATTTGACGCCGAAAAAAAAAGGCCGAGTCGTATAACGTGGACCGGATGACGCTGCCTGGTTCCCGCCCCTCCGGTCCGAGTCCGGACTCAACCTTAAGGACTAAACAGAACGTGAAGCCTCCTCTTCCTTCCGTCTCTGGGCATGTCGTTTCCGCGTGGCAATGGAGGCATAGATCGTGGCCACCGAGGTAATCACGGGCACCACAAGGAACACCGCCAGAAGCGTGGCGCAGAGAATCATGGCGAATACCGAGAACCCGTATGCCGCCTGTTGAAGATCGGGATTCTGAGGGCGTGCTGACAAGGACAGATTGAAAGCCGACAGAACAATGACGATGACGCCAAATGCCGACACCGCGTTGTTGTACTGGTCCATGTAAGGCACATAGCTCTCGGTCATGGCGTGGGGGAAGCCCTGAAGGATGCTCGAGATGGAAAACTCGTAGGGCGAATACCGGTACAGCGTGTCGAGCCGATGCAGTCGCAACTCGCCATATTGGAAGCGTGTGTCCATGGTGTTGGGGTCCTTGGGGTCGAGATTCGGGAGTATCGTGCGGGCAAATTCCGTCCAGGCTCGGTAGTCCAAGCCGGGACTGATCAGATGAGATTCCTGTGCCACCTGGAAATCATGACCAAAGCGAATGAGACCGCAATACGAGTACAGAAGCCCGCACGCCGCTCGGTACAGCGGAGGGTCGGTGCAGATGTAGGCCTCCCAGAACTCGTAGTTGAGCAGAAAGTCCGGGAGCGGCTTGATGAAGATTCTCGACTTCGCCCAGACGAGATGGAGACCTAGTTCTTCTGCGATGACGATTTCGCGGCCCAGGAACTTCTGGTAGTACAAGGAGCGGGGAGCGCCGTGGACGGCGATTAGCCACAGTATCTTGCGGATGGCATTAAATCGAGAAAGATCGAAGAAAGCACATAGAAATCGGTCCACCTCGTCTCTGTGCTCGAGTCTGAGTGCGTGCAGTTCCCTCGATAGGGGGGATATATCGTTGAAGGCCGCAGGGAAGATCAGGCCCTCCCGAGAAACCAAGGAAGAAGTCGGTGGGAACGGGGGTTTGTGTACTGGCGGCACGACCTCCTTCCCGGATTTGGCCATGGAGAATATACTGGGACGATGGCTGCGCGAAAAAATTGGAGTTGTAATACGATGGGCCCTTTGAAGCTCTGTCGAAGAGTTTCGGGAATATCGCTGAGTCGCTTCATTACTTGAGATGTCCCGATTTATCATGGTTCATGGCACGGACTCGCGGAGCCAGTATAGCTGACCTCATTATGACTCACGGAGTTGAACCACCCAGATATCATGATTGAAGGCATCATCACGCATGCCGCAATGGCAGTCTCATCGACGTGATTCGCCAAGAAGATCGTGGTCATGCTGATGACGGGACAAGCCGAATCTCACGGCTAAAAAGCAAATGGCAGCGTCTTCATTCCGAATTGTTGCCAGTTGGACGAGTCTGGCCACGAGCGCTTGCATTTCACCTCACACAAGATTTGACCTGGATTTGCTTATTTGCATCGTCGATGCACGTTCCGAGCCCGCGACCTCAATGGGATCAGAGGGAAGACGGAACGAAACCGACAGTGGTGTAATGGATAGGCACCAACATCAAATCCTTCTCGGAGATTTGACTCGGCCGGATTGAGTTGCGTTGCTACGCGTAGCCAGTTAGAACCGAGCATTGATGTTGCAGGCGGATACAACTCTGGCCAAGGGATCATTACCGACGGCAGGGTACCAGAGTAGTAGGGGGCAGTGCTCACTTCGTATCCGACCGACGCTCAAATTTCTCGACGGTCGAAAACCTCGAAACAACACTGAAAGACGATGGCGATCCCAAATCCTCAAGTTCGAACTGGCACCGAGAAACACTGACAGCCGATGCCGCGGAATGGTCCTACACATGTCCATTAATTGACGTCCGGGAAATTAACTCCGTTCTCGCGGCGCCGTGAGCATCGTGCCCAAGGCGCCATGTCTCGAGCGGGAATTCGACGGCTTCTTGTCGGCGCTCTCCAAGTCGCGACATGCATCGCGTCCGCACCGTCGACTCAGACATATTCCCGCGCTGCTGTCGTCAACCCGGACGAGCCGCCGAGGACGGGGAACTGGTCGAGCCAATCGTGCAAAGATCCCCCGGCGAACCCAAATTCTACCCTCAGCGCGACTCTGAGATGGGGCATGCTCGACTGCGCCCACGCCTGGAACGATTCGCTTGCCGTGTGGGCGACGGATCGAGGGCGCAACCTCCCATTCACCGAGTCGATATTCAACGTGTTCCACGGCGTAGAGATGGCGAGCTGCGGCGATCTCACGCCGCTGAGCAACTGCGAAGCTCGTCTGTTCTGCACGGGCATACCGGCAGGGGATGCCATCATGGACTCCTTTTCCGCGATCCACTTTGTCAGTTCTGGTGTTGCTCTGACATGTTTACCTAAGAAATACGGCTAATAACCAGGCGGTGAACGAATCTAGATGTACAAAAATTTCTACAACTTACTCTTTGATGTCGTTCACCAGTTCCAGAAGGACTTTTCCGACATCACCACTGACTTTGCCCATGCGTCGTCAAGTGGTCTGGTCGAGGCCATGAACTCCATATTCGTCGGTTTGATTCCCGTTGGCGCGTTATCAGCAGCCAGAGGCAACTTTGTAAGAGGTGAGAAAAGCGAATACCCAAGACCCGAGTCGATGTGGATGGCAACGTCGTACTAACCACGTCCGCTATCTCAGGCATGAGAACAAGACAGTTTTACATCGAAAACGGCACCGTTTCAACATCAGACATAGATAACGTGTTGATGCCCTTGATGACCACGATACAAGACATCGCAAAGAAAGCAAACGCCAGTGACATGTAGGATCTGTTTCCCTTGCCTGAGGTACCTTGGGCGGTACACACAACACATGCACTGACACCGCCCCTCTTTGCTCATCATCAGACACACCTGGACATTCCGAATCGACACGCCAACCTTACAAATCGACCCCTCCGAAATCCTACTCTCCTGGGCAAACATCACCGCCATAGCCGCCCACAGCCTCTTCAGCGGTTCCCCCGAAGGAATCGAACAACTAACCACCATAATGTCCTCCGGCAGGATGTTCAACGCCGACAGGAGCAACGATAAAAACCTGATCGACACCCCTCCGCAGAACACCTTCCTCTACGATATCCGCCGCGCCTCCTTCGGCTTCGCCATCCCCGCGCTATGGTCAGCCGCCAGCACCGGCGCATTCGTAATGGACTCGGGCTTCGACTGCTCATCTAATAATAATAACCCCCTCGTGCCCGCACACATGAGCGAACAAACGGCCGACGCAACGGGCGCGTGTATCGACAATAAGATGTACTACCTCGTGTCTCCCGACGCCGGTGGTAGTGGTACCTTTTCGCCCCCGCCGGGGCTGGATCTCCTGGCCGGGGAAGATTCCCCGGACCCGGCTGTGAAGATAAACGGGAGATTTGGCGGGGTCAACGCGAGTGATTTGATTTCAGGGTGAGATGGCACACCTACCCCACAATACACACAAACCGTGCCTCCTCGGGTGGTTTTGCTGACGAAAGTTATGTGGTGGAGCAGCTCGGTTCAGACATTTGTGAAGAACGGCAACAAAAACGGCGCCAGTCTCCCGGATATTACTGATCTGGCGGTGTTACAGGGCTTGTTGGACCAGGGCCTCGACGCGCCGGGGTATATACGTCTTCCTGTTTGCGGCCTCGACGAGGCATCGAGGAATTCGTTGGGTGGGAGGCGGTATGGGACGTATCCGTGCGACGACGTTGCCGGGAACGGGACTGGGACCGGGACCTCGGATGCTGCGAGGAGTCTTTCGGGGCGGTGCTGGGGTTTCTGGGGGACGGCGGCGTTGGCGTTGGCTTATTGGGTTGTGCTGTGAGCCACACTCGCGCTAGATTTCACCTCTTCGGACGCCTCCGCGTTTAGATGTGACGAAACAAAACGAGAGGAGTTGGTGGCACATAGAAGGTTGCAGGTACAAATATCATGCAGGGTTAAGTCTTTTCTGCCCTGGGTGGTGATCAGTAGAGCCGCCGCTGTCTTTACTAGGTACCTATTGATAGAACCTGGACGCCATTTCATGAATTACCGTCGGGAAGATTATCCTTAGAATGGCTACCTATCTGTTTGTATGGCGACGTCATCAACCTCAATACCAATTCGACAGATAGCTCTTCCTCTCATCCTCTTTCTCCTGCTTAATCATATTCATGAAGCCCGTGACCGCGTCCAGGCAGTTTTCAATCAGTTCCGACGGCTTGCGCGGGTCGCCCCCCCGCGTGAGTATCTGCGCCGAGTTGATGACGTTGTGGATGTGGCGGCCGTTGAGTTCGCGGTCGGCCCAGCGGCCGAGCCGTTCCTTGGTGGTGATGAGGGCGTCGCTCCCCCACAGCTTCTTCGCGGGCGGCTCCAGCAGCTTCTGCCACACCTTGACGCGCTGATCCCTGTCCATCTTTGGAAAGCGGATGCCCACCGTCACACGGGACTCGAAGGCCTGGTCGATGAAGTGGATCTGGTTGGTGGTGAGGAAGAGGATTCCCTCGAAATACTCAATCTTTCGGAGGAAGACGGCTACCCATGCGCTCTGCTTCATATTCTCCATCGTCCTTTCGGCCAGGATCACTTCGGCCTCGTCAATGAGGAGGATGGCGTTCCACATGTGAGCTTCTCGAAACAGTTTGTCGATGCGTCTCTCGTCGTAGTTGGTTAGGTTGCTCAGGCTCACTCTGTAGAGTGGCCGCCGTTGCTCCTCCGAAAGACACTCGGCGAGCAAGGTCTTGCCGACGCCCGGCGGCCCATGAAGCAGGAATATCAGTCCGCGGCCCTTGCCTCTGAAATTGTCGATCGACTGATCCTCATCATGTCCCTGGCCACCGCTTATGTAGGACCCATTATCTTCGCCTTTCGCGTGTTGTATTTCGCGTGCCCGGGAGAGTTGTAACAGGTGATTAGCTTGATGCTTGATATCCTCGTCGATGACAAGCCTGCTCCAGCCATCCCGGCACCAGTTTGCTTCCCGGAGGCGTTTCGTGGGTACATGATACAACTCATTGTCACTGAGAGCGTGTACCAAGACCGTGGCAGGACACAAGAGATACTGCTCGTTTGTCGGTTCTTCGGTATCTTTGTTTTCTGTCACGAAGGGGATCCTGCTGTCCTGGATAAAGGACAAATCGGTGCGCTTCGCCTGTATTCTTGGATCGACAACCACTCGGCTTGAAACCTGTTGTTTCCCACAAGGTCTCAGAAACACGAGGCCAAAGTTTTAACAAAGATGTTTGGGGGTACTTACATGGGTCATAGGGCCCTTGTCTTCTTTTCTCGTAGCATAGCCATCGTACTCCATGACTTGAATCTGAATTGTTCGACTTGCTTTGTTGAACATATCCTCGTACAACCTTTTCCACCGTTTCCCGGATGCGATGGCCATTTTCTCCAGAGACTCTCTATCGTCGTGATAGTCCAGAGGAAACACGTTGAGCTCCGAGATTCGGCGTTCGTTTGGGAATGGCTTGAAAGTCCGGTCGGACCATACGTAGCGAAAGCCCTTGCCGTCGTTGTCGATGGATTCCAATCGCACCACAAGCTCGCTATCACTAGACCGAGTGGAACTACCCACGCTAGTCACCTTACTCACCGCCCAGTCGTTCGGCAAGACACGGTGGACGACCAGCTGTCCCTTGCGAAAGAGGCCCTTGAGATTTTTCCAGTCAATCATCTTTCGCCTGGTAAGATCCGAGTACTTCTTCCACGCATCCGCCAGGGCCGATTCTTTCGTGTACATATTGGCGAAAACCTCGAGTTCATGGTGGCGACGAGGGTCAAGGGAAGCAGGAGTCTTGTTGAGCATGTCTTCAATATCGGACTTGATATGCAGCAGCAGAAAATGACTCTGTATCTCGAAAACACCGTCGTCGGGGTCATGAAACACATGCTCGTTGCTGTCGGGCGGTAGCAGTCGTAGCATGTCATCGTAAATCGCAGCAGACTTGGAGATAACGACAAGGGGCGGCTGTCCTCCCATGAAATAATGTAGAGCAAACGGCTTCGCCGCAGGGAGATGGCCATCTTTATCCTTGATTTTTTCTTGAGTCGTGGGATCCTTCATGGCGCGATCTTTCATGGTCATTGGTACCCAATCCCGTAACCCATCGACGGTTATCTGCTCGCGAAAGTAGTCTATCATCCGGGTGTATGGATCTTCTGCGTCTGTATCTTGCTCGGGCGGGGGATCCGAATTTGAGACCTTCTCTTTCGATGAGGTTGGGGTTTCGTCTCTTGACAGCTTGGCCTCGAAGCCTTTGAGTTTCTGCTCTAACTCGTTGATTCTGGTGAACAAGGCTGCTATTGTCCCCATCGGAATCTAAAGCGTTGTGTCAGAAGCCACAGCTCATGAAAAGCAGAAGCCTAGCTAGATGTAGGCACTGGAAGGTAAGACCTACAGTGATAGTAGATTGGTCCTCCACATTCACGCCCGAGGCCTCAAGCCCGCTAGGGACCTCACCAGTGCCAGTCATTTCTCAGTGTCAGAGGTAGAAATTCCAAAACGGAGACCTCTTGGGAGACTGTCATTTGCCGACACCGCGTGCGCACTCGAGCTGTCATGGCTGACAGCTGGGTTTATTAAGGGCTCAAGTCTCTATGGCTGCCTGGGTGCTTGAACGACTTGACCGGGGTAAAGAAGTCCCGAAATCTGGCGAGCAGGCCGCAGCTCTAGATAGATGCGCTGGCACCATATGGTTGGCTAGGCCGCCTGCAATAACCATCGGGCACCTAAACGGGACGCATTTCGGAGTCACCGGTTGGTCCAAGTCCCTCCGCGCACCGGGTTGGAGCGTCGAATTGGGCGAATATACAGCTCGAGGGGTTACACAGACCGACCATAACACAAACTTGCCCCGCATCAGCACCATTCCCAATCTTAGAGCTAACTTTCTGGAAGGAAAACTTCAAATCCGCGGCGGCTTTGGGTTGAGTACATCGACAAGCCATGGCACCTGTTCCAGAGCAGGTTGGGGCGGCCGACGGCGGAAGCCGGCTCCGGAAATGGTTTGACGATGACGACTTGGCAGGAGATCTCGACGGGAACTCGTAAGTCCGCCCCCGGCATCGGTCACCATTGGTTTCGCATTGCGTAATGACCTTGTCCAGCGAGTGGTCGACTGTGAAGGAGAATATACAAAAGATTAAGTTCGAGGCGTTCGATTCTGTCAACGACCCAGATCTCAAAGCTCTGATCAAGATGTTGGACACCTGCAAAGATAGGGATCAGCAAAAGGCGAATGTGGAGCAGCTCCGGAAATACCTCGACAAGAAGGACAGGGAGGCCAAGGAAGCGGAACAAAGGGCAGAAGAAGCCAAGAAGAAGCACCACAGGCAACACCCACGCCTGTCAAGGGCCATCGAGGGTGCCAAGGCGCTGGCAAAACCGATCATGAAGACATTCGGCTGCCTCGTTGAAATTCTAGATAAAACTGTTTTCATCGCCAGCGAGCTGACCTTTCAGACGCAATACGAGGTTGCTCTGAAGGCGATTCTTCTCTTCCGCACTGTACGCTTCTGATTCCATCCCACCTACCAACATGCATAGGCATATATATGCAGGCGCTGGACGTAGCATTGGACTTGCTGATGCTTTGCAGGCATACCAAGAGGCAAGCGGCCTGACCGAAGAAGTGGTCGCTGCATTTGAACAGATCGACGGCTATGTAGAGGAGATGGAGTTCCTCAGTGGCGAAATCACATCCACACGGCTGTACAAGGCAGTCAACCGACTGTTCGTGTCCATTGTGACATTTATAGCCGCGGCTATCTCCTATTTGGGCAAGAGGGTAATCGGTTGGTGTTTATCAGGCCGCCCCGACCAGCACTCACTAACACCAACTTAGTTAAAATGGCCATGGCCCTGGGCGGCAAGAATGACAAATTCAGAAACCTCATCAAATCCATAGGCGCTGCCCATGAAGAGGCTTCGCGCGTTCAGACACTCGTCGGGCTAGCCGTCAACCTGACATCGCTCCGGAAGGTGGAGAGTATTGGCAAAGACACGATGGCAATCCAGACAGGTCAGTGCCCCACGAAATGGGGCTAGCCTAGAACCCGATCATTAACATGGCAGGTACTTGGTTCTAGAGCTGCAGAGCCTTGACAAGAAAGTGTCCCGGCTACTCCAAGAACCCGACTCCTTCACCAAGGCAGCCAGGTGGCAGCTCCAAGCCGTCTACGAACACACCAACTTCCAGTCGATTCTGCATGTCCAAAACCTCCTCGCCAAGCTCTTCGACGCGCCCTATCAACCGGCAGAGGAGCTCAGCTTCAACGACCGAGAGCGCATTTTCCTCTCGCCCAAAGACCGATGGCACCGGCAGCCAACTGGCGCCGACTTCTGGAGCGCCTATGGGCGCTCAGCGCAGATCACAGGTGTCGGTAGGCCGGACAAGATGGGACTAGAGAGGCTCCCGAGCGCGCTGGTCTGGGTCGCTGGCCGCATTAGCCGCCGGAACGTCTCATGGGTCTCTTCGTTCAGCGTCGACCTAATATACCACCTCCGCGAGTTCTGCAACGTGGATGTTGCATACGCCTTTTGCCGCCGCGGCCGGGGCGAGCGCTACGTGCCGGCCGTCATCATCAAAAGCTTTATCTGCCAGCTGCTCGAGCTCTATCCCGAAGCGGCCATCAGAAACGTGCGCTTCTTATCTGAGAAGCGCTTCGAGGGTATTCGCGACTGCAACGTCCCCGGAGCGGCGTTGCGCGCCTGGGAGCTGCTGGAGGACGTGCTGCGGTTCATCCGGCCCACCATGGAGCTGCGGAACAGGAGGGTGCTGGTCCTCGTTGACCGGCTCGACCTGTGCACGTCCGGCAGGGGGTTCAGCGTTCTCCGCGACTTTATACCCAGGCTGCAGAGGCTCGCTGAGCAGACCGCCAGGGTCAGCGTCATGGTCACGGCCGCGGAGGTGTCGCCCATGGACGTGCACACACTGAACACGGAACAGGGGCGTCTGCTGCCGTATGGGCAGAGGGTATTTCATCGATCCACTGTCCCTGTCCCGAAGAATTTCCCGGAACTCACTCCGACGCCGCCTGACCATAATTACCTCGTAGTAAAGCTGCGAGAGAATAGCTAAAGGGTGTCATGTATTCTTGTCTTTCACGTAACCTACATGTACATGTATCTACAGAACATGCGAAAATTCAAAGTTTCTCTCCGGGCGTGCAAACATGTTGTGGTAAGACAGTTGGAGAAAAAAGGGGTTTTCTCTAAGCTCTTTTTTTAAGCTTAAAACCCTTAATAAAGTTTATGAAACTTTTATTTTTCCTATTGGAACTTACTGCACGAATGAATATCATTGTTAAAACGTTTTTCACTTTATAAAACATTTTAAAATAAGTTTACTAATAACTCTCACGGTTAATAAACAAGCCCCCTAAACACAGGCTCCAATCCCCGGGACGAAGAAGAAACAGAAAACACAACCATTCGACTTGCAGGTCGCAATGGTCCTGCAGATGACATTCCCGCAATCCTGGCGTCTCGTCAGAGGGCTAACCGCCGTGGTCAGGCTGTCCGGGCCGCGTTCGGACATGGCAGCGGCGAAACCAGGAGCCTGGTCGAAGAGCTGTTCTTGGGAGACGCGGCGACCGTCGACTCCCGAGAAATCGGGCATGACGGCCCTGACTTCGGGGATGGCGCGGCCACGACCGGCCACTTCCTCGATCTGGTCCGGGTCGAGGGGCGCGGCATCGACGACAGTAGCCCCGTCGGGGGCGTAGAGACGCAGCACACCGTCGGCACCCAGTACCAGGAATTCCCCCGATGTCTTACCGGCCATGAGACGGAGCCCGACGTCCCGCGCTGACTCAGATGTCTGCCGTGGGACGAGATGGTTAGCAGCACTCAGGGCGGAAAAAACCGTGATGAAGAAATGGGGGGATATGTGGGAGACAGACCGAAGTAGCAGCGGAGAAAGACGAGAGAATGGCCATGGCGGCGAGAGCCTGAGTGAGGAACTTCATGACTGCAATGGAAGGTGAAATAATGGCGCTGAGCAAGATGGGACGGGCCAATTTGTCTGGTCAATGCAAGAGGGGAAGAAATCTGTACGTCACGTCTCCTTGACTTATATAGGCAAACAGTCTGAGGCGTCACGAGTACCTGACCTAAACGTCATTTCATTGCTTATACTACCGACAGCGCCTCGGTGTGCCACGGGCTCATATGGGTTAATGCTTTGTCACCTACTCTCCTATTTTCGTGAGTGGATTACTCACCCGGGTTCACTGCACCGAGTACCGGTAAGCCTCGGCTACATTAGGCATCTACATGTAATGGAAGGTGCTGAGGCATGTTCGCTGTTCGCTTAGGTACCCTTTTCGTTCATGAGCCAATACCTCAGCTCAATGCCACTTTATTGGACAATTTTGATTCTAGTCAGAAACCCACCGTCAATGCTGTGAAACGAGAAACATGGACGAAAAATCTCGCCGATAGGCGTGAGGGAATTCTCAACCTGGGCGTGTGAGACTTGTGGCACCCACCGAACTGTAAATAGTCGAGGACAATCGGGCTTATCAATGTTAGTCATTGATCTCGGGGCGTTTCTGCTTACCAGTAAAATGTAACCGGGTGTCACGATATACGAGAATATTTGGCGGTGTGCCACCAACTGGTTCTGCATAGAAACATGCAGGTTGGCATAAAAAACGGTTTTATTTTGGATTGTGGTTGGTGTGTAACCGGGCAACTGTGGAATGAGTGCAAATCTTGCTTGAGAGGTAGGGAAACATCCTTCGGTTATACTGATGATGCGAAGTATAAAAAGGCGTCCACTCCTTTCAATGGCACTGGATTCCTGTTGATCAAGCACTGGCAAGCCAACATAACACTTCACCTTCACCCGATCCAAAATCCACAGTTTAAACAATGGGCTTCCACGCCACCGTCCTGATCAAGCTGCCGCTTCTTGCAACCGCTGTCTTGGCTAGTGAGTGTTCTCGGTATCCCCAGCCGGCCGTAGTTTGGCTCTCGCACATCAACGCGTGTCGAAGCTAACATGTCGCGATTCTTAGTTCCTGCGCCCGCTGAAGAAGCCTCCGCCTTCAATCTCATGGCACGCTCGGGCAACCACGAAGCCAACGTCTATACCGGCAACTTCTGCTCAGGCAACAGTGTTGGGTCCACTGTGAACTTTGGTTGCGGTGGCGTCTGCCATACCGCGAACCAAGACATCTGGAGCATCTTGCTCAACCAGGATGGCACTGGGAACCCCAAGCCCACTGCGGATCTGTTCTCTGGTAGCAATTGCGATGGCAACAAGGTTTCTCATGCCGGCATCTTCTCCGGGGAGCACTCGGGATGTACGAACTTGAATTCGCCGGCTAGGAGCTACTACTTGTACTTTAACTGCTGATTGCCAGGACCCTTCGCTCTCGTTAGCTTGAAATGATAGGGACAAAAAATAGAGGCAAATTGCACAAGGGCAGGATCCTTCGTTGTGCCTACCTACAGGTAGGTATACGTTATACTTCCACGACCGCGCTTGACATACACTCCCTAACGACCTAGTCAACCCCTTCGTGTTCATGTTCGTTGCCATATGACCCTTCAACGCCGCAAGGATGCTCGGTTCCTGGGGCAGCAGAAGACACCTGTCATTACATTGCGAATAACGAGAGACGCGTAGCTTAGCGCTGATAAAGTCACAAAGTGACAACCTTGCATTGCTAGGTATTTACGCTATCCTTGAGTTTATTTCTGACCGAAACATCTTGACCGCCGCCTATATAGTACCTGCTCGTCCCGAGCAGGAAATCTAGGTTCGATGCGAATATGGAACGCTCGCCCTTCTTGAATCCAACCGTCCGGACACTCAACCGCTCAATATTCCTCCCAGGGGCATGCTACACGCCCAACCCAGTTCCATGCCCACGACCGCGACCCCCGTATTACTCCTGAAGAACACCGACAATGCCGAACCTCGCCTCAAACATGGCGGCGGCGATGTACGCACTCGCGGAAAGAATCATCGGCCCGAACTGAACAAGCCCATCATAGAAGTCTCCGTTTCGCAGCGTGGCTCCATACATATGGATGCCGAGGAGTACAGTGGAGCTGACGTAGAGCCTCCTTTGAGCTCGCGTGTTTTGTTTGTGCACCAGCCCGAAGAACACCAATAAAAAAGAAATAAGCCAACAAGAGTATGAAAACTTGATGGCGATCCGGTATGCCTCACTGACGTCTTGCATCCTCCGACAGACAACGATGAGGATTGCCGTGCTACACATCACTGAGTTTGCGAGGATCGACAGGGATATTCGGAATCGTCGGAACCGGCCCGTTTCCTTGGTGTTGCCATGGGCTGTTTGTTGATTGTTCGCCGGGCCCCTCGTAGATTGCCTCTCAATGTCGGCTGCTCTCATTGCCCCCAACTCTAAGGAGTCTCCTAACGACGCGGTGTCGTCTAGATTAAAATCGGCGAGGTCCACATTGTCGAGTATTCTTTCGGTCCGTGATGCAGATTCACTGCGCAGACGCCAAGGCATTTCCGCGCGATCAAGCGGGCGAACCCGGGCCGGAGAGGGATGGCGAACCTGGGCCGGAGAGGGATGGCGAACCGGGGCCGCAGAGAGATCGCGTTTACGGTGCATGAACTGAAGCTGACGCACGGCCCAACGCAACCCTGTGTAGAACGACAGGTCCGGACCGTCCTGAACAACCACATGCGATGTTGTAAACACAGGATACGGGTGTGTTGGGAATGTCCATTGCACTTTAAACAACACCGACCCGCTGGGCCCCGCCAAGCATTCCGTAAGGAATTCGCTGGAAACGCCTGCCAACATCGACGCAAACGATACGGAGATGGTATGGCGGCTGCCCTGATCCGTCGCTGTAGGGCCGCTAGGGCGCACAGAGATGCCATCTGGAAACTCGCTCGATGGTGGGAGCTGGTCGTGTAGGCGCCTATAGTCGTGGTCGTCGACGCTGAGTTGTTGGATCACGATTAGGGACGGCTCCTGCATTTGCAAAATCCAAGGTTAGAGCAAATCCAGCGTGCAGGAAGGAAAATAGCTAAGGTAAAGCTGTTGTTACTTCAAATATGTCCCCCATCGCGAAGGCGATCAGACTTCCAATTGATGGGTGGTTTCGACCTCCAATGCGACAGCACCGTTGCTATTCTGACAACAACTCAGATGCGAAGAAGGATAGAACTCAGACGACGGCCATGATCCGAAGGGGCTAACAGCGGTGGATCTGTCGGTTGAGGTCGCGGCTAGTATGCTCTCAACGTCAGAAACCAAGGCATGGAGGCTTGTGGACGATGTGGATTGCGGGCCAAGTCCCGGTCAGCGGAAGTAAGGAGGAGACCGGGCACCGAGATGGGAGAACCCGCAATAGACACCTCCTTCACACCGAGGGGAATTGACAGAAAGGGGCTGAGCCCAACAGGAGGCCGCCGACCCCGCTTTCAACGTGTCAGTTTTTCTGCACTTTCTGCACTTTCGTGGGCGCCTCTGGAGCCTTCCATGCTCCCAGTTGACACACCCACCCCGAAAGAATTAATTCCCGCCATTACCTACTTTCCACGAAGGAAACCGCGCACTTCCAGAATGTCGCGGCCGAGCGTGTAGGGAAAAATAAAAGAAACCTAGTTCGAACCCTTTGTTGCCCCCGAATACCTACGTGAGACCGTGGGCATGAGGCAGCGCGATTGGCCCGCCAGTGGAGCAACAGGCTCTTCTCAAAAGCTCCCTGACGGCGACACCGATCAAGAGCGCGACCCTCCGATTCTCTCCGCGTCTAAATCATCCACGCCGGCTGGTGCTTGCTACACATTTTCCAAGGATAGCCTGCGTTCGACGTCGAGACGAAGCAAGCGAGGACTGAATCGGTCCATGGACAGCCGAGATGGGACATCGAAGGAGACAACGCTGGAGCACGAGGACGAGTCTTTGACTTCGCAAAGGAAGGATTTGAGTCAAGGGGTGGAAGAAGCGTTGTTGTATGTTGCGTGGATCTTCACTTCCCACATCTCCTTCACATTTCCGGGCTGACAGTTCGTTCTCCAGACACTCCGAAATACCGAATCATCACGAAACCCATCTACCCTTCCCTCCGAAGCCGACAAGATTTCCCTCCGCCACTTCTTCAGATGCCTCTTTGACGGACAGCAAGAGCAGGGAAGCGGATCAGCAGCGCTTGACATCCCAGAACTCCATCATACCCAAAAACAGCAGTCGGTGTCTCGCTCACCCAGTACAATGGAAGTCGCAAGCGGGAAGAGAAGGCATTTCCAGTCAGGTGTATCATGATGAGAAGGCAGGAATACGGAAAACGAGCGAGAGTTCATTGCGGGATCGGAACCCAGGCAACCCACAGCGGAACCGTCGCATGCCGGCCGGAAAACATCAGGGACGAAAAGCGTTCCTTTTACTATCTGCTACTGCTGCGGCCATGGCAACTTTTCTTTGGGATAGGTCCCAGCGCGAGGGCACATGGCAAGGTCGGGAAGAGGAGAACCCCGACAGCTTCAAACTAACCTTCGGCTGCAGTTTTCTCGTGAGTCTCAATCCGACCGATACCCTCAGGATACCGTTCGCTGCTAACCTCAGTACACAGGATCTCCGAATCATCGCATTGCGCTTGGTGGACTATCACCCTTTCCTATTGATATTTGGTGTATTCGGGAATGTCACCGCCCTGACAGCATACTACCACCTTCACCGCGGTTCTAAATATCGCGATCTCATTCTAGTAGCAGTGTTCATTGCTACAATGTCCTTTGGCTACTTCCTGGGTGGCCTGGATGTTCCTGGGGTACTTCTTCAGCTGATGCCATGGTCGATGATGGTTGGCCTTGTTCTGTGCTCCTGAGAGACAGTTCACATGTTTATATTTGCCTGGGTGGCGGCGTTGTGCGGGAAATACTACAGCTTTGCCGAAGCTACCTTAAGTAACGAATGCTTTACTAAAAATTTGAATTAACTTAAAAAGATCTAATCAAGCGTTACCTACTGTACTGTGCTGTAGAAGGACGCAGTGCAGATAGAGTTCCTACTGATAATGACAACCTACTGGTAATGACAACCCTGTTAGTCTGTAATTTTACCTGATTAGGGAGGTAGGGACCTTAACAAGTTATTTTCTATTATGAGAGATATTAAAGTTCCGATTCCTGCCGGATGCCAACACCCCAATATGATGGTCACGATCATATCGATGAATTAGGTGTACTTGGTTGATTCGGCTATGGAGGATGGGGTTGCACCCGCCGCCCCTTAAAAACCCGATCCAGACATCTCACATGGCACTATCCAGACTGGACATAAGCTAGCTGCCTAGGTTACCTAGACCGATTACTTCACCGTCTCTCGGGCTTCATCGACCTGAGAGAATAAGCTTGTGATACGGCTGTCGAGAGAGTTTACCTTATTTTACAACGAAGACCGAATCTTGGTAGCACCGCCCAGCTAATACGGGAAAGACTGTCAAATCTATCGAGGCTTCGTGTCATAACGATATCAAAATGAGGTAGCATAGCCAGCCCCACAGCCGGAAAAATTCGAGGGCAATCAGTCCGATGAGGCCCAGCACAAGGGCTGGTCCTCTAGATTCCTTGTCGAGCTTTTCCTTCCCTTGCGCTGTCTGGGACGATGCCGCCTCTTGGTACTGATCACCCACGAAGGGGCCCAAGATCCATGAGCGACCGATGAGCAATTGATGACTATCAAGATAACCGGTGTCGTTTGCTGTGCCATATGCACTGAATTTACCCGGTTTTCCCATTAGACAACATAGAACGTTGCACTGCTACTCAATGTCAACGAGTGTGTCCCTGTGGCACGGTTGGGAGGAGACGGCCCGGGGACGTGGCTGAGCGACGCACGCCGAGTCTGGGTAAAGAGCCGGCTTTTTGTAAGCAGGGCTGGCAAGGGCGCGGTAGGGCGTTCTCAAAATCCAGGCAGACATTAACGTGCAGATGGGATTGTCCAGTGGGGCCAATTTTCGTTGACAGTTTGCCCTGAGCCGTCCTGTGTAACAGTCGTCACCGATTGACACGGCGGGCAGTAACAACACAAGTTCCCAACCCAACCTCGGGTAATCTCCCGCTCTCACCAGGTACGCAGCCCTGCCAAGCTGCCTGTGGCTGCATTAATTTCGTTGCTCTTTACAGAATCGATGACTCGACGGCGCAGATTTAGGAAGATGAAAGATATAACTTACAACTACGTCCCTTTCCTTTGCAGCTTTTCCCCTTTTGATCTTGCCACTATCTCCAGTTGACACCACAAGTATTTTCACGATGCATTTTACATCATCAGCCGTCCTTGTTGGAGGACTCGCGATCCTGCCCGGGGCGTTGGCCACCCGACAGCACTCACCATTGCCTCTCGCCAAGCTCGCGGCAAGAACAGACACCTCGGGCGTACCACGACCAAATCTGGGAAGCGTCCCTTATGGAACCAACGTCGACCGATGCAGTGTCCCAGGGAAAGCCGCCATCACCTTTGATGATGGCCCAGACATCTACACCGCGGAGCTACTCGATATTCTCGCCAAGAACGGTGTAAAGGTGAGATTTCCTCTTCCGCACTAAGTACCTACTTAAGTACAACTATGCTGGAACTGCCCCTGACAACCCCAGGCAACCTTCTTTGTGACCGGCGACAATGGCCACTCCAACCGCGCCATCAGCGACCCCTCGGGACCCTACCCGGGCCTCTTCAAACGGATGCATGCCGAGGGCCACCAAATCGCCTGCCACTCGTGGACCCACCCGTACTTTACCAACATCAGCGCCTCGCAGCGGGCCCAGGAGTTCCTAAAGCTCGAATCCGTGTTTGTCGACATCCTCGGCTTCTTTCCGACGTACTTCCGTCCGCCCTATACCAGTTTTGAAGGCATCGAGGGCGACATTGCCCATTTCGGCTATCACAATGTGACTCTCTCTTTTTTCCTCAATTCGTCGCCACCAAAAAAAGCATAGTTTCTAACAATATCTCCCCAGATCAACTTCGACCTCGACACGCAAGACTGGAAGGACGACCTCGCAGCCTCACGCCAGATAGTAACCTCCACTCTCGCCGCCAAAGGCCCGTCCGGCAAATCCTTCCTCGCTATACTTCACGAGATCCACGAGCTTTCTGTGACACAGCTCCTCCAGTTCGTCATCGACGAGGCCCGCAAGTACAAATACGACTTGGTCACGGTCGGCGAGTGTCTGGGCGACCATCCTAACAACTGGTACCGAGACCCGGCGACGGGGGGACCGTGGGGCGGGCCGCCGCCGCCGGAGAAGGAGAAGCCGAAACCGGCGAGCTCGTCGGCTTTGAGCAGTGCTGAGGTGACGACAGCGAGCAGCAGTGAGGTGAAGAGCACGACGTCGGCGAGCGAGTCGACGCCCAAAGGGGGTTCGACGACGACCCCTGGAGTGGCGACAACGACCGGCTCCGCGGCGGTGGTTAAGACGTCGAGTAAGGTGGAGAGTTCGACTGCGGGAGCAGCTACGACGACGCCGGCGGCGAAGCCTAATGCGGGTGCGAGGGTACAGGGGTTGAGCTGGGTTGGGGGGATGTTGTTGGCCCTGGGCGCGGTTGTTTGGCATTAAGGTACCTACCTAGTTATCTCTTTGTCGGCGATTTGGGATCTTCTGTTTGAACTCGGGATAATAATCAGGAAGTTGTGGGCAATGGAAGGAGTTTTAATTAGACGTGGTCTTGATGGAAAGAAAAGGAGGCATACAAACTGTGAAGATTCAGGCACCCTGATGGGCAAAGGACCGCTAGTGATGCAGGTCTTGGGCTTTTTGTTTACTTGCAGATACCCTAAAAAAAGCCGGAAAAAGACATATTCTGTCGAGGATCATGAAAGTCCTTTGTGGATTTCGCGCTTCAGATTGCATGTGGCCAGTAGGGGCAGCACTTGATGGAGATTAAGATGATACCCCCAAAAACTTTCGGCTCTTTGATCATGTGCTAGCCGACTCCAGTTTAGTCTTGGCGGCTTGCATGTCTTGCTACCGCTGGATCTTGTTGGCGAGACTGCGGGTTCCTCGAGAGCCTCGAGTTCTCTCCCTTTGAGTACAGACACGGAGAATGTCACACTGGTCACAGAACGCAGATGAGATTCTGGTTTCGGGTGCAAAAGGCAGATTTGGGCTTGTCCAAGCAATAAGAAGCTTAACAGGCTACCCTGACACCCCGTTTCTGACCCCTTCTATCCCTAAACTCGTCCAAATTCCCCGGGAAACAGGCAAAGGAATGAAACCATGTCGCTCTCTCAAAATCTCATTTTTTACTCATCCATCCTCGTCATTCCAAGCAACCATCGATCGCGTCCACTTCAGAATTAGGAAACCACCGTCCCTCTCTAATGAGTGACTTAGAAAGTGCGGAGGTAGTCAGCGATGTAAGTCTTGAGAGCATTGGACACGGCCGCAGCCGCACCGCTCAGCGCAAAGCTGGCGAGGACCTTGTCGGCCGCTTCCTCGCCCTGCTTTGCGAGGGTCGAGAGCACGGCAGCCTCGATGAAGCGGTGCTGGTACGGCTTGCGATCCTTGTCGTGGAACACGATGAAGCGGTTATCGCCCTGGGCGTTCTTCTGGCCGTACTGCAGCTTGTCGTCGACCTTGAGCTTGTAGCCCTCTGTTTTTTTTAATTTGGGTCTGTCAGCCTCTCTCTCTCTCACAAACACACACATTGGATATGAAAAAAAAAGGGGGGGGGGAGTCAAAAACACTTACCGCCGGGGACCAAAGTGCCGACCTTGCTGATGTGGTTGGGGTTTGAGGCGGTCGCCGACTTATAAAACTCGGCGGCGATGAAGAAGGGGAGCGTCTCGTTGGTCGTCGTGTTGTAGGCGTTAACGCAGTAGTAGGTGGCCTCGCGCGTGACAAAGTTCTGCTGCCACTTGACGACGATGGGCACCATGGTGTTGCCGTCGAAGAGGTCGACGAGGAGCTCGTTGCCGGCTTGGACGGGAGACATTTTGGCGGTTTGGGTTTGGGTTGGTTAGTTGGGAGAGGATTCGAAGTGAATTGGATGTTGGATAAAGAGATGTGATGCTGATGAGACTGGATGATTGTGATGATGGGCGGGAAAGAAGAAATGAGTCGCTGTGGGAGACGGCCGGCTTTGTAAAAAACGAAGACGGACTTTGTCGCCTCTGTCTTGGTTGTTCTCTGCAAGAATCAGACTTGTTATCCGATGGCACTATCCCCTCCTCCATTCCGACATCGTTTCCGTTCGTTTCTGTCCCGCGAGGGTTGCATGACGCTATTGGAATGTCGTCCCGAAACATGGCCATCCGCGCCCATAGAATCACAGCAGTTCGAAAACCCCGGCGTCTGTGGTTGGGAATAGTTCTAGCGTCGGAAGCAGAGGTATCAAGAAGCCAGCTGAAGCTGCCGCCGTGATCGCTGCGTCGCTGCAGTGCACATTGGGGACAGTTCCTGAATGGACTACCGTATCTACTCGAGAAATCATGTTTCGACCACCCCCCTTTCAAGGTGCCAAGCCATGGCACAATCTGCTTTCCGACGACCTGGACGGTCTATGGACTGCATACGAGACCCAACAGAGTGACTGGCTTGGCAGCCTGAAGGGGGATGGTCGAAACCGGATCTACCGAGTAGGTGTGGTAGTTTCTTGCCCAGCTGGATCGTGAAGTGGATGGTGGACCTCGATGTCCAAAGGGTCTAGACCACAGCTTGAGGCCGTCAGGGGCGACTTCTGATTCGTCCAGACGGGCCACACTTTCAGGGGTATGTGCTGCCCCCACGGATTCAGGATTTCAGGTGCGATCATGAGATGCACAACGACTCATTCGGAAACCAAGCTGAAGCCAAGCGGAAGCAGGGGTATTGCAGACACCAACCAATCGTCACAACAGGGCTGGAGCAGGTCCTCCGGAGACAACTACGATGTTTTTTCACATGGCTTGGTGTGAACTCGAGGAAAACGTCCCAATTAGAAGTTGGTATCTGGAGGAAACAGTCCAGGTGGCACGGGGCAAGCCCGAGACAGCTGGACACGCAAGTTCAGATTTCGGCTTTGAGCCAGGGTTTGGAATTCGTAGTAGTAGTAGTAGTAGTAGTAGTAGTAGTAGTAGTAGTAGTAGTAGTAGTAGTAGTAGTAGTAGTAGTAGTAGTAGTCAGTAAATAAAATATTTATATATTCGCATGCACTGTTATCATTAAAAGCTGGTAAGGGTAGTATTGTTAACATCGACACTCCCACGCCATTATTATTGTCATAACTATAATTTTAAAAACTACTACTACTACTACTACTACTACTACTACTACTACTACTACTACTACTACTACTACTACTACTACTATTACTACTACTACTACTACTACTATTACTACTACTACTACCAATTCCAAGCCCCGCTTTGAGCGCAAGAGAGCTAGATACATTCATATTGTGAAGACTGTAAAGTACAGATATCTACTGAAATCCGAAAAAGAAGTCGAAGAAGGCCGCGCGGTAAAAGACCGAAATAATTACAATTCCATGATGCCAACATGAGGAACCCAATCCTCCGGATACCTTACAGCCCGCATCAAATGAATCTCATATATGTGTTCTCCTGCGCCTCAATCGCAACGGGCTTCTCGCCGCGCCTCTGGTAAGCGACCTGGCACTGCTTGACGATCCCGGGCAGCGGATCCTGCCCAAAAAAGTCATTGGAGATGACAATTTGCGCCCTTTGCGAGATGTACCCGCGGATCCTAGCCTCGACGTCGCCCGAGTGGAGTAACTGGCGACCGCCGTACGTTATGCTGAAGACCTGCACCTCCGGCACGTCGTTGAGCCTCTGCTGCAGCGCATCCCGCTCCCTCCGGGCCTGCTCGGCCTCCGACTGCAGCGCGCTGCGCTCCCTCTTGACCTGGTCCGTCTCGGTCTGCAGGGCCTCGCGCTCTCTCCTGGCCTCGTCGGCTTCTCTCTGCTTCTGCTGGGCCTCCTGGGCACTCTTCTGCACGCGGGCCTCGAGTTCTTCTTTGGTCTGGGCGATCTCCTCGGGCGAAGGAAGGGGCTCCTTGTCAGTCTGCAAAACAACTCTGGTGGTCAGTATATGTTCTCTCTCGTCCACACAAAGACATAAAAAGCAGTCTGGTTACGACTCGACGGGAAAAGAACATACCGGCAGGAGCAGACGGAAAACATGCGGACTGAGGTAGCGCCAGTTCCGCGACGGATCCGTGGCCACCTTGGGGTTGTCCGTGACCTCGGTCACCTCGCGCACAATCTTGATCATCTCCATGCGGCAGTCCCGCGCCGCGTCGTCAAGCCCAAAAGCGTCGGCCGCGTACGGATCGACCTTGGTCGGCGGCAGCGGCTCTTCGATGCTAATCTCGCCCTGCCGATATGCGCCAGACTTCTGGAGGGCCGTCTTGTACTTGTTGAAGCCCTCTATGCGCTTGTCGTAGTCGGTCTGGCACCGCTGGCCGTAGGCGATCAGCTTGTCGTCGGGCTCACGGCGGTGGAGCTTGGCCGTGCCGTGGTTGAACTTCTTGATGGCTGGGAAGCTGTCAATATCATTGCCCTGGCGGGCAGGTACATGTAGGTGTCACTTACTTTCGTGCAAATCCTCCCACATCATCTTGTATTCCTGGGCGACATTGTTAGGTTATTCGCTAAAGGGCGCGACCAAAGACGCTTACCATGTATGCATCCAAAAGAGACGAGGTGTAGATGCCGGCAATCTCATAATCAAGCGGGGAGCCCTTGACGGTCTGCTCGTAGAAGCTCCGGAGCGAAGTGTACTTGGTGAGAATGGCGCTATTCGCCAGTGTTAGCTTCCTCTGTGGACCGCGAGTGACGGGCTTGTAAGTTAGTCCACTAACAATGTTCTTTGCGGGCCTGTTAAAGGGCGGTTAGTCGTGCTCCTTGCTGCTGGCCGCTAATAGGGGAGATCACTTACACGCTGCCACCTTGTCGGGGAATTCCATGGCCACCCTGGTGACCGTCTCGATGGTCCACTCGTTGACATTATCCGGCTTGATATCGCCGCCGCCAGACCAGTTAACGCTGTTGCCGAGGTTAGATTTCCCTACCCGAAAAACAGACTGCACAAGACCCACGAAATGCTGGCATTCTTCTTCTCATTCTTCGACTTGTCCTCCTTCCCACCCTTCGCACTGCCTGACACAGTGACGGCTCCTCCAGCAGCCTCGATATCAACTTTTGCTTCGCCCTTGATGGCAAAGCTCTCGCTGTTGGTATCCACGTCGTCCATGATGACAGCGTTCAAAACACCGCCGGAGATAAATCCCGAGATGAAGCAGTCTCCGTATACTTCGTTGAACTTGGAGGCGGGCACGTTGGGAATGGGGACAAATTCCGTCACATCATCGGCCACGAGCCTCTGGTTAGTCACCTTGACCGTGATGTTGTCTGTTGGCAATGGTCAGTCAGTGACAAAAATCTAAAATCTAATAAGGCTGACGCTGTACTTACAGTTGGCCTTGCTCTTCAGAAACTGCGACGACTTCTCAAACGTCACGCTCGCCGATGCACCGCCCTGCATGGCCTTGCATTTGATGGCGAGAGCTCCTGTGATGTTGAGCGACTCGGTCACGTCGCTCAGGTTGCTGACGATGCCTGATTTCCAGCTGACGATCTGGCTGATGTCGGCCTGGCCGCCGTCCGAGTGCTTCTGCACAACCGTGCCGCTCGGCTTGGTGAAAATCTCGGTCTCCTTGCCGGAGCTTGGAGGCGGCATTCCCTCGGTCAGGTCTGCCGCGCGAAGATCTCTCTCCGACGCCCGAACACCACCAGGCTTCTGCACGATGTTGTTCACGCAGAGCTGCTGGGTGTAACTGTTGAAGCTATGTCTCGAGTTAGGGAAGTCCAGCACTCTGGTGGTGAATATGGTGCTTACCCCATGCCAATGCGCATGGCTTCATTGTAGGGGGCTAGCATAAGAGCCATTGTTGCTGCTTGGCGAGATGGTTGTTGGAGTGGTAGGATAGGTGAGGGATAGGGGCTGAACTGACGATGTCGCGAAAATGTGAAGGAAATTTGAGGAAGAGCGCCTGTCACGAAAAACAGCGAGGAGGATGGAGGGAGTAGAATATGTTAGAAAACACCTGGATAATCGTCGGACAAGTAGCTGACCTGGACCCCAAAGTTCAGCCATCAACATGGGACCCGGCCTCCGGGAATAGACGTCCGGGGGTAACGTCCGGGGCAGTCGGCTCGGCCCGCGAGTTCTACCCCATGCCGTCGGATTTTTTTCTCGCCTAGGAATTCAGCACAAGCCAAATCGAACTATTGAACGTCGAGAAAACCGATAGTTTCACCTTTCGGAGCTGAAAAGACGTTTGGTCACAGGCGAGGAAGTCTTCAGCTCCTGTCCCCAACGGACGCTATGCCAAATCGGTCCAGTCCACCGGAAGCGAACGTCTACAAAAAGGCGAGTGGGTTAGCTTCTCAGCAGAGAGGGAAAAAATGGACACTTAGCCACGGTCACTTGTCCGATTCCCCAAGTTAACACCAAAATGGGTTTAGTTGACGACTTCCCAGCCGACCCCTTCACGCCCAGTTTGCGGTACGCGGCGACATGCCAGCTCCCTCTCAGCCTCCCCTGGGGGTGCGTCCCCGTCGACCTTGGAACCCCCCTGTTGGTCTCGCGCCAAAAAGATGTGGAAAGCAGGCTTGACAAGGAGAGAAATGCGTTCTCCTCGGAATCACTACGGAGCAGCCGGCTAGTCTTCACCAGTGGGGCAATGGGCGAGGTATCCGGCGCAGACACGTCCGGCGCATCGTCATCTTCCAGCCACATGGACTTCAGCATTGCCGCCCAGGTCGGCGGTTCCTTGCTGGGTGCCGAAGGCCGGGTCAAGTATGAGGAGAGTGCCTCGAGCAACAGCAGCGTGGGTTCATTCGATCTCAGGAGTGCGGTTGGTTGTACGCTGACAACATCAACAGAATGTCCAGTCCAGCTTCCGGAGCACATATCGCAGCGGAACAGTGCGGTTCTTGCAGGACCCTGAGCTGAGCACCCAGGCTCTCTCCATTCTCCGCTCCAAGAATCGAGCCACGGCGGAGCAAGCGTTCAAGGATGCGTACGGCGAGTACTATGTGGCTGCCTACATTCTCGGTGGCTCCAACGCCACGATGCTGGCCGGTGCGACGGCAGCCGAGTCTTACTCGCAGAGCATCCACGCAGAGATTACCATCAAGATTTTGTTCGCAAGGATCGACGCGTCTTTCGATAAATACGAGCAGAGTGGATATTCCAGTGCCGTGGGCTCCCTGGCGGGCTATGATACTCTGGAGCGAGTGGCACTGGACTTAGGGGATGGAAAAGCCGAACCGGCGTCATTCTCAGAGATTATCGAAAAAGCCACGGCAAATAGGGCGCGGGGCGACACGCTAGTCAATCGTGCCGAGGCGAAGATGAGGGAGGCCGGTCTGGACCACGACGCTATTGTTTCGTGGCAAAAGTGTGAGGAAATATGCCGGGCAGGGCTGGTGGTGGAACTACTCTTGTTGCCATATTCGGGACTGCGCCAGTACATAGAAGCACTTCACACTCGGGTGTAACGCCGGACAAGATAGGGGCAGGCGGGGTAGATTATTTACTTTCGGTTACATCCAATAAGTCAACCCCGCGAGTTCGGCATGTAGTCCCGGTCCGGTGAAGCGCCCGGAACTCAGCCCATAGCACCCCTGTCCAGCGTTCCGATCTAGCCCCTGTTGAGGTGTTCAGCTCCCACATGTCGCCGTATCCAGCCACCAGAGGTTTTGGGGAAGCAATGGATGCAAACTGCAAATGAAACGGGTTAAGCGCAAAAATAACGGCGCCGGCACGGAGTCGGCAATTCGGTGGGGCGCTGAGGAGGGTGAACAGCTGTACCCGGGTATCTCCGTCGAAGAGACGTTATAAGTCGAGATGAATGGAGATCTCATTCTGTCAAGTGGTTGAGCACCATCCATCTCAGGTCCCGTTTCTTCGCTCTCAAATTCTTCACTCGCTTCTTCTGTCTCTCACTTGATTTTTTCTTCCTCTCATTGCTCATCTCATTTCATTTCTGAACATGGCAACCCTCCTTGCTCCGTACAACACTGCTATGCAGCTGGGTGCAGGTAAGGCACTGATACCACGCCCCGAACTCTCATCATGAAAGCTAACACCGATCTTCAGGATTCAACTCCTACACCCAGCAGCTCTGCATCAATGATGCCGTGGTCCGCGAACCGACAGCGGCCGAAGCGGCCAAGGCCGAAAAGCCGCGTCTCCCGATGGCTCAAGAGGTCACATACAAAACATCTGTCATCGACAAAGTCACCGACGTGACCAGTGCTATGAATGTCCGTTCCATGCAAATTTTCTTGCTCCACTCGAGAATCCGCAGCTCACATGTGATGCTATCAACTACAGATCAACGCTGCCTTCTCGATCAAGTACGACACGCTCGACGCCAAGGGCAAGGGCGACTTCATCAACACGTCCAAGGTCAAGGAGAGCGACGTCAGCTTCATGATCTCGGTCAAGGTGGTCAACCAGGTCATCTACGACCACTCGCTGACCAAGTTCGAGCCGATCCCGGACGTCAAGCCGGCCAACTTCGCCGAGGTCTACGGGGACAGCTTTATCTCCGGATTCCAGGAGGGCGGCGAGTTCACTGCCGTCATTTCCATCAAGGCCAAGGACCGCAAGAAGGCAGCCAAGATCAAGGCCGAGTATGTTTGCACTCTTTCTCTCTCTTCTTCTCACACCTCTCGTTGGCTTATTTACTGATTCATCTGTACCTTACCTTATTAGTGCTGCCATCAACTTCACCAAGGAGAACTTTGCGCTCGACGTAAACGGCGAGTTCAGCAAGAACGACAACAGCTTCCTCGAGGAGAACGAGACAACCGTGTCGGTGACATGGTCCGGAGGCGGCCAAGAAATAAAGAAGCGTAAGTACCTAACCTAGTCTACCTTAAGTCCCTTCCATATCATGCTCCATCCAGTCCAGTCCACCAGACACCAAAAAGCTCACACACAAATTTTATATGTCACAGCCGAAGAAGACTGGACCCTCGAAACCATGCGGGCCGCAGCCCTCAAGTTCCCCGACCTCGTCTCGCGCACGCCCATGCGCACCCACGCCATCCTGACCAAATACACCGCCCTGCGCAGCTTCCACTCCGTCCTAGCCAAGATGACCTCGGGCGGCCACGACCCGCAGGCCGTCATCCCCAACTTCGAGAAGGCCGGAATCTACACGGCCGTTCTGCAAGAAGCCTACCTCGACTTCAAGACCATCCTCAAGAACCTGCAGGTGTTGGCGTTCAGCGTCAGCGCCGGCACCGAGCGGCTTGTCGAGTCCGCCGCTGCCAAGAGACTGCAGCAACAACAGGAGGGTAGCGACCAGTCCACCACGGGAGGCGGACTCACACCCAGCAGCGAGACTTTCAACAGCGCCGGGTTTACGCTGGTCACTAGCGGCGGCAGGGCAGGACCTAGTAACGTCGCCAACAAGCCGTACCCGCCCACGATCGAGGGCGTTGAGGCGGCACGCAACGATGCGCGGTTTATGTTAAACCGCATCGTTGCCGAGGTCGATACCATCACGCGCAAGCCCGAGCTCGCGGTGGATGAGGCCAGGCCGTTGCCTTATCTCTCGCCGTTTCTGTTCAAGGAGTTGTTGCCTGAGGGTCGGCTGGTCAAGGATAAGGTGGAGCAGAAGGTTGAGGTCCCGGGAGGAGGCGCGGTGGGTGAAGGGCCGGCTGAGGAGGGCGGGATAGGCGGGTTGGAGGGTATGGCTTCGGGCTTGGGGACTACCAAGTACTTCTGATTTTCTTTCCTTCTCTTCATTATTTTCCTCCCTTCGCTGTAATAAATGCTTGTGTATATATGCACTCCTATGGTGGGTATGTTGAACTGTCGTAATAAGCCTGTCTCTTCAATACAATCGATGTCGTCGGTGAGCGTAGGCTAGGTGCCAGGTACATTTCGGCCCAATTCTGCTTTCAGAAACTGTGTCCGTTCAAGAAAATGGTTCCGTAGTCCATGGCGGGTTGCTGGTACTGGGTTCGCATGTATCACCGCACCTAACCATCTCTCCTCGTTCGTTTTGTGTGGTGTGCAAGAACAGGACATCCTTCCTTTGCACAGCCTAGTACCCGCTTATACACGTCATTTTGCTCTACCACTAGTTATGATAATGTCCAAGTATCGCCAGTAGCCGCCGTCGCATATAAATATATACCTCTCGCCACATAAAGAATACAACACAAAAAAAGAGTTACTCAAGACAGCCAAGTCATGAACTCCCTTGGCGTCGACGCTCAACCTTGGCGCCGCGCCGCCCAGAGGCGGGATAAGCAAACGTCGCGCAGCACCAGTGTCGCGGATGAACCTGAGATCCATGTTTTAACATGGGGCATCGAGGAATGTAAATATGGAACTGTTATCAGTAAGAGCCATTTGTTGTAGATGGGATTCTTCCATATGACCTGTGTTTCACGCCCTCCGTCGTCAAGCCTCTTGTCACAGGCTCCTGTGAGAGAAAAGTATATCTCTTTAGCGGTGATTTGGAGCCCACCCCCTTGTCCGGCCCACAAATACCTCTCGCTTACATAGTAAGTAAGTACCAGCCACATTGGATCCTGACGGTCCAATAGGCTGCCACTCATGCAGCAGGGGGGTGGGCTCCAAATCACCGCTAAAGAGATTGCGCTTACATCAGACCAGAGATGGCCCAGTTAACCAATGAAATCATAGTATGAAAGCAACACAGAGGTCTCATAAATGTAAACACACTTGAAGTAAAAGCCCGCCGTATGTAAACCGCCATAGAAGAGGACGCCTGCGACAATGGCAAATTTCATTCCCCCATCCTCTGAACCGTCAAAACCCCCCACATCCTCACTCTTCATGTTCTCCATTCTCCGCCCACCCACCAACCCCCAAGCCAGCGCCGATCAAAGATCCAAGCAAGTACGTTTCACAAGACGCTCACCCTTCTTGGCCAACCCCCAAAACCCGCAAAAAACCCGCGACACCCGCCAAGCGCCGAGCCGCCAAGCGCACACCGAGACTCCTCGGCATGCCGAGCACGTGCCGAGCTACCCGACCGCACCGCACCGCCGCCGCCTGCCCGCCGTCTTCCTTGTTTACCAGATCAGCCAAGCCGGAGCCAAGCCGAACGACCAAGCGGCCAAGACGCGCCGCGCGCGACAGGAGTCGTGGGCGTTCCTGACTGCTTTCTTGGACTTCTCGCCGCGACAGCTGCCCAGCGCCCCCCCCCCCCTCCCCCCTCTCTGCGGCCGCCCCTGATGACCAGCAGCGATACAAGGGGCAGGCAAAAACGAGAGAGACTGGCATCTCGAGGCGAGGTGTAACATAAGCTTCTCTTGCCTCTGCAGCGTGGCCGATCAACCCTTGGCTACCTACCGATTCAGAGACAAGCAAGCAGGCAGGTTAAAACTTCCACGACTGCTGCTGCTGCTCAGCAGCTCGGGGTGATGCAGCATGGCGCGTTTCGAGACCGCTGTAGCAAACACGGCCGCCGTCCTCTGCCACCGCCGCGCCCTGTTTCAACCGCGGCTGGACCCCGGTGAGACGGGCCTAAAGCAAGTCCACTTGGTACTCCACATCCGCCGCGCCGATCGGTTTTATTCTTCGGCGGAGTTCGCATGCTGATAGAAAGTGTTCTGATTTTCCCTTTTCACCCGTCGATCCCGTCTTTGCTTCATTTCCTGTTCTTTCTCGTCGTTGTCTTGGGGGCTCTGGTTAGCCGCGTTTTCGTTTCTTGTGTATTGCTTGCTTGGCATCTTTTGCGTCTTTTTTTCTCTTTCTCTGTAAATATCCTCTCCCGGCCGATCGATTCTTCTTGCTGGACAAGGCCGCCTCCTCCCCGTCCTCTCTTACCACCCAACTCCAGCCCGTTGAGATCCAGCTGCCGCAATGCCGAATCTCGACGTCAGCGAACTCAACACCGTGCTCGGGGTGCTGGGCACCTTCATTCTCCTCTATGGCATCATATCGGTCAAGATCAAGACCAAGTGGTACTTGGGAGAAGCTCGTAAGCATCTTCTCCCCCTCGAGATGACCAAGCCGCTAATGCCGCGGCAGTTCCCGCCGTCTTCATTGGCGTCCTGCTTGGCCCCGTAGCCGCCAAGTTCCTCGACAGCACACGATGGGGATCGGCAGCCGAGGGCCAGACGAGCGACATCACGCTCGGTGTGGCTCGCGTCGTCATCGGCGTGCAGCTCGTCATCGCCGGCTTTCAGCTACCCGCCAAGTACCAGCAGCTACGATGGAAGGAAATGGCCGTCTGCCTGCTGCCCATCATGACCATCATGTGGCTCTTCACGACCCTGTGCCTGCTTGCCACGGTTCCCAAGATCACGCTGCTGGCCGCCTTGGTAATTGGTTCGTGCGTCACCTGCACTGACCCCATTCTGTCGCAGGCCATCGCCAAGGGCCCCTTTGCCGACAAGTACGTCGCCCGTGACCTACGCGAGATCATCTCGTCCGAGGCCGGCGCCAACGACGGCTTTGGCTTCCCGTTTCTCATGCTGGCCGTCTACCTGATCCGCCACGCCGACATCCCCGGGGCTGGCGAGAAGACGGGCCACGCCGAGCGCGGTCTGGCTTTCTTGCTTGCTCGTTCGGAAGAAGGCGTCGGTAGACTCGGAGGTGGTGTGGGCGAGGCTCTCAAGAACTGGTTCGTCGAGACGTGGCTGTACATCGTGCTCATGTCAGTGGCCATCGGCGCCGTCGTCGGCTTTGGCTCGATGTTTGCGCTCAAGTTTGCGCTGCGGCGAAAGTGGATCGACTCGGAGAGCTACCTGCTGTATCCGACGGCCATCGGTCTGTGGCTCGTCGGCATCTGCGGCATGCTGGGCACTGACGACCTGTTGGCCTGCTTCGTGGCCGGCAACGCCATGAACTGGGACGGCGAGTACCTCCGCGAGACCGAGGACCGCCATGACGAGGTCAACTCGTGCGTCGACGTGCTCCTCAACTTTGGTGGCTTCATGTACATCGGCACCATCATCCCCTGGTCCGATTTCAACCAGCCCGACACCACCGGCCTGACCTACGGCCGCCTCATCGGACTCGGCGTCCTGGTGCTCATTCTCCGCCGCATCCCCGCCATCCTGGCCATGTACAAGTTCATGCCCAACGTGTGCAAGAACTACAAGGAGGCTCTTTTCATGGGCTACTTTGGGCCCATTGGTATCGGCGCCGTCTTTTATGTTGAGCACACCCGTCACCTGTTCCCCGAGCTTGGACAGGGTGATGTTGAGGAGACCAACCTGGTTCGAGTCATGATCCCTGTTGTTTACTGGCTCGTACTCTTCAGCATTGTTGTCCACGGCCTGTCCATCCCCGCTCTCGATGCCATCTACCGCTACTACGGCGTCAAGCCCATCACCGAGGACGCCACCGAGCTGCGCCGTATGTCGATGCGCGTGCCGACACCCGTTAACGCTACTGTCGGGGACAGCCAGACATTCATCGCGTACAACCGCTTCTCCCGTCCGGTCTTCAACAACGCGGATCTACCACCGGTTGGTGGGGCGTACCCGTACCCGATTGACGAGAAGACGCGCATTGAGAGGAGGTACTCACGGATGGTTTGATGGGCGTCGAAGACTAGAGACGGTATTAGAAGACGCTGGCCGTGGAGTTGGGTGTTCGTGTCCATGTATAGACTTATTTTACTGATGAAATTCCCACCCTAGTCATTCATTTACTGCCTCGGCCCCCGCGATTTGTTGTTGACATGTCGGTGGAGTGTCGCCACTGGAGAGAAGTGCAGGCTCGGCAGTCTGACCAAGCATACGTCGTGACCCCCAACTTCTTCGGCATCATCGACCACTCGTAGTGTCTGGGCTCATCTTGGGCTCTTGTACCGCAGCGGAGGAAGTCCGTCGTCCATCCATTATCTGCAACAAGGGGTGTTTTGACTGAGAGCCCGTTCTTGGATCTGTCCCTTCCGGCAGCGCAAGACCGCATGCGAGTGACTGCATGCTCGGATGTCCCCGAACCAACCGGATGTCGAGGCCGCATGCAACGTCAGAACTTCCAGGCTGCCGGTTCAGCGGCTGCACATACGCGCGTCCGCACTACGGAGCCAGGCATCCACATACCGCCCTTTCACAGATAAACATCGAAGCCCGCAAACATCCGGCCAACCGGGGGAAGATCCGGTGTCTGGAAGTCCAAACCTCGATATTCGACACGTGCGGCCGACACAGCGCTCGCCACCATGGCGGACCTTATCACGCCTTTGCCGCTGGAGGTCCTGCAGCACATTGCGTCGCACTGCTCGTTGCGCGGCATTTTCGCCCTCGACCGGACTTGTCGACGATTCCACGCCGCGTGTTCCGGTACATTCGTATTCCAACAGTGTTTTGTCAATCATGTGCTCTAGACCTAGTCGTTTGCGAATGCGTCCGTCACTGACTGCGGTATAGATGCAAAACCCCAGGTCTCATGATGTCCGCGACAAGGAGATGGTGAGCAGGCTGATCACCAAGATCCTATCGACCAAATCACCTTACGAGGCCAGGTTGGCGTGGGCTACCCTCGCAGCTGCTGCATCAGAGCTTCCGGCGACTCTGCACGAGCTGGAAGACATGCTGCATGTATACGAATCCGTTCCATGGGAATACGTTGGCAAGCCAACGCTTCCTTCGCACCTCTCGCCCACGGCTAGGAATATCATCAGCATGCTGAGTACCTGGACTGTCCTGTGTAGTATGCTACCTCGGTTTGGGGCTTCGTACACACCCCGCAAAGGCCCATCCAGCCCGATACTGACATGTTATGGCCATAGGTCCCACAGTTAATGACTTCCCCTTGACGGCTTCTCTCACCGGGCTAGCGGCAAGCATGCTCAACCCCGACATCTGGCGGACGTGGCATCCAACAACCTGGCTCCCGTTGGCCAGTAAGGTAGCATTCTGCCTTGCGATGGGTGGGCTAACCAATCCCGCGCTTAACAACATGCCGCTGCTGGCTTTTCGCGTCGCCAGCCTGTCCGAACCCGCATGGGACGAACTGGAAGACTCTCCGGAAGGCGTCCAGACGCGTGGATTCCTAACGGTCGCGTGTCTCCCATGGATCTTGCGTTCCGACATGCGCATCTCCACACGCGAGAATCTCCCCCATCCAGCTTCGTTGCCTCTTCTTCGACAGTCCGTCAGTGAAGATATTCCGTTCCCGGACGGCAGCCATCTGTCAAAGTTCCAGCGCTTTGGGTGGAAACATATAGATCTATCGCCGATTGGGGCATCCCTCAACATGTTTGGCGCGGCGCCTTCGTGGACCCGCTGGCTTTGCAGTAATCCTCCCGCTCTTGTGGATGACATAACGAGGGGTGTATGGGTCGGATACGTTTCTACCTCACAGGGACGGTATAGCGAGATTCCTCCGCCGGCCCAGAACATGCAGTTCACTTCGGAACCTGACCCTGAGGACCCAGACCGGATCGAGGTGGCGTCAGAAACCGGTGAAGACGCCCGGGGCTCGTTTCGGCTCCGGGGGGATGTGATACGATCCACCGGGAGCGTGCGACTCGAGAAGCGGTGGGCATCGTTGGGAAATGGTGTGGTCCACGTGTTCCACGCCGCTCTTACGCCTTTGGGCATTGCCGGGTATTGGGCATATAACAGCGATCCTCATGATTTCATGGGATTTGTGTGGATTTATAGGGAGGAGTGGGTGCCGAAGTCTAGCTGCCGCGGTTCCCCTAACCCAGCCAGTGAGCTACCACGGAGCTTGGAGGACGAGGCATAATAGACCGGCATGGAGGGGAATCCATTTAGCCAATATCGCAATACGACCAAAGGTTCGGGCTGCGAGCCCAGCTGCTGGTTAGGGTGAATCGGAAACCAGAAGATAGGTATGGACCGCTTTGTCTCAGGGCCTGAGGGTTGAAGGTCAGACTGGCAATGTAGCCGCATCTAGGGTCGAACAAGCTTCATGATCGCAACATGGCTGCCTGCGATGGAATACAGGGTCCTTTGCCTGGTCTCTGAAATGGTCGCTGCAAATGTGACTCCCATCAGTCGGATGAGGAGGGGCTTGTCACACACCTCCGCACTCGATTTTACACCGACTGTGTCTGAGACTCCGTTATGCTGTCGATCGGATGGTGTCTCCGCATTCGAGCCTAGAACAACGGCCTCGGGTAACATCATCGGTGCCAAAGCGTCGGGCCGATGCTCTCAGGGGAGGCCGGCCAGAGCGGTCAACATTTTTGCGCCAACCTTCAAGCCGGGGCGCCATCCGACAACAAGCCGAAACCAGGAAAGCGTCCCGAACGTCGAGTGAAAGTTGAACGATGAGTTGCGGATCAGCAAACGCGTGTTTGAAGAGACGGTGAGCACGCGGTGCTGGTGTCGAATCGTCAACCCCGCCTCGGCCGCTGTCAAACATGCACTTCCCCAGACCGGCGATCCGTGATCCGCGGTGCGTCGACATAGATCAGGGCCCTTCGGTGCCTGCCCATCTTCGCCATCGTCTTGACCATCGGTCCTGTGTTTTTCGGAAGGGGATCATTTGTTTTGTCTGTGTCTGGGTGGAGCCTCCTCGGGTCCTCGCTGATCTCGCCGTTGACGTGCGCATTGGCATCCGGGCACCGCTTTGAGTCCCCCCTGCAGCTCGGGGATTTGCTCGCCGCCAACCGGCACGAGACCCGAGCCGCCCCTCCCCGCTGCCGCTGCCAATGCCATTGCTCTGGGACCCATGGGATCGACCGCCAGCACCTGTCTCAAGAAACGTCGGATACGGCGCATTTCTGACACACATCCTGGACTCTGGATATCTGACCGGCCGGCAATTCGTCTGCTGCACGTCGAATCTAGATCTTGGTGGGAGTTTTAACCTTTTCTATCCTCGGACGCGGGGAGCTCATCTTGGTTCTGCGACCTTGTTGTTCGTCCGAATCCGTCCCGCTTTGATTCGTCCCAACTCATGACGGCGATGCAGAGGAGCCGTCACAACACTCGTTTTTTGGAGTTTCGCTCGCTTCGACAGCCAGAAGAAATCCATCGAAAAAAATATGTTGCCTTTCGACCCGAAGGCTGACCTAGGTCCCCCGCTCAACATCGTCGTTTGGTTGCTGGTTTCGATCTCGGCCGTCTTCCTGTTCACACGTCTCTACTTGAAGAACTTCCAGAACCGGGGCCTGTGGTGGGACGACTACGTATTGCTGGCAGCCTGGCTTCTTCAGGCCGGCCAAGCAGGACTCGTCTCGTACCTCATCAACCTCGGATACGGCAAGAGCCCGGTTCCCAAGGAGAATGCGCCACTCTTTCCCACGCCGGTGAACTTGCTGTCCACCTTTCTTATCGTTGCCAACATGCTGGGAAAAATCTCGTTCGCTCTTACTCTTTTGCGTATGCCGGTTCGATGGATGCGCATCGTCCTGTCCTTCATTATCGTCACCCTGGCGGGAACGCTTGGTTGCAGCGCTGTCATGGTCTGGATCGAGTGTTTTCTGTCCACAACCAAAAAAAATTGCGTTTCGGGAGACGTTGCCATCACATATAATATGTTCTCATGCGGTAAGTAACCTCTTTGACGGCTCCCTAGAGTTCATCCTAACAGCGGTGTCAGTCTACTCGGCTATTATGGATCTGGTTCTGGCCTTTCTCCCTTGGAAGTACATCTGGGACTTACAGATGAGCAAAAAAGAAAAAATCGGCGTCGTGGTCGCCATGAGTATGGGAGTCTTGTTGGTACCCCCCGGGATATCTCCGACGAAACACTGACAGACGATAGTGCGAGTGCGGCAGCGGCCTTAAAGACCATGACGTTCCCGAATGTCATCACAGTGCCCAGTATGATCAAGCCTGAGATTTGGTGGGAGTTTTGAGCTGACAGGTCCCAGCGGCGAGCGTTTCCCTCATCATCTGGGGCAATGCGGAATCTTCGATTTGCATCATGGCGGCATCAATTCCGATCCTGCGCGCCCTGGTTCGTGACGGAATGAGAGGCGCAGCTCCGCTGGGATATAGAACCTATCGAACTGGTTCGGCAGCCATGGCTGAGTCACGAACAGCCGAGAGTACCGGGAATCGGTCAGTGATATTCGCCCGCCAGCTCGCCTTCCCGCTTCCACCTCAAGCTAGTCAGAAACCTCAGAAACCGAGCCTGGGGGTTCCATCTCCTAGCGGCTCGTCTCTCGATAGGACACTCGCCGGCGATAGCCCTGAGCCGATAATAAAGTCTGCGACAAGGAGCGGCCGCGAGGATGGAGAAGTGTGGAGCGATCAGGATAGCTTCGAGATGACCAACTATGATGGGCGGCCCCAGACACCGAAAGACTTCCTTAGGAGTAATCCCGTGTGACGACATTCCGGTCCAACCGCCGGGGCTATATACCTGCTGGAAACGCACCAAGTGTATGGACTATTTTGTGGGGGAAAGTTCGGGGCCAACGATCGCACAGTTTGGCAGCCTGTCGCAGATGGTGCGCGGCCTGGACGTCTGGGAGGAGATGCCAGTTTCGAACTGGACATGACGGGGCCATTCCCAGGCCAGGGCGAGTGGGAAGACTAATCAGATGGATGTACGTTTGACGCAGGTCTGATCTGACATATGCGCTGGAAGCCTGGAAACTCCGGTGATCGGTAGGAAGATGGCAAGGCCACACACAGCGCCTTGATGAGCAACAGCCGGCGAGGAAGTCCTCCCATGTTGCCGGTGTGACGGGCTGCCCACTAGAATAGTGGGTTAATACACCCGACATGTTATTGTTTTGTCTGGGGCGACTGGTAACGGGGGTTTTGAAGCTGGCGTTGGAGGTGGCATGACTCAGATGGCTCAAATCGTGAACAAAGGCAGTCTTGAATAGCTAATATATGCGATGTAATTCAGTCGTCAAAATGACTTGCAACATGGTGAGCGACAGCAGCGGGGTCTCCTTCGAAATTGCCGCAGACGGGACACGACGACGTCTCTGCTCGCTGTTCTGGCCGAGAGGTCGGATTCGCCGTCGACGAAGTGGCCGTCGAATCTGTATCTCGATTTGCTTTTCCTTTGCCGGCAGCTCTTCGCTGCTTCGCCGGCTTGATGTAAGCGTCCAGACTGATGGACGAAGTCGGCAGCTCTGTCTCGTTTCGTTGCGACATCAGATGTCTTGGTTGGCGAGGTGCCCGAGGATGCCCGTTGCTGACGTCAACTTCCTCTAGAGCATCGGCTTCCGGAGGGATGGAGAGCGAGGGCTGCGCCGTGGCAGCGGCCATGGTTTGCACTCTGCCGACTCTGCCGTCGATTAGGCGCACCTTGATGCCGCGAGGGTGGTTTCCACGCGTGAGAACATCCTGAACGACGCCCGTCACTGTGCGGCCGGTTGGCTGGTCAGCCTTCAGCACAATATTGACGGACGCGCCAGGCAGGACTTGTCGGGTTGTCGGGACGCGTTGCATTGCGGAAACAATTTGTCGCATTTCGTTTTGTTGATCAAACGTTGGTGGGGTTTGAAGTTGCACGTTGTGAAGATTGCAACCCGGTTTCGTGGCACAGACGCTGGGAATCGATTTCTCGGTGCGCACAGACCATATATCGCTCCTAACAGCATTTTTTTCTGACAGTCCGGCAACAGCTGCCGGCCGGTGCTACCATATCGGCTGGGCTGGTTGATGCATCACAGATCTCAGTTCCGGGATTTGATGGTGAACTCCTCGACGTCCGGGTCGGTTTTGTCTACCAGTATTTCGCTTTCCATATCCAGAAAACTGTTTCTCCATGGTTTGTGACTGTGGCCCTCGGTGAACTTCCACCTGCGGGACGAGGTGCTGGCATTAGATGTGCTTGAGATTGTATGTCAGTGGATATAGACCTAGAGCTAGCTGTTGTACATTCAAATCTCTCCGTGGCCCCGTCTAAGATTTAAGTCAACCCACAATTCAGAACCGCCACCTGGCCGCATCGCCGCTCTTGCTGAAAGCCAATGTCGTCCATCCCGCAATCATGAACAACCCACCCAGCGGCGTGACAGGACCCAGGAAGCGGAACCGCGCCGTATCCAGCGTGAGCGCGTAGATACTACCGCTGAAGAGCGTCATTCCGGCGGTGAAGAAGGACGCCGCTAGCGTGTTGTCGCGGGCGATCAGCAGCGCGACCGAGTGGATGAGCTGATGGAATACATCGTTAGCCAACTGCCGTCACCACGCAACCATCCAAGGAAGAGTACCTGATACTGCGCGGCGGTGGACCAGTTGCCGATCTTGGCCGGGTCGGCAATGACCTTCTTGAGGCCATGGGCTCCGAAGGCGCCGAGCGCGACGGCCGTCGCACCGTAGATGGCCCCAACCTTCCAGAACGTCTCGCCGCTCATTGCGAATCTCTTGGCGCTTCTATTCTCGGGTGATACAATCAACGGCGTTTGCTCGTCTGGGTTGCGCGTGTCCTGTCCGGTCGACATTGGGTTGATCGTTTGAGTTTGGGTGGACGTCGAAACAAGAGCGGGAATGATGCGATGATGGCGGGGTGACATGGGTCGTTTAGCGCGGATTAACCCCGGTCTTCCGGTCTCCGGGGATGGACCCCTCGCTTCGGATCATTGCAAGTGGTCACCAAAAAGAAGAGCGACAATGATGTGAGGCAAAATACAAGGGAAGTCTTAAGATTGACCCTGGGTTGTGATGCAAGAGAGACAGACGAGAGCTTCATTGTTACAATTCATGGCATCAACAGTGCAGTGGACTGGTTCCAAACACAACAATGATGACAACGCTAGCTGCCAGAAATAAGCCAAACCTGGTTAAAAAAATTTCGTTACATATGACAATGACCGATGATATATGCAAAATGGTAGATACCCCGGAAATGCTCAGTTCTTGGCAAGGACTTCTCGAAATGCTTCCTCGGCCACACCCGCAATGTCCAGCACCTTCGCATCGAATCCACTCCCCCCTAGAATCGTGATGCCGAACGGTAGCTTCGTCCCATCGCTATTGTATGTCCCGGCAGGAACGTTAACGCCACACATGTCAACGACGTTGGCGTAATGCGTGAATGTCCCGAGCTTCGAGTTCAGCTTGAGTGGGTCCGCCGTCATCTGCTCGATGGTTGGATGTTGTGTCGTCGTGGGCACAACAAGTACGTCAATACCCCCGCGCAGCGTATCAAAGGTCTGTTGGGCTTTGCGTGTAAGTTGAATCTGCAGACCCTGGTCCCGGAATACATCGTATGCGGATGGCGGCTTCGCAAGCGCGCCTCCGAAAAGCGCTTTGATGACGGGATGCAACTCTTCAAGTCTTTCTTGCAGGAACTCAAGGCCGATACACGTCATCCGCTCGTGAAGAAGGGCGCCCTCGTATAGAAGATCGCCTGCGACCTCGAAGATCTTGTAATCGACCTCAACGAGACAACCGCCACAAGACCGTAGAACCTGGACCGCTTCCGCAAAGAGGTTCTGATATGTCCCCGTGCATGCGTCTAAGGCCGATTGCGGGGGAATCGCGAAAGTAAATCCTCCTAACCTCGGTCCGCGGAAGTCCGTCTTCCACGTAACGAGCGTATGCGGAAGCTTAGAGAATGCATCATCGGGATCATGCTTCGCGATGATTTGCCAGACCTTGCGTGTATCGGGGATAGACGGCGCGACGACTGTGATGGTGTCCAGGGTTCGACAGGCGGGTACAAGCCCTTTGGCCGAGACCGTGCCCTTTGTCGGCTTGAACCCAACGATTCCATTGAATGCCGCTGGAACACGACCACTTCCCGCAGTGTCAGTTGCCAAACCAAATGAGACGAGCCCGGCTCCGACCGATACGGCAGACCCGGAAGACGATCCGCCAGATATATGTTTATCGCTGAATACGCTGTGAGGAATACCATAGGGTGAACGGCAGCCGGACAATCCCGTAGCCAGCTGATCAAGGTTCACTTTTCCGATGAAGAGACCACCGGCGTCGAGGACATGCTGCACAGCCAAGGCATTGGCACTTGGTAGATATGCATATTGGGGACAGGCTGCAGTCGTCGTGACCCCGGCAACATCAATTGTGTCCTTCACCGAGAACGGGATGCCGAACAGAGGCGGCAATGGCTTGCCGGCGTAGCGAGCGGCGAGCTTTTCTGCGGCTGCGATAACCTTCTCCCTCGGCTCTCGATGAATCCACACTGCAGAATCCACCGGTTCGTATTTGTCAATCCGGTCCAGGACAAAGTTGGCCACCTCCACGGGAGTCGTCACACCCTTCTTATACCGCGAAAGCAACTCGTCGATGGGGGGTAGCCCACTGTCGGAGAGAAGGGGTGGTGTGCCCGGTGGTGTCGTTTGTGCGTGTGCCTCGTTGATCGACGCAAAGAAATCGGAGCTGTTACCGACGAATCCGAAGAGGCCGTCCTGCCCACAGACAATGTCCAGCGATGTGGTGACCTGCTGGGCATCGAAGCCTTGGGTACAGTCTTCCAGTACACAACACTGGTATCCTCGGTCATTGCATTCGCGCAGCGTTGTTGTCACGCAGCACCTAGCAAGGTTAACCAATGTCACTTCAGGGGAAATCCAACTTACTCTGTGGTGACCCCCGTGAAAAGGAGGTGCGTAATTCCGCGAGAGAGCAGCACCCTGTGGATGTCGGTACCCCAGAAGCTTCCCTTGCCGGGCTTGTCGATGACGACCTCACCAGGCCAAGGTGTCAGCTCGGTGACAATGTCATGACCCCATTCTCCCCTGACAAGAAGCCGACCCATGGGACCTCGGTCGCCGATGCCAAGATTATGGTGGCCATGAGGAGCCGAGATCTGCCGGAGCTTCTTGGACGCAGGGAGATCGGCAAGGTCTGGCTGATGGCCCTCGCGCGTGTGTATGACGTGCCCGCCGACAGAACGAAAGACATCAAGGAGCTTCTTGACAGTCGGCACAATGGCGCGTGCCTTGGAGAATATCTCATCGTTGCCACATTGTATTGAGCCAAAGCCCCCGGGATCTACGAAATCCCGTTGGATATCGATAATGATGAGCGCCGTGGTGGCAAGGGGGAACTGGAAGGCATATGGCCGCGCATTGGGCAGCGATAAAGTCCGAGAACCCATCTTACCAATTGGTCGACCGACCCAGAATCTCTGTCTTTTTTCTGGACGACAGTGGTCAGGTTGTAGGATTGTGCCGAGGCCTGAGAAATTTTGGTCGTGAATCACCAGATCTGGTTTTGGGGTGTCGGGGCAGCCGGTTGGGCAAAGAACTGATGCTGGGTCCGACGGATTCCTGCCTGCGCTGCTGTGTGAGGAACCGGCCCACTGGGTTGGGCAAGATTGCCAGGGCAGCAGATGTCCCGGCAGCGACAGAAGTGATAGCAGCTCGAATGGGTATCAAGGCTGGGCCGTACTGGGGCTGGTCCCGAACGCCCGCGCTGGGCTCAATCTTATCAATATATCAGGACCGCGTGACATTGGCCGTCGCCTTCGCCTCTCCGTCGATGACTTTGGCAGGATCCGTGTGGCTTGTCCAATCCCGCTCCGGCATTTGTTGCCTCGCTTATCTTTAGATGTCGACATGATAAATGCTTTGGTGGTGCGGGGTAGACTTTGTGGGTTTGTGGGGAGTCAACGCGACCGGCGGCCCGTCGGCGGGCGCAGTCTCACTGGGCAAGTTGCGCGAAGGTCGGCAACGCCCGGCAGACCCGAATCTTTGTTCCCGAGCACCTGCTCTGTGGCTGAATTCCAAATCAAGTGTCTTGAATGGCTTGCAGGTTTTTGACTCTGAGTGAAACAAACGTTGGTTTCTGATCATTAGCGATTTCCTAGCGTCTCCACACGTCCGTTGTTATTCGCAAACGAAGACCCGGGAAGGTTGGCGGTTGCCCAGCAGGGGAAAAAAACAATGAGGTCGGTTTGGTGGCCCTTGCTCATGGATTACTGCCTGAGGCATCAACCCCACCCCCCTCAAGACGTTGTTCGTTCCTTCTTCCGTTCTTGCCGTTCAGTCTCAAGGTCCCTCCCGACTCAAAATTTCTGGTGCCAGTCTCATTCACCAACAAACGTCAAATACCAGCAGAATCACGGCCCGTCACCGTCGGGCCGTCGGACTCTCCCAGAATGAGGTTGCAACCCTTGATTGGTCAGTACCGTGCAGGGGCTCCCGTCATCCGATAAAGCTTATCTTCTCGCCAGCGGCCAACCTCGCCGCCGATTCTGGACCCGACGGCCCTCCCAACCCTCCGGCTTCTCCCCCACGAGACCCCCAGGCTCGACGCGCCCAGACGCATCGCGAAGCCCGCGCCATTGGCTGCCCTTACCGTCCGCACCATGGTGGGAACCCAAGCTCCAATGGCCCAAGCTCCCGCTGCAGGAAGTGTGGAAGGGGCTGCATGAGCTGGGGAAGCATGGTCGACGCCGACTGGACAACCACCAACAGCTCGCGTGCAACCCCTCCCATCCCGACAATGTGTTTATCTGTTCTGGGGCGAATCTCTCAGCACGGCCGTCGGCAGACCTTGCCACAGGGCTCAAGCTATCTTATCTCACCCAACCTCCGACCCAAAGGGGTCAGCGAGGCGTCCATCGCGGCCTGTCATTCGCCATGCCCGCGGTGAGGCTTGACAGAGTCGCACTGTGATAGGTCGAGGGTGTTGACTCTCTGCTCCCCGCCGTATCGCGGTGTCGGTTTCTGTCCGCATCTGATGTGTCTCAAGCATCCTGGCCCCAGATGGCATATATGACGGTCAGCAGTTCCCCATCTCCATGTTCATCGGGAATCACGCCACTTGCCATCATCACGCGGTGATTGACGTCTCTTTGATATTGCTGCAATCGACCGGGGCACACGAGAGCTCGCCCAGCAAGCCATCATGTTGCGGAGAATCTCCGCCATCAAGGCGGACCTGAAGAGCAAGACGACCAAGGAAGGCTGGGTCCTCCCTCGCCAGACCTCCTCCTTTGCCGACCCAGGAGCATGGTAGGTATCTTCACGTATGTGCTGGGTAGTACTAACAAATGAAAGGACGAATATCGATATCGATGTTACTCCGCTCGAGCGTCGGACTTGGTCCGCCTGGACCATGTTCGGCTACTGGTTCTCTGATGCCCTCAACGCTCAGAGTTGGATGGCTCCGGCCTCTATCATTGCTATTGGCCTGACCTGGTTCGTGATGATGCTACTCTTCCTAGGTCGCTCGAGACTGACCTCGATAGGCGTGAGGCGATCGTCTGCATCATCTTCGGCAGCTTGGTCTGCACAGTCCCCCTCGTGCTCAACGGTATGGTCGGCGCCCGACTTCACATTCCCTTCCCCGTCGCCATGCGTGCGTCTTTTGGCTGGTACTTCTCCCGGTTCGCCATCGTGACTCGTGCCATCACGGCTCTCTTCTGGCACGCCATTCAGACCTACACCGGATCGACCGCCATGACTCAGATCATTCGTGCCATCTGGCCCTCTTACCTGGACATCCCGAACCATATCCCAGACAGCGTCGGTATTACAACCCAAGGCATGGTCAGCCATTTGATCTTTTGGACGGTCCAATTCCCCATCCTTCTCATCCCTCCCCACAAGCTGAAGTGGTTCTTCGTGGCCAAGTGCGGTATGTCCCACCTCTCCCCCATTGTAGCTATGGCTAATCCATGTAGTGCTTGTCATTGTTACCTCTGTGGCAGTTGTCATCACTATGACCTCCAAGGCTGGTGGCACTGGCGACATCTGGAACCTGCCTTATGGTGTCGATGGGAGCGCCCGGTCCTGGCTGATCCTTTCTTCGCTGTCCAGTATTACTGGAGGATGGTAAGACATCTCGCCCCTATACAAAGTCGAGACTCTAACGGCACAGGGCGACGATGGCCACAAACATTCCTGATTTCACCCGTTACCTCAAGTCCGACAAGGGCGTGTACTGGCAGGTCCTCTTCCTCCCCGGCATCCAGCTCATGCTCGGTCTCTTCGGTATCATCTGCTGCTCTGCTGCCAAGGTGGTGTATGGCAGGTACATCTGGGACCCTCTTGAGATTGCTGCCCAATGGGACGGACCCGCTGGCCGCTGCGGTGCCTTCTTCGTCGGTCTCTGCTGGGTTGTGGCTCAGATCGGTACCAACTTGTCGGCCAACGTCATCAGCTGTGCCAACGATATCTCCTGCCTGTTCCCTAAGTACATCAACATCAGGCGCGGTGTCATCCTCGCGACCATCACGGCTGCCTGGATCATGCAGCCATGGAAGATCATCCACTCGGCCCAGTCCCTGCTTGCCTTCATGGCTGGTCTCGGCATCTTCCTTGCCCCCATTGCCGCCCTTCTCAGCGCCGACTACTGGGTCGTGAACCGCCAGAGGTACGACGTGCCCGGTCTCTACCGTGCCCACGGCCGGTATCGCTACAACAAGTACGGCACCAACTGGCGCGCCGTCATCGCTTTCCTCGTCAGCGTCTGCCCGAATCTTCCGGGAATGTAAGTTGCCACTCCTTGTGCTGTTCGAACCATAGCTAACAGCCCCAGGGCCGCGAGCGTCAACCCAGCCATCGGGCCGACTATTGGCAACGCCGACAAGGTTTACTTTATGTTTTACTTCTGGGGCTACACCAGCGCGTTTGTTGTCTACTCGGCCTTGAACTACTTCTGGCCCCACCCGGAGACCAAGATCCCGGCGGCCATTTATGATGATACGGATGTTATCTCGGGCGAGGAGAAGGCCGACTCGGACACGGCCGACTACAGCAAGAACAAGATGGAGGTTGAGACATCGCCGGTTTGATGGGTTAATGTGGTGGATGAATTTGTTGGATGTTGGAAGGATATCAAGATACCCTCGTTACTCGTAATTATGGAGATGTTGGAGCAATAACAATAGCTTGCGAATGTGCAAGCTTTTCGTTTTGACTTTGTTCCAAAGCCTTGGCTTTGCGCCTGCAGCAGTTACTTAAAACCCCAGTTCTGCTTGAGAGTGTCCGACTCGTACCTTGTGAAGGGTTTCTTCTGGACATGTCACCTTCATTGGTATTAGATCAACCAACATCCGATTGCCAGACAAGATGCTCACTGTATGCCTAGATAGTCTTCGGTATCTCTCTCCGTTGACGGTACCGCTTTTGCTTGTCACGGCACCCCCCGCCAATCAGTTCGCTCTCCCCATGAAGCAGCTACCGCCGAAGCGAACGGGTCTAGCTCCCTATCTGCGGTGTATCGATGTCAGGCCTGCCAGCGGCCAGGGTTAGGGTTCCGGTTCAAATATATAGGGGCGAAGTCCCAGCCGGATTTTGGGGGGTTCAGCGACCATTCCACTTCCTGTATTCTACCTATCCTTAGTTGAAGCAGCCAGAATGGGAGGTGTCGCCATGCTCAAATACAGCGCCTGCGCTACCTGTAGCCACCTCGTCACACTGCCAGGGCTCAGAATCTGACAATCGAGGTGGACCTGCTGTAGCAGGTGCCTACCCACAGGATGGACGGAAAAGCACACACCCAGTTCCTGTATTTCCAGTATTTTAGCTATATGCAGCAGGAGAGGAACAAAGGGAAAGGAAGGGGGGTGTGAAAAATGGAGAGGGAGAATGAACAGGGAATTGAAGATAAGGGCGGTCGGGTTGGGAAATAGGAGGAAGGTCGGGTTAAGGGTTAAGGGGTTGAGGCCCGGATTGCGGCGCTCATGAGGTTGGAGGCTGATCTTGGAGGCGTTTTGGGTGGGACTGGGGATCATTGGTGAAGGGGATGGAGATGGTGGAGGAGTAGGCGAGGAGGACGGTGAGGAGGGCGAGGGAGAGAGCGAGGGCGAGGCGTGGGCGGAGGAGATGGAAGGGAGCGAAAGGAAGTGGGGAGGGGACTAGGGGACGAAGCTGGATAAGAAGTGGGATCTGTTATGGAAGAAGGGGGGCGAGGTGTAGGTGTGAAGACGGGGAGGAGTGGGAGTGGGAGCCGGAGAGGCAGACAGGACGAAGACGGAGACAGAGACCCAGAAGGGGGAAAAGGACACGGGTAGGAAGGAGACGGAGAGGTTGGAGTAGTGGTAAAGAAGTCAATGGGGGATCGGGGAGCTGGGGGAAGTGATAACCCCCCCCCCCCCCCCCGGGGTTTTTTTTTTTTTTTTTGGGGGGGGGGGGGGGGGGGGGGGGGGGGGGGGGGGGTGCCTTGCCTTCAGATTATGTTATAGTAGGTTTCTGCGTTTTTTAATCTTTGACAGCGTTGGTATGGTGTGATCGGACAGCTGTTCTTCCAGCACGATTGTATTCTACTGGAAGCGTTCCACATAAAGTCTCGGTATAAGCGATAATGCAAGATGAAGTTGTTCGGATGTCGGCGTGTCGTCGTACCTGTGGTCCATCAATGGAACGCGTGGCCAAATAGATCGATGTAGCCACTGAGGCAGCAGGTGAGTTGATGTCATTTGCAAAAGCAGTACGAATTTGTCACGTTTTGCGAATCACATAGCACGGAGTCTGAACTGTAGATGAAGATGATATAACTGCAAATAACTAAAACACACGCATCCCGAATCATCGCCATCTTCCAAACAAAAAACACTCAGTCCGCAGATGGTGAAAACGAACCCGATCCCAAGCCAGAGCTGAATGCTCGGCCTTAATAAGAGGCAGGCAGTCAAGCAGAAGAACCCTCGGGATGACCGTCATGGCTTCCAGCATCAATACCACCTGCCGCGGTTGGTTGTTGCCGGGCCAGGCACACGGAGCACTCCTCCCAAGTCGGCCTCCATTTTCGTTCCTTGGATTGCAACCACATGAAGTGCTCATTGGTAAAAGCTTTTCCAACAGAACGAGTCACCCGGTCCCATAGAAGAAATTCGCCCCACCAACCCAGTGGTCCCAGCCCATGATGCTTTCGCAGATGCCGTTTCAATGCAGGCTGGGTGAATCTCGACGGCGGGGAGTCTTTGCAAAGTCCAAGAGCACACTCAACGTCTCCGTGCTCGGTGTCTTGGTGATGTTCTTGGTAAATGTCGGCGATGTCGGCTGAGCAATGGTGAAGAAGGCACCGCACCTGGGGATGGCATTCCCTCAGGTGCTTCTTCAGTTTGTCCTTTCTCTTGAAGGCCTTCGAGCAGTCCTCGTACGGACACTCTTCATATGTTGCCAGATGAACAGACCGCAGATGTCGGTTGAGATCAGACTTTTTGTTGAACGGCTTGCGATAAGAGCATCCCGGAGTGGGGCACACCAAGGAGTTGCGGTTGGTACTCTGCGTGGGCTGTCGGAACATTCCGCCTCCAGGGGTGCTAAAATTTGTGACGGGGAGAGCGCCCTTTTAGCGTTGATCTAAAAACAAAAACCTACCCCGATTGGGCAGAAAAATCGGAGAGTGGGGCGGGCTCGGATGGCTGGCCGATTGCAGTGCTCGGGCCGGAAAAACCACCAGTGGCCTCCGCCTCCAAATCGTGAATGAACGACGCTGATCCAGCTCCTGTCATCGACGATGGGGGGTAGATTTTGCAGCTCGGGTCCTGCAAAGCGTCGCAGGAGGCAGCGTCGAAGTCGAAAAACTCGCTGCCATCAAACTCGGAGGTGTCGTTCAGGTAGGCGTCGTCGCGGAGTTCATCGACAAAGCCAGGGTTGAAGCGGGACGACATATCGGAATCTCGGATCGCGCAAGATGAGACGTAGTGCAGAGGCTGTTGGTTGAAGTTGAGGAAGATTAGGTGCTTGAGGAAAGGTTCAAGGACGAGACAAAGCTGTGTAGCAAGAATGGTGTTTTCGACAGAAGTGTTTGGCATGCCATCAAGACTCGGGGCAGCGAGGAAGAGAAATGGAATGGCGGTCTGAGCAAGCAGACAGTCGACCGGCGCTAAGGGGGGCGCAACTGCTCGGAGGAATTCGGATAATTGCAGCCAATCAGAATGACAGTGTTGGACTCACTGCAATCTGATGTGTGAGTCCAGCCTTCCGAAACGGGGAGTCAAGACCAACCACTGGCGAGCCAGTCTGACCCAAGGTGACGAAAGTGACACTGTGAGCAGGATCTCATACATTGAATGGAGTTTAAAATGTCAGGATCTGTCATGAAGTGAACTGACCAGACACCCAATACCACTGCGGTGTCCTTTCATAGCTTGGTATTGCTTCAAGTTCGGGCCCGCATGCCCTGTTCTCTCAACATAAACAGCTCCCTGTCATTTTGATAGCATGATCTGCATCTTTCTCATCACCGAAACGACATTCCCATTAAGTGGGGTCGGACAATCCAACGACAGACAGAAAACCGAGACAAACCAGAAAACTTATTGACTGGCAGGCACAGGCGCAATCTCATCCTCACCAACAGTAGGGACCGGCTTCGTTTCTTCCCCCTTTGGTGTCTCTACCTCTCCCACCACCGGAGTAGCCGGGGCAGCCGGAGCAGCGTGACCCTCAGATTTTCCCTCCTTTGGCTTAGGGAGAACCAGCACGACGACCTTCTCAAACCGCATGCGCCAATGCCGCTGGTACCACCAGCCCAGATAGCAGACAACAATGAGCAAAACAATCGACGCAATCCCCGTCGACAGCCAGTACTGCCTCGCAAACTCGATGCTCTGGCCCATGTCGGTCGACAGAACCACCAGCACGTCGCGCGGTGCCGACCAGTACTGGATCGGCAGCTTGCAGAGGCAGTTCCGGTAGACGCCGAGGATCTGCAGGAACGTGCCCACCATGGCCGTGAAGCCGGACCCCAGGAGCCCAAACACGACAAGCAGCGTGAACGGTGTCGGGAGACGGTAGCCCTTCCATGTAAAATACAGCGGGACGTGCTTGTCGTGGGTGAAGTCGTAGAACCACAACACACCAAGCCAGAACTGGAAGAGGAAGTACAGCGTGAAGGTGAAGCTTCGACAGGACAGACCGACGAGCGGCGTGTGGTACGACGTCAGGAAGGCGAGGATGAAGGGAATCAGCAGCAGGACGACCACGGTTAGGATGAGATTGATCCAGTCCTCGACGTCGATGTCGGGAATGTCATCCGGCAGCGGGGTCGCGTCGACGTCCTTCTTCTCGAGGTACTTGCTGCTCAACTTCTCGACCCTCTTCACGAGCTTCTTCTTGATACGCTCCCAAAACCCTTTCTTGGGCGGTTTGCTGTCAGGCGTGGGTGTGCCATTCTTCTCGGTCACCTCCTTGCCGTTTGCGGCTTTCTTCTTGAGCTCGTTATGGTAGTTCTGGATCCGTTTGATCCACAGCTCCTTGTTACGACCGCGGTCCCACATCCAGACCGGCTGGTAGATGGAGTCGTACATCGGGCTGAAGAACTCGACAAACTTCTTGACGAGCCGGAATCCCTGGAACCTTTCATTCAACGTGTTGTCGTGATCTCTGTCGGCGACGTGCGGAAAGCCTGACATGATAGCCTCGAGCGTGTTGGGGTTGTTCCCGGCGAGGAGGCAGCCTGCCACGACGGCGACGTGCGGGATTGTCATCCACCATTCGCCGAATGCGATTGTGTGAGCCGTGTCGTTGTTGCCGATCTCGAGCAAGCTGCTGAAGATTGAGACCAGAAAAGCGCCCAGGAAGAACACGATTGGCGCCCCGACCGTCGCGCCAAAGCTAACCTGGCACTCTAACATGGTGTGAAGCCTCAACCGGCTGGCATTGGCGGCGGATTTGTTGACCTCTTTGGAAACCTCTGGTGAGCTCTGGTCGGTGGGGTTTGCACCGAGAGTTTTCACTAGACTCAAGACATCACCCCAAGCCGTGGGCTTCGCTTCGGCATCAGGGTGGTCCTCTGGTTCCGACTCTGGTGGAAGACTGATGTTTCCGACCAGAATAGCGTAGAGGAGGTGTACCTCTCGTTTGATCTCGGCAACTTCGACGGCTTTTTGACCGCGGATTGAGTTCCACTTTCGGTTCTTGATGATGGCATCAAGGATGTTGCGGTCAACCATGGCCTCGTACAAGCCACTCAACATCATGGGCGCTGCTGTGATGAACACCATGGCCACCCACAGGATAGTGTTGGAGAAGGCGATAGTTGCGGCAATGGAGGCTCGGATCGTCATCTCGACGCCGACGATAATGGCGTAACCAAACCACCTTATGAGGCAGCTATCTTTATGAGTATGTAACACCCGGGCGCAGGCGGGAGGACCTACACGAAAGCCTCAACGACTAGCTTCGTTCGATCAGGGGGCTGATGGATCATGACTCCGCCATCTTTTGTGGCCGACATACCACCCCCCGGAGTGGTGTCGGTTGTGACTCCCAACGCGTCCAGCAGAGCTCGGACGAATTTGACCCAGTCATCTTGAAGCTGATCGAGATGGTTGGGGAAGAGGTCGTCGGGGATGGTAAAGAGCCGGCGTCGGGGAATCTACGGGGCAAGATTAGATATCAGAGAGGCCAGGATGGGGCAACTTACACCCAAACAGAAGACAGCAGCAGGAAGGATGAACCCGACAAATGGGATAATCCACTGATCCAGATCGCCATTGACGGATTGCTGCCATCCCGGGCAGTTCTCGGCGCACCAGTGGTAGGGTACCTGGACCAAAGGCGCGCCGTTGTCGTTTCCATCGTACTTGGCACCGCAAGGAAACTCCAGATCGCTGAGTTCCTGCGGTGTTTGGGTCAAGAATCTGTTTGCTGGATTGGGCGTGAACCCGAGCTTCCCGTCAACGATGTCATACGTTGCTCTTACAGCTTTCAGACAGCAACGAGTAAAGTTCTGGCCGCCGACGGCCTGGAAAGAAAGGGGATCCGGCGTCTTCAAGTCATTGAGCGGAGGGAAAGCATCTTCGACGGTTTTCTCGTCCCCTGTGAGATGGCCATGGACAGGACCCGCAACGCTCAAGCTGAGCAAAACAACAAGCAGTCGTCCCGCCATTCTATCGCACGGTGTTTGACCGGAGTCGAGGACTGCCAACAGTTGGCACGAGCCGACCCATACTTATGAAGATAACCACTGTGCATCAGCCTCAGAGTTGCACCTCATCAGGGTCTCCGCATATGCCGGGAAGGAAGCGGGATGCGACGAGCAAATGGTAAGCAAGAAGTTCATCTCGTCGCCGCATGTGTCCCAATCCGATACACAACTGCTCAAAACTCTGCCTGCAGACGCACAAATAGGGCCACCAGTAGGCCAGCCACAGGGTGGCACGCCGTCGGACGCTGCAGCTGTCAACAACCTATCCGATAATGACATTAACTGCATGAAGCTCTAATGTACTGGCTGGACCACTGGATCCCAGCAGCGGAGATAGTGGCGTCGCCAACGTGCAGGAGAATATTGGCCCCATGCTGAAGCCGTAAGGCTCAGGGCCCTGGGTTAGGTGACACTGCAGGTGTCTCGAGCGCTTGTTGGGACGAGAAGTGACGGGCAGCTCGGGATGGCAGAATCTTGGCACCATGATTGGCTTGCCAGTGGAATTGTACACAGTTGTGTACAAAATGGCTGGGGAGTTGTTCAGCTCTGGCGCGGGGTTCTGCTTTCGTGCGCGCGTCTGGCCGGCGGCGTCGTGCGGGGAAGTTGATGCCTTTGAGGACCCTCATGACACATTGGAAGACGTCCAGTTTTGTCCAGTTGGCGAGATTGGATCAAAATTTCCTGAAGGAATAGGTGGTGGGAGGCAGAAGAGTGGTGTAATGTATTTGACCGAGACTTTATTGGGCCGCTGCCTAGATGGGCGAGGAGAGGAAGGGCCGAGAGTTTCGCAGCTATGCCACCCACCGCTCCTTCCTGAGTTGGAAGTTACAGGCGGGCGGGCGGGCGATCTGACATTAGGGAAGGTGCTGAGGTCGGCCTGTTCCGGCTTCAGCTCACACCAGGTAAAATTTGATCCTCCTCTCCTTGACGCCATTGGCAGACGGCCAGCGTTCTGGGACCAACATCGAAGGCGAGTCAACATCCAACGATGAGGAGGACGAAGAAAATGTATCCTTTTTCGGCGCGACCTTCTATCCATTTACCTTCCCACAACTAATTAGCAAATGCCTCTGCCCATTGCCCGCCACTGGCCAGTTCACGAGCAGTTTTCGGTTGCTCCACGGTGCTCCAGACGCGCCAATGACCAGCCAGAAGGCGCCCGATGGTGTCGAGACGAGTACCGGCTTCAGTTTATCATGGCGGTGACTAGGTCAGCTTCTCTTGTCCCGAGCGCAAGCATTTCCGAGAGAACATCGGCGAGACATAGAGCATGTATTCGCCAAGTAACTCCTTCAACCATACCCAAAGATCCGTTCTGATGTCCCATGACAGATGCCTCCGTCCCAATGTGCCGAATGTCCATACCGTTCCTCCGATTTCCCGCAATTACCCATATCCAAACCGACGCCGTGATCGCCGGATTTCCAAAAAAAGCCATCGCCTGCCGACTTGACCCATGCTGTATTTCCTACTGCCCTATGCATCCAATACCTGTCTCCTCCTTTGATCGACCGACACCTCGCTGTGATGCGCCGAGACTTGATCAAGCTCCAGTCCGTCGCATTTGCTATCGACACGCGTTGTCGATCCGCCGTCAAAGACCAACTCGGCATGCGACCCTTGAGGTCCTACATCCTGGGGCGGCATGCTGAACAAGGTTCCCTGGGATATCTCCTTGTCGGTGAACCTCTGTCGGATGCTGCGATACAGCGGACGCAAGGCGACAACTGATGCGCATGTGATACCAACATTAATCTCGATCAGGCCGTAGATGGCACTGGGAACTTTGTCCCAGGATGGGTCGGCCGAAGTGGATGACGGCAGCAGTGTCTGAAGCCGCACGACAGAGATGATCCCGGCCCTGGAATAACAGGTCGTCAGACAAGGAGTCTCGCCGGTTGGGAGAACGGCCGACTAGCCAAAGGCAACCGGGCAAGAAGCCCTGGGGATTTGTGGAAGGACAGGGGTACATACGATGCACCAAACGCCAGGACGATGCCAATCAAGACTCGCTGTATCAGCGGCGCGTTGGAGTGCCGTAGGAGGAAGAGTGGGAGTATGACGATAACAAAGTCCATGATCATGTTCCAGGCTTGCGACGAAAAGATGAACCACGTCCCGTTGAAGAAGCATCTGGCGCCGGGAATGCTTGGATTCCACTGTGCATCGAACGGAATGCAGCGGACCATTCGGAGGACGATGAAGATGAGGTAACCTGTGCACAGGATCGCTATCGCTGCTTGGCAGATCCGCCTTTCGACCACCATAACGCTGATCCGAAGATACTGCAGAAGGATGGAAAGTTTGAGGAAGAAGTGCGTTAGGGAGTAGAACTGCGTGATGGCGATGCCGACCTGTTTCAAACTGTCAGCACCTCCGGCTCTCAGCAACCTGATGGATGGCTTGGTCGGCCACAGTTACCTTGACAAAATCGACCATGTCGGCTGCGCTGATGGTCTCGACATGCCGCCCACTCCCATAGACGACGGCCAAGTAGTTGAGCACGGACATGACGATGGAGCATACCTAGAACGCGCCTGGTTAGCACCATCTGCACATCCTCGGGCCGGCACCCGGCGATTGTGGTTCTCCACCAAAGCAGTCCCGATGGCCAAGTCCTCCCAGAAATATTTCTTGGTCAATACGAGCCTCGTGTAGAGCCGTAACGCCGTGAAGATGCCGGCAAAGATCGGACAGACAATGACGGTCGTCGTCAACTGGTATGCCCGAGACTCATGAAGCCGGGCCGGGTCGACTCCAGCGGCGGTCGAGTTGGTTGCCGCCATCGTGTACGCGCGACATCACAACATCAGAGATTGAGATGGTATGGACAAGTTTGACATTCTCGCTGTCCATGATATCGACTCCGCGTTGGATGGGTTTCCCCGGTGTTCGGCCGGAAAGGGGTTGCGGGGAACGTCCACGGCGTCCCAGGCCCGTGGTGGCGGTCTCGGCGACGCAATCGAATTGGTGGAGTGATTGTGACGCGCGAGGGTCGGGGCTTCACCGAGCCCGTTCCGCGGGAACTTGTGGCTTTTCGGTTCCCAAAGTGGTCGAGCTTGCGGCCCGAAGGCACCGGGGTGTGTGCTGTGGCTGGTCGCCCCGGATGGCTGCGAAATGAGGAGGGCCTTGGCCGAGACAGCAGCCGCGGACACGACACCTGCGGATCTCACGGAATCATTCATCATCAAACGCCGACGACGCATTGTCGGTAGCACAGACCATTTCCGGCAAAGAAACCGACGACAGGTGTATGCAAAAGGTCAGAAGCAGCCTGAGCCGGTGACATGGTTCTGGATTCGGGGACTCATCACTGAATCAAACTTCAGGGGTGACAGCCAAGCCCGGTGTCGACTGCAGGGTGGCTGTCTCAGGGAACCAGGAAAAAGAAATGTCATTATTCACCAATTTCTCAAAACGACAATCTCGATTCAATTCACCTCCACCGCTCCAAATCGATCGATCTTGTCCACTGCCACCGGCTAGCAAGGATCGCTATAAAAGTTTGCAAGAGACACCGGCGCAACGGTCGCCACGCCGGGCATCGACGCATTGCCAAACACCATGATGTCGCCGCTCGTTGACGTGTACTTTGGCCATGTCTGGCCGAGGTTGTCCTTAGGGTCGGCCGAGGGGTTCGACGCAAACGAGACCCAGAATGCTTTTCACCGTACGTCAGCTTCCGCCCACTCTCCGACGAAGACACAGCACTCACATTCCATGGCATAGCTCGTCTGCCATTCGAGCTCGGTCGAGTTTCCGCGGTACTCGAAGTGCGTTCCGAACACGAGCGGGATCTCGGCTGCAATGTGCCATTAGAAACATCTCCGGAGAGACAAGAGGAGGGAAACAAACAGCTGTGCATCCCACCGACCCACCACCGCGGAGTAATATTGGAGAAGTTACCCGCGTAGAGATACCGGTACGTCGTCAGACCGTAGTTGAGTCGGATACTTCCCGGTCTTGATCAGTTCGCCATCCCCTCGCCTGCTGATCAACGACTTACTTGGCTTCGCGCTTCACGCCGCAGGCTAATCCGCTGGCACCGGGCACCGTGACGTTCGGCGGAGCTGTCATGCTCAGATTGAACGGCAGGAGCGCGGCAGGCTCATTGTAGTTGAATCCGGTGATCAACGGCTTGTTGCAATCGAGCCCTGTCAGTCACATCTTCCTCTCGGACGAACGAGAAATCTCTCTCACCAGCTTGGCAACAAGTCCCTTCTCGAGTCGATCCGTCATGTTGGCGAAAAGCGTAATGTTATCGGCGAGCGGGCGGAACAGACCGCGGTTCGGATCTGGGTTCGCCGCAATGACGGCCGCTTGCAACGCCAGGGCGTCCAAATTTTGCATGCATGCCAGCTCGTCGGTGGATGTGAGGTTTGCACAGCCAACGGTCTGCGCCAGGTTGTGAAACAGCGGACTGCTCGTTGCATACGTGGCGGAGGTGCCACTCGAGGAGGCAATGAGACCGGTGACAATGGGCTTCTTCGGGTTTGCGTAGGCATACATCAGGACTTCGACGGCGCCAGCAGACTGGCCGTAGAGGACCATACGCTTCGGATCGCCTCTGGCATACGTTGTCAGAGACCACAGCGAAAGTCGCAGGAATACCACCGAACTTACCCGAACCCCTGGATGTTGTCCTGAAGCCATTCAACCCTGTTTCCGCGTTAGCCTCTCCAGTTCTTTTCATACCGTTGGTCAACATACACGAGCTTGATATCCAACAAGCCAGCGTTCTTGTTTGCAATTGGCGACCCTGGAAAGCCAAAAATATTCACGCGGTAGTTCATGGCGACGACGATGTGCGTCTGCGTCCTCTGAATCCATTGGTCGGGAACCTGGTAGTCGGCGTGGCCGCCGCCCTCCTTGAAGCCACCTCCACAGACCCAGATGATGACGGGCAGCTTCTTCTCGACCGGCTTCCGCGGCGCCCAGATGTTGAGATAGAGGCAGTCCTCGCTCTGCGCATCTCGGTTCTCAAACTGGGGCAAGAGGTCCCAGTACAGGCCGGTCCGGATGTTGGCTTGCAGGCAGACGGGCTTGTAGGCTTGCGTGTCGACGTCACCGGAGTATGGCGCGGCCACCGGAGGCATGAAGCGGAGCGAGCCGACCGGTGGCTGCGCGTAGGGGACCCCGAGCCATTGGTAGACGTCAGGAGCGGACGAGTTGACGAACCCGGTGAACGTGCCGCTCGATGTCTTGACTGTGAGACCGAGATTCTTGGCCCCCACGACAGGGGCCAGCAGGAAGAGTGACGCGAGGAACGGTTGAAACATCATGATCACAACGATGGGCCGTCAGATCTTACTGCAAACCCCGCAGGGATACCATTCGTTTCTTATTCTTATATCGTCGTCGCTGTCCATCGCCACCCTCAAGGCCAGATGCCCGTGCGAGGAGCTGAGAGGGTTGTCCGCAGCCGTCAAATTTCTGACATGCATATCCGCACCATTGGGAGCAATTTCCCCCCTACTCCTGCGGGGTAATATCAAGAGCCACGAGGGGATAACGTTAGTAGCTGACACCCTTTCTCGACCTAGTGTGTGCGCTGACCGAGAAGTATTGCATACCGTGATCGTTGAGGAGGGGTCAGTAAAATCCCCGGCTGGGTTGCCCTGCAGCCGGGCTCGTTCCCGACAATTTTGAGGACGAAAGCCACTGCCGACAGGGACGCATAAGCGCTGCCGCACCGACTCCCGTCGCCATGTGCATTACTTCATCGGGCCATGACTGCAGCAAACCATTGGTGACGAGGGGCGGAAATAGCGAGTTGAGGAGTGTCTCCGACCTCGAGGCTTGAGTTTTAGTTCTCGTGATTCAGCTCGTCAGGGCGCGACGGTGTGATGGAGGGCGACTTGCGAACGCGAATGGGGCTCGCGGTCCACACCGGTTCAAGACCACCAGTCCATGACGGGCTGGGCCCGGGCTTGATGGCAGATGCCTTACATACGAGTATCCCTTTGCCAGGTTCAACATCGGATTTGTTGAGTCATCTTTTATTCCAGCGAACTCCAGTTGCCGTCCTGGCTTCATCCCAGCCCGGTCTTGGGAATGGCCCCTGCCATCCCGACGCCGGGGCCGCGCGGCCCCAACGGTCCGGGCCGCACTGGACCGAACTGTTGGGCTTGCCGGGCTTGCCGGGTCGGGTCCATGGATGTGTCAAAGGATCATTGCTCGACCGGTGCAACACCTCCCGATGGAACTGTATTTTCGCTTTCCTCGACCATGGCCAGATCGAACGGCGACTCGTTACGCGTGGGGTTCGAACCACTGGATTCACACGATGATTATTAGCTTGTTGACTCCTCTCGCAGCACCGGGACGGGCTGAATGAAACCTAGACACGGGGATTCCTCCACAGAGCGACATTGATACTCACGGATACGTTCCAGTACGTGTGTTTGTGGTTGCCTCTTGGCGCTGCAAATATCTGGTCCCAGCTAACTTTGTAGTATGTCTGCGCCGGACTTCATCTTCAAAGTGGCTCTCGAATCTGCGGGCCAACGATGGAGATGGCGGGTTGATGTGATTCCAGCCGAGCTCCAACTCTGGAGAGCACTTCGCCCGGGATGAAGAGGGAGACCCGTGTATGGCAACAATTGTTGTTGAGCGAACAATACGTTTTCTTCGTCCGATGTCTCGAAATCGCCGTCGATATCGATTTTGCATAACGCGTTCATCAAGCGTTTGCATCGTCGCATTGCCGCAATTTGAGAATTGTGGGGGACGGGGTTGTCCTGCAACAGCGGAACCTGCCGCCGGAGCTTGGGCTCCCAGGCCTGAAGATTTTTGAAGCTTCTTCCCCCGCACGCTGCTCCCCCACAACCTTCGACGACATTCCACCAATCCGTCTGTCGTCGCCGGAATCACGGCCGAGCCCGTGTGAAGACGGAAGAACAGGTGACGGCATTTCACGACCATTTCCGGTATTGGTTCTGTTTTTGTCGACGGGAGCTAGAGCGCCATCCTCCGAGCTGTCGGGGAGGGTCGCAGCGACGCCCACAGCAGCGTTGCAGCGCCGTCTTCAGGCTAATGAGCACGTGGAGAGCCCCCCGATTTCCCCAGCTTCGACCGGGCTTGGTGCCATGGCCACATGCAATGCGCGCTGTTTATCCGACATTGGGCGCCCAGTCTGGTGTGGTATTCGATCTCGGTAGGGCGCCGAGTCCCGGGTTTTCTGCCCCTGGCTCATAAACAAGATTTTGGCCTTTCCCGGTTTGCAACCTACGGAGGCTCTTCCGAGCAAAACCGGGTCGACATGCCGTCGACCACGCTGGACCGCACCGCGATTTGGGCGTCAGTGGCGCGCTTCTGCTCGACCCCCCCCGTTTGACGTTTCACTTAGCGGATAGCAGGACTGCGAATCCGACCATGGAAAGCTTGCTTCGCCGAGATGACAACGACGGAGAATTATATATATAGGCCGGAGGAATCCCACGAGTCTTGTTGGTGTCGTCGTCGTCGTCGTCGATAGTCAATCTCGCAGTCCACGGTCACCATGCATACCACAGCTTTCCTGGCGGCGCTTCTTGCGCCCGCGGCGGTCTCTGGCCAGCTGCACGAGCTTGCTGTCCGTGCCGGTCTCAAGTACTTCGGCACGGCGGTTGGTGAGAGCGCTGCTAACAGCGACTCCCCGTACCGGGCCATCATCGACAACACGCGCGAGTTCGGCTCGGTCGTGCCCGAGAATGGTCAGAAATGGGATTCCACCGAGCCCCAACGCGGCCAGTTCAACTTCAACTCGGGAGACATCACGGCCGGCATCGCCAAGCGGAACAACCAGATCCTCCGCTGTCACACTCTCGTGTGGCACAGCCAGCTGCCCAACTGGGGTATGTTTTCATTCACTGTCCGACAAGACTTTTGCTGACCGTCCAGTCAACTCTGGCTCCTGGAACCGTCAGACCCTGACGGCCGTCATGGAGTCGCACATCAACAACGTCATGGGCCACTATATCGGCCAGTGCTACGCCTGGGATGTGCTCAACGAGGCCGTCGACGACAATGCCAACTGGCGCGATAGCCCCTTCCTCCGCACCTTCAGCACTGACTACTTCGCCATCGCCTTCAACCTCGCCAAGAAGGCCGACCCCAATGCCAAGCTGTACTACAACGACTACAACCTCGAGTACAACCAGGCCAAGACCAACAAGGTCTATGATCTCGTCAAGATCATCCAGAATGCCGGCGCTCCCATCGAGGGTGTCGGCTTCCAGGGCCATCTGATCGTCGGCAGCACGCCCTCGCGCTCCGCCCTCGCCACGACCCTGCGCCGCTTCACCGCTCTCGGCCTCGAGGTTGCCTACACCGAGCTTGACATCCGCCACTCGAGCATGCCCCCTTCGTCGTCGGCCCTCGCGACCCAGGGTAACGACTACGCCAACGTCGTCGGCTCCTGCCTCGACGTCGAGGGCTGCGTCGGCGTCACCGTCTGGGGCTACACGGACAAGTACAGCTGGGTCCCGGGCACCTTCCCCGGCACCGGCGCCGCTCTGCTCTACAACGACCAGCTGCAGAAGAAGCCCGCGTGGACCTCGGTCTCGTCGGTGCTCGCCGCCGCCGCTACCGGCAACCCCGGCACCCCGGGCACCACGCTCAGCACGTCGGTCCGCCCCACCACGACGCCGCCGCCGGTTGTCTCGAGCTCGACCACGCCTTCTGCTCCCACGTCGACCGCGCCCGCACCGGGTCCCGAGCAGATCCGCTGGGGCCAGTGCGGTGGCCAGGGCTGGACCGGCCCGACGCGGTGCCAGAGCCCGTATACCTGCCAGGTTTCCAACCCGTGGTATTCCCAGTGTCTGTAAGAACGAGCTGGACGGAGGAGATTCTTGTACATAATGCATTATTCAACACCGCACATAGCCTTATTCTTCTAAATACTTGACTTTTTTATGTACATCCCGGCCCATTTGGAGTCTGGTGATATTGGAGTAGCCGTATGTGCGACAAATCTAGGCACACAGGGTTCCGTTTTTCGTCCCTATCTCGACCACGTAACGTCGCACACGTAGCCTCACGCGCGGCTCAGTCCCAGCTCGATATTTGCTCAGGCTGGCTCACCTTGATTCACACTAATACCATTCTCGGGAGACTCCGCCGCGGCATGCTGAATAGCGCTAACTTCAGCCGAGTAGAAACCTTTCCGTAGAATTCAGGCGTTCCCAGCTCTGTGGCTAAGACCCACTGGCCTTGTGGTGGTGCCTGACATGCAGGATCAACTCGAATTACGATCTTGATGACTATCGAAGAAACAATTACATGAAGTCTCCGGTGTCCGGATGGTTGGATAGGGTCTTGGAGACAGAACTGCTACACTAGCCAACTCAACAGCTTTTGGGGAACCCTTCCCCAAGATCCTCGTCTAGTAATGTCCACCTCCTGCTCATCCTCATGCTCGGTAAAGGTTGACGGCTGGCTGGACGTTAGGTTGATCTGAGCCGTAATGGGATCTGAATTCCATCCGTTAGCCAACTGCTCTCGCCAGTACATCACTGCATAAATTTATACCTTGGAACTGGTTCATGTCATAGACCTGACAGTCTATAATAAATGATATGCTGAGCCGTCCAAGTGCTGGGGGTGACCGTGATCTCAGACCCGACGTAGCGCACCTCGTGCAAAGTATACCATCTGGATGACCGTGTTTGACCCGGCTTCCAACTTGAAGGCACGGTACACATTGATGCATTCTTCTGACCTTCGAATGATATGAATCCCGTCTTCCAAGCGGTGGACGGTCGCGGGGTCGAGGCACGAGAAATGAATCGTCTGTGTTCGGAAAGCTGTTGGTGAGCCGTACCAGGCCATTCGGCCCATTTCCTTCGGAACTGATGTCAGCTAGAACACTAAGGCATCTCGGTGTGAGCAGTGCGTCCGACATGGCGAGCCGGCTCTCGGAACGCCAACACATCGAGGATGGGCGCGTCGAATCTGTCAACATGCTGAGCAAGTGTTGGCAGCTGCACGAGCTACCACCACAAGACTCAGCAGCGAAAGCGCAGTCTGGCTGATGTGGCAGTGTTTGGGACTCGACCCAAGTGAAACGCCCAGCTTTGTCCCACCGGCTGAGTGCCGAAGTGATGAGCTTCCTCTGGAAACCGTCCCCAAACCTCACGCGCAGCTTCGAGGCAATGATGATCAGGTGGTGCGACAACATCTCACAGATATGATGTTGCATCACCTCCCACAACGTTGGCCGCGAACCGCTGCATGTTGTTGTTGTAAGCTGATCGGGGAACTCGGGCGACGCGGATAAGGGGTCGACATAGCCAACGGCCAGGATGATGGCAACGATCGTGAGAAGCATCATCTGGAGGGCTTCCTTTGATGCTTTCGCTAGATTTTGCGGCAACAACGTCTTGTCGAGTCGGTCAACCACTCTCTGCCCTGTGTAGTATGCGGATTCCGTCAAGGTCTGGTATCCAAGCTCGGATGCGCCGCCGTCGTCGCCTTGCATGCGCTTGACATGGGCTTGGGATGCGGCGTAGAGGAGGAGGGAAGAGTCTTCGACGAGGGAGGAATCGATCTGTTTCGCGGACAGCTTCTGAAACTCGGGCGAGCTCAGTGTGCCAACCATGCTCCGACAGGGAGGGGCAGTGTCGAGAAGCCAATCCACTGCTGTCTTGACGAGATGGTCGCAGCTCCACTCTACGTCGAAAGAGAGCACAGGTTTGTGCTGTGTCAGTTGGGCAAGGCCGGCCGAGACACTGTTCTGGTCGAAGGCTTCAAGGCGTGTTGGTCAGCGCGTGACGAATGGAAACATACAGACCTAGTATTCGGTGCGTGCGTACCTGTGCGGAATATGTTGACATCCTCAAAGCTGGTGCGAATGCAGTAGGACCAAGTCAGGGCGCTACTGTGGGCGGCTTGGACAGTCCTTTTGGTCAAGGAGACGCAGGTGGTGCATGGGTCACCTCCAGAGCACTAAACTCAACATCAGCAAATCTCGAAGCATTCTAGCAAACGAAGAAAAAAAAACGGAAGAAAGACATTAAAAAAAAGAGAAGGATAGGGGACGTACGGAAATCTTTAAGGCTTTGCATCGGAGACAGGCTCTGCGGTTGCGGACTTCTCCCACTTTCCGCCTTCCATCGTCCGAAAATCGAGACCTGGCAGGCTTCCGACGGCGGCGGTGCCCCGCTGCTCGGAAGACGCAGATCTCGAAGGGCTGGAAAGGGCTCCGCTTGTGAGCACTCGACTCCATCGGCGCGGCTTTGTTTCCTCGTCTCAGAAAACACGAAGACGAAGGGGAAAGATGAGAATTCGACAGCAACGGTAAAATCTCAACAAGAGAACTGCCTGTCGATAGATGTTTGTCTCTGGAGAGAAAAATCCATGGCTTTTGAATTCTGCACTGCCCCAGGACCTGTCCTCCTCCGTCCGCCAATCTGACTGGTCCAAATCCTACCACACTAGGTAGCCGGCAACGAATGGGACCGCCTACCGAAGTCTCCTAACTGGGTGGTGGATGCATGGACCAGATACCGAAATTCCCTAACTAGGAAAAGTCGGTAACCGTGTTGGTGGCCTCCTCTGGGCTCCCGGTGTGGCGTGGATGCCTTGCAGATGCCTTCTCCCGGCCCGAGAATGCGCGTATGATTTGCTACCCCCAGTATGGGAAAGCCGCAGAAGAGGAGATGCATGTGCAATGCACAGTGTTGTTGCAGCCCAATGCAGTCGTGCCCAATTTTGCACTTTGCTCGGGAATCCCGACGCGCCCTGCCTCAGTGCGCTATCGCCCTATGAATAAGAGCTTTCTCTTCGAGGTGGACCTCACTCGTTGAAACATTGACTTTTTACCGCTAGTGAAACGCTTGACAGTCCAGGGAAAAGGCATGGGGGACCCAGCAACAGCCGCCCTTGCAGGTCAAGTTGCCCGCATAACATTAGACGGAGTTCAAGGAGCGATACACAAGTACAAGTCGTACGAATCAGTGGCGCGTAGTATATATTCCGGCATCGAAAGCCTCGAGGGAGCCCTTGCCGACGACCAAAAGTACAGAAAGGAGAACGTGGAGGAATACGACAACTCCTCACTGGAAAACGAGCTGGGACACGACGTGAAGGATGCGACGGCGATTCAGACGCTGCGAACAACAGCTGAGAAGACAATCCCGCTCAACGCAAACCGGATGACCAGGGCAAAACATGCCTTGATTCCAGGCTCGGGGGTTGCCCCCGATGGGCCCGCTGATATCGAGCGTCGGGCGGTGCACATTGCGACAGAGAGGACCAGGCGTCGCGAGTCCCACAAGGAGCGGGTTGGGCGGCGAGAGAAGAAGCAAGAGCGGGAGGAGAGGGAGAGAAGGGACGAAGAACACAGAATGACGATAAGGGAGATACACGGGCTGTACAGGGACCTCCTCCCTGTCCATGCCGGCCCATCGTATGACTCTAGTCAACCCTCCTCCACTCTGCCGCCGGGCCAGGGCGATGGAAACGCGCAGACAGCCTATATCGGCAACGAGGACCCATATCAGCAACCGGAACCAGTGAGTACACCGTCACCGCGCGGCAAGACCTGTTATATATTACACGAGGCTAATAACAAATGTACAGAGATCTTCCTTGTTTGCCGATAGCAGAGTCGGGTATGATGCGACGGTGGGCATGGCTTACTACCACGACTACGGACAGCCACAGCACGACTTGGCGTGGCCGGTCATGTACACGCAGAATTACGGGGGCACCGCGCCCCCGGTTGGTGATGAGGGATACGAGACCGCCGGGGGTGAGACCGCCGGGTACAAGACTCCTGAGGAGTCCGTCTTTTCGGACAGCATTTCCTTTTCGGACAGCACGTCGGTCATGCCTGGCGGCACAGCTGCGTCTTGGAACGGCAGTTGGTGATTTTCGCGGATTGGGATGTGTAGGATTGTGTTCGCCCGGGACAGCAGTTTGAAGTTTGAGGCGCTGTTGGTGGCTTCTTCTCCATTTTATGGCTCTCCATTTGATGTTTTTGCCGTGCGTAGTAGGAATGGGTGGCACACTTCGAAAGGGTTCTGGTGGCATACTCACACAGTGCCAGGCACTGCAGTGCATGGCATTCTATTGTACGGGTTCCCACTCTCTTCCTCCCCATGGAGTCATGTTTCCTGTTTCATGTATCCCTCTCTGAATTTGGTATCAGCTTGTGTTGTTATTGATTTTCATCCGTATCTCCGTATCGTCCCCGTCGCGTGGTCGTCGAAACATTTGCAGTTGCGCTGCTGAATATGTCTGGTCTCAGTTGATCTGTTGTCATGACTACGTCGTCAATGGGTTGTCACTTGCATCATTGATAGTTCTGAGGGAAACTTAATAACTAGGAGAGGGGAGTGCTTACCTGTATTTTGCTGTGATTGACGTCTTGCTTTCATGACGAAAACTGTGTATGCTCTGAGTGAGGAGGACATTGAATGTCCACACCGATCTTGAGAATGTCGCCAGGACCAGTGTCCAATCTAAAGATGCACCATCTTGAACTGTGATGATGTCAGCTTATTTCCTTAACACCCAGAACAGGCTGCGCACTATCTTGAGCCATCCACGTGGAACGACGTGCTCGCTCATCGGCGAACCAAGCAAGCTCTTGAAGCCTGGTGCTGCCTGAGTTCTTGGACACTCATCAGCAAACTCCCTCACCAGCCCGAGCCGTCGTCAAGCCCTCATCACCGCCATCATCCCCGGTAGATCCAGAGGAAGACCCAGCACTCTCAACCTCCGGCGTCGGAGCCAAGCCGCCTTGTCTCTCACACGCCTCGCAAAGCCCCACAGCCCGGCGAAACCGCTTCGCGCGGTGCTGCGCGATGAGAGCCGCGCCCGAACCCCAGGCCGGCCGGCTGATGGGCGGGAAGCAGGGGACCTCGGCGAGGAGGATCTCGCCGATCTGAGACCGGCAGCGCGTGCAGACTTGGCGGGTGATTGTGTGGCACATTCTTGCTGGTTTGGTAAGAAAGTTGACGTGTTGGTGGGGGGGGTTGTTGTGTTCCTGATGGATGATAAGGATGAGGAGTTTGAGGTAAAATGTGTCCTGTCGTCGGGTATTTATTAGAGCACGAAAATTTGACACGGCGGCGGACCGATGCATAAAGTCTTTGTTTCACTGCGGCGTTGCGGGTAATACAGTCTGACAGTGTTGCGGGGACTGTAAGAAGTTGTTTGGCGGGACAAAGAAGGCCGTTTGGATTGTCTTGGGAAACGTACCTGTCACCCTTCAGAGGAACATCGCCATAGGCCTGGGGGCGGCGAGTGGCTTGGATGCTGTACGGGGTGTATCTTGACCAAGTCGCATTACTAATTCACCGACGGGAAACAGCGATGCTTTTCATGGGGTTTTCATGATACTATCTACGATCGGTTCCTGTCGTAAGACAAAACGGGAACCGTCTAGCATCTCCTCGTTTCCTCATCATCTCATGACCTCATGTATGTCGGAAACCCAAAACAAAGTGCACATCCATCCACCTGCCCATCGGACCATCCAGCTAGGTAACCACCACTCCAAAACGCCATGCAGCTTCCAAAACGCCTCCCATCGAAAATCCGGCCCGGTCCGTCCGAGAACAAAGGAAAAAAAGAACCTGCGAAACCATGTGCCCTCACCCAAGTATTCCGATCCTATAAAGAAAGAAATAATCATGTGTGTGGCAACCTGCAGTGTTCTATACCCCCATCCTGTGACAAAAACCTGAACTTCCACCCAAAAACGCTTGCATATGCCTTAGGAGATATGATGGTGTAAGTGGAAGATTTAGACGACTCCCATGTCGTCGTCTTCCTTGGCGGGATCAGCGCCATTGGCCTCACCCTCTCCCTCAGGAGCACCGTTCTCCCCAACCATATCAACATCGTCGCCCTCCTCAGTCTTGATGGCGGCCTTCTTGCCTCCCTTCTTGGCGGCGGCGCCACCCTCCTTCTTGACACGCGGCTTGCGAGCGGCCGGTGTCTTGGTGGGCGTAGCGGCCTCACCGTCTTCGCCAGCCGCCTTGGGCGGACGACCGCGACGCTTCGGAGTTGTGGCAGGAACAGAGCCGGGACTGGCTCCATCCTCGCCCTCGCCGTTCACGTCCTCGTCATTGTCGGACGCCTTGCGCTTCTTGGGGGTGGTGGCGGCCTTCTTGGCGCCGGGCTGGGCTGCCTCTTGGGCCAGGTTCGGGAACGGATCCTGCTCGGCTAGCTTCTTACGAAGGTTCGACCAAGCGTTTGAGGCCGAGCGGACGTTGGACATGTTCAGGCGTGTGGCAAGAGATTGAAAATTCACCTGGGAGTTGTTAGTTTGAGATCTGGGGCCTGGATCGAGGGTGAAGCGGGGAGCACTGAGATGAAGCACGGGGTAATTGTGAGAATGGAGGAAAGGAAGTCGTCTCTCGTGGAGTTCATCGGTCGCAATTCCCGAGAACTGTGAGTTTGCTCAGGTAGGTGGATCTCCAGATCGAAGAGACCACAAAACGCGATTGAGGCAGTCATGCTTGATGAGGCGCGTCAATATCATCGCGACACTGGCCGCGACGACACGCGATCGGGGGTTCATGATCCAGAGTTCTCGTCCCGTGAGCTCGAGACCAGAGGCAACTGTATCATTGCGATGACAACTGGGGCTTGCGGCCCAAATGTGATGATGGAAGCCAACAAAAGTCGCGATGGAAGCAGGAAGAAATTGATGCCATCGCGACTTCTCCCGCTGAAGTCAAACAAGGGAAATTGTGACATACCTGAGGGACATCCTTCAGGCTGAGCATGCCATGAAGCAGGATTTCCTGCTCACGAGCGGAGAGCCCGAGCGAGTTTGCGTTCGCGTTCGAAGCCTGGTTACCGGTATCATCAGACATGGTCGACATTTTGCTTTCGCGATTGTTTCTGCTGTAAAGTTGGTGTCAGCAAATGAAGAGAATGAGGCAAGTCGGAAGCAGGAAGCAGCGAAAATCCAGGCAGGAGATAGTACCTGAGGTGAGATGGTGGCAGACGTGTGGATTGAGAGTGGTTTGAAGGTGCGAGAAGGAAGCGGAAAGATTTGTGGGGAGGAAAGTGAAAGAAGAAGAAGCAAAGCCACCAGTGATGAAATAGATGAGGCCAGGCTCTTGCCGAATGGCTCGTGTTGATTTGGCCCACGCGGAAGGCTTAGGCATGAGGAAGAGCAAGTCGGCGATGTGTGGCAGTCACTGGTGGCAGTGAGGCAGCACATCATCGCGTGGATGCCTGGAACTTGGGGGATTCGGCGCTTCCAAGTCGGCGACGACCAGGCCATGCAGCGATCACGGAAGAGGAGTGATACATACCTTACCATTTTGGAAAATATGACTTTGATTCGTCTTGGTGGAGATACTTATGGATGTCTGAATCACGGACACGCGACGAGGATGCGGTTGGAGGTGGGTGTTGAGCGGTTTGCGAAAGGCCGAGAAAGGTGTGTGGGATTTGTGCGAATGCGAGTCTGGTGGAGGAGAGAAAATTTGGCGGATGCAAATTTATGTAGTGCGATTGCCGTAAATGGGATCCCAGTGAAGAAGGGAGAGAGTTCGGACGATGCAAGATGCGTGATGTGATTCCTGCGAATGTCAGCTCGGTGAAGAGGAGAAAAATTCGCAGGATGTAAAATGTGTGTGGTGTGATTGCTGTGAATGGGATTTTGGCGAAGAACAGAAGAAGTTCGGATGATGCCAGATATATCTGGTGTGATTGCCTCGAATGGAATTCTGGTGAAGAAGAGAAAAAGTTCGGACGATGCACGATGCGTGTGATGTGATGACATTTGGGAAGGAGAGGCTGGGGCTCACGTGATTTTCGTCCGATGTTCGCCACACACATTGCTTTTTCTTCCAAGATCGCAATAATCGAAGGCGGGATGGGTTGCTATTTGCAAATTTTCTGTGTATTCAATGCACCGTTTCCACACAAATCCACCAGGTCTTCGTCCCATGGTGAGCATCTCACAGCTGCCACTAGCAGTCTAAGGACAAGCTAATGTGATGTGACCCGACATGAAAGATCCAAGGGAGATGAACAAGTGAAATAGTTCACATAATCGTAAATAGGTGGTGAACCGATGCCTCAGTGCAAGAAGCGCAATTGTCACTAATCCTTGAAGAAATTGAACTGACCACGGATTAAAATATCACTGCGCATTTCACCCGAAGTGTCCGAAGTCTCGACCACAGCTGCATCGTCCGATGGGTGGATCACACCTGTCTGCCATCGCCAGATGCCTGCGGTTTTCATGCACCCATGGCGGTCCCAGTTTTGGGCGCGTCCCATTTGCTAGTTCCCTGCAGCAACAATTCTCAGAAAGGGTGGTGGCATCAAGTCGGACAATACAGCCAGCAAAACTATCTCTTCAACCTCCCACCCGATCGGCTTCAGTTTTAAACCATTCAAAGAAAACCAAAAAGACATTGTCATGGACAATGCCATTGACAGTTCTTTCTTACAGATCCTGCTGAAAGGTCATTGTTCCAAATTTCCGCATAAAAGAGCTCCCTCCATGAAATTCGGATCAATCCATACATCATCACCATCCCGGCCACAAAACCTAACACATACCCTAAGCGCCTTCATACTCACTGGTAGACACCCTCCACTCCATCACAATGGCCCCCATTACAATCGTTTCTCGAAATGGAGCCTCAGCCGCAGCTGGCGCATCGTCGGTCATCTCCAACAACAGCTCCTCCGGTACGAGCGCCTTCAATCCGTTTCTTGTTCAGACGTTCTGCGGGCCTCGCGGAAACAAGAGTGCGTGTATCACCAGCGGTGGGGTGCTGGCGCTTATCTGCCTTGTCTCCTTTTTGATCTTGCTTGCCGTTTCCATCTGCGTCTTCAAGGCGAAGATGCGGAAGCGTGCGAGGCAGGATCTTGAGACGGGGAGTGGTAGTGCTTGATCTCCCTTGGGTGCTGATGATGTATGCCATTTAGGTAAGTATTTAATCGCAGGTCATCCTTTTCTGGCTTGGCTGTTACAGAAGGAGTTGGGTGTCATGGTTGGAGGTACACAGGTAGGTGCAGGACAGTCTCCCCACTCTCCCTCATTATTACAAAGAAACCACAATTTTTTCTTCTTCAACTGGTCTCGACTCCCGTTCTTTATGCAAGGTAAGGTAGGTGGTAGACAAAGTCAAAGGGAGAATCCCCGAGACAGACCATTGTTCAAAGACGCGCGATGTGCTGGATAAGGAATCTGACAGCGGTGCACCCCCTTTTTGATCCGTACGTATCCCCTTGAAGATAAGCTTTTCGCCCACATTCTCAAATGTATACGTTTCGGTATATTAGCAATAGCTAAAGGGCCATTAATAAGGGCTTTACAACTTATTAATTACGTTTTTAAACCTTCATTTACCGGATACAAGATATGAAAGGTCTCAACCTAATGAGTACAGAGGGGTGCAGCGAATAAACGTAAGGACCTTAAAATCTTTACTTTTCTCCACCTTTGCAAGTTTAAAACCCCTTATATATAGTAAATAGGCCTTTGAAAAATATATATACGGCTTTTTCAAATAATGCCAACAGTAGATTTGGAATGTAGTACGTTGTGCAAAGTTCATCCGATTGGGACAGCTCCTTCCCGAGGTTGCTGAGAAGCACCGGGACGTTTGGTTTCACCTTGTCGAAAATTTCTTCTGCGCTGTGTCTCAGTCTCTCCAGCCAGAGACACTGAAACGACACTTGCAAATCTAGATTGACACTGCGATGGGTCCACGTGGTTTGAACGTCTCCTTTCCTCTACACGAAGGGTTTGTGAGACCTTCCGTGTCTTCTAACTTTGCTGTTTGGAGGTCTGGCGACCCTGAAGCACGGGAGTATTGGAGATCCTTGTGTCATGCTGCTAACGTCCGTATGAGCTGGGCTGCGCAGTCTTGAGCTATGCGCTCGTATCTTAAGAGACGGCGCGAGAACCACGGTTACTGGACCTGGATGCGGAGAATACAGCGGTCGGCAAAGTGGAAACTACTTTTTCGACACGCCCACCCTTCCCTCGGAGATCCCACCGAGGCTTAAGTCTTCTGTGTTCGGTGCGGTTGGACCAAGATTGACGAGAACGTCGTCATCCACATCCATACTGGAGCATATATTGCCCGGCTGACCTGATGCGCTGCCTGTCCTCCGACTCCGGCCAACCTGCGAAACGGTCATACCTCTACTCGCGGAGGCGCGTATTTCGAACCGGTCCAGCCTATGTTATTCATCAGGTCATCTCGCTTCCACGGATATACACTGTCGCGTGACTGGGTGGGCACCTTGGTGTTATTCTCGCCAATGTTGAGCGACAGCGGTTGCTTGATCTCGCTGAGCTGAGGTTTGTCGTGGGCTGAACTCACACGTCGGTGTTGTTCTTGCCCATAGCGGAGTCTAGCGGTAGCGTGTCCTTGTTGAGCATGGCGGCAACGTGGGCTAGGTGTTTACAATACCATAGCCCACGTTCTGCGATTGCGGTAACGAGGATGTTCTTGTTGAGCAAAGCGGTGACCTTGTCAGTACGCACTTCATGTGCTATGCTGCCCTGTGAAGCGCTTGGCGGTAACTTGAACGGCGTCAGCTATTTTGTCTGAGCCAAGGATCCGAAGGATCTTTTAGGCGATGGCGTGAATGCTGGCAGGTACGTGCCTCGCGGTTTCGTTTCACGTTCTTGGTTTCGGGATGTCCTGGTGGCGTCCCTGTTTCGTTTTATAGTGTTGTTGTGTTCTGCGGTTCTGTGGGGTGTCCCGATGGCGTCCCTGTCTTCGTTTTAAGGCGTTGTGCTTTGCCGTGTGTCCTTCTTGCGACCCTTTTCTGCTTCGTCGAGTGTTCTTCGTCGAGTATTGGTTGCTAGGTTGTCGAGCTCTGGGTGCTTCGTCGAGTATTCTTCATCGAGTATTGGTTGCTTCGTCAAGCTTTAGGTACTTCGTTAAGTATTCTTCGTCCAGTATTAGTTTCTTCGTCGAGCGCTGTGTGCTTCATCAAGTGTTAGTTGCTTCGTCAAGCGTTAGTTGCTTTGTCAAGCTTTAGTTACTTCGTCAAGTATTAGTTGATTTGTTAAGTATTAGGTACTTCGTTAAGTGTTAATTACTTTGTCAAGTATTAGGTGCTTCGTCGAGTGTTTGGTGCTTCGTCGAGCGCTGGTTGCTTCGTCGAGCGTTGGGTGCTTCGTTCAGGATATGTGTGTGGTGGAACTCCCTACCCCTCCGATACCAAGAAAGAAACGGCGCACACTACAAAATACGGCTACGACGCCTCCCCCTACACCCCCGCCCCTCCCGACTCCTCGACACCTTCCTCTCCCCGGCGCCGCCGGTTCCGCCAACGCAGGCTACCCCCAGCAACCAGCCCACGCCGCCAGGTTCCCCCAGAGTCGGACATACACTTCTCTCCCCTCCAGAAAGAGCCAACAGACTGGTTCGACCCCGTTACGAACCCTTTTGAATCCGAAATCGAACAGCGGCGCGAGCCAGTCAAGGAGACCAGAATCTAGACGACATGGTCCCCACCCGAGTTCAGCAACTAATGATTCGACCACAGTGCCACCGGGAGGTTGAATAGTATGTAAGTCCTTTGCGGTGTTGTTTGTCATGAGGAAACCAAGTCAGTGTCACACAAGCGGCAACCGCTACAGGAATCACTTAGCCTTCCTCTTTGCTACCGTATTACTCCCTCGGACTTTTAGTCAGAGGTCGCTTCGCAATCGCCAGATGCAGAGTGGTAGCAGACTAACGCCTTACAGAGTAAGGTCTAGTCCTTTCCTAGAACCGCATTAGGCCTTGTGTGGATGTGGCATGGTGTGGCCTTGCGTGCCTTGAGGCGTGCACGGGGCCGATGAGAATGACCAGCCCTTACCAGCACCCTCTGCGCCATCTGAGAAGGAGGATTCGGATATGGACGCAGGCAAACAAACGCCGGATCAGGACGAGAAAGGGGACGAGTAGTGAGGTCGATGAGGATGACCAGCCCTTAACTGCGGCTACGAGCTACCAGAGGACATCCCCAGGAAGATTCGGATGTGGACGCGGGCGGGCGGGCGCCGGGTTGGGGCGGGGCGGAGATGGGTATCTGAGGAGAGGTCGGGAGGCAACAACTACGATCCGTGGGAAGAGAGCGAAGGGAAAGGAGAGGGGGTTGGGGGCGTAGCGGGTGTGGATGGGGGCGGCGGACGGGGGCGCCGCTGATGGGAGCTGGGGTGAGCGAGAGGAAGACTGGTGTGGCTGTTGGAGAGGATGGCGATTAGATGGAGATAAAGGGAAGTGGCGCGTGTGCTACACAGTGTGACGGAGCAAGTGGAGCTGTGACATAACGATATCACCTCACTTTCCTGGTCACCTAACTAAACTCTCTCTATTCTCAGATAAAGGCGGTGGGCCTACAGCAGGGCGGCCGATTCTTGGAGAATGATGCTTCCGAGACACATTCTCGTATCTACAACTTTCTCCCTACCTTCGCTCTCATCAACGTTCGCCTCAGAGATTCCGGTACCCAGTTGCGTCCAACCACGGCCATGTCCTGGAACATCAACGAATCCTCGGCTTGTTACGCGACCGTCGGTTAAAACCCGAACGCACGAGCACGAGCAACCAGACGCAAGGTTTGAGACCACGCAACCTGCCGAACAAACCACTACACCCGCACGGTATAAGATAAGAGCAGAGTATACAACACACCAGGAAACACCGGTGGCCCCAATTTGAAGTCCAGTCGTCGGTTTCGAGCAAGAGGGAGCGGACCTTATCCTGGAGAGACCCATCGCTCGGCACCACTCGCAAAGTCTTCCAAAAAAAAAAAACGGCGGCATCACGGCTCTAAGTACGACAGCCCAACGACACGAAATAAGGGCAATCTTAGTTCCAGTGCCGCCCCCAGGCCGCCTCCAAGGGCCGGGCAGCACACTCAAGAACCGCCTTCTCAACTCTTGGATGATCTGGAAGGCCACGAAGGAGCACACCCACGTTATAACGATACGCGCAGACGACTGGGCCCCGTATCCGCCAGCCTCCGGGGCTCCCTCTCTCTCCCACCAAACAAACATCCCTTCCATCAGCAATCTTTAAGATCTTATCCACATGATCCATACGCACACACAGAACCCATCATTTGGGAACACCAGCCCTTGCATCACAGTAACGTGGTACCCCCGGCTCGGGACGACGGGGATAACAATCGGGTTCGCACCATGTATATAATAATTTGTAGCTCGCTCTCCCTCAGATTCCTCTCCAACAATCATCAGTCTCTTCCTGGACACATTTTAACGCCTCCCCATAATTGTCGAGCTCTCTCTGGGTTTTGTAATGCAGAATTTAAGCAATAACAGCGCAGAACAGTTCAAGCCCAGGCATGGGGGAAATACGGAGCCAGTTCCCGTGGAATGATGTTGTATGGGGAATAACCCACACATATTTCCATCTTGGTCCCAAGAGCCTCTCCCTCCACATACCACACCATCCCTAGCAGATAGATCTATGGATCAGTCCTCACCACATCCGACCAGCCGAGTGCTCTACCACTGAGCTATGGGAACTTTTACCGCTGAGCTATGGGAAGTCTAGCACTGAGTTGGAAGGAGCTACCGTGTTACAACTCATATAGCAAAGGTGCTCCTTCGAAATATATCTGGACCTTCTTTCATTATCCAGGGCATTTGAGGGTGGTGCACCCCCCTTTTGCTACGGGTGCATCCCCTTGAAGATAAACTTTTCGCATAAATCCCTAGATACAAGCGTTTTCGGCGTACTCGCAATGGCGAAAGACCAATAGTAAAAAGGCTTTACGATCTATTAACTACGTCCTCAAACCTTTATTTACCGGAAATGAAAAATAAAAGGCCTCGACCTAACGTATATCCAGGGGTTTAGCGAGTGACCTAACTACCTTATACTTTAACTTATATCAACCTTTATAAGTTTAAAACCTTTTATATATAGTGAATAGGCCTTTAACAGATATATATACCGCTTTTAGGAAAAACATTAACAGTAAATAAGAGGGCATATGCGTAGAACGCTATGACGGGGGGATATATCCGTAGCAAAAGGGGCGTGTACCCCTATCAGATGCCTTTACGAGTAATAAACCTTGGCAGAGTCGAACGCAAAGTAGCCGACTAGGTTGGCGATACAGAGTAACGAAATCAAGTTATGAACTAATGCTGGTCCCCTCCCCAAGAAAACGACAGTCATTCTATTCCTAGATAGAGTCAGTCAAGCCATTTTTTACCCAAATACGAATTGGTATCAAGCAAGGTTTGGTTACCTGCATCCGATCAGCCGGCCCTTCCTCCCCCTGCTCCTCCGCCTCGTCCTCTACCTTTACCACCACCTCCTAATGTTGCGGGCGAAGGCGGCGGGGGCGGTGGTAGCCGTGCCTCTGGACATGCCAGGGGCTACCAATTGGATTTGGTATACTAAAGGTGTCATCAAAGAGACTCTCTTAGCCCCCCCCCCCCCTCCCCCCCGGGCAACTTGCCGACCGGCGCGGCCGAGGATGGGGCGGTGTTGTTGGACATTGTCTATCTATTCTTCAGCACACACGCCTTGTGTGGCAAGTAGGCCCCATGCGATAGCGAACACAATGGCCGAAGCTAGGGAGATAGGATATAGTAGTGGTTACTGATGAGAGTTTGTTAGCACAGAGAGGGTCTCGTATCTGCAGGGTCAGCTTCCGGGCCTGAGAACCTACAAAGCCGAAACACTGGAATAATTGCAGAGCTATCCAGATATTAGTATTTAGGAGGATAACATCGATACAATGAGGAGAGCGAAGGTGGTGACGTGGATAGCGTACTTACTTGGTGGTGTCGCGAGGTTACAGAGGAAAGTTTCGGCGCCAGGGTCGCTCTGCCGTTTGTCAACATGTCTCTCGCGCACTCGGTAGCAATTGCGGGAAGGTGCGATCCAAGATTTCGCCCTTTCCCACGATTTGCACCGGGCCCCGCACCAACCAATGAAAGGAGCCGCAGCTCAGCGGTAGAGTTCCCATAGCTCAGCGGTAGAGCATTCGGCTTGTGCATCATCAAATTTCCACCAGCTCCAGATATATAAGCGATGGCAGGAGGAGCTCTACCAACGCAATGGGAGAATGGTAGCTTCCATAGCTCAGCGGTAAAAGTTCCTATAGCTCAGTGGTAGAGCAACCGGCTGCAGTAAATTATATATATATATAATTTGCTGGTTCCGGTAGGTCTCGTGTTCAAATCACGATGGGAACTTGATTTTTTGCTTGAATTATCTGTCACAGACAGAAACGCACCTACGGAAGCGAGCTTGGGAGCGGAGGTGGTGTGGATGTTTGAATTCAAAAACAGACGTGTGCAACCATTGGCCAGGCCGAGGAATTACCCCACCCATGGGTCCATTTCGGTCCGTGCGTTTTTTACAGTTCTGAAAATGAAAGTTTCATTCTTCGAACGGAAATAGACCTCGCTCGTCGCCACAGTTTGCACTAGTTTCGCTGAGATTTCACCCACAGTTTCTTCCAGTACGGCTCATGGGTAATTCGACCCATGGGTAATTCCTAGGCCTATCTCAGAACGAGGTGCCATTGGCCGATCGCCAAGTCTTGTAACGCTGCCACCAGAACTTTGCACAGGCGGGTGGGCCTTCAAAAGTCGAAAGTCCGCGATTACTTCCACAGTTCGCAAGCCTTGCTTCGGTCGGGCGTGCAGGTAGACTTGCGATTTCATGAAGGCGTTCCTGCCGACCAGACGAAGTCGGCCACCCAGTTTGGATCCTCGCCCTTACGAAGCTCATGGGCTCGGGCCCACTGGGCGTTGTCAAATCCCGTCACACAGAACAAGGAACCGCTGGACAGTCTATTCCCCGTCTTAACACGTCTCGGGTTCTGAAACATTGTGAAGATGTGGGACGAAGGACATTTGTCTGGCGGTGAACCACATGTTCAAACATGGAAGCGTATCAGAGGCGGTGTTACTGGAGGTGCGGGTCTCCCGGGTACCTACACGGACGATCAGTGTCTTCCTCGAGTTCATGTCAAGGCTCGAGCCACCAAAAAGACAAATAGGTTCGACTGCATCATTCCTCCTCAAGCACGGGGTATAGGTACCCGATCATCCTATGACCGAGTACAGGGCAGCCTGAAGCTCACAAAGGGCGTGGAGGTTCAGGAGATGCCGAGCAAGCCGGTGTAAAAAGACAAGAGCAACGTCAGGTGCTGTCTGGGCCATCTAAGAATCCCATGCAATTAGCAAGCCGACACAGCGGGGAAGGCAGTGGCAGCGGAGCCAACGGCATAGGTCTTCGCGCCGACGGTGGTACGGGTCAAGGCTCATGCAAGGTCCAAACAAAAATAAGTCGTCCGCGACCGGTGGGACGCGAAAGCCCGAGCTAACTAGGTACAAGTGGCTGGGACGGGGCCCGTACCCCGACACCAGGGGCCTCAACAGATGATTGGCTATGGCAGACGACTGGGCTCACAGAACAAGACACGGGAGGTTTTCCTCGTCTAGCAAGAAGTTCACCGCCGACCTGCCGCTGCGGAGCGGTCATGGAGTCCCGGGGCCTGATATCTAGCTAGTGTGGTATTGTACCTACGAAGTTAGAAGATCACGAAGGAAACCAAGCTTCTGGCAACCGGTGTCTGACAACCGTGTTCCGCCTCCTACCTGGCGGACTTCCGCAACAATCGTTGGCGCCCCAACGAGCACGAGACTACCGACGCCACGACCAACAACGCAATCAACCGTCGCCGCCAACCACTACCTGATGGGCGGTCAGACGGCAGGAATTTCCGACAGAACCTCCTCTTGGCGGTCGTCGTTAAAGAAGTTGAACCGTAGATCATATTCGCTTCCGGTTGTAGCATGGTTGCCCTAGTCTAACGCCCTCATACGGCGCAGGAGCCCAACGGTAGCCCCAACGTTACCCCAACATTCCCGTAGCGGTAGGTGTCACAACAAACACACCGTGCTCTTAGTCATGCAACTCCCGTCAATCGAACCAGTTTGGGAACTCTTTCTCGGTGACGAAAGGCACAGCCGCTTAGCACGGCATTGCTCACGATTGGAATTGCCTGCCGCGGCATTCGTGAGGCGCACTGTCCTCGGGATCGATGTTCATAGGGCACGTTAATAGGATTGATCCCTTGAATCCACACAACTCAAGGATGTGGTTGGGCGTGATTATTGGTTGCTGAGGCTCTCAGAGTATGGTTAGGCTTACACTGGAGCGTACAGCAGCATCCGCAAGTCTAAGGCGAGGATGTTGGAGGAGTAGGCTGAACCCTGCGGCTATACGACGGGTATTGCAATGGTCAAGAGCTAGTTGAACACCATGCCAAGAGATATAAAGCCCTCCCTGAATCCGCTCGAGTAGGACAAAAGCCGGAAGCAAGAATCGACAAGGCTTGGTCACTTATTCAAGATCAACCCCAACCCACCTGTCTCCAGTCTTCCAGAAAGGCCCCCCTTCACAATGAAAGCCACCGGTACTTTTATTCTGTCGGCCATTCTGGCCTCCCTCGTCGCCGCTGCCCCGGCTGTCGACCACCCTCCCGCCACACCGGCGAGGTCGCCCAACGCTGCGCAACCGGCCAACCTGTTCAAGCGCGACTGCAACGGAGGCTCATGCCCATGCAACCTCCCCGACTATTCGTTCTGCATCAACAACCAAGCCCAGCCCGACAGCTGCTTCTGCCAGAGCGCCTGCTGCTCGGCCAATAACGGCTATTGCTGGCCCGCTGACCAGCCCCACCTGCCAGGGGATTACTGCTTTGGCGGAACGCCCGGCAAGTAGGGAAGAAATGCTTGGAAAAAAGACGGGTGGGATATGGTTATAAGGGGTTCTTGTCCTCGACTAAGGGGGGATTGGGATATGAGGACGAGGCACAAGGTCATCGCGGACTGTCCTTTCTTCTTTTCTTCTTGGCTTGGCTTGGCTGTTCGGCACTCTCCCCTGGTCTTGTTCACACATTGCGCCGTTGTACAACATGACCACCAACTTATTTATCGGGGCCCAGCAGAGTTACGTCGAACTTCAGTTCTTAGAAAAGTTGTATTACACACCAACCGCACCGAAAAACCCAAAAAACACAGCAGATTCCGGTTTTAGTCTAGCTACCTAGTTATACCACTATTACTTTTCTTGGTATAGGACACGGTGTAGTCGTCCGTCTGCAACAGATAGTACCTAATTCTCAAGCAATTAGCAAATACATCTCTGCGAGAGACTGAGCATTAATATCCAGCTTGGAGGTGACGAATTACCTAGTCAATGACCAAGCCGATCCTCTCACCTTCCTTGACGCTGTGATCCCAGGCGGCACGAGCGAGAGCCACAGATTTTGTTTCCATCCCGCTATGTGTTGATGTGCCTCTATGCCCAGACACCGAATCTGAAGTGGCATATATAGGTACCTAGGAATGGGAGTGTACATGATTCGTATTCAACTTCATGATTCAGAAGGATGTTGCAATATATATGGATGACCCAGGAAACAATGTCTAGATACCTAGGTAACCAGTCTCTCTAACTCTCTCGCGTGAAGGATGTAAACAAGAAAACAAGGGGCAAAAAAAAAAAAAAAAAACGCAGAGAACACCGTAGTAAAACCCCGATAATGATGCGTCGAAGTCTCTTAAAATGGACGAAACTCATATTCCGCCTGTGAAGCATTATACCTGTTGCAATCATTATGCCCAGGACCCGTCCAACACTCCATCGTCCCTCGTCTACTCCCCCTATCCCCAACCAGCACAATATTTGCCTGCATCAACAAGCTCAACGTCAGTTTCTCAGACGTGTACGTCCCGCCTGGCTGAATAGCCGAATACCCCTCTTTCCTCAGCTCCTTGTCGAATTCCGATTTTGCGATCGCCAGACCTGCGGATGTGAGACCGAGGGTGAACCCTGCAGCGGCCCCTGTGCTCGCCGCTATCAGGGGTGTGGCGGCTCCCAGAGACGCAATCGTGGCGGCAATGCTGCCGGCGATCGAGGCCCATTGGAGCGCTCCGGTGTTGGCGCCATATTTGATATACATGGTATCCGAGGTGTCGTTGTAGACGGAACAGTACGCGCCCATCGCGAGATGGGTATGTCGTGATTGCAAGTCCGAATTAGAAGTTAGGAACTTGGAGGAAGCGTACGGATATGCGGTGTTCAGATGGAACGAACGACTAAGAGTGAAATACTCCCAGACATGACTGCCATAAGAAACTAATGGACGAGGAGAGACACATCTAATAATCAACAGTTCGACCAGACAGCGTCATCAGTCAGGCTGTGAGGCAGCAGCCTCCATTGAACGCCACCATTGCCGACACCGCCCCAAAGAACCCAAACAAAAAGAAGCCATATTTGGTAAACAGTCACCTTTAGCTCATAATTGGCTTTAATTTCTTCGGTGAGTTATGTAAGCGTGTTGGGCATGTCTCAGTGCTGTGACTCTTCGTGCGAGCACATCATCAGGAGGGTAATTGCTGGCATCGGACTGAGCCTTCCCCAACAAGTCTGCCCAGCTGAGTGCACGTGGCTGCAATCGTGCTTGACACCTGCCACTAACATCGCTTTCGCGTTGAACGCTCAGTCAACCTTGCGGGGTTTAGTTGTCAGGCCAGGAATCCAGGCCAGAGTGAAGGGGTGGTAGTAGTGCATTCCAGGCTCACAGCCAGGGTAAGAACAGTGGTTGGGGGTGGGTAGGTTACAACATTGAACTCTGGCCTACTCAAAATACAGGACTTTTCCCTTCCTTCTTATCTTTCCTCCTCCCCGGAACCCTCTCCGTGACCGGCCCTGCGTTTACTCGCTGCGTGAGCCAGGCCCGCACTTGGGCACAAATCCTGTCCTTGTGAGCTGGAAGCTCTGCAGGCCTATCCAATAACCCTTCTGTAACCCCGCTCTGTGGCAACGTCGATCAACCCTCTGATGATCTGGATCCAATCGCCCGGATCTGCATCCCCGGCCTAGGCCGATTGGCCGGCCTGACATTAGTGCTTCTCTCCGAGGTTGTGAATCTGGACCACCAATCCGCTGTATCGCTCTTTCTCGAGATTTCTGCACCTTTTGGCGGCCTCTTTGATGAGATAACCGAGAAGTCTAAGGTTTCCGACTTTGCGTCTCAGACCCCGATGCCTTCACCATTTCGGCGGGACCAACAAGGCAGACCTTGATAGCTATACCGGTATCAGCAACAGCCCGGTCCGGACCAGCGCTTGTCCAACCTGCTATGCAACGTCAAGGACCACGACAAGATAGAGAAGTGCCTGAAGACCAATAAAAATGATTCATTTTCCTGGATAAAAGTCTTTTCGAATTCAAACCTCCACACCTACCTCCGCTCCCAAGCTCGCTTCCATAGGTGCTTTTTCCGAATAAAAACAAATTGAAGCAAAAAATCAAGTTCCCATCGTGATTTGAACACGAGACCTACCCGAACCAGCAAATTATATGTATATATAATTTACTGCAGCGGGGTGCTCTACCGCTGAGCTATGGAAACCCTACGACTCAGTTGTTGACCGTCGTTTACGTCCAAAGAATTGGGTTGACAGCCAGTGTTATTTGGCTGTGCTGTCTCGGATCCAGAATCTCCTTGGTGGAGGAGATTGGCGGGGGAAGCTTGCTGGCATAGAGATGAACCTTCAGGTTTCTAAGCAAGGATAGGACGGGGCTGCACCGTGGAATCACTTCAATGCTGCCGCACGATGTCTCATGAGCGCACCGGCGCAGCAGTGACAGATTGGAAGACGTAATGTATCTGGTGGACTGTTGGTGTAATCAGAATCCTGCGGACCCGGATGCCTTCCGTCTTTCCAATGCCACTTTGAAGGGTTAGTCAACCTTATCAGGAGCTCGAATGGCACACTTTGAATGGACACCTCAGCGGCTTCTTGTCTAACAGCTGGGGTCGATTTATACTAGCCGAGTAGTATGTGTCATAGGCAGTGCGCTGTTCGCATCACGATAGATCCCTGCCGGCACCGCTATCGACTCCTCAAGTCTGGCAAGCCGATCCCGAATCTGTAAGCTGCAGGCCATGTTTTGTGGCTTATTATGCCCCGACTCCAGCCAAAGGAGAATAATGTGTGATAATTGCCCAGACGGTGTGGGTCGCAAGCAAACCTTCAGGACCCCCTTTTCCTTTGAGAAACCACAGAGAAAAAGCGTACCCGTTCTGAGGCCCTTCCGAGGATCGAGAGGAAGCAGATATCTCAACCCGCATAGAATACGCGCATCTTACGATACGCCAAATCAACTATACATATAAAAATCTATTAGTTTTGATATTTCGGTTATACGCGCTCTGTGTCAGATGCAATGGGGTTCAAAGAATCTGATCTGTTTCAATCTATCTACAGCGGCTGGAAGCCCCTTCCTCATTGCCAGCCTGTCAGAATCTTCCATGCCTTCCAAGAGCTGTGATTATCAATCTGCTGATAAGCACCACAAACTATCGCCACTGTTGCTGACGTGGTGGTTGCCACAGCTTCCAGTCGGCCTCAACTTCTTGTGACACCATATACACGTTGAAAAATACCGCTGTAAAGATTTGTTGTCTTCTCGAATCGGTAGCCCCTGATTCCAAACGGCGATTGCCCGACCCGGAAGTTGAAAACGCAAAAACAAAAGAATACGCGCTCGGAGCACGCTTGAGGCACATTTGGGGCATACTTTGTAAAACGAGCGAACTGTGAAGATTCAGGCACCGTGATTGGCAAAAGACCGCCAGTGATGCTGGTGTTAGACTCTTTGTTTTTACTTGCAGGCAACTGAGTCAGGCAACTGAGTCAAAGGCAACTGAGTCAGGAAGATGAAGGCATTCAGAACAAAGGAAACAGAATAGACAGATAGATGACCTGGCCCAGCCGGAGTGCTGGGCCAGTACCACCAATTGACACACAGTCTATTCCCTGCAGAGAACACAGATTCCCACACGAACAACTTCATATCAGCATTTCTCAACGCGTATAGGATACGCGCAGGTACAAAGTCAAAAACAATAGATTTATATGTAAGATATAGAATGGATTTATCGCATCTTTAGATACGCGTATTGTATACGCGATGAGATATTGATGGGGACCTCTTTGCTCACGAAAGACTTACCACGTTCGAGTCTGACATGATCGGCCCGGGGGTATTTCCGACCCTGATCCCCTTCACCATCAGTAATGATAGAGTCCATGTCCGGGACAACGTGCCGGGGTTGCCGGCGGCGGACGGCGTGGGTGGGGGGCCCATGTTCCATCTCCGCCCCGAATCAGGAACTCAGACTCCGGGGGGGATCCTCATGCCGCCATCGCCAAGCCGTTGCTCAGCATACTAGCGGCCGAGATTGGTGGCGGCGAATTTGGAATCCGGCCGAGACTCTGGGCATCACTAGGCGCCAAGGATGACAATGCTCTCCTTCCTGATCTTGCTTGGACTGCGGATGTCTGGGCACGTTGCGCGCGGAGTAGAGGCAATTCGGACACCGAGCTGTCCACGATCTAATTCCATGGCGTCGCGATTCTAGCTCGTCGTTTGTTTGACCGGTGGCGCAATATCGACAGATCGTTGTTAGCGTCGAGGTTCGGCAGATTCCTAGCGGGATGGCGTCTTTGCAGTGGTCTCGGCGATGCTGGGCAAGTGCGCTGAGAAAACGGCGTCAGGCTTGGTGAGCTTGTTGCAGCCACATGGCCTTGGCGGCATCGCGACTTGGGATCGAAATGACGAGTGTTGGAACTTTCAATCTTTAGAATGGAAGATTGAAGATAGTGGGGAAAAGAACGGAATAATTCTGACAGACTGGGGTTGGCGGTTGGAAGCTGCAGCATGAACTTCCGTCGATTTACGCACCTACCTAAAACGGAAAGTTATGGAAGGATCAGGGTTTCTTCTCCTCGAACAACCTGCGCCAAAGCTAACAAGGACCGAACTCGCTGGCTGACGAACTTTCTGCAATCCAATCGACCACCGGAGAACAGACAACGCCACCCCTTTTCCACAAAAGTCCTTCCCATGGAAGGTGCTTGGGACCCCGCGGTGCCGTCATGTCGTACCTTATCTCTGCTACGCGTCCTTCCATTGGCCGTTATTTGCGTGCCACCCACAAATATCCGGCAGCGTTATACGACAGGCCAAACTTTAATCGCAGCATCACCTGGCTGATATCGGGCGCTGGGATCCCGGATGGGCAGCTGCTCCGTTTCACCTGCCCAAGAAGGGCATTTTGGATTCTCCACATTATCGCAAATCCAATGTTGACAACTCACGCCGGCGCCAAGATGCAAGCTTCCAGGAATGCAGCAGGTCGATATCTGTCAGATCCCATTGCCAACGACCGTACCCAGGGCCGGGAGAGGGGGGCCAAGCAGGCCAAGATGGTTGATGACGGATGATGCGACCATCCGTAGATACAGCCGGTCTAGATAACTACGCTGCCGCCCTCTGCTCGACCCAGCGTTTCGGTTTCCTTATCTCTATGCGTCCCTCGAGTCCTTAGCGCGACCGCCAAAGTTAGCAGACTCGGAGCGTGGGCATTTGGCGTTCTGTCCACAGCAGACAACCCACGACCACCATGGGTGAGAAACCTCCCGACCCAGCAGTATTCCCAAACTGACAGCAATGGCCACAGATTCCGCAACAGCCAACCGCTCGTCGGTCGCCGACGTTCGGCCCTCGACAGACGTCAAGCAGCCGCCCGTCTACAATGCCGCGCCGGAAAACACGGAGCGCGAGACGTACCACGGTCTCGTCCTCCCGACCGAGGAAGAGAAATCGACGCTGCGCCGTGTGGCCGGCAAGATGCCCGCGTCCTGCTACTACCTCTGCGCCGTCGAGTTCGCCGAGCGTGCCTCGTATTACGGCTGCAACCAGGTCTACAAGAACTTCATTCGCGCTCCGCTGCCTCCAGACGGTAACGGCGCCGGTGCGTCCGCTCCGGGGTCGCAGTACACGGCCGGCGCTCTCGGCAAGGGCAGCGTCACGGCCACGGCCATGACCGAGGCCTTCAAGTTCCTCTCATATGCGCTGCCCATTCTCTTCGGCTGGATGGCGGATACCAAATACGGCCGCTTCAAGATGATCTGCTGGGGTGTAGCCATCTGCGGTGTGGCTCATGTTATCATGATCATTTCCGCCCTGCCTCCCGTCCTCCAGTCGGGCAATGCCATTGGCCCCTTCGCGTTGTCTCTGTATATGCTGTCGATCGGCGCTGGTACGTAATTCCACCTCGTAGTGTCTGAGCTGCGCTGATCCCAAGTAGCTCAGTTCAAGCCCAATATTTCGCCCACCGTCATGGACCAGAGCCCCCACAAGGTGTCGCACGTTATCACCGATGACAAGACTGGCGAGAAAGTCATTGTTGACCCTGAGGCGTCGATTAACAGCATCATGCTGTGGTTTTATCTCCTCATCAATGTCGGCGCCTGCACCGGTATCGCCACCACATATCTTGCCAAGCTTGTTGGGTATTGGGCTGCCTACCTGATCCCCACGATTCTGTACCTCGCCCTGCCGCCTCTGCTGTGGTATCTCAACCCGCGTCTCGTGAAGCAGCCCCCAGGTGGCTCGGATCTGGGCAACGTTTTCAAGGTTGTTGGCGACTGTTTCCGCTATGGCGGCATCACCTCAGTCGGCCGACACGGGTTTTGGGAGCCGGCAAAGCCCTCCGTGCGCGCCGCGGCCGGTAGCACCAAGGTGTACGAGTACGACGACCAGTTTGTCGAGGATGTTCGCCGCACCTTCCAGGCCTGCGGCATCTTCCTCTTCCAACCCATCTTCTACATCAACGACGGTGGCCTCGGTGCCGCGGCCAACGCACTCACGGCCGGTATGCAGACTAACGGCCTGCCCAATGACCTGCTCGATAACCTCAACTCAGTGTCGATCGTGGTCATGGTCCCCGTGATGAACCATCTCGTGTATCCGCTGCTCCGCCGCTGGGGTATTCACTTTGGCCCCATCGCTCGCATGACGTTCGGGTTCGCGCTTTGCACCATCGGCTCGCTGGGCTACCCGATCCTGCAGTACTACGTGTACCAGACGTCGCCGTGTGGCTACGATGCCACGACTTGCGCCGACATCGTGCCTGAGGGAGAGAACTCGCTGTCGAGCGTATCGTACTCGTGGTATGCCATCCCGGTCATCCTCACGGCCATCGCCGAGATCTTTGTCAACGTCACGGCCTACGGCATCGCCTACTCGCGCTCCCCCAAGAACATGAAGGGTCTCGTGGCGAGCATCAACCTGTTCATGACCGCCATCTCGGCCGCCATCGGGCTCGCCACGGCGCCTGCCATCCGCGATCCGTTTTTGGTGTGGGCGTTTGCGGGGCCGACGATTGCCGGTGGTGTCTTGACGGTCATCTTCTGGTTCACATTCCGCCATCTGGATCGCGAGGAGTTCGTGATCAATACCGACTTTGACGATATGAAGCGCGATTCGGACCGGGACACCGACGAGGAGGCTGTTGGACATGTTAGCGGGCAGAAGAAGGTGCTGACGGGTTTCACGACTGATTCGGCGGCGACAGCGGGAGCACCGGGAGGTGAGAAGGGTATCAAGGAGTGATATCGCTTCGGTCGGTTGTTATGATGGTAGTTGGATAGTTGCAGAGTCTTGATCGATATGATAGATGATAATTCCTGGTATTTGAATAATACTTGACGTTGAAACAGACTTCCCGTGAAACCTTGACAGTTTGCGGCGCGGATGCATGTGTGTGGATCCAGGGGCCGGATCGGGAATAACCTTGAGGGATGAAGGATCTCGGACCCAGGGCGCCGGATCGGACTATTTAGACTACTCTATTTATGACGCCGGGAGCCTGGAGGGGCCCGTAAAAATTCGGGCAGACATCCCTCCGTCTTATTTTGTTGCCTACCACTGAGCCGGCACGATGGAACATGCGGCTTGTGCGGGCATGCATGCTTTTATTCCTGTCAACAGCACGACGAGAGGTTGCGGAATCCCGACAGTTGCTAACATCCGTCAGAGACCACTGTTGGGAGGAACCATTGCCGCCGCTCTCGGTATCTGTACCCATTATTATTTTTCGGCGGACTGGACAGATCCCGGCTAGGTAGACAGGTGGTTCCATCACATGGGCAACTCGCGGAGCGCTGGCGGTGGCAATCGAGGCACACATGCATGCCAAGCCTGTAAGTCCACGGCACCCGTCAGACCACTCCATTTCTCTTTACTTTTGTATTTATGGGACATCTTATCAGCGAGGAAGTGGAAACTAGGTACCTAGGTACCTAGCGTTGAGGACTCTCAAAATTGTATAAATTTTTTCGGAGCAGTTTGAGCGAACTCGACATCTGACTCGGAATAAAATCGCCGCCGGAGGACTGACCTGTCGAGGTATCTTCCATTCAGCCATTTGAGAGGGAAAGGGAGCTACTTGACACCATCGCAGGGAGACCAGACGGGTCATCTCCTTGGTTTATTCCAGATGATCCGATGGACGACGACTTACAAAAGGAGACACACGTCAACCGGACGGAGAAGCTTTGATGCGCGGGGCGGGAGCTGAGCTGTAAGGTGGATGCGTGTGGTTTTTGTTTATGTGGTTTTAGGGTAGGACGGGACAAGACTGATTACCACAAAACCCGTTTGATGTTTTTGGATTCCATGTTTTTCCTAGGCGGAAGTTTGGACAGTCAGGAAAAAGGGTGGTTAATACGACATAATGTTGGAAGAAAAAGATATTCGATGCTGTTGTACCTATCCGCTGTTCAGGCCGATAGCTGGCACGGTCAGAAAATCCACCGCAGCTTGTATTTCGATGGTGTGTAGAATTCCTATCGCTGCTATTTTGGCGCATGCTGGTTGTTCCTGACTACCCTTTCCCTGCCATTCATAACACATGCAATTTCGCTACAACCAGTCCCAATACCATAACAATACTAACAGCTAGACCCTCCGGAACCCGCCAGTCGGAACGCCCTGGTCCATGTTACTCAATGCCAGAGTATAGATATGCCCCTTATCAGAATACTCGCGCCCATAGATGTTGTCCAGGATGGCTTGTCTGTCGGCCGGTGAAGGGATTTTGCCAGCCCCCACTGTCCGCCGAATCAAAGTCTGCATCTCTCGGACTTCTGCCATTATCTTCTTCTCGGACTCGGTCGCTGGTCTTGGGGCTCTAACCAGAGCGTGGTCGTGCAAAGAGGTCTTAACGGCGTAGCTCGGAGAACCAGGGGGCGCGTTGAAGAGGTATGTGATACGAGTTTCCAAGTGGTATTTGCCGAGGTCCTGTTCATATCGTGGCCCGAACAGGAGCCGCATGTTCTCCGGGGTGTCTTGGCCCGTGGCAACCAGGCGATGGACGGGCAAGCTGGAGACTATATCAGTTCGCGCATTCCCAACATGAGTCTGCGTGTGTGTCTGTGAATATGTTTGGAGGGAGGGAAGGTGGACGTACCCTGTTCCGTGACTGTTCTGCTGTGCATCAATCCGGAGAGAGTCGATCAATGCCCGAGCCTTGGGGTCGCTAAACGCCTTGTTCATGTAATATTCGTGGGCCGCGAGGTCAGGAGTCGCAGCCGGCGGGCGGCAGGTACGTTTATGTTTCTTCCAGTGCTTCGTCTGACACTTGACCGAATGATACGTGACCTCCTTGCACCTCCCACACCTCTTGAGAGGCACGAAGAAGCACTCGCGCTTCCTACGACAGCCGTGACACTTTGTGAGGTCGCCGGGCTCAACTGCGTCTCGCTCGACGCGTGCCAAACAGCTGAATAATAACTCCCGGGCCTCCTCCAAGATTTCACGCTCTTTTGCAGTGCAAACGCCCACTTTGCAAAGCTCTGGCCTTACACCGTGTCTCTTGAGCGCCTCCTCGATCTCATGCGCCATGCGGGATCTAGGGTAGACCACGTCCAGGGCGCTATGGCTGGGTGGGGGTGGAATTCGGGGTTGGATTTGAAGCCGACGGGGCAAAAGATTCGGAGAAGGATGGGGACGGTGGCTTCGGCTTTCTCGCGTGTGGTCGGCAAGCTATGGATATCAGCTGGATGGGCTGGAAAGTAATGCTTGGTCTCAATGGTCTGCGGGTTGACGGCTAGAAGAATGTCTCCCGTTGGACTGGGGTCGACATGGCAGACGCCAAAAACCCAGTGATTGGGAACCAGAGTGCGGGGGGATTTCTCGTGCCTTGGAAGGCGGTTGAAGTCGCGGACGTTTGCCTCCATGGCTGTGTCTGGGGGCGAAAGAAGCTGCTGCAAACGTTGTATCTGATGATGAAGGGATGAAGAACGGACAAGGTTGCAGTTTGGCAAAGACTTGGCAAGGGATCTCGTTCGCAGACGAGGAAAGCTTGTTCTGAGAAGTGGGTCAGTCAGACCCACGGGGCGAACTCTTCCCCTAAACGACTCGCCAAACGGATTATCGCAGGACACCGAGGCCGAGTCAATTACGTATTCAGCGCAGGTCCGGTGCGAGCCCAACGCGAAAATGCACCAGCCTATCTTTAGGTCGCAGTTGCCCAACAATGACGAGAGGAATTGCCGAGAAAGAAAGGCAGGCCAAGCAGCACACAAAACAAAAGAGGCAATCTCCATCTCCGACACAAGGGTCCGTTCCAGTCCAGCAGTATGTATACTCTTCTGCAAACAGCTCTCGTCAGGCGGAATCCTGATATGATGGCAAGCGGATTGCGGCAGCTTTGATATTCTTTCGGGAAGGAGTCAACCCTCATTCTGAATTTCTCGTCGACAATCTTCGCGTCAAGCACCTACCAAAACCACATGACAATGGACAGTGTCTTGGATATTTGGATCGTCAAAACATCAAATACAGCGCCTATTTCGTCGCAATAGACAGCCCCCATGTTCAATAATCTTTTAACGTCATGTCCACCAGGGGTCGGGACCAATCGGGGTATTCCACCATATCGGTGATCTCTTTGGTACCTCTTCCTCGGGCTATTGCCGCCTTTGGGTGGCTCATTCTGCATTCGACTCCTGCATGAAAGCCCCTTTTGGCTAGTTCCCTTCCGAGCGGGATAAACCGCGGGACCCTGTCAACCTATCTTGCATGTCCGCCTCCGGTGTGGACGAGTTGCGGAGCGGGGTCCGCTCTTGCGACGTTATCGTCGGTAGACGACCGGCTCTCTTCACCTATGCGCTATTTTTTCCCTCCAGCAATCTATCTGTCGTCAAGAGCTGGAAAAGGATCTGCCGCCCCAGTTACAGTCAGCTCAACACGAGATGACGATCCCCGAGCAAAATTCTGTCGACATAGCCATCATCGGCGCAGGTCTCACGGGGCTCCTAACCGCCCATGGTCTCAAAAAGGTACCTGGTCCCCCTCGTCATGGTCGAACATCAAGACCGTATCGATGCGGACGTTGACATGGATACCTGTTGTAGCATGGCTTCCACGTCACAGTCTACGAGCAAGAAACCTCGCTAACCCAACGTCGTCGCGACTGGACCATCGCTCTGCACTGGGCCCTCCCCATCTTCAAAAAGCTTCTACCCCCGTCCGTGGTCGACAACTTGCCGCAGGCTATCTGTAACCCCTACCTCGACTTCAACCCAGATGTCGAGTGTCTGCCATGTATGAATGCAAACACGGGAGAGATGCTCTTCAAATCGCCCATGCCCGGCTCCCGTCGCGTGTCGCGGCAGAGAATACGTCAGCTGATGACCGAGGGCGTGGATATCCGCTGGGGTAAGCGTGTCTCGGCGATCCGGTCCGATAATGACACCGTCCAGGTCGAGTTTGACGATGGCGAGACGGTGCGCGCTGATTACGTCCTCGGCACGGACGGGGCCGGGTCCAAGGTCCGCGATATCTTGTATCGGAACGACGAAAAGGCGAGGGCCGTGCCGTCGGGTTACTACTTTGCCACGGCTATCACGAGGCATAACAACGCGGAGCGGGTCGAACCTGTGCATTCGTTGCATCCTGTTACGATGGTCTTCATGGGCACCGATTCCGTTGGTGCTATCGGCAGTAAGTTGTCTTCCCTGAGATTTCTGCGGAAGCGAGCTGACACGAGGATACGATAGCAATGTACGTCGACGACCCGGAGGACAAATCCACCTGGACCACCTTCTGGGTCAAGATCTGGCGGAAAGGGCTGGCGTCCTTTCCCGACCCCCCGTCGTCGACCCGTTCCGGCCAGGAAGCTCTCGCCTACCTCAAAAAAACGACGAAGAACGGCCTCGCCCCGTTCCAGAACCAGATTGACTGGGCCCCGGAGGATGGTTCTACTGTTGCGTTTATCGACGAGATGAAGACGTGGACTCCGTTCCTGCCGTTTGACACGCATGAGGGACGGGTTACGCTGGCCGGTGATGCAGCTCATCCTATGCTTGTTTATCGAGGACAAGGTTTTCAACATGCGATTGTGGATGCGTCCAACTATGTTGATGCGCTGCTAAAGATTCAAGCAGGAGGCGATAGGGAGGAGATTTTCAACGCGTACAACGCGGAGATGGTCGAGAGGGGCGCGAAGGCGGTGGAGCAGTCGTTGAAAGAAGCAGAGTTGTCCTTTGATCCGGAGTCGATTTTGAAGATGACCATGGTTAGGCGGGGACATGGGAAGCTTGAATGACACGGAAAGCGGTGATCTCGGGAGCTAGGTAACGTTGTCATTTCTAGCGGATCGGTTGATATCTAGCAGTTTTTTTCTTCCACTTTTCCCTTTGTCTTTTGTGTCTTGTTCATGCCCGTTCCCAGCCGAATCGTCTCTGTAGTGTTATAAGTCTCTTGAAGCGAGAAGACGGAACGAAGTGGTTGTGCAGCTCTCGAGAACAAAGATTCGGAGTCCTCTAGGGAAGAACACCGAGGGACGGTGTAACTTGGGCAAAAGTACGGGTTACACTGGCGCCACCGATATCCTGTCATCAGAGCTAAAAAAGGATGCAGCCGCACACAACGTGTTAGGTGGCCTAATGGCCAATCCATACATGAAGCCTCCGTGCGGTGTTTATTGGCCGGGGGGCCGCCACAAACCCGACACTAGCGGCAATGGCTTCGAATACGCCCCGTGAATGGCTGTCCTGGGTGCATTCAGCACCTGACATCTTGCCCAGCAAGCCCAGTATCGTCACGCCACCGAGTGCCACTTCTTTTGCTCTTGCTACGAAATCAGTTCCCAACACCTTACATCTAACCGTGAACGACAACAAAATATCCACACGAAAGTCGCATTACAGTCAACTGTTAGCGTGAACCTTACCCAAAGAGCAAAACGCTTCGTCTCGCCAACCCATTCGTATTCGTATACGAACAAGCGGGGTCACCGTCTCTCTGTTTCAGCTCAACCATCATCGGTTACCGTCCGCAAATATGTCATTCTGGCACCGTCTGGTTGAGTTTGTCAAAGATATCATTAATAAGTTGGAGTCCCAAACCTTACCTACCTTACCTATGGAAACGAAATTGGTCGTTATGGTTATTAACAAGAGCATCGCAGGCAGAAGGAACCGGCAAAGAGTACACCTGCAACTGGAAGCAACCCAATAAGCCCCGAGAGTGATCCGTATAATGATCCATATAAGAGTATGTGGGCCCAAGGGGGTTACTGCCATGATGACCGCCAACACCGTAGTAGGAGATGATGGCGAGAGTTGAGGAATGAACTAGGGTGTCTTTGCTTATCGGGTGGTGACTTAGAAGAGTCGTATAGGTAGATAGAAGAAAGAAAAGAGGAGAACAAAAAGAAAAAAGACATACAACACCAGGGATTCGCTGGTCGTCACCGACCCAACTACTAGTCTGGCCCTCACTGGCTTATCTATGGGAGAGCGGACGGGATCCCGAGTTCTCCAGTGGGTATGGTCGTATGTGACAGATGTTGTGCGTGTAGCTGATTATGAGGTAGCCTTGGACTGCTTGGGTGGGTGGTTGAGTGGGTAGGTGGGTGCATGATAAGGAAACTTGGACCCAGAACTCAGGTGATCGCCGTATTAGAACTACTGACGAGGATCATCCTGCCAGAAAGGAGAGTGGGAAAAGAAATCAACGAAGAAGGCGGTGATGAGGCAGGAAAGAGGGGAGGGAAGGGGACCAGGTGGGATGCGGTTCACTGAGCCTGGGCAGAGATATATATATCAACGAAAGTGTTTTATTCTATCAAAAGATCGTTATCATAACCCTGCCCAAGCCATTCCTACTTTATCAAATTCACCATCGGCCAAGTCGGTTTCGCAGCGACATATGTTGAACGAACGCCCTTCCATGATGCCACCGCACCCCAAGGTCGTCACTCCCGAGCCAGCAGCTCCAAGTATTGATCCACCACCTCCTTCACCATCTCCTCAAACGGCGAGAACTTGATGCCGAGGACCTTCTCAGACTGTTTACTAGGTTAGCAAGGCCTCATCCATCGTTAGCACGGGAGAAAAAGTCACATACCTTGCTCACATCCCACGCGAGCGCAGTGGTAGGCTGCTTCCCGGTGTCCTTGAGCCTACCATCCGCAAACGCCTCAGGATGGTACTTCTTCGCAATAGTGATAGCATCCTCCCACACGATCGTGGTATTGACCACAAAAGCCTGGTGTCCCTGTCCCCTGACCGCCGGCGCCTGCAGCGCACGCACATGGGCCATAGCAACATCACTGCCCTTGACGGCATTGCCACTATAACTCAGGTCGTTCGTCGTCCCGAGCAGCACGCCGAGCAAGACAGCATTGGTCGAGCCGACGCGCATGCCCGCGGCCGACGAGACGAGCTCGTCCTTGCCAAAGATCCACGAGGGCAGGATCGAGACGACGTCGAAACCAAGATCCTTATGATCAGCCACGAACTTGTCAATCGTGTTCAGCGCGGCCGCCTTGCCGGCGCTGTAGGCCTCGAACTCGAAACCGTACGGGGCGGGCGCGACGGGGATGCGGTCGTCAGGCGTGAACACGCGCGTGGCCGTGTCGGTGGCCTTGTCGATGTAGTACTCGAACGGGACGTTGGCGACGGTCGAGCTCGTGATGACCACGCGCTTGACCGTGGATGACTTGGCGGCCGCGTTGAGCATGCTCGTCACGCCGCCGGCCGCCGGCTTGACGAAGACGGCCTCGAGCTGGTCGGCCGAGGGCGCCTCGCCCTCGCCGAAGGACGGGATCGGGTTCGCGCAGTGGATGATGTACTTGACCCCCTGGGCGGCCTCGTCGTAGGCGCCGGGAGCGGTCATGTCGGGGACCAGGACGAAGGAGAGCTGGGCGGATGACGGCATGAGGGCCTTGAGCGAGGGGGCGGCGCGGACCTTGGCGGCTTTGGCGTCGGAGCGCACGGCGGCGCGGACGTGGTAGCCGCTGCGGAGGAGGTCGAGGAGGGTGTTGTAGCCTAGGAAGCCGGTGGCTCCTGTCAGAAGGACGAGGTCTCCTTTAGCCATGTCGACGGAGTTTTTTGGGAGAATGTTTTGTTGGGTTGTTGAAAGAAGTTATTGTAAGAGGTGCAAAAGCTAGTTTCGAAAAGCTTGATAGTTGTAGTGATGCGACTGTCTGATGTTCTCTGGATGGAACTCATGATGCTTGGCAGGTCCTCACGCCTTTATAGACGACGCCGTCTCCTCACGAGCCGTCTCTCGAAGCCGTGATACCCGTGTCGAATTGTGCAAGAGCAGTTTCTCGCGATTACCAACCGTCGAGAGCCAAACTGGCCAGCGGCAACGAAGACAAAGGAAGCACATCCCGATGGGAATTCCTAAGCAACACGCAGCAATGATTTCCCTTTTCGGGCTCTGCTCTATAGGGCCGGAGTTTTGTTGCCGATACAAGACAGAAAAGCTCAGGGTCCTCCGCAGGGGAAGGTATCCAATACTCCCAGGCCTGTTTCATGTATTGATTGATAACAAGCCGTGGTGTCGTGCGACGGCATCGCGGGATGAATAAGCAAGAGCAAGTTCCTAATCCGGTAATTTTCTGTTTGTTCCCCACGCCCACGCGGCAGCAACTTATAGAGGCCGGTGCAACCAGGAGGCTGCATGCAGCACCGGCATGCAGAACTCATCCCGCCACAAAAACGGTTCCAGAACGCGCCGTATCTCGGCTTGCCCAACGAAATCATCGTCGGCCAACGGCCACGGCATCTCCGTGCCCCCTTGGGCCCTGGCCCTGCTGATTGCCGCGCCAAACAGATTGCTAAACCAGGCGTGTCTCTCCCCGTCCGCAGACTCGCTCGTGGCGGCCAGTCCCACGAAGGCCGCCCACGCGAGTGCAGACACATCATCGTGGTCGCCCCCTGCCCCCCAGAAATCCGTCTCGCTTGGTAATGCGTCGTCGTTGGTAAGCGCGTCTTGCAGCCTGCCCACCAGTGTCCGGAGCAGGCTGCTCGTCGGGGGCACCTGTCGCAGGGCCGCGTGCAAGAAGACGTGAGTCGCCTGGACCAGGACTGTATCGGTCCGATTGCACTCGTCCTTCTCTTGACGATGTTGGTCATGTCGCCTGCTACTGCCATCGCCGTAGAGAAAGTGAAGGATGCTCGAATCGGCGAGGTGTAGGAGAATGCGGTGGCTATTGGCCGACACGGCAGGGCTGTCCCGGGCAGCAACAGCCAGGCGGAGAAGGTGAAAGATGGGCCACACCGCTGGACACAGGGCTGGTGCCAGTGGTGGGAGGCCCGCTTGGTGCAGAGTTGCCGGGGGCAGAAGCACATCATCCATGCCGCCGTGTAACGGGGGGAAGAGTGGTGCCCGTCCGAGCCCTGACGCCGTCTGTACGTCGACCCAGTCGATGCACCGGCAGAGGTAGAAGTCGTCCAGGATGGTCTCGACTCCGCCGCGCGCTTCTACCAAGTCCCTCACGCCCCGGAGATGCACTGCGGCTGCCTCAAACCTCCCCTGGAACATCTTCGCTCGTTTGTTAGCGGTTTACGGTTACTTGATGAACTACAAGCTGTGGATAATAAGAGTGAAGACTCACCTCGACATTTCCAAGACCGGCTATCGTAGCAAGGACGGTATTTGTGATGTTTCGCGCCTGCAGGTTGGCCCTGACGATCGCCATCGCCTGGCCTTGGTGCCAAAAGCCCTCGCGTTCCAGGGCTGCATCGGGGGTCGACATGCTAGCGGCCCAAAACCCAGCAGACAGGGCGAGTGTGGCGTGCATCACTTCGGGACTCTGCATTGCGTAGCCGAACCATGGCCTCTGCGAGTCGACGGTCGAGAGGTTCAGGCTGAAGCCTGTCAGCACTGGAATGGACGGTCAGCTCAAGCCGCAAGAGGTACTGTCCTTCTGGAACGGGGGGGTGATTATTCACTGTACTTAACCAACACGTCCACCTTCCCCTTGATCGGGACCGGCAGGCTCCGAAAGGGGTCAGCTACGCCGCTTCCGAGCCGCTGGACTGGCTGAACCAGTCTTTGTGCTACCACCGCCTGGGCAGTCTGGCGGCCACTGACGAGCGGATGATTAGTAGGGGCTGTCACCCGCTGGTCGGCCACAACCGCTTGAGCGTTTGGATTTCCCTTGGGCCTTTTCGGCAAGCGGAACCGAGTCTTCAGCTCTTCTTTTCGCCTTACCACCTCTTTCGAATCAGCCAACGAAGGCTCATCGTCTTGTTGCCCGTTATCGGCCCTCTGCGTTCTTGTCCGGAGAGCTGTTTTCATGGCATGGCTGCGAATTGCCTTGTTGGCAGCCAGAAACTTGCCTTCTGGCCCCTCGACCGTGAAGAACTTGTATGTCGACATGACTCCTTTTTTTTTCTGAGCTCAGGTACCTGTACCTCGTCGTCGGGGATTTCATGCTGATTCATCGACAAACTTTGTGCAACTGAGGAGACAGGATGGTTCGGATGACGAAAGCACACGTGACTGGGTTCCGCGTTCTCGGAGCCGATTGATGCACTTTGTGGTTGGCTGCCTGCAGCTTTGCTCTGATCTGTGATTATCGTTGAAACCTTTGACTTTGTAGAAAAAACGAGCTGCACTGCTAGATGGGTAACCGGGACCCGTTTACCGGAGAATCCAGGCTGGTGGAAAGCCGCGCACGTAACCTGAACCAAGATAACTCGCCCTGGACCGACCTTGGGTCAGCACAAATTGGATTAATAATTCTATCTCTAAACATAACCATCCTCATAAATCATCACCTCGTTCAAATCATAAACATATCCAAAAACCCCTTTTCATCATCCATCACTCCAGAATCCGAGATATCATCGCTGTACCTCCGACTGTCCATCCCTCAACATCCCGAGCCACAACGCAATCCCACTAGCACCCCTTTGCAGCCTCACGGCCAAGCACTTCGCCTTCTCTTTCAACCCCTCGAGGTCGTCGATCCCCCCGATATGACCCCTCGTGTTGCTATCGAGCGCACACAGCGTCGCCAAGCTCGAGCACTTGATGACTTGCATCTGCGCCCGGTGCGTGTATATCATTGTGATGACCAAAAACAGGGCCGTCAGGCCGAGTTGGGCGGCGACCATGGCCATCCATTCCCACCGGATGACGACAAAGGGCTGCTGCGTCTTGACGATGCCGGTGACGACGGCGGACGCGTCGGTTTTGTTGAGGCGTGTATTTCCTGATCGGATTCTAGACTAGCATCAGCATCACATGAATATCATGGCGGTAAGGAAGAGGATAAGAAGATGTAGAAAAGGGAAAAGAGAACGCCGATATAACTCACAAGTTGGTGGTGCTCTGGGCCACATTCGCCACCAACCTCCTCACGGCACCCATCTGCTCCTCAGGCGCCGGCGCCACGGTCGACAGAAAATCGCCGAGGATGGATAACCCCATAGCCTGGGCGATCCCGCCCGCCCCGTTGGACGCCACATTACCCCTGGTGCGATCCATAAACACCGAATCAAACATGGACGTGGCCAGCAGCGCCGAGGCCGAGAGTCCCGTCCACAGATGCACCGTGTACTCTTCGTCCCGTAAACCCAACGGCGCCGCGAGCGAAGCCACCTTGTCGCCGTACGTGGCATTGCACGTCCCCTGCGTGTAGCACTGCAGATACTCCGGATGCCACGGCTGGTTGAGCACGGTATCCAGCGGCCTCGCGAGCTCCGACCTGATAGCAATCTCCGTCGTGACCGCCTTTCCGGCCGTCACGTTCGTCTCGAGCGACTTGGTGCACCACCAGAAGGCCACCTCGAGATATTTGAGCTTGTTGACATCGAACGGGAACGAGTTGTTCAAAAGCTCGTCGGCGTACGCGACGAAGCTGTCGCTCGCCATCAGCGCCGTGACGGACGCGTTAAACGCGCCGGTGGGGCGGTCGAGCGCGCCGATGACGATGGGATACACCTGCGGCACGATGGAGAAGTACCGGTCGCCGTACCCGAGCGCGTCGGCCGTCGAGCGCGTCGTGTCGAACAGCACCGAGAGCCGCTTCTCGGCCATCTCGCCGAGCGACTCTAGGAGTGTGGTGTTGCCGAGCGCCGTCAGGTTGGCCACGCCGCCGCAGATGGCGAGCGTGCCGTAGGGCGGCCAGCGGCACTCGCCCGACGAGCAGACGGGTGCGACGGGCAGGATATCCTCGGCGGGGGCCTGGAAGGCGCCGTTGAAGATGGCTTGTTGTTCGCGCAGCGAGTCGTACGCGGCGAGGGCGATGGTGTTGCCGTTGTACGCGGAAAAGGTCGTCGCCCTGGCGATCTCGGCCTTGTCGGTCGCGCTGCCGTGGGACTCGGCCTCGAACTGCGGGTAGGTTACTGCTTGTTGGGTCAGCGTCGAGGTGAGCAGGCCGCTCATCATGATGAGCGCGCCGAAGGAGGCGAGGAATCCCTTGAAGCTGAGCAACAGCCTCAGCCCGCCGAGTCCGCCGCGCGTGGCCTCGTCGAAGACCTGCAGGTCCGAGAGCAGTCGGTACTTGGGCGAGAGGAACCACATCCACTTGAGCTGGCCTAGGCCTTCGATGATGGGGACGAGGAAGAGGGCTTTTGTCAGTGACGTGAGGAAGGCGAGCACCGTGTTGAGGGTGACGCCGGCGCGGAATGCCGGCGGTGGTCTCCCGTCACATCGCCAGAGCAGGATGACGATGGCTTTACCTTTTGTCAGCGACAGTCGCTTGCTTTATCCGGAAAGGGGATAGAAAGAAAATGGCTCACCCAGTAGACATAACATGCCTCCGGCCAGCGAGAGGATCTCGGGCGTCCACCAGTACGGATGCATGTGCGCCCGTTTCCGTTCTTCGGTCGTATGCGCCCCCAACAGGTTCCGGTGTCGCGCCGTCCGGAGCCGGGACTCGGCCCGGGCCCGTCGGGCGGACATGACCATCTCGGACTCCTTGCCCCGGAGGTCGTCGGTGCCGTCGGTCGGCATCCGGGAATACTGGAACCATGGCGATCTCCTCCGCTCGTATTGTGGGTCGTTGAAGTCGTCGGGGTCCATTCCGCCAGGTCCGGTTCCTCCTCTGGGGCTCACGTTGCGAATTCGTGAGGAATCAGCCCAAGCTCATGCTGGATGATTAATGAGTTTTTACGGTGGCGGGGGAAATCGCCAGCGCATCGGCCTGGGCCGGGAAAACGGCCGCCCAACGAAAAGGAACCAATCGCGGTGCGGCGAGGGATCTGAGCCGATGAGATTGGTCGGCGGGGCCGGAGCCGGGCTTGGCTGTGTCACTATTCCCGCATCGGGTTCTATCGTCAACATCCGACCGGGGATGGCGTGATGTGTGCATTTCGGGGTGTTTTTCTCGTCTATTGCTTTATTTTACAAGCGAAAATCCGATCAGGACTCACCAAGGACTCCCCGACAATGGAACACTTGACTTGCGCCGGGACACAATGGAAAGGGGTTCCCAGTGGATCACGGCAGTGGCTGTGTAGGCCTAGGCACGTCAGCATGACAGCAACCTCAAGAGTCAAGAGACTGGATGCGGCCAATAATCGTGGTTCATTAACAAAGGTGCCCAAGACCAAGGAAAAGTATAGTTAGTCAGATACATGCGACGTGGCTTTCACCTCCCTACTAGCTGCCAACTCGTCTTAAACCGCCCCCGGCCCCGGCCCGAGACTATACCGGTCCCGGACCAGCTCCCTCTCAAACGGCGGCACCCCGCCAATCCTCCCGTCCGGATTCGTCGTCGACCCGCGCACACACCTCCCGCCGCCCCAGACGACCTCCCTCACCTGCGCCCACAGCACCGAAATATCCGCCAGCGCCGCCCACGTATAAAACAGCTTGCAGTTGGCCGCCCGGTACCGAAACTCCATCGGCACCTCGTCGTCCTTCGACCCGTCCGGCCGCATCATAAAGATATTCGCCAGGTTGAACTGCATCTCATCCCCGGGCCTCGTCTGCTGGACCACGCGCACCGCCGCGGCCGACTCGTTGAAGAATTTGGTGGAAGAGGAAGTGGTGGCCATGGCGGCGCTGCAGGTCTTGCACAGCGAGGTGAAATGCGGAGCAGACACCGGCCCGCCGTTGATATGTCCGACCGCCTGCATCGGCGCCTCGATGGGCCGCCCGCCGGCGACGACGGTGCGCACGCCGCGCGCCGTGAGGAGGTCGGTGAAGATGGCGCAGGCCGAGGCGCACTCGCCCGAGGTGAGGAGGACGATGTTCTCTGCCGCAAAAGGCTGCGGGTATTGTGGTGTTGAGAGCGGCGTCGAGAGGTTGAACAACACCGAGTTGGCGGTCTGCGAGGACATGTTGAAGAGCGAAGGGCGGGTGAGGCTGGCGCCGGTGAGGGGATCGGTGACAGGGCCGAAAAAGGCGGCGAAGGACGGCCAGGCGCTGCCGTTGGGCTGCATGTATTCTTCGAAGGCCCAGGGCAGCTGGTACGGCACGTTTGTGGATTGGTTGAGGGCGCCGGTCTCTTTGTCGAGCTCGGCGCCGAATACCTGCAGCTGCGGGTGCGCGCGCATCTGCCAGAGGATGGGCAGGTCGTAGCCGCTCTCCGGGAACAGGTGCAGCATCACGGTGCTGAGGATGTACGTGTACCCGCCCATGTTGCCCTGCGCGTCGATGACCAGCCTGGTGCGATTCGACGTCACCGAGGCCCGCACGAAGTCGGCCATGGCGGCGTCCACGTCCGAGACAACGCTGGCCATGCTCCGGTTGAGGAAGGTCCGCGGGTCCGCGGTCGGCCCGAACGCCGAGATGGCCAGCACGGCCGTGTCCGACAGCGGCCCTTCTGGGTTGTATGTCGAGAGCATGTTGTTGGCGACGGATGCGAGCGGCTTCGGGTACTTGGCCGTCACCAGGCTGTAGTTGGTGCTCGGCAATTCGTACCAGATGTAGAGCAACGGATCGGGGGCTGTGCTGTTGGGTCGCCCAAAGTCGCGGTACAGGTCCGCGCCCGACGTGATGTTGGTCAGGTCGGCTCGGACCAGGGCGATGTTGTCAAAGTTCAACTTTGTGCCGTTTTGCAGCTGGACCGTGGTCGTGTCGGGAAGATCAAATATGTACGTCTCGAAGATGAGAGCCATGCTGATGTTCCGCGCCCCGTTGGGGAAGAGTGAGTTGTACCGCGCGTCGGGGTCGTGGCCGGCTGTGACCTTTACTGAGAGCTTCTCCATGTACTCGACCGCGCTCACGCCGTTGATGGTCGACACGGGAGAGGGCTCGTAATGGTCGTGGACATGCTTCGCGTCGTCTTTGTCGGTGCGTTAGCTGATCCGACTTCCTCGTTTGATACCTACCTGCCAGAAGGAAATACTTACCCTGCAGGAAAATATCCGGAACCGTCGAGCCGTCCTTGGACACCGAGACGAAGCCGACACCGGGCTTGAAGGTGACCAAATTGAGCAGCGACATGAAAAACCCAAAATGGTCATCCCGCGGCCGCGCAATGCCGAGCGTGTGCACGTCGACGAGGAAATCATACTCGTTGGCGTACGCCCCCTTTTTGATGTTGTTCGCGATCTCGTCGAGGCCGCCGAAGAGGTCCACTCCTTCCGAGAGGTATGTCTCTGGCGGGTTCTTGAGGATTTCGACCGAGCTCTGCCACTCAAAGAACGGTCGGAGGAAGTCGGTCACCAGCTTCAGGGATGCCTCGGCATCCAGGGGGACCGATTTGAGACACGCATATGCCAACGAGGGCGGGTGGATCGGAGCCGCCGGCTCTGCGGGGACTAGCTGTGTGTATACCGACGTCAAGTTTTTTGGGACTATTCTTTTGTTAGCCGTTCTTCGCTCGAGTATCTCCATTTCTCTAGCTTACCAATATGATTGTCCTTTTTCCATTTGGCGACCGCGTCCCGGAGTTGGAGACATGGTTCGGCATCTCGGGCATGAAACGGAGCCGCGCTGCCTACCCCCGAAAAGACGACTACGGCGAGAGCCGCCACGGCGGCGTTGAGGAACATCGTGAAAGGACACCAGACACTGCTCCAAGAAATCACAACACCGCGTGGACGGACAGAGATCCTTATACTGGTCTGGCGCTTCAGTGCACTTACATCGTGACATCAACACCCGGTTTTATATATTTTTGAGTTATTTCCTCAGGAGCCTGCGGATCGGTGTAACGGCTGCTCTGCTTCTACAGACGGCCCATGGGTTTGCTGCGCCTCATCCTTCTACCGTCGCGTGCGCGCCGTGCCATTTTCCCGGTTTACCATCGCCAATCAGCACCGGCGGGGGATATACGATTTCTTGGTTTCGCAAGGCAGCACTTTTGTTTGGATGTACGATGACGCCTACAGTTAACGGGGGACGGTGCAGGAGGTTCTCTGCGTAACTATAACTATAACTTTGAGATGAACTCTGACGTGATAGCAATTTCGTTGGTTTAAAGATGGAGCCTTTGGCTATCAATACTGGGTCTGAGGTTTACGTCCGGACGTGGCAATTAGCATTTTGGTATTGCTCAGCGAGATGTTTGCATATGTGATAGAGCCATGTGATATCCTCCAAGATCGACGTTCCCGGATTTTGGATATTTTATCGAGGCAGTGAGAACCTACGCTGCCAGTCTTTGGAGACCCATCCCATTCCAGAATTCACCGGCTCCTTGTGCTTGTCTTGTCTGGCACTCGCTCACATTACCCGGCTGCGCAGAGCCAACTGCGAAGGGCTTGTTCATCTTTACATCGGGCGACAGACCTTAAACACAGTACAATCACTGCCTTTCCGCAAGTCGATGGATGGACATTTATCATGAATTTGCACGTGTAGCACCCGGTTTGCGATCCATGGTTGAAAAATTTGGTATTGTCTATAAGCCCTCATAAGGTAGCAAAGCCAATGAACTTGGTTGCTGCCGTCAACCTTACCGATGAGCCTAAGACTTTGTTTGCATAAGAGAATCCGATCCGCGTATAAAGAAGACAATGTGAGAATGCGGCACAGCCCGGTGAGGCGCAACTTTTAAATTCATTCCCGAACCGGCCCCTGTACCTATCATTACCATAGGGAATAGGCGCGGCTGTGTGTCGAGTCTGTGTAACGAGAATCGTCAAATTGATCGGTGGCGAGTCCATGGTTATCTATTTATCCAGGTCGTATCTGGGTCCCGGCAAATTTCAAAAGGCCCGGTATACGCCGCACACGTGCAGGAGAAATATCCTCATGTCGTCTCATTCCCTCCCTTTCTGTCCCTTCGTTCTTGGCTGCCGGCCGGGTTCATGGTATTCCTTCAGGAACTACCGCATATCGAACAAAATCAGAGGCCTCGTTGAACTTTTCGATCTGCCCTTTGCCCTCCTTTTTCAGTAACCGAGTTGTTAGTCTGCCTCGTCATGATCCGCCCCTCCAACGGGCGCCAACCACGCCTGTAGACGAGATGGCTGGCAAACTTCGACCTCCAAGACTACCGGCTTGGGTAGCAGGGAAGAGACACCGACATACCGATGGATTCGAGCGTCCAAACTACAAGCCACCTTTCTTGCGCATCCCGTTTCTCGCTTTCTTTGCAGTATACCTGTGTGTGCTGCTCGGCATACTCGAATGGGGATGTCGCAGATTCCCGGCCACGCAGGGCATGCAGAATGTCCCAGACGATGATTCGAATGGAGCCCCAGATGTTACGGTACTCTTTTCAGCACCACTCGCCCATGCCAGACCGGCGACGACGGCAAGCCCATCCAATCCTACGAGCCTACCGCTACGAAGAGCTAGGCTGGGACCGAGAAATATCATCAAACGCCCAGCACCTCGCCGCTCATTCATGCGAAAAAGACAAGCAGGGGCAACGCTCAACGCTACGTTTGTTAACACGACGGGCCTACCGTCTCCAGCCACATTTGCGGGTTGGGACGCCTACCCTCCTTCATATCTAGACCTCTTCAGGACAGACAACCAAACAGTGACAGGCAACAGCACGACAAACTCAACGAGGGCGATTCGAGCACGCAGTCCTGGCGAGCCAAGCTACGGAGTACTCAGTGGCCCCACCGTGGCCGTCTCCTTTTCTCTCCTTACTGAATTCGACGTGGATGACTTTGGACTATATCCGGACCCAAGCGACTCGGAATGGGGCGGCTCTGAGACGACGTTTGTGTATCCCCACGGAGCCAACGGGGGCATCGTACCAGTCGGCCCCGGTGCTCCATCCCAGGTGGACGGCTGTCCCTCGCCCGAAGCCGACTCCATCTACGCGCTGGCGACCTGCGATGGTCCGGCGCTCGTTCTGCACAGCAACGTCTGTTGGGAGCTATGGAAGGAGAAAGCGGAGATCGAGAATCAGAACAAGTTGGTAAAAGGAGAGGCGTGGAAGAGCTACGAGAGCATAGATGAAGAGAACTACGCCAACTTCGGGGTTCCGGCGCCCCCGCGTTGTGCGTCACGGCGAGGGATACCCTACTACGACCCGATCGTCCGGATTGAAGATATCAACGCGAACCAATTCGCTATTTTTTTGACCCACCGGAACGCCATGAATGGGCAAGTTGGTTGGATTAACACGTATTACGTGGACCGTGACAGTATCGAAGCCAACGACCCGGCCCCCACGATGCCGGCCAACGCGGTGCCCATCAGCACATTCCTGACTCCCACTAGCTATCAGAACGGGCAAGTGGCGACCAAGTCGGCCCAAGTCTTCGCGATGGTCGATTCCAAGGGCGCCACCACAGCAACCTCAACACAATACAGGGTCGTGAGCCCCACAACCCTGCCCATGGACATCACCACGATCCCCATCACCACCAACGGCCACGTCACCCGCGTCGCCGTCGTGCTCATCAGCCTGACCAACGCCGCAGGCGAAGTGATCTCCATATCCACCCGCAGAGTCCCCATGACCAAAACCACCTTCATCGTCCGCGACGCCAACGGCATGCCCACAACCACCACCCTAACGGTAGACGTGCCCGCCTGGCAACTAGACAACGCCCTCCCCACCAACGTCCCGGTAACCCTAACCGACCCCACCAACGGCGCGCCCACAGCCACAGTAACCGCCAACGCAGTCTACAAACCCCCCCACCGCCACATCCCCGGCGCCGACCCCAAGACCAACCCCACGGCGGCCTTCCACATTCTTACTAATACAGAATACTGGCTCGCCTTTTTTCTCCCCGTCCTCCTCGCCATCCCCTGCTCCATCATGGCCGAGATGGTTTCCTCGTCCCTGGCCACCTTCCTCCCATTTAAGAAACTCGCCCAGTCCGGCGGTGCAGGGGCGTCGGAGTCGCTGCTGCTATCGACGGGCGTGATCTCCGGGATTTCGGCCAGGCTGCGCGACGCGGTATCGGCGCTGGGGATGGTGCTCACGCTTCTTGCCGCGGCGGTTACGGCGCTCTCGAGCGAGGCGGTGGGATTCAAGCTGGATGGGCGGTGTCGGGCGGATGATTTTAGTGGTTGTTATATGAGTGTGTCGGTGTTTGTGCCGCCTGCGAGGGCGCTGCAGGGACTGTTGGGGGCGGGGTTGGTGGTGCTGGTCGGGATGGGGGTGTTGTTGTCGGGGCGGTGGCGGACGGGGGTCGCGGCCGATCCGGGGAGTTTGATGATTACTGGGGCGTTGATGGGTGATGAGGGGTTGAGGGGGTTGTTGAGGGGGGTGGGGGGTGGGGAGGGGGGTGATATCTCGGATCGGGAGATTCAGAGTGCGTTGAGGGGGTATTCGTTTGCGTTGGACTGGTTTCGGGATGAGGATGGGCGGTGGGAGTACGGTATTGTGGCGAGACCCAGGGGGGCAGCGGTGGATAGGAAACCGTCGTGGTTGAAGAGGAGTATGCCGAGGGTGTCGACACTGACGAGCATGGCGCGGAAACCGAGCTGGGCGAAGAAACCGGCGGCGTTAGACTGGTCGACTTACCGACGGGTAACGACAGACCGGATATTTGACTGCTGCGGGTTGCTGTTTCTGTTGGGGTTGCTGATCTTGATCACGTATTATAACGCGACAGAAGAGCCAGAGGCGGGATTTGAGGCCTTCATGGACGACCAGGACTTTGGGGTACGGGTATTGTTTACGGCGTTTGGTGTGCTTTTGACATTTTTCTGGGATGAATATTATACCCGTAAGTCTCCTTTTACCTTCGTGACGCTTTCTCGCCACAAACATGGTTGCTAATTCTCACAACCCCAGGTATCGAAACAACAACCCCCTACCGCCTCATGTCCGTAGCCCCTCAACCCTTCCAAACATCCCTCGCCGTCAGCCCGCCCTCGACCGTCTTCTCCGGATTCGCCAGACACATCCGATCGGCCCTCTATCAGATCCAAAAGTTCCGCCGCCGGCGATTCGATATCCCTGAAGCCCCGGGCTCATCCTCCAGCACGCCGCCCTTCTCCATATTTCCAGCAATAGTAGCAAGCATCACCCTCCTCGCCAAGTTCATCCCCATCCTGCTTTCCAACATCCCCTTCTCGCCCGTCCAGACGTGGCAGATCCATCTCGTCTGCGCGTGGACCACAGTCGCATCGCTGGCGCTCATGGCACTGGTGCTGGGGTACGGGATGGTCAAGGAGATGTGGGGGAGCGAAATAACGTTCCCGATCGACCCGAAGAGCTTGGCGGGGAGGATGTACTATCTCTGCGACTCGGACGGGGTTCTGGAGCATATGAGGGGGCTGGGGACGTGTACGGCAGAGGAGTGTAGGGCGAGGGTGGGGGATTGCGCTGGTGTGAGGAGGTATCGGTTTGGGATGTTTGTGGGACATGGTGAGACGGCGAGGATTGGGGTGTTTGTGGAAGGGAAGGGGGAAGAGCAAGGGTCAGGAAGTAGGGCAGATAGCTCTGACGGGGAGAGTGGGATGGGGGTGTCCGAGAAAGCAGTTTAGACTCGCATCGGGCTCATAATAATGTCCTCGTTTACCTTTTCATGCAATGTGGGAGAGCAAAGTCTTGAGTTGAATGGCAAGTGATAGTCCGAAACTGCATAAAAGGCGTAAAAGAAATTTCTGAAAATGACCTCGTGGAACAAAACTCAACCACTTGGTGAGCAACCACCCAACAACTTGCCAGCCGATGAACAAGCCTTGACCAGTTCTTGCGCCTGAAATTTAGACTCCATCAAAGGTGATCAAAAGAGCAGAACTTTGTCAGTGATATCGTGTGTCCCCTGTTTCAGCTTCTCAGCTCTGATCAGTGACCCACCCAGCAGTCACCAGCTGCCACATCATTGAAAGGACTCAGACAGAACCCAGCCGTTCAGTTGGACACCATCAAACCTGACGATACATCCAAAACGACGGCGGTCTTTTCCATCTCATCATCGTCCTTGGTAGCCCCGCGCCCTCGCTGATGCAATCTGTGCTCAATCCCCTGTCATCGTGGGATGTTCGACCCAGCAAGGAGTCTCTGGCACCTTCCTTCGATATCTCGGACAACCAACTCCCTCACCCACGTACCTTCCTCCCCCGAGACGGTCACTTGGCCCATATAAGCTCAAAATTTGGCCAAGTGGTGCAGCGGGTCAATGATGATCACCGTACTTATTAGACAGTTAGATTTTGAGCCACGCTAAGAACGTTCGCAATTCAAATCTGAGCCCGGGCACCTGGACGTAGGTCCATGGGCTATGATGAAACACGGTAAAATTAAAATTCTGAGACCTATTTTTTTTGTTAGTGCTTCTCCAGGCTGTCTTTTTGTTATTGAAAAAGGCTCACCTGCAATGCAATGCCCGTGGCATTGGATGAAACGAGAGAACCGACTTCAAGTTGAATCCAGGGAACTGTCGAAGGGCGAGCAAGAGAAGTCGACTCAGCCGAGGGGAAAGCTGGGTATTTATGCTGCAGCGTCGGAGCTCTGAGTTCCTTCATACGGCCGGACTCTGGAACGCGCATTGCATTGCATAGGTAGCCGGTGAATTTTTAGTCGTTACGCCATCAATTTAGTTGCAGTACGGGTCGATAAAATTGGCCGGGGAGTGTGCGCTGGCGTGTTGGAGCTACTGTCTTTCACAAGCCGGATTGTGTGCCTGCAGTAGTCTGTATCTTTGAATAGCTTTCTCCTTTGTCCTTGATCAACTTCGGACTTCCGTGCTGGTACTGGCGCGGCTCTAGCGCTGCCTTTGGTTGTATGAGGTGTTTGAAAACAGCAAGGTTTGTCGCAAAGTCGGTATTGTTGATGGAGAGGAGCTCACTTATCTGTACTCTTTTTTTTTTTTCCTTGTAGGTACCTACGGAGTATCTGTGCTTGACCCGTTTGCCCGTCTCAGGCTTTGATAGGTCCTCAGCAGCTTGTGTTATGCATGTGAACAGCTGGTCACGGGATTTCATGTCTGCTCCTGATCAGGCATCAAGGCAACCATTGTTGGGCCTGACAGGTTGGGTTGTGAACGCCACAGCTTCACGAAGGTCGCGACTTCCAGTTTTGATGCCCCGCAACGTGCAGTGTTCACGACGAAGAAGTTCCTATTTCTCAGCTCCACAACCTGTCTTTCGCCTTCTGTTCATCCCAGCTGCGACAACCCGGCGTGTGCCGAGTCTTCCGCCATTTGTACAGCCCAGTTTCCGATCAGAACGTTTGTCCGGCATCTCCTCAAAAATGAGGCTCCTCGATACCGAAACCTTCGAGCTGCGCGAGTTTTTCGACGACGCTATCCCCCAGTATGCGATTCTCTCCCATACTTGGGGAAAGGAAGAGGTTTTGTTCCAGGACATGACGGACATCACCCGCGCCAAGCTCAAACATGGATTCCACAAACTCGAAGGAGCATGTCAACTGGCCCGCTCACAGTCGTACAAGTACATCTGGATCGACACTTGCTGCATCGACAAGACCAGCAGCGCCGAGCTGACCGAGGCCATCAATTCCATGTATCGGTGGTACAAGGGATCCGGTGTTTGTTATGCCTATCTGAGCGACATTGGTACTGGGAACCTAGCGAATAACTCGACCCCGGTGGAAACAGACGAACACGTGACCTTGGAATATCTCCTCAGTAAGATGCCCAATAGCAGGTGGTTCACGAGGGGCTGGACGCTGCAAGAGCTCATTGCGCCTTCCGTCGTCAAATTCTACACCAGCACCTGGCGCGAGCTCGGAAACAAGCATGACGCCAGGATGAGCCGGCTTGTCTCTGATATCACGGGGATCGACGTCCCGACGCTACTGGGGGATGACCCATCAGAAGTCAGTATCGCACGACGGATGTTCTGGGCATCCAAACGGGAGACGACTCGCCTGGAGGACCGCGCCTACTCTCTCCTTGGTCTCTTCGACGTGAACATGCCCCTGATCTACGGTGAGGGCAAAAGGGCATTCCGTCGACTCCAGGAGGAGATTCTGAAGACATCCGATGATCAGTCCATCTTCGCCTGGCACAGCCCAGACTATCCGGTGGGCGCGGCCGTCGAAGTACTTGCGACATCTCCTTCCGACTTTGCATCATCGGGAGCCGTCTCTCGCCACCCCTTCTTTCGAGTCGGCCGGAAGGGGGTGACCGTTACTAGCGAAGGGATCAGCTGTCAGCTTTCTATTGCTTTTCCTATAGAGCGATTCTATGGCATACAGGCTATTCTGGACTGCCAGCTTGGAAGCATCCCCGGAACCTTCCCAACGATCAACCTGCGGAGTGTCTCTTCATACCACGAGGGTGAACCCAGACACTTTTATCGTGTCATGACACCTAGCATGAGAAGTTTCCGTGCTTATGGACCTATGGATACATTCACGGACGAGAGTTATAGGCTTGGTCTGGATCCTACACATCTTCGTGAGAACCTATCCGAAGCTACCATCCGTGAGTACATGATCCAGCGAGTCCACTCTCCTTCACGCCTTGTGTCCTTCTGATAGGTGATGAATGCTAATGGAAATTTCTTAGAAGGCGGCGCTATTGCTGTTAAGAATGCGTCCATCGTATTCATACGGCGTCTTCCGATCCCCCCAAGATACATGCCCATACAGGATTTACATCCTACTAGGGATATATATTCCTCTGCGTCTAGCTGGCTACGCCCCCCATCCTCTTCGCAGCCACAATCGACCTGCCGCTCTTACGACTGCAAAAGCCACTGGTTTGTTACCTTCGGCCTCAAATGTACCGACGTAAACCTAGAGGTCCGAATTGTGCAGGTCTACCCACATGAAGACTGGGACAGCTCCTCACTGCAGTTCCGGATCCGGCCAATTCATCCGTCGTATCATGACTCTCAACGTGAGTGTTTGGACGGCATGTTCGACGTTGAGGTCATCGAAAAGCAGAACTCAGGCAATCCCGGAGCTCAGCATCGGGACAGCAGGGCCGTCCTGACTAAAACTCTGCTGGTAGGCAGGGCGGTAGCTGCTTCCCGAGGGGCCAATACTCGGCCGTGGTGTCGCATCCTCGGACATAGGGTTCCGATACCTGATGCTGCATCCTTCCAGACGTGGGGCAAGACATGGATCAGAGCCCTGTCTGGATCTCGATTGGGAACATCAACATGGAAGGATGACCATGAGGACATTTTGCTGGAGGCCATCGCTAGCACCAAGGCAATCTCCGGGAATTACCACCATGTAGTTGTCCTCCGAGCCAATAAAGTAGGCGTCCAGGAGTCGGGGTACTACCTACTAGACGACAAGGCCGGGGCTGGAGATCTCAGACTCCATTACCAAGCTTAGTCATTGAATAAAAAGAGGACAGCATACCCACAGAGAGCACTTTAATCAAGTTTCTACCCACAGGGTGGCACGGGAAGCAACTATCCAGATTTTCATTGGCACTTTTCATCGGCCAACATTTTCATTTCTGTCAAACTCTGCTCAGTTTTCTAGAGAAACTAGATCATCAGAATATGGCCGGGTACCCAAGGTACCTAAGTCAATCCAAACATCCGCACCAAAGAGTTCCTTCCCTTCCATCTCCTCATGACTACAAATCAAATCTGTGTGTCACAACAAGCCTCCGAGTATCAAGCTGTAAAGACCTGTCCGCGCTTAGCCGCGGCCGTCGGTGCGGCAGGAGGAGGAGCACTGCTGGCGCCGCCAACTTGGAAGGCGATGCTGCCGCCAAAGGGCCCGTTGCCGTTATTGTTCACCACCTTTAGGAGGCAAAAGTTCTTTTGTCCGCTGGTGGCATCTGTTCCCGTGCAGGTCGTGCCGGCGGGGATCTTGACGGTGAATTTCTGTGAGAATAGTCATTAGTTCCATGCTCATATCATAGAACGGAAAAGAATTGTTTTTGTAATGCACCTACCGCATCAGCACCGACATTGGTAGCCCGCCTCTGGAGACCCACGGCGCGGAGCGCACGCTGCACCACATTTCCCTTGCCGTTGCCCACAAGCGGTGTCGTGGCGGTGAGCAGGGTGCCCTTGGAGTACGCGCCCGTGCCGGTGGTGTCAAGCACAGCAAAGAGATTGCCCTTCTTATCGTTGGCCGTGCCGTCGCTGGTCACGACGCGCCACGTGCCAGTGATGGTGCCGCTGCCGTCGGCCGAGACCTGCGGCAGCGTGCTACCCGAGAGGGCCATGGTGTCGGCTAGATCGGCCACCTTGAGCTTGCCGTTCGCCTCGGTCTTGCCGAGACCGTCGGTCAGCGGCTTGTTGGCGTTGCCGCCGAAGACCGTGGTGTCCTTCTCCGTCGCGCTGTTGGGGCCGAACCGGGCTACCACGTCGCCCTTGATGCCGAGCGCGGTGCCGTTGCCGCCCAGGTTGCCTGTCACGACGGTGACCTTGCCGTGGGCGCTGACCATGCTGGCGGCCGAGAGGATGAGGACGAGGAGAGAGCTGGTGTACATTTTGCTGAATCGGGAATTGTGGATTCTTGCACTGCAGGATCCTGAAGACTGAAAAAATTGAAGAGAGCGTGAGACTTGGCAATTTTCAAACAAAGGACCGTTGAGAAGTGAACTGGGCAGTCCGAATCAATCGGCTGGTTAATTATTTTGTGCAAAGAAAAAAAGTTGAGGAGATGGAAGTAAAGAAAGCTGTTTGATGCGGATGATGACGATGAGAGAGGAAAAACATGTTGGAAAAGCCAACACCAGAAGTTATATATACTCGTCGAGCGACGGTATTCACAACACCGGGGCGGCCGCCAGCTCATGATTCCACAACATAAGCCGGCGCGAGATGTGACTGCTAGGTGGAGAGAAGTGTAAGGGTTTTTCGGTGAGACTTGGCGATGGTTGGCTGTCAGGTCACAATTGGGTATGCCCCACCTGCCTATTCGGGAGGGCCCGAAACCGGCCTCCCTCCCCTTTTTCGTTTTACAATGCGGCCCGATACTAGGCCTCGAGTGTGTAGTTGGAGAAGGGCCATCTGACTTGACTACAATCCAGCCGATTCGAAACGGTGAGGAAACAGGTCTGGCCTGGGGAACTGGGGTCAGCCTAGACCTAGGGATAGGCAGAAGCGGCACACACAAAGATCCTTGGTTGGGCGTCGAGACTGGTCTCTGGACTTGTAACACAGGCGAAATCAAATAGTCTTGCCGTTCCAACAGTCAGCAACACAAACAGCCTTTCTCATCATGTGCCGTCACATGCGACATGCAGCGCCACGTAACGTCGGTAGTTGTGGTAAGGTGTAAGGCACCTAGACCCAGGCTTAGAATTGCTATGTGCCCTTTCCTCAAGAGCACTTCAGCTACAATCAGCCACTAGTACCATGTCCCGTTAACCTTATCGACCTCCTCAAGCGCCTCGTAATAATACTGCAGTATCCCAGAAATATCATGCGCTATCCGTGGCGGTGGCGCCCCCCGTCGCGGCCAGCGGCACGGCCCGGCCGATCACCCCGTCCCCGGTCCGCGTCCGGGTTCCTTCTGTCCACAGCGTAGTCGACGACGGCTTAAACCAGCGCGGAGGCCTCGAGATAGACGTCGAGCGTATCGTTCTGGGTCTCGTGGAAGCGGCAGCGTTTCTTGGTTGGGGGTGGAAGACAGCTCGGCGTCGGATTTTCGGGCTCCTTGTTTGATCCGGCGGCCCTCGACTACTTTCCGCTTGAGTTCTTCGCGCCGGCGCTCGGTGGCAATGATGTGGGGTGCATCTTTGAAGTTGGTTTAGCGCATGACTTTGACGCGGTAGCTTGTGATTTGATTCTGAGCAATGGAGGTCGGGTCGTGGGTAGGATTCGATTCTTCGTTGTCGCGGTATCGGGTGTGGTCGCAGTATGATTTGTTCGTTGGGGAAACTCGTAGCAGCTTATTGTTTTCTTGTCCTTGGAAGCGAATCCGACGGCCCGCACTTTGCAAACATCATGGAGACTTTCGGGGTTCTTGGCGATGTACGAGGCAGTTCGGATCGATCGATGGATGAATCCTGACTGTTCCCGACCTGATGACGTGGAACGGCAAGCACAGTTCCGCTGCCCTCAACTAATGGTCGTTGTCGTTTCCATCTTTGAAAGAATAAAGATGATTCGCCTTCATCAAAACTGGCAACCGCGCTTTGATCGGTTCATTGAGGGCGGGCTTTCCTGCGAGGTTGGGATGGATGCTGGGATGCCTCGTCTGCCTCGCTCAGTTTGTTGAACCCATCTTGAAGTTTTGATGCCATGTCCTATACTTGCCATGACCGCTTCCCTGAGGAAGAAACGGAATGGCATGATACCTATGAAAAATTCTCGACGTAGCTTCTTCATCGGGATTCGTCCGACCAAGTGGACCAGTGCCAAGGGTCGCTGTCTCGTGGTTGGAGTCCCGATCTGATTGGCCCGAGGATCAGGGGATGCTCGACTCCACAGGACGGAAAATAGGCGAAGACGATGGGGAGCGTAGAGAAAAAGAAATTTTATGGTTTGCAGAATGCCGTTCACCGCCCGTCGATCCCGATCCGCGATCTGACCACGAGATATGCAGGCCCGGCGACATGCAGCACGTTAACTGATTATGGTGTCATGATTGGATGGTGGCCCCAAACTCTGAGCATTGTTCGAAATCCGAGGTGTCTGCTAGCGCGTCCACACCCAAGCGGGGTTGGTGGCCAAATCGATGCCCGACTGCCTGGCTTCTAGGGTTTGACGTTGCACATTTGCCTGTCATACGTGCGTTGCCCAGAGGCCGTGCCTTCTTCCCCTCTCGTCGTTGCACCAGTACCGTCCTGATTCGACCAAAGCCGGAACATCCTGCCTCGATCCTGGAGAAAACCAAGTCACCCCGCAACGAGGCCTTTTCCAAGAAAGAACGAGGCCCTTTTCACGGAAAGTCTAACGGGCCCGAACATCTCTCCGGGGAAGACGTCCGTTGCTCCCTCGACGCCACTAGCCTTATTTCCTCTCAGACCCGTCGAGTTCGTCCGATCGTGCAGCCAAACAACTCCACGAACCGGCATTCGACAATCCCGCGAACAGACCTTTCTCTCAACAATATCACATTCATTTCCAGCATTCGGTTACGATACAGCACAGGTGACGCTGCTACAGGCAAGTACACGTACTCTCTAGACTAGCACCACTGCTACAGCAGGGAATTATCCACTGTATGACATCAGACCTGAGCGAATGTGGTTTGGGCTTTGCATCTACTGCTCCGACTAACTGATACGCATCCAGGCTCTTAGGTCTACTCATCCCTGGTAATCGAGATGCCCGTGCTGGAAACTTCAGCGCCGTCGGCCCCCAAGAAGGGACGCACGGCGACAAATATTCAAACCATTAGCCTGGCATCGGCAAAGAAGACCCCGCAACAGACGGCGAGTGTACCGAACAAGAAACGGTCCGCTTGTCAGATCAACGGGAACCACACAGCCGACGCGGGCCCCAATAAGATTCCTCGTATCGAACAAAACACGATCCCGTCGCCCGTCTCCCCGCAGACCGCAGAAGTCGCAGTGCTTCCGTCGGACTCGGACCCTGGCAAAAGGACTTCAGCTGAGACCAACGTCTCAGATGAAGGGGATCAAATAACTGTCACCAGTCACGACGAGACCAACAACGATATTGCTTTGACTGTGGTAAAGCTGACGGGATTGCTCCAGGCTACAGAGAGGGCCCGCCATGCTGCGGTGGTGGAGGTTGCTGCTTTTAGAGAAAGGCGTACGTCACCCGATCCCTGGTAACTTTCATATCAAGATGCTGACTGATCCCAAGACCTGCGAGCGTGCCAAGAGGTGGACGAGCTACGAACAAAGCTAGTTTTTGCCGAGGGCCGGTTGGAAGAACAGTCAGGTAAGTATTGCAAAAGCATGTGTCTGGGACAGTATTGCTAATGACGCTGCCTCGCGATCAGCTGTAATCAAGATGAAAGATAAGCAACTCGTGAATCTTCAGACCCAACTCGAGGGCTTCAGAACAAATCAGCGAGATAAAGACGGGGAGAAGGCGGCCTGGACCTCCACCGTCCAGAGCCTAGAGGCGGACAAGGCTAGACTTGAGTCTGAGAATGAGATGCTCAGCCAACAGTTGCATCAGTTGACCAGTGAGGGGGTACAGTGCCTCGCTGAGCTAGAGGACACGCGCACCGACCTCGCAAAGGCAATGGAGAGGATTTCGCACATGATGGAAGTTCAGGGTACTTCGATCTCTTCTGTTCCAGCAACCGCCGATCAGGAAGCGCAAACATCATCCGAGGTGCCGGCTGAATCATCGACGCCCAAGCCTAGTCTTAGTCCCCGGACCAGAGGCGATGATTTCCAAGCATCACGTCCACAATCCGAACCAGTTCCGCAGATTCCGTCTGCTCATCAAGATCTCTCGAAGGCCAACCGCAGCGACAAGGAAGCGCAGAGGTTCTCAGAGCCACCTGCTCAGACGTCGGCCTCACAACCTTTTCTCCAATTGACAGCAAGCGGGTCGGAGGGCTCTCCGTCGAAGAAAGCTGATGAGACCCCAGTCGAAACCCAGCCGCAAAGTCTAGCAGAACGCTCGAATTTTGAGGAGTCCCGTTGTCCACAGCGTCTTCAGCAGGACCAAAATTTGAAATGGGATTTTTCTCGTCTTCAAATCCCCCGTTCCGAAGACATCGCTCCAGCTGCGGATGGCTCAGGTCATCAGGTTGTTCCCACGGACAACACGACCCAAGGAGGAGAATCCACTCCGCACGAAGCTCTGGCCGGTATGTTCCAGTTCCAGTTTAAGGGTACCCAAGGCAGCTCTCCCGAGGCACGCGTACGGAGTTCTCGAGTCGGTTCCCGGACCAAAGCAGGTTCGCTGACCAGAAACGCTGGTACCCCAACTCCAACCCCAACCACCGGAAAGATATCCGCGCCCGATATGAGGAAAACCCGCCAAGCGACCAAGGCTTTGGCTCCAGCTAAGAAGAAGCCGGTCAGACGGTCGGTTCGGTTTTCGGATAGCCCGTGTCCTTCTTCCAAAGCTGAAAGCTTGGTGGTTGAGGACGACGGGCCCATTTTGGACGAGATCGTGGTGGCTCCCTAGGGTGGAGCTTCGCACAACGCCCCCGAAGAATCCCTCAAGGAAGCCAAGCACTTGAAGAGCGGAAGAAGAGAAACCCGTAGAGTTGAGGTCCGTAGAGTTGAGGTCCGTAGAGGGTGAGGCGATGACTCGCCTGTATCTTCTTGGCGACCGATGCCCGCTGGGGTTGGTGGTACACGATGCTGGGTGATTGGATGCGTCGGGTGGTTAGGCATAGTACACGGATAATGGTTAGCACTGGGCAGCGTGGTAGTCATGCTTTGAGTAGCGCATAGCGGGTAGTTCTCAAACTGATTTTCGATGGTAGCCCGGTAGTGAGGTGCTTCGGTGTCTGGTTCTTTGGGGTGGCGTTTTGGTGGAAGTGGAAGGCATGTAACGTTCAGCCGACACAATACCCATCGGGATCTAGAGTCTAACGTTCAAAAGGAAGAAGCTCAAATTTTACTCATGCAATTCCGATCACTTACCCTTCGACCCCCAAACGATTCTCAATCCATAACAGGCACCAATCACGCTCCTTCATGACATTTCCGTCGCCATTCCACTTTTGGCAGCGCCAAACTGAAAAGGCGGACGTAACCCTCCCAAGAAGAAGCACTCCTCATCACAACTACAGATAGCTAATTCGGAGAATGATTCCACAGTGGCTACATACGTTAACCTCATCGATGGCCAATTATTTCTTTCCGTTTCGCAGCACAATAATTATCTGAGACACTTTGGTGATGCATGCTTCATGAAACACTGGCTGGCTCCAAACCCTATTAGACTGCCACTTCCCAAAGCTTGACCGTTGGCGGATAAGCTGGGGACTTCGGAGCAGGCAGCCGTTCTGTGGCAGGGCTCGGATCCTGAGAACTCCCTGCATCGTAATTACGTCCTCTTATCTTTCATTTGGAAAAAGAGACCATGGTTTTGCGGGCTTGGACGGTAAAGTCCTTCCATCCTTATAAGGGATGTTCCTTCCATGGACAAGCGGTTGGCCAAAGGTACTCACTCGTCGAGGTAACCAGGCCGTACTGGCTTTCACACCTTGAAGCCATGGGATGCGAGGGCCTTTCCATATCGCGAGGTCAGATTTATAGTACCTATAATATACCCATGTGCACCCATGACTCCGGAAGAGAGAGGAGGAAACGCGTCTGCCTGGACAGATAATGCACCTGGTTCCAACAGCATACCTATACAACGGCTAAATTTAAAGTGACTTAAAACCCCGGTAGTTGATTTCTCAAGCGAGGGGTACTTAATGGGTCCTGCTCATGATGGTGTGTACCTGTCGGGCCGGAGCGCTTTATGGACTGTTTCCTCGCGGCCCGATACCGCTAATTTCCGGCTAATCAACTTCTGCAGCCTTGAAGTAATGTGACACCACACCAGCACAACGATATTGCCTTGAAAGGGAACCAAGATGCAGTTGAGTTGGTTGATGAAAGCGCCCATCGCAATCGTTCATCCGCCCCCGAACACCGCCGCGTTCCCTCGACCGCAAGGGTGGAGTGGTACCAAGGTGACGACCGATACACGACAAGCTCCTGGATGCAGACGTACTTCCTCCATCATCAACCGCAGCTGTCAGGTTATCTCTCATGTCTGGGAATTACGATGTCCAGGTTGGCTCGTGGACCAATTGGTCTCGTGGGCAAGTTTTTGGTGCAACACTTACCCTCACAAGGGAAAATGGAGGTCTCTTGATGTCTTTTCTGGCACTGTTCGTTGCGCTTGTCTTCCTCCGCATCTGGAGGATCATTTGCTTCTTCCTACACTTTGCCTACTCCAGCCAGGTTCCGCGGGACGGACTGCATCACCAACGCCAGGCCGCTCTTCGCACTGCGGTCAACCCCGACAATGGTGTCTACGCTATCATAACTCTGATCTGGTCTTGGAGACATCGCGCTGGCCGGGTCTGGTTTCGACTTCTGCCCACTCTCGGCCTCGCCATCGGCTACTTCTGCGCCATGACCCTCGCGACTGGCTATTCCTCCAAGATCGCGTCAACAGTCACTACGGAAGTGCTCCTCGCCGGTAATCAATGTGGCTACATGGACATCAGCCTTGCCACGGACAACTTGACCACGGTGATGCAAGTCTTCATCCCGACTAGAGTTCAGGATCTCATTTCCGCCGACACATATGCACGACAATGCTATGCACCAGATACTACTGGCGGTCTCAACTGTGGTCTACTCGTGCGTCCGCAGCTAACCTCCGCGATTGTCAACAACAACGCCAGCTGCCCATTCCATTCCAACACCTGCCGGACAACACACTCAAACTTATTGCTGGACACAGGGCTGCTCGATAGTCACAAACACTTCGGCCGAAACACTTCACCCGGGGAGCGATTTCAGTATCGTCGAGTGCTCCACTGCAGCCCCCTGGCAACTGAAGAATACACATCGATCTACAACGAATCCCTCGACGACTCGTTCATACGTTACCATTACGGTCGTCCGATCCCCTCAGTGGACGAGAAACGTGATAACTTCACTGTGCAATTCCTCAGGAATGTTTCGGTATCATACGAGGAGATGGAATCTAATGGAGGAGATACAAAGAATGATTACACAGTACGGTAAGTACAGTCGAGAATAGTCTTTCCCAGCAGCCAGGTAATCCCGTTCCGCTGCTAGATTCGATCTAGCTTTCGGCAAGAATGGATCAGTCCACCCCCAAATGTCGAGCTTCTACCCAATACCAGAGCTGAACAGGCCAGACGCCGATGTCTATCTCTTCTTTCTTACCGCCTCTGGTGTGATATTTTCCCAGCCAGTCCAGGACCCATGGTACAGAGCGACAAAGCTATATTCGCGGAAGCTGAGCCAGGCATCAATCTTGGAAGGGGACATGGAGATATATATGCAAGATGAACCCGGTTCTCCGCTTGGATGCGCGGAGCAGCATCAGCTGTGTTTTCCCGGAGCGCCGGATGGAGTCGACGGGTGCACCCCATTGGTGAGCTTCGACGACCTATTGAACGGTGGATACGCATCCAGGGCCATCCACGACGAGTCAAAACGGCCCGGTTTGGAGTGGATGCTGAACACAACCATCGGCAAGTCTCTACAAGCCTTTCACCCCATCGCCGTCATCGGAAACGGGGCACTAAAGGCTAGGACAAGCATCACCGGCGGGCACCAAGCGCCTCTCCCATCGACCCAGTGGCAGACGGAGGTGCAGCACTGGCATTCTAGTGTCTTGTCACACCTGCAGTGGCAGTTTGTCGAGGCTGTCACCGGTCCGCGGGACCCGAGGTTGAATCAGACATTCCAATTTGCTAGGACGCCAACTGACAAATCTTTGTGTGGTAATCAAGTATGCGCATCTGTACTCCCTATGTGCGGCAGATAACAAATCACTGACCATATTCTTCTGTTCAGAAAGTGCTCATGTCCGATTACGTGTCATTCAGCATTTTTGGACTCTCAGCAATCCTCACGGTCGGGTGCCTGGTCATTGTCCTATCGTGGATCCTGGAACCCCTTACCGGATGGATCCGACGGCGCAAAGGGCCTCCCTACGCGCTGCTCGAGTGGACCACGAATGGCACATTTCAACTTCAACGGCTGGCTTTCGAGGCGAATGGGTTGGGAACCTGGTCGCGAGCGATTGATTCCGTCCCGGTCACGAGGCCGGGAGAGGATCTTGGAGTTCTAGATATTTCCGACCCCAAGCATCCCAAGCTCCGTGGGCCTTCTCCTAACCACTCTGTCGAGAATATCCCAGTGTCTGAGGATAAAAAAGACCAATATTGATTGGGATATGGGAGTGTGTACCTAGTCTAGCTCGGGGTCCATTCACGCAAAATAGTCGACACTGCACTTCACATGAAGAAAACTCTGTCAAAAAACTTTGAATTTCGAGCATCCCCCAAGCGTACCGTGAAAAGCTAGCATGCCTGGCAAAAACAAAGGGATTGCAGATCTTCCATCTACCTAACAATCAAGTTACAAAGCCAATTGTCTCCATACAAGCAGCCGGTACTTGGAACTCTTAGCACTGCCTCCACAGGATTGTACACATCCGCAAACGTGTCTTAGTCGGACCCCTCCCCAATTTTGTCCACACTCACAAAGACCCAGCTTGCATCGGCGTCCAGGTCTCGCACAGGGATGGCAGAATCCACGCCACGTGATCCTGGCGCGTGAGTTAGGTTCAGATGGACAGGGCCAAGGTACATGCGTATCTGAAGTTACTCGCACAGCTACTACCACTTACCAGTGATTATTGGACGAGCAATGGCAGAAACCGCCAAGCCAACCCTGATAAAAAGCTTTGAAAGTTGCATGTTGATCGTTGTTAAAGACTGGTCAGGTCAATAGTAAGCGGCAAGCATACCCAGCGAACTTTGTAATAAGGGGCCGACTGAGGCGGAGGACGTCCAGTCACCGGAATACAAGGGAAAACACGGACCGGGGACTTCTTTGTGAGATTTGGGTCCAGCTTTGATATACCCCGATATTGACCATGTTGGGGAATTTCAACGCGCCCACTACTACAAAGAGCCCGTGGCGCCAACAGCACGGGTGGTTATGAGGCGAAATCCTTTACTCAAATGCCGGGGCCGATGACCCGGCGCGTGGTGTGCCTAGAGGACCCCTGCAACCCTTAACGTTATCTCCCCGGGACCATTTGCCGCCGAGATGCTGCTCGCAAAGGAAGTGGCACGGTTTATCAGCAAGACCAATGGATTTGCCTCAATATTTACCCGCGTGACCGTGGCCATGTGCCAGAGCCGTGTAACTGAAGGAGTCCTTCAGTGTATATTGAGATACACACCCAAGGAAATTGCTCCTAGACTCACATACGGGTTCGACCTTTACCTCATACACGGCACGATCGCTCGGTAAATGTCCAAAGAGTTTCTTGAATAGATAGGAAGCTGCCTAGATAATCTAAGAAACTACGGAACTTCCACTGCTCCAATTAGTCCGATAAGCTCTGCATCAGGCCCTTCAAAGACGTTGCCTAGCACTGGATGTCGTAGATATCCAGGGTCGAAAAGATGCGTGACCGCCCGTTTTTGAGCCCACCCGTTCAGGCTATCCCAATTCACACAGCTGTGAGCGCTTGAAAAGTTGGCCAGCGGTCTCGGCTGGCTGCGACCCCAACGCATTGTCAGGGGTGCTGTGTCCCCCCTGCACATGGCGCCCACACGGAGGATGTCGAGGCAGTGATCGAGATGTACAAGCCGAGCTTTGGTTTGCTCGGCGGTGAGCTCAGGGAAATAATGAGCAGCGTAAAGATAGAAACGGAGGTGTTTCTTAAACCCACATTAGTACGTAGTCTAGACAAACCTGGGGTAAGCGGAAGGGAACTCACGACACAATGAAGCTCGTGAAAGACCATGAGGGTCCCAAGGTATCCTCCGTCAGGGAGCTTCACTCCCTCGTCTTTTCGAGTAGGACCTATCATTTCGAGTTCCTCAACGGTAAATCTAAGACTGCTATCTACGAGCAGTCAGCAAAGGCACGCCAGTGGTAAAGAGGAGGTGCATGCATTGTAGAAGTTCAGTCCACGCCTTATCACGAGCCTCGGTGGGCTTGCCGGCATAGAGAGGGTTTGATGCCCCGCTTGGCTCCCAAACGTGTGCTTCGAACCGTAAAGCTTCCTGTGCTGGCGCTAGAAACATTGATCCTGCTGTTAGCAAGATCCTTCCGAGTAAGACAAGCGAGAACCTTACAATATACCCTTTGCCCTGAGCACGAGCGCATCGCCGACAAAGAGATAGCAATAGCAATCCAAGTCGTGAGGATTGCAATATGGATCACAAGGAGCATCCCCCAAGTACAACGCCGCGGTCGTTCCGGGTGATGGGACTGGGCACAAAATCTCGTCGTCGCTTCCTTTGTTTCGAAATCATCGGACCCGGAAGGGAGCATTCGCTCCAGTTTATGATATTGGAGACCCATCGCCAAGTCGATACTAGAGCATGGCTCTGGCAACAAAGAAGATCGATCAAACAGTCGATGTCAGTCCCCTGTTCTGCTGGCCCCTTCTTCAATGGAAGATTTCTGGCAAGCTAGGTACCTACATGTACCTAGGTACACATGAGCCATGCGACACTGCGGCAATGAGATAAGGCGCGTTGAAACAAGGTCCTTTTCACGACCTCCTCGGTTCCGACAGTTTGGGTCACATGTAGCCATCGAATATCATCCGTGCCGTGTCAAGCTGTATCGTGAGCGGGGCAAGTGAAAGAAAAATAAAACGACATGGAGATAAGAACCCACAAGTATGAGGCGCAGTAGAAGCCGATACATCCGCGCGGCAAACAAACATCACATAGGATGTGTCGACCTGCAGGTGTGATGATAGTTTACCCGATCAGCCGTCCTTGACTTTCCTAGGTTAACCCTGCATGTGGTCAGGGGGTCGACTCAGGCCCAATAAAGGCAGAAGCACACGCTGCTGGCTAGCCCTCGGTCAGTCAAGCGAGAACTTGTCCGACCAAAAATGGGTCAGAAAATGTCGACCGACAACACCTCCAGCCTCCGATCGCCAGAGGAGCTGGTGACGTTCCTGCTGAGTCTCCCTCCCTACTCCGACCCGAAGCACAACCTTGCATCAGTCACCCACCGCCAGAATCTCGTCAAGCTCTGGGGCATTCCCCCCGGCGCCAAGGTGCTAGAGATCGGCTGCGGCCAAGGCGACTTCACCGTACCCGTCGCCGACGCCGTCGGGCCAACTGGCCGCGTCGTAGCACTCGACCCCATGCCCGGCGATTACGGGACACCGCCGCTTGCCAAGGCCCAAGCTCACATCAAGCAGTCGCCCGTGGGAGAGCAAATCGAATTCGTCCAAGCCGAAGGCAGCAAGTACCTCGAATCGACCAGCGAGTCCTTCGACTTCGTCATCATCGCCCACACCGCGTGGTACTTCTCCGAGCCCTCCGTACTCAGCGGGATCCTTTCCGCTGCAGCTGCCCCAGGCAGGACGAAAGCCCTGCTGATCGCCGAGTTCGCGCTCACGGCGTCTCGTCCCGGCGGCGCGCCGCCGGTCCTGACGGCCCTGGCGACCAATGCGCTCGAGAGCTTCCGTGACGCGGCTTCGTGGCGGAACGTTCGATGCGCGCTGAGCCCGGCCCAGATCACTGCCGCTGCCGAGAAGGAGGGATGGACGCTGAAGGGGGAAGACAAGGGTATTCTGACGCCGCCGGACGAGAAGTACGGGTGGCGCGAGACGGTGATGATCCTGAAGAGACCTAACTTCGTCGATGACGTGATGGCACTGGATGAGAGTGACAAAACCAAGAAGATGCTCCTCGGCATGAGGGACGCGCTGGCTGCGAGTGTGGAGAAGCTCGAGGGGGGGATGGATGCGATTGTGAATATGGATGCCTGGGCCGTACGCTTTGAGGTGGAGAGTGATGCTAGCTAGGGACCATAGATGGTAGCAGCTTTGGAAAACCAAGCTCCGAGAGAAGTGCAGGTAAAGATGCTTGTTTGGTGGAAGAGAATGAGCCTCACGACTGGCTAAATACGGGCCCTATTGATCCGTGCGTATCGCTATCCTGCTGGGCTGCTCCTTCCTGGTCCTCCGTAAACTGGGGAGGAGCAGAGAATGGCAACCACCCCATTGCCTCAACCACGATGACTCACGATGACTAACTCTCCTACTGCTCGAACTTATTATAGGGATTACCCCAAATGCTCACCGGACTGGCGGAAAATCATCGCAACGGCCGGGATGCAATCATGACTTGTATGCTCGTATCGAGGGCCCAGGGCCGTAGCATATCAGAGGATGATCGCCGTACGTATCGATACAACAATCGAGGAGGATACATCCACGTGGGGAAAAGAAAACGCAACCGAGCTACGTCGGTATCGAGTCATCGGATAGTGCGAAACGCAGGATGCGAGAGGATAGCCATATCAATCGAGGTAGTCAGATAGTACAGACCTGAGGGAATGGAACCATCGTGCCGGTGGGTGGATCGCCATTTAAGAGAAGTACAGGTAAAGATGCCTGCTTGGTTGAACTTGGAAGAGAGGATGAGCCCTCACGACTGGCAAAATGCAGGTCTACTGGTCCATGCGTATCGCCGCTATCTTGCTGGGGGTGCTCCTTCCTAGCCCTACAGCTCTCCCGGACGGGAATCTTGTGTGTGTATTGGAGTAAGACCTGGACCAGACTCCGCCCAGGCTCCGCCCACCTTTGGCTGGGCCAGGTCATCTACCTATCTATCTGCTCTGCTACCTGAGCCGCGAGCGATCCCGTCCAGATTAGTGGTACTGACCGTCTGTCTCGGTATTGACGGCTCTGCGACGAGGGCCTCCCGGTGGCGGGGGAGGGGATGGTGCTCTCCCACCGGCGGTACCTCCAGGAGGAGGGGGAGGAGGAGGTCTAGCACCAGCGCCTCCGGGTGGGGCAGCAGCAGGAGGAGGAGGAGCTCGTCCACCGGCAGCACCACCCGGCGGGGTTGCCGGGAGCGGAGCTCTGACTGCACCGGGAGGAGGAGCTGCCGGGGCAGGAGCTCTTCCACCGGCGGCACCACCGGCGAAACCACCGGGCGGCGGGGGCGGGGCAGCTCCAGCAGCACCAGCAGCACCTCCAGGCGGTGGGGGAGGGGCTCGTCCGCCGGCGGTTCCCCCGGGAGGCGGCGGAGGTGCGGGTGCTCTACCACCGGCAGCACCACCTGGAGGGGGAGGGGGTGGTCTAGCTCCTCCGGCAGCACCTCCCTGGGGCGGAGAGGGAGGCGGAGGAGCTCGTCCACCGGCGGCACCACCAGATGGCGGTGGAGGAGGTTGCCGTTGAGGATCGCGCGGGGACGGGTTGATCTCGACGTATTCCCGCCCGTCTCCGTTGCTTGCCAGAGGATCGCGTCTGTCAAGCAATGTAATATCCAAATGTTCGTCATCGTCGTCGACGTCGTCGAATTCGGCTTCGTCTTCTTCGTCGATGGTAACACTTCGGGGTCCGGGTCCGCCGGGCGGTGGAGGGCCGGCGGCACCCGGGGCAGGCCTCGGAGCCCCAACCACAGCAGGCGCCGCACCTGCTCCTCCTCCTCCTCCTCCAGCAGCAGGCCGACGCCCTTGTGGTTCGCGCGTCTCAAGCCCCTATCCATCTCTATATTAGCATCACCCCGACGAGTATAATACCAGACAGGAAAGAAAAGAAAACGTACGTGTGTATCCGAAGATAAGGAAATAGGTGCAGCATAGGCGTCCAGCGCCGCGAAGAAGACCGTCAAGGTTGTTGCGAGCTTCATTTTTGGTTTTTGGTCCCCAGGAAGAAAGAAAAAGAAAGTTAACGACCGACTGACCAGCAGAACGAGTGACAATTCAATTATAATAAGAACGAGAGGAAGGGAGACGAGTGCCGGACTCGAGTGGGAAAGAGGGAATGGGATAGAATTTGATAAGCGGAAAATGATGCTGAGAGTGTGTCCAGTCGGCCGGGAAGAACGGGGACATAATAAATATTCTTGTTCACAGATATAAGTATAGGAGCTTCCGCCGAGGTTTGGTCCAGCCGGCGTGCCGGCCCCTTCTTGGATTCAAGTTTTGTCTCACATTCAAAATTTGTGACAAATTTCAGCTTTGTGGGGACGAACGCCGAACGGGCGGATGTTTGAATTCCTTTCCTTTTTGGTTTTGAGACAAGTGGTGGATTCCATTGAATCTCGAGTTTCGATCCATGAATATCGAACTATCATTCATTCTCAAACAGCACTGGATAAATAAGTGGCAGGTCTCAGTTGTGAGTTGTGGAGACAGAGCTTGATTGGTGGCGTGAGAAACTGACTGAGGACTTTGAGGTATCCTTGTCTGGAGGTTAGTCGAGGCACTATCCGGCTTTGAATTTTTTGAAAGGCAACAGCATGTTCACGCTCGATCCATGACTCAGGCGGGAGCATCAAAATGTTTCAAAAAGTCTCGAGACAGAGAACTGATATCAGCCTGGTACTCTGTGACGAATCTGGGCATTTGGAATTATGTTGGGAATTTCCGACGGTGGCGATAGAGAACCGAGTAGCTGTCAGTGGTGTGGTTCAGAATCTGGAGTCTTTGGGTGGAAGAGGAATGGAATACCGGTTATACATAAGTAGAGACTGTAGTGAAAACGAAAAACCCGGATGGTTATTAGGTCTAAGACTGACTCAAAGAGATTGGGCTAACTTTCTATAATAATACATTCCAAGTTCTGGCGGAAAATTTCAAGCATGAAACGTAGAGGATATCCAATATTAGCGCCTCCGCTAAAACTCAGCGCATCCCCAAAACATCACCCTTCTTAAGCGCAGCAATCTCCTTCGCGCCAAAGGGGTCCTTCCCATCATAGGCAGACGCCTTTCGTTCGGCAGAAGTCCAAGAGGTGATATCCAAAGCATCGCCACCAATCGGCGTCTTCCCCGCCTTCTTCCGCTTGCTCAAAAACTGCGTGACACCCCTATACCTGAGACTGTACGCCTTGAGCGCCTTCTCGAACCCGAAGGGATCGGCCTTGGCGCCCGTGTTCGACTCCGGAACCGGGAGGTCGGCATCCTCCTTAGCCTCGGAGACGAGCTCCTCGATGTTATGTGGACCCACGAGCTCGATGTCGTACTTGCGGGCGTAGGCGAGTATGTGGCTCGGGAACTCGGTGGGGCGCCAGTTCTTGCCGTCCTTCTTTGGGCCGATGGACTCCTTGGGCGGGTTCGCCTGGAATCCTCCGTCGGTTTGGGCCGCGATCATCATGTAGATGGCCATGATGGTGCCCAGGTTGAGGATCTCCGAGTCCTTGGACAGGAGGTTCTCGCGCTCGAGCCGAGCGAGCATGCTGAGGAAGAGATGGCCGACCAAGAGGAGAGTTTTCTCGAAGAGCTCGCCGTCGTCAATCCTTTTTTGGGAAGTTAGAAAGGACCTTTAGACGAGGTAGGGAGGCGCAGCAACTTACATACTCATCTCCATTCCCCTCCCGCATGCCAGGAGCAGCCCCAGAGCCTCGCACACGGCCCACTGCTCCTTGACATTGTCGCTGGCGTTCTGATAGTCTAAGAACAGGTTCTGGATGACTTCCAACACGCCGTACGCCATGTGGTCATTGAAAGTGTACATGCCAAAGTTGTCGGGATCGCGCAGATCGCACTGCGTGTGCTGGATGAAGTACTTGGTCTTGCCGGCGACGCTCAACTTCCACGGATGGTCGGGGTACTCGGATGCGGGCTTGGAGCAAATGCACGTCTTGCCTCCGTCGCATCGTTGCTTTTTGGGCGCTTCGTCCTCCTCTTCCTCGTCTTCCTCGTCTTCCTCATCGTCCTCATCGTCCTCATCACTGTTGGGGAACGGTGGCTGGCAGAGAAGAGTAAAGCTGTAGGCCTCGACGGGGTTGGACATGGTGATCTTGTAGTTCATGTCGGCATTTGCCGAGCCCGACAGAGGTGCCCAGCGAGGATCCCTAGTCGGTTCAGGGGCTGCCGCATTTTCGGTGCCTGTGCCTTCAGTGGAAGGGCGCGACTTCTTGGCGGGGGGTTTGCTGGCAGCAGCGCTGGAGGGGGCGGCGCGTTTCGGAGGCATTGTGTACACTGTGCTGAATGAAAAGTGCGATGAAGAGGAGAACTGAGTCAGACCGAAACGTGTCGGCAGCAAACGTCTTTTGTACGCGTCGACCGCGTCTTTGCTTTTTCTTCTTCACACGGCGCGTTTTCCCCACCCGAGCTGACCCCTTGCGACCCAGACATCGAATGGGCTGCAGGCGGATGAGGTCACTGGACCAGCAAACACGCGCAACTGGCAGGGGAAATCAAACCCCTGCGACGTGACTGTTGACAAACGGGCAAACGCGGAAATTCCGGCTGATGCTCCTGACGTCAAATCTTCACCACCCGTCAGCAGATCTCGCGTCGTGGAGTCATCCCTAGGGATAATCAGTCTTGTCAATTTGTTGAAGTGCAGCCACTTGCGTCTCGTGGCAGTGGTGGTCCCACTGCGTTGGGTCCTGCCAAGGAATTCTCCGGTAACCCCTGGATCAAACAGGCCATTGTAAGCGACAGGGATAATCTCACTTGATAGTGGTAGAGTCGGCTCGGGGTGCTGGTGTACCCTTCGACCTTTGAAAGATTGTTGACTTGGTACAGCCAAATCACCAGTGCGGATTTTTAGTTAGATGGAACGATGAAATCTAGAGATTGAACACCTGTCAGTTCGGAGCTTAAGTGGTACATCTCTTTTGCAGCAGGAACAGGGTATCTGACGCTAGCGAGGATCTGGGTGAGGACAAGTAACGAGCTACAGCGTACCTAACCATCTCTTCAGCATGGAACTGTAGGAAACTGACTACCTAGACACATACTCGACCTCAGGGACACTCGAACTCAGGTACCCAGATAGATAGTAGATAGGTACCCTAGCATGAGCACCAGCCAACACCCTCTCCGGCTCCGAATCTTCAAGGGTGACATCAGATTCACGCTCTCTCAACGCCTCAGGCACGCACTCCAAAATGTGGACTCTATGTTTCGGGAACCCTGAGACAAATGGTTGAAAATCAGATTAAACTAATGATGCTCTTGAATACACCGAAAGCGGACCTAAACTACCGCCCAGCAGAACAAATAACTACATGATTTTCTGGAGTGGATCAACACTCGTAACTCTCATCTAGAGACTTACATACCAAATGACACCACCTGAATGATATATCTCCACAACTCCAATGCTTCCTCCAAATCGGCCGGGGATCAAAACCCTCATGACTTCATGTAGAAATCCCTAGGCCGCCTGCGCAATCTCGCCCGACTTGTCCACCGGCGACAGATTCGCCTTCGCCGGTCCGCTGACGCAGATGCCCTCGCTCGAGAAGCGACTTCCATGAACAGGACAGTCGAAGCTCTTCTCAGCGGCATTCCAGCACACCACGCCCTTGAGATGTGGGCAGAGGGCACTGTACGTGAAGACCTCGCCGTTCTCGTCTTTATATACCGCGACCGGCTTCGATGTTTTCTGTGTGGATTAGAAAACTGCTTCCTCAGCTGTTCATAGATACTCACCGGATTCAGGACACCTCCACATCCCTTCCCGAGGTCCTCAATATCGGTGATGTCAGTCTGCAAGAATCGCTTGTACTGAGCGTTGATTTGCAAGTCATGTGATACCAAGGACGGCAAACTCTTGAGGATACTTCCGATCCGCTTGGGTGAGTAGAGCTTGGCCCACTTGTTCTCGACGCCGTCAATCTCATCCGAAATCAGTCGTCCAGCCAGCACACCATGCGTCAAGCCATCCCCAGAGTCGCCCGTCACAACGTAGATCTTGTCGTTGCCTTGATTCTTTCCAATGAAGGCCATGTAGTCAACCGGCTCGAAGATTTGTCCGCTCCACTTGTAGTCGATCCGCCCAGCCTGCGGGAATCGCTCGCGGGTCCAGGTTTCCAGTTCGTCAAACCGCGGGAGTGTGTCCTCCTGGCCCACCTTGTGGTCGCAGCCGCCAACCACCATGTAATCATCCTGGCTATCGCAGGTGGTAAGACGTACGTACTTGTACTCTTCCGCATTATCATACAACAAGCAGTCCTCGACGCTCCCACGAGGCACCCGAACGGCGATGCAGTAGGTCCGGTAGAACTCGAGCTGGGTGATGATGCTGAGTTTCTGGAGGGGGACACAGGTGGCCTGAACGGCATGCTCTGCTTTGACGGTATGTCCCGATTCCGTCTCGATGAGAACAGATTTGTGGCCCATTCCCAGAAGTTCGACGCCCTTCTCCTCGACCGACATGACACGTGTATGGGTGTAGCATTGGAAGTTGGGCTGCTTCGCGAGCCAGGAGAGTAAACCGGCAAGATATTTGGTCGGGTGGAACGAAGCCTGGTTGTCCGCTACCAAACCTCCGCGTTGGTTGACCTTGCCGTTCCATCCTCTGACTGTGAGATTATCCTGTGGTCGTCAGTGAGCCTTCCCAGAGCGGAGCCGAGGAAAACCTACATCAAATCGTGTCTCCATTCCGATCTTCTTCTGCATCTCCGCTTCCTCCTTCAGTTCCTGGATTTCCTCGTTGTGTTTGCCCTCTCCAACCGGATACTGGCTAACATTATACGCCGGCAAGCGCCGATACTCGCAATCAATGCCCAGCTCCTTGCTGATCTCGCCGATGCGATCTCGGGCCCAGGCATGACTCTCGGCTGCCAGCTTCGCGCCGTCCTTGCCATGTTTCTTGACGATCTCGAGATATCCGTCGTCCAAGTCGTTTGTCAGGTGACCGCTAGTCCGACCCGTCTCGCCCGACAAAACATCTCGAGCCTCGAGAAGGACAACTTCTTTTCCTCGACGAACCAGCTCGTAAGCGGTCGAAATGCCCGCGATGCCACTTCCAATTATGCAAACATCGGTCGTGAGGTCCTTGTCGAGAGCAGAGAACTTGGGAAGGGCCGAGAATGGTTGGAGATGGACCCAGACGGGATCGGTGGCCCCGGACGTGGCCATCGTGTGCTTGTTGTCGGCAGGCATCGTGGAGCTGTTTCTACAAAAATGTCAGTCCGGTGGTGAGATAACCCACGCGGCCGCGTCGGGATAACCCGCTGGGATAACACTGAAGCTAACACTTACCTCGACGGAACGGTCCGGGATTTTGCTAAAATGGCCCTCAAGCTCGATGTTGCAGGCGTAGACTGCTTCGTCGATCGCGACGCCGACAAATTGGCAAGTGTTCGTCTGGAGATGTACTTGTAACTGGCCGAGGTGGTGACGTCACCAGTCGTCGCACGCTGGACAATGGGTTGAACTGGGAGAAAGCGACCCGAAAGAAGGAGTCTGGAATTGCGCGGACCAAAGCTCAGCAAGGACATTTTTCCAGCGGTCTCTGGTTTTTGGATGGGGGGCAGAGTTGCGGGCACCCGTTTATATGTTGCGCCTGCCGAGACAATTTCAGAAGTGATGACGGCATTGACGTTGATCACCAAAAGGCAGGTACGAAGGAATCAGTGGAGCTGCTCAATCGGTTGCAACAATTCGATGCGGGGAAGGGGACGATTTCTAATTCTGCAACTGCAAACAGCAATCGAGCAGTCGTCTCAGAAGACAGGACCACTGCATCGTCCGACATCTACCTAATGACGCCCACATCTAATAACTGCTGACCATGACCGACGCGCGGCCGCCATCGTTCAGCAGAATCAGGCCGTTGTTAAACGCGCCCGCACGGCTGGCCAAATACAAAATTGTGCCCCCCATCTCCTCGTCACCTCCGAATCGCCTGGCGGGGATGAAGGAAGGGTTCTCGGGGGTCTCCGTCCCTGGGTCCCGGTCTGCCGTGAGCCCGGAAGCAAGGACCGACGGGAAGACTAGAATCATGTCAGCGCTATTCTGATCGACAACTGAGTAGAGACACGTGGGAACTTACGACCCGGTGCCAAGGCATTGGCCCGAATGCCATGTCCAGCAAGCGCAGTGGCGGCCTGCTTGGTCAGATGCATGATGGCCACCTTGCTTGCCGCATACGAAGGTGACGAAAACGGGTGTCGACTGTACGCGGCCACGCTGCTGGTGAAGATGACCTGGCTCTGGATGGACGGCACATCGCTGCCAGCCTTGAGGGGGGCGCCAAATCCGCCCTTGAGAGCGTTCTTGTTTCCGGCATCGAGCAGCTCGAGGAAAGCAGCCATGGTGAAGAAGGCGGCTGTGGTGTTGACGTGCATCCCATATGTCATGTCATCCATCGAGTGCTCAGTAAACAGCGTCTGGCGCAGCTCGGACACGCTTGCCTTGGGATTCCAATGGGCCTTGGACCCAAGGACACCCGAATTCGCGATAACGAGGTTGACAAAGCCAACTTCCTTGGCAACTCGGTCGACGGCGGCTTGGATGGAGTCCTTGGACGTCACATCGCACTGCACTGGAATGAGAATATCAGGGTTCTCTTTGGCAGCTTCCTCGAGGACGTCCATCCGTCGCCCGAGGATGTATACCTTTGCAGCGCCGTTGGCGGCAAGGGCACGCGACATCATCAGACCGATGCCTGCAATTTCGGATTGTTAGCGACGACATGAGCTGGCAGTTCAAGGCAACAACTTACCGGTGCCACCGCCAGTGATGACGGCGACCATGCCATCGACGCGCATGATGTTATCGGCTTTGAGATTGGGCACGGCGGAAGACATCGTGATTTTGGACGGTTTGTCGAAGCTGAGCGGGGTTTCAAGGTGGAGCGAGGATTGAAGTTGGATGACAGATGCAACACAACGTGGCACGACGTGATACTTATAGCCGTCAATGGCCCTGTTTCCACTTTCTGTCGGGTCCCGAAGTTTTCGGCTTTACGGTCGACGGCAGCAAGTCGACAAAATGGCGCTGCGGCCTGACGTAAATCGGGCGGCGTGGGGTTTCCCGGAACCGGACCCTTTTTGGCCAAGACCCGGATGCAAACCGGGAGTTGCACCAGCAGAATCCGGCAGTCCTTGCTCCTTCCGATCCTGCAGCAAAAAACGCGAAACTGACTGGTGAACCATTCTCGCTGCGTCTCGATTGCAGCTCGTAACGCCGAGCTCAGTTTGGGGTTACCGGAGAGAAACGGATAAGAAACGCTATGTCCGTAATATCCGTGGAACGACACACAGCTCATAACATCAACGATGAGTACTTTCCGGTTGAAGCAGCCAAGCTTACATCGCTCTGTGAAGCCGACTCCGTCTGTGAATTCCGGATGCACGTGGATGCGGATTGTTTCCAGGTGGAGATCACAGTCAGAAAGTCTCATCAGGAGAACAGGAAGCGGATACAGCCCGAGGCAATGATAGAAAGATGAGTGAGGTTACTATCTGCGCTTACTAACGTTTATCAACGCAGGGCTAGCGTCAGAGAGCAGCTTTTTGGGATAAAAAGTAGAGTATTCCCCACCCGCTCGTTAACAAACTGACTCAAGAGGAACGGTGTCTGGCAATACTGAAGGTTCAGCATGGTGAGCAAACGCGGAAATGCCGTTAATCAGCAACCAATAGCGCTTCTCTGCATTATGTAGGACCGTCCCGCAGTGAGGGGTAACTGCTTCCTGCTACGAATTCGGACTAATGCGTCCTGACGGTTACCCAAGATACCTTGGATACCTGAGTAACCCCTCAGTCCGTGTTCAACACCAAAACGGAGTCACGATACTCTCTGCGCAATGTACGGAATTGCTTCCGTGACGACCACAGCTTTTACTGGGTGGCGTCACGAATTCTTGGAAATATTGCTCCTCGACTTGCTCAAGTTGCCTCCGTGCCGCAACAGGACACCCACCTCCCTCCCACCAAATCCTTCGGCATTCCGCTCAAGTGCGCAATCCCACATTCCCACTCACCGTTGATGGCCCAGGGGGGCACGTCAAGGGCACCTAAGCAAACATTTGCCGCATTCATGACGGGATGAAGTGGTCCAGCTGGCTGAATCACGTGTCCACGTACTCGCATCGAGTTGAAGGGAGCATGCTCATGCATTGAGCCACATCCATCAAAAAAACCCAGCCATAGGCATCCCAGGCAGCCATCAGGCTCCAGCACCAATCACATCCGCTTCCCGGAAGCGGGTGAGCAGAGGGATGGAAACGAAGTAAAGGGCCCACAATACACGTACAGAAAAGATCGATGACAGTGGTGGTCGTCGTCCACCCCTGTTCACAGACCCCTGTCCACCTCGAAGTAGACCCCTGTCCAAAACCCAGCCAGACCCCGGCCATTCTTACCTACATACACTTTTGTGGGTCGACTGTGGTGGATGCATTCTGCCGCGGGCGCAGCCCACTGCCTTGCGACGCCTTATTACGTCTATCACTTGGAGAACGACGTCTATATAAAGTCGCGGCCATGGCAAGACAAATCTCATCAGAATCAGAGTTGGACTTGAGATTACCTCTTCAGATTCACCAGCAGAGACAAAAACACATCTGAGCAACCACCAGCATCATGTCGTCGTCGACCCCCGCCTTCTCCCACTTCCTAGAGCGCACGACCAAGGACCGCGTGGGCACCGACATCGCCATCCAAGCCGCATTGGCCAGCATCCACCCAGACCGACACATCACGCGCATCCTCGCCTCGCAGTGCGACCTCCTCGGCTTCGCAGAGGCCGGCCTCGCCACGTCCAAGGTCGACCTCTCGCATGGCTTCGACGCCGCGCGCCGCTACAGCGCGCCCAAGCTGGGCCAAAGCAACCGCGAGGACAAGATCTCCGACGACGTGCGCTTCGCCGCGTGGGACTTTGTCTACGACGACACCTCGTTTCTCGTGTACGAGGTGTCGTTCCACGACTACTTCTTCGGCCGCCTGTGGCGCTGGCTCTACATCCTCACGCCGTCTGAGATCTCATCCCAGGCCGACGCCGAGGGGCACCACCCCGTCACGGACAAGTTGATCCGCGCCGCGGGCCGGTGGACCAAGGCGACGCACGACGAGATCTGGGTGTTCGACGACCAGCAGTGGAAGAAGGACAAGGAGCTGTGGAAGAGCGTGCAGGGCGCGTCGTGGGACGATGTCGTGCTGGACGAGCGCATCAAGACGTCGCTGCTGCACGACGTCGAGACCTTCTTCGACAACCGCGAGCTGTACCGCGCCATGAAGGTGCCCTGGAAGCGCGGGGTTATTTTTCATGGCGTGCCGGGCAACGGCAAGACTGTCTCGCTCAAGGCGCTGATCAACTCGCTCGGCGCCAGGGACCCGCCCGTGCCGGCTATGTACGTCAAGTCGCTGGATGGGTGTTCGGGCCCAAAAGTGTCGATGCAACGCATCTTCTCCAAGGCGCGCATCGTCGCGCCGTGTCTGTTGATCTTTGAGGATCTGGACAGCCTGGTCGAGGACAAGACGCGGAGTTATTTTCTCAACGAGGTGGACGGGCTGGATTCGAACGAGGGGATTTTGATGATTGGCTCGACGAATCACCTGGGAGCGCTGGATCCGGCCATCACGAAGCGTCCGAGCCGGTTCGATCGCAAGTACCACTTCAAGGTGCCGGACGAGACGGCGCGGGTTGCCTATTGTCGGTTCTGGCAGAAGAAGCTGGACGGGTCGGCCATGGTCGAGTTCCCCGATGAGATCTGTGGGGTCATTGCCAAGCTCACCGACGGCTTCAGCTTTGCGTACATCAAGGAGCTGTTTATCACGTCGCTCTTGGCCGTTGCGCGTCGGCATCAGCAGGACGGAGAGGGCTATCAGGATGAAGACAGCGATAGCAGTTCCAACTCGGGCGTGGTTGTGGACAAGTCGTCTGTCCCGGAGGATGACAAGACGGGTGGTGACAAGAAAGAAAAGACGGAAGAGGAAAAGAAGAAGGAGGAAGAGCAGAAAAAGAAGGAAGACGAGAAGAAGAACAAGCCCAAGCGGGTCATGCCTGAGGTCGAGATCCCCGACTCGCTCAAGGGCAGCGTTTTTATGGAATGTGTCCTGGCCGAGGCCAAGTTGCTGTGGGAACAGATGGACAACTCGGAGGAGGAGGCCATCAAGCTGAAGAAGGCGGCGGCCACGTGCTCGCCGAATACTATCAGCTATGCCCGTTACGCGGGCGATGACGACTAGGTATTGGGCGGATATTTGTCTCCCATTGTCAGATGCGATCCGTTGTTTTGTGCGACCAATCTGGACACACGAAATTTTCTTTTTCGTACTTCCCTTACGTGGGAGCTGCTTCTTTTCCGCGAGACATCTGTTTCTGTGGGCGCCAAGGGTCATTGAGAGAATGTCTTGTCGTTGGATTCAAGTTAGGTAGGTAAGGATCCGAGTAGGTATGGTACATGTAGGATACTTCTTGGCTGGTGTTTATGATTCTCTTTTAAATTAGCGAGGCAGAGACACCAGCACCGCAGCATTGGCAAAAGAACAAGAGATTAAGGGACTCTGAAAATTGATTGCAATTGAGTTGACCCTAAAGGCAGAGGAATAAAGGGGTGCGGTTTGGGGCTCTGTTGCTGGAACAATGAACCAACCTAATTGATGGGACGAGACTCGTATTACGCCGCAAGCCCGTAGACTTTCGAAAACAGGCCGGTTCTGGGACCTGGATTCTTCCGGCCTAATCGAGTGATGCCGCTTTTAAATAGTGGATGAAGGGCGTAATTATTTCCCCAGTGCTAATTCCCCGCTATAAGACTCGCCTTGAGTGCTGGTAAATTGTGTGCTGCGGGTCTTTTGATCGACGCTCCTGCCTTCGTTGCCTGCTCCCAACAAGCCGCGTCACATGGCAAGGCACGGTTGCTCCTGCCGCAATTTGAACGGTCGCGCCGTGAAATTTGGGGATTTCTCAAGTTACAAAATATCGCTACCAAGATTCCCAGACCTGGCAGACCAGAACAGCTCAATCACCTACGCCACAACAGAAGATCAGGTACACAACATGTCCAGTACGCAAAACGAAGACGATGAACGGCACAAGCGGCAAAAGAAGAGATTTCTCGACGAGATTTCCGCGAGTCGCCTCGCCCAGTGGGGCTTCACCCTCTTCCGCACGGCCTACGGCGACGAGACCCACGCGGCCTTCGCGTCGCTGCTCGAGGCCCTGCACGCGGGCGTCCGCAAGACCATCATGTTCCGGGCTGGCCCCGGCACGTTCGATGACCCCGACAAGGAGCCGGACGCCGAGCTGGTGGAGCTGTGTGAGCGGGCCGTCGACATGTTCCACATCCGCGTCGAGGACGATAGGACTGCGCTCGAGGGGGCGAGTCTCGAGCAGCTGCGTGATATTGTGCGCGAGGTGGAGGATGACGAGCTGGCGCGGGAGCGCGAGCAAGAGGAGGCTGGGTTGTCGGGGGACATGGAGAGGCGGCACTTGCGGCTCGGGGAGAAGAGGGTGTTTTTGGTTGCGGATGAGGAGGTGCTGCGGGCTGTGCAAGAGGCAAAAACTGCAGGCCGGCGGCAGCCCTGGGTCAGGGTTGTGGATGTGGATTACGAGGCGAACGAGCACAGGGGTAACCGGCGGATGCCACAGTATTACTGGGGGTGGATGTTGGCAAGCACGGACAGGATGCATCGGCTGTGGGAGGATCTTGATGCGCTGAGCCTGTTGGAGATAGCTCCGGGGAGGTTTGAGAGTGATTCAGGGCCGGTCAAGATTTGGGACGGACCCTGAGAGACCAATCATGGAGTTGTCTAGGAAAAGAAGAATCTAGATTCGATAACTAAGACGTCATATCTGATATCGAGCAGCTTCCGAGGCACGTGCAACCACGGCGACCAGAAGATGGGTTGCAATAGCAATCCCAAGAGCATCAAGGAGTACGTCTGTAGCTAGGTGCTTTGGGTTGATGAATAAGGTCAAGGACCCGGACGAGATACACGTCCGTGTTCTTAGTTGTTTTTGCATTCATTTTTTGTTTGCTTTGATGCTTTTCTCCAGTCAAAGCCCTTACCTAGCTTCCTTTACCTGACTCTGAGTTTTTCAGCAATGTTCGCAGATAGCTTGTTTGGCTTGACGTGCTCTCGTGGCCGTTGCGTCCTATCGTTGGCCGATGGCCGTGTTTGCACACCTTCCAGTCTCAATTCATGAAAGGTTCGTCTGGCGTGCTTGGGTCACGTTGGGTACCGGAAAGGCCTGGTTGGGGAGATTGGGCCTACTTTTGACGCCAATGGAAATATGTCCAGGGCGAAGTCAATGGACCCATAAAACGCCTGTGAGGAAGGGTGAACGGGTGGAAGGAAAGGACTTGGATGAAGATGTGGGTGGACCCAGAACAAGATATCTGTAATTCTCCCTTCCCGGTATCTATTTCTCAATCTCATTTTGGACAATGGGCTTTGTTCAATAAATTCCGAACCATAGAGTGAAGATCTCTTGAGAAGCAGACAAAGGACCGTTCCCATCACCTCTTTGTATACGACTTTCGCCACCGTAACAATCCTTATTGTATTGAAGCAACTACAATCGGACAATGTCGAGTTCAGAAAATATTTAAACCTTGAAACCACCTAGGTTTTTACCATTATCATCATCATCACCACACCAATCCGGAGCATTAGACTCACTAACCATACAAAGCAGTCAAAATGCCTCCCTTTGGCAGGCAACTCGAACTGGTGGCCGTCGTGCACAGTCAGCACGCGGATATCAGCAAGGCGCGCGGCGAACGGGCAGAAAAGGCACTGCGAAAACTCCGCCACCACCTTCGCTGGTTCCTAGCCGAGCTCGTCCTCATCGAGCGCAACATGCCCCGGTTCCAGCTGGACCCCATCCGGCGTCCGGTACAGGCCCTGGTGCAGGAGAACATGCGGAGCGAGGCGCTCGAGAGCATCCGGTCTCTGGAAAAGACGCGCATTAACCTTTGTGTGTCCTTCTGGAGGGAGGCCGTCGACCTCGAGGCGTCCGGTTTCCGACACACGCTCTGGAGGTTCTTCGGCTTGGACGACCGGGTGATGGTGCAGCCGAACACGCTGCGCACGGACAAGTCGGACCTGCTGGACGAGCTGGACGAGCGCGTCGAGCGCGGGGAGATGCGCCTGTTTCCGCTGCCCGAGGGCGGCGTCGTGGGTGATCTCAGCCTGGACTGCTGGGAGCTGACGCGTGCCGTGCGCGATGCGTTTAACAAGGTTGCTGGGTATCTCGGGCTCGAGGAGATGCCTGCTCATTCGCTTTATCATACCTGGCAGACTAGGAACAAGGACTGATAACTTACATTAGGACCACCAGAAACTAGGTAGGTAGGTAGGTGGGTACGAGGGGGGCTGCACCTGGCTCCTTTACTTAGGTACCCACCTATTTCTGATAACATTGAATGAACCCCAAAATTGATGTACTAATACCTTATACAAGAGAAAACTGCTTGTTCGAAAAATGGTACCAGACTTTTCATGCTCATGTGATGTAATAAGAAATGTGACCCCTAACAAACGGCGGGATAAAGGGATACCTTAAGTTACCGGTGCACATATGCTCATAGCGGCATGGAATTGGACAACTCTGTTAGTAGAGTTTAGGAAACGTCGAGCCTTCGAGCTCTATTCGTCTTCATAGGGGGTCCTCCCCGGATCGACCGAGTTGCTTGGTTGAAAAGGTTGAACTTTCGGTGTCATAGCAGTATCGATAAAACCGACATCATGCCAACGTTTTTCTTGCCGTCCGTCCTCCGGTATTCAGTGATACAGCTAGAACGAGGCGCCGAGGCTGGTTGGGAGCGGCGTAGTAGGTGTACGTGAATACGACGGGATACGACGACCCCTTCCCAGTTGTTGGGGATCCGAAACTTTGTCTTTCACTCCCACCATTTTTTCAACATTTTAACTTCCAACCGCCGTGAATGAAACAATAGCAAATTTAGGGTACGGTCGTCTCCAACAACCCGCGTCCGGGAGTCAGCGTGCCGCCTTCCGACCCAGCTGGATTCATCGCGTGGTCTTTCCGCGGCGCAGAGTTCGCATCGCACTCGGACTTTTTCTAATGCCGAGGCCCACAGAGCTGGCCAGGGTGTTTCTCTCGAAAGTTTTGTTGGTGCAGCAGTTCAGTTACCGACTTTCGAGCTTTCGTGGAGTTTTTGCGTGGGATTTATTGGAGGACGTTGGCAATTTTGATCCCTGACTTTACGGAGGACCGATCGGGTCCGGCTCGGAGCTCGGAACTCGGAGCCTGCCCCACACCGAGCATCAGCCACGCCGGGTTAGCTCGACGTTGATTGGGTTTCGACGTGCTTCATCAACGTGACTTCGCGTCTGTGTCCCCGGTGTCCGGCGCGGATCGCGCACCGGGACGTGTGATCCTTTGACATGCATGTGGTCGTTGGTGATGTGTTGACCTGCGCCCCTGATGAAGGATCTCTCAGTCTGTCTCAGTATCTCAACTATGTGTATATAAGTATCTCATCGTCAGACGGCTTCAATGCATTCTTCTTTCAAGCAAACCAAACATTTCATATCCCCATTCAACTCACACCACCAATCTCGATCCGAATCTTAAAAAAACCATGTCCTCCAAGCCACGAATCATCCTCGGCCTAATGGCTTTTGGCCCTGCAGAAGGCGTCCCCATGGGCGCCCGCCTGCACGCCGTCTCGGACCTAACCGCAGCGCTCGACAAGTTCCAAGCCCGTGGCTTCACCGAGCTCGACACGGCCCGAGGCTACGGCTGCGGCCAGCAGGAAGGCTACACGCGCCAAGCGGGCTGGAAAGAGCGCGGCCTGTCCGTCGGCACCAAAGTCTTCCCCATGCCCCCCGGAACACATGCTCCAGAATCCATCACACGCGAGTTTGAGAAAAGTCTCGCTGAGCTAGGGACAGATTGTGTTGATGTACCCACCTACCTTCCCCCTAATGTTCCCATCGGCCACTGAGACAGGCAGGACTAACGAAAAGTGCAGATCGCTTATCTACACGCCCCCGATCGCTCCGTCCCATTCGCGGCCACCCTCGAGGCCATGAACGCTCTCCACCAGTCCGGAAAATTCCGCCAGCTAGGCCTGTCCAACTACGCCGCCTTCGAGGTAGCCGAGATGGTCACGCTCTGCACGGCAAAGGGCTGGGTCCGCCCGACCGTCTACCAGGGCGTGTACAATTGTCTCCAGCGCGGTATCGAGCCGGAACTCCTCGCCGCCTGTCGCCGGTACGGCCTGTCGTTCATCGCGTACTCGCCCACCGCCGGCGGACTGCTCTCGGGCAAGTTTACCAGCCCCACCGACGTCCCGGCCGAGGGCCGGTTCTCGAACCAGTTCCTGGGCGGGTGGGCGCGTCAGCAGGTCTTTAAGCAGGGCATGTTTGAGGCGCTCGCGGTGCTGAGGGGTGTTGCTGAGCGCAATGGCGTCGGCATGATGGAGGTTGGGCTGCGGTGGATCCGGCATCACTCGAAGCTGGACTTGGGCGGTGGGGATGGAGTTGTTGTGGGCGTGTCGAGGCTCGAGCACTTGGACCAGAATTTGGACGCGCTGGAGAAGGGACCGCTGGATGACGAGTTGTTGGGCGCTGTGGAGCGAGCGTATGCGGTTGCTCGGGCGGAGGAGGGGCCGTATTGGTTTGGGGAGCTGAAGTATGGGTATGATACGAAGGAGGTGTTGTTTGGCGAGAAGTGATGGGCACCGGCAGAGTTTCTTTTTTGAGCTTGGTTTCCTTTTCCGTGGTTTCTTTCTCTCATGCATGCAATCGCTCTTTTGTTTCTGGTCACTTCCTTTCTGTGCAAAGTTTGGCCAGCAGAATATGCGAACAACCGACTCTAGGCTGCGTGGCAGGTTAAACTGCGAGGAGAGAAAATGAGGGAAGATGACAGCACACCAGTCCAGAGCGCAGAGTCACAAGCTTGAGAGTTTGGTAATCATGGACTAGTCGGATCAAAGTCCGGATCTAAAGTCGGATTGGGGAAAAGTCGTTTTCTCATGTGATTCAGACTATTGACTGGCTGGTATTAGGTGTTTCAGTCTAACTTGAGTCCGTCGATGTACGCCGGAGTTCGGAGGGCTCACCGGATGTGTGGACAGTTGCCTAGCTCATTTTCTACGGTAATCCTGACATCATTGCTTCTATTCTGGACATATTGAAGTTGCGCTGCACAATGCACCTCGCAACCTAGAGCTCCCACTAACGCGACAGTTCGGTAAACATGGCTTAAAGAGCGTTTCCGGCCTCTGCACTGCGGCGGATTTAGCATTATTCCGGTGTGTACAGTGTTGCGAAGGGTTTCGGCCTTGGGGACTAGTTGACAGCCTCCAAGGAAGTGGTCTTGCCCTTAAAACAGGATCCGTTTTCAAGCTACCTAGGCACACACTTTGCATGTGAACCAGACGGCTATTTTGGAACTTTGTCCCCCCGACGCCAAACACAGCACTAGACAGATTCTGTTGGGGGACGAAAAAATAGAGGCGGAGGTTGTTGCAGATACATAACAAAGGACTAACCCAGGATTACCATAAGGTAGCCATTTTCCTCCAGTTTTCTCACAGCTCTCTTCTTTGAATCCCACCTACCGGGCTGTCCGTGATAAACGCTTGAAGAGACGATCACCTTGGTCAACATGAGCAGCAGTTCGAGCGAGATGTCGTGTCCGAGGTGTATTTGGGATCGATCTAAACCTACGTGTTTATGGGATCCAGAGAACGACACAGGGTGCATCCCTTGCCGGGAGAAAAACAAACCGTGCGACTCTCTCGCACGTCGACTACGGTACCGAGGACCACGACAACAAGCACAGCAACAGAGTTCTGCTTCTCGTCAGCAGAATGGACATGCCGTCCAAGGCGGCTCGGTATCAAGGCCGAGTCTCCTTCCGCCAGCTGAGATAAAGTGCAATCCTGCGAAAAATGGCGTTGGAGACCAAAAGACGACCAAGTTCGTAAACAACGAGGAACCACGGCGCGCCACTCAGATCCTGCATATGATGCAGAGCATGCCCCCGCCAAAGAACAGATGAAACATAGTTCCGAGACCCTTGTCTGGGTACGGATACCGAGATCTCCACGCTGGGTAGATACTTTTTCCCGAGGAAGACCAAGGGGAGACCGCGTCTAATGTGTTTTCATGTGTTGAACCGGCTAAAGGAAGCGATAAATGTGGAGTATGATGGTATGCAGAGCCCTAAGGCTGTACCAGTAGGGGAGGGCACGGGCACTAGGCATCTGCTATTTCTATCCCTCTGCAGTTGGGTTTTGGTAGAATTAGTCGACTATTTCAAGGTTCAAGGCGTATCTTTGACGGCGTGTAGGATTTAAACAGCTAGATAAAGGCTTTGTTTTAGCAAGCAAAGGAGGAAGGAATTTGACAGCTGTATAACGAAGCAGCGAGGTGTTTTGCAATACGTGGTTTGGATTCATCGAACGAGTTTTTCCTAGGTGACTTGATATTTAGGTTATGAATCTTCTGTTCCCTTTCTACCTTATATGAGGAGGTCTCGACGTACTGTGGAAACCGCCTCATTCTACTGTGATGCTTATCATCCTTTCAAGTTCCGTCACCACAACTCCATTAAGTTATATCTTTCCAGGATCTAAAAAGCCGCGGCAGTAGCTAAGCCGGCTGGAAGATTCTAAATCTACCATTTCTGCTACGAGTTTATTTCTTTGCTTGTGTGGTGGTTGATAGTCTTCTTAGCTCGCACGATACTAATCATATTGTGTGTATTCCAGGGATTTTACGTGGGCACCATGGCAAAATAAGACGGTTCCGACTGTACGCCGAGACTTTCTCTCCCATATCCCTCGTTTGTCGAGATCCTATATGCATTGCGCTAAAATCTGCTATTCTTTCGCCCTGCCTTACTAGGTAGGTAAGTAGTCTTTCCTCCATCATAGACGATGCAAGCTTTAAACGGCTCCTTCTAGCTGCATCTCAACACCCAAAATTACTATTTTAATCCTGTCCTAGTAATGGCTTCCAGTCTCCGGACCATTCTCTGAGGCAACGACGCCAAACCGAGTTCCATATAAATTCTTCCTTCCTCCCCCATAATCCAGGACAAATCCACCACTGAACTCGAACGGCATCTCTCCCAATACGACCTTGGATCTATAAATCACTGATAATTCATATACCTATATATTGGACACCGGGGCGAACGTTCACATATAGCAGGTATGTGTGTGAATCTCCCTAAACATTCGCTCCCCAAGCCTTGATTATTTCTTCATGCTCATGACAGTTCAAAGCCGGCCCGTCTTCCTACCAAGGTGCATCTACCTACTTTGAAGAGTTCGAAGTCTTCAGCAACAAGGCTGTCAAGTCACCTACCGCCACAATGGAACTCTCCACGGCGTACTCCTTCAAAAACAACGACGATGCCAAAATACCCGGCATGTTTTTGTGCGACCAGTGCCATGAAAAGGATATACTTACCTGCGCTTGGCCCAAAACACTTAGCTCCCCCTGTAACGTCTGTACGAGGTTAGGCAGTCGGTGCACACGCATTAGGCTTTACAACCTGAGAGGAAACAGCACGATTCCACTCAGACCGTTCCCAGACTCAACATCAACAACGATCCCAACAACATCAAAGAGTCAAAGCGAGAGCAAAAGCGCTGCGCCCAACACATTGCCCACGACGCCAGGGGACTCAGCGAGCTCGCCGGACTACCTATCTCTATGCTTGCCGGGCGTGTCGAAATGGAACCACATAAACAGGGATAATAATCCTTTTTCAACCGTGCCGCCGCCAAGCTCGGCATCTGGACCACAGGGGTCGAGTTATTCAGCCCCTCAAGTGTTATACTCCCAGACAGCCACAGAAGCAGCAAGTACAGATCAGGCGACGCCCTCGGGGGCCTCAAACACCATGGAGGGCCTATACACCATCCCCGAAGAAGAAGAGGAGATTGATTCAGAGGCGGCTTGGATGTTGCAGGGTGAAAGTGATTTCGGCACGGCTTCCCTGGGAGGGATGTATGCAGAGGACAGTCAGTCCGAAGCGGAAGCTGGACTGAGTTATATCATAGGTGTTCAACCGGCGCAAGGGCATAGCGGCGGAGACACTTAGAATCAAACACACGCCGATGGGAGGATGACTGAGAGGACAATCTATTTGGGGTTAGGGGCAGGTCTAGGTTCTTGTGCCGGGTTGGGTAACGGAGAGGCCGCACACGCCCTCCTTGCCGGCATGTTGGAATGAATGTTAGATGCTATTAGTTGGCAAATAAGAACCAACCATGGCAGTCGAGTGCACAATGGAAGAAGCAAAGCAAAAAGGCCATCTCATGGCGGAAAATAAAAAAAAGATGCATGATCTTTGAAAACGGGAGACCTTGGTATAACACGGCGTCCAACTACAGTTGACCCTCTCCTACCAGCTTACCACATCCTATTTCTCCTCTGCCGAGGACGTTTCTAACCCCTCATGACCAATATATACAGTTGTCCGTCAACCTAAAATCCCTGCTTCTGAACCTGGGCCTTGGCGGCCGCGATGGTGGCCGCGGCGTTGGGATCGACAAAGTTGCACCCGCTCTTGCCAGCCTGGAACTGGGCAGCCACGGCCGAGCAGACACCCACACCGCTGGCGTTGGCACAGCATTTGGTCTGGCAGTCGGCGTCGTTGACACACCCGCCTGTGATGAACTGGGCGCCCTTTCCTCCGCCTACGTTCTTGGCGCCGGCATTATTGGGCGTGATGGCCAGGGCAGCGACGGCGACTGTTTACATGAATAGGTAAGTTACTTGTCTTAGCCCGCCGAGGGACCCCCTTCCCAACAACGAGAAGGAAATCGGTCCCGGAACCAGAGAAGAGAAGGGGAGTCCCCCCTTGGAAAAAACGTACAAGCCAGAACAGCAGCGACAGAAATGCGAACCATCTTGTATCAACGAGCGAAGAGAGACCGGTCTCTTAATGAAAACGACAGTATTATAAAGGAGCGTGGTGATAATAATGGCGACACCAGGTCGAGCGGATGTAAATGGGCAGAAGCAAAAAGATGGGATGACAGGAGAAAAGAAAACCGGAACCCGGAATGGGAACAGAGAGGATCTGCCCTTATACCTCACCTGTCAAGTTCGATCATCCACCCCATCACCCGGATTTATTACGGGCAAGACATCACTCAAACAGTCTCCCAAGTATACTGAAATCAGGCTCTCTTGGCGAAACGACATGTTACGTGTTGTAGCCGAGCATGATAGCCAAGCCCTTGACGTCGCAGATCTCTAGCGGGAGGGAAATGCCATGTGCCCGAGACTTAAAGCTACATGTATGGTTGGTGTAAGGAAGAAACAAAACCTACCTTACGAAAAGGAAATTTTTCTATCTCCGGCCGGGTATTATTTCCGCGTGAGAAAAAATGTCCGTCCGCCGTGACGGACAACCGGTTCCATGGCGTGTTTGATCGACACCCCGGTCCCCATTATCCATACCGAGCGCTGGTAACAACCCCATTGGCTCGACGGCAACACACGGCTTGTTGGCATCGAACATGTCACGGCTAGAGTTACCGACCACGGGAAGAGGAGGAGACGTCTGATGAATTTTTGGTCTGACGTTGCTCATCGTCTCCGTGCGCATCTTCGGATGCAATGGGGCAGGTTTGGTTTCTCCTTTTCTTTGTAGATCATCGTCATAGGACCCACGTTTTTGAGACGGTACCTTATTTTGTTAGGGGCATTAGCTTCTTCTCCTGGCTTGGTTGTCCGTCCTATATCCGGTGGTGTCGCTGCCGGCTTCGAGTCGTTGGGAAAGATGATTCTGGCGATGCAAATACTAACTGCCTGCCAGGCGCTGCCGTCGGTTCGTTTGGCCGTCTGCGCGGCCCTGCACTAATGCTTCGGGGGGTTCCTAGCGTTACTCAAAGCGACATGTCCTGCATGAGCCAAAAGCCACCTGCATGTAAGTTGCAAACTTTTCTTTTCATTATGAACTTATTTTTGGAATCGGCCGTATGGGGTAGCGTAAACCTATCGATGGACAGGAATAAACTGAGTTCGTGCCATGAAATGCAAGGCTAAACAGGTGCTGAGTAAACACTCAAGAAAGATGGTCTAGGTCCATGTGGTCCACGATTTTCCTCCGTAGGTAGACAATGACGAAAATGAGCCTGCTGTCACATGTGAGATCCTTCCGCGCATCAGATGCTGAGATAGATTCTTTGCACCTTTAGTCTTTGCAGTTCAGTCCGTCAAAATATTGAGCCAGTCAGTTGCTTTTTAATCCTTGGCTAGGCCTCTCACACTAATTCTGCAGAGACGAGCTCATGATGTTGCGTGTACTCTAGAACGCTCGGGGATCAGGTGTTGACGCCACGCTGCGATGCTTGCATGAGCGCCGCCTCTACCATTGGTCAGTTAGACCCGAATCGCTCAGTTGTCATGAATTACTGGCAAACTGGGTATTATCTCCTGATTTTGTCATCTCCAAGAAGGACGAGACATGGGCCGCAACAGAATTCACTGATACTATCGATAGGCATCGCGCTTTCAGAGTGTCTCACAGACGAAAAGGACTGGATCATATGTTATATCCATGCACACAGCTGGAGATATATGAAGAAGCAAGGTCCTCCTTTTCCAACGGTTAGTTTTTTCAAGGTTTCTTTTCTGTTCTAGACCGTCAAATACCTTGGTTGATCACTTCAATCGACAATCATGGTGTTCGGAAAGAAGGAAGAGGGTGAGCCAATTTAAACTCTACAGCTACCATGACCCCTAAAAGGTCTAGCATTACAATCAGTGGCTAATAACAAACTACTTGTAGTGAATGTGAATCAGGCCATTACGAACATGCCAGCTGATAGCACCCCGAGCCTATGTAAAATCCTCATCACCAACCCTGGGTATGGCACTTCCAAGACATACACTTTTATGCTGGGACCAAGAGCAGCACTAAGATTTCTGGTATACTGATAAGACGAGAAAGCGTCGGCCGAAATTTGAACGTCGACAGGCCCAAGGCTAATGTTTCCGCGTTGTTTGTCTCTGACCCGCACGTTGTCGACCCCCCGAGTGTCAACAACGCTAGGAAAAATCTCGATCAACACGGGTAAGTGAGATGCTTCATTGTATAGGAATCTTATGCTTTATGTCAGTTCTAGCATCGAAATCTCAACCATTATGATCAAACTTATATCTGGTAGGCAGCGTACTACTCCACCGAATACCGCCCAGAATACATTGAAGTCGGAGCCGCCATTCGGGGCTCATGGAAACCAACGAGATATTCAAGAAACTCCGCGGCCCGTATCAGGAAACGGGTAAGTCAAGTATCTGTAATTCAGTGCTGTTCAGTACTGTCTGACGGTTCCTTCTGCCTAGGACCAAGAATCAGCATAACGCGGATGATGATATCGAAGCACAGCCTCATCCTTCCGGACCACCACAACCTTCTCAGCCGGAAAATGGATTAAACCACAAATCCGATGAGAATGTCCCCGTCTATAACTGCCCTTGTACCTGCAAATCCGACAACGAAGCATGGGACACGTTTTTCCAAAACATCGGCGCTGTGGCCACTTTAGGTGCCGGCTTCACGTTCGCCCTCATCCTGACCGACATCAAGGATCCCCATGACGTTTCACAGGGAGGGTTGTTTGACCTGCATGCTGTCAGAATCCTCCTCTCTGTCAGTTGGTTTCTGTTCATGACGGCGCTTGTACTCTCCTTCTCCCTTCGCCAGAGCCTGCCAGCACGAAAGTCTTGTGTCCAAAGGACCTTCTGTATCCTTCTGTATTACCTAGATATTGGGGCAGTGGCTTGCCTGGCTCTTGTTGTTTCTTCCTACGTCCAAGCAGTTGGGTATTTGGGTCTCGTCCTCGCAGCTGTAGTGACCATTGCAGTTCCATACGTGGTCTGAGGACGCTCAAGAACAGGCATCGCCGGTGTAATTGTAATTCGGGGATTCTACGTCTATTCGCTGGAGGGAGTATGCGGCTTTCCTAATATGAAAACGAGCAATGGCTAGTATTTTCAGCTTCAGCAATCTACCTCGCGAGCAACAGATCTTGTTCAGTGCACACAATAGCAAAATACACAACCCGCAGTCACTCTCAGGTTGACCAAGAACGTTGGCACAAAGAGCACATAGCCCACCCAGCCTTGGACTCTAGCTGCTCCCGTGCGTCTCCGCTGTCACAGCAGAGCTCATGGACCGCGGCGCTTCGACAGACATGAAACATACCAGGAGTCGACCTCGAAGTCAAAATAGAACCTCACCGCACTTTCCTCTGCGATAAGCTGAAATTTGAGGTCATGATCACAAATCCCAATACGTAACAAAAAAAAAAGTGTATATCACCGCCGTCTGGGCTGAACATCTTACAGCGTGACTCAGGGGCACCACAACAAAACACACAACCAATGAGATATGTCCGCCACTAAGCACCCACCACCGCCCACCACCACAACCCAAAAGCCACCCAAACACACGGTACCTCTAACCGCCAACAAGCGCGGTCGCGTCTGCAACACCGCGCAGCGGCATGCAGGGGTATGCGATAAAGTTTTGGATACCGAGATCTTACTTTCCTTCTTTTTGTCTTCCGACGTTGTGGATGGAGGGCCTGGCCGCGTAGCCTGGTCGCAGATGCGAAAGTTCGGTGCATACACTACCTACCTATAGCCGTCCACTATCATCAGGTAGTAGAGGCTATATACAGACAAGGCTGTAGCCTGCCTCTCCGGCGGAGAAGGTATTCCCAGATTTCATGACCGCTGGAAGTACCTTTAGAAGGCTGCTAGAACTATTATTACATGCCAAGAAAATCTAGCGCCCACCGGGCGCCGTGATCGTGTCTCTGCTAGTGTATGGTCGGGGCATGGGCTTAGTAAAGGGGTGATGCAGCATATGGCGTCTCTCTATGTACGTAGGTAGATAGGTACTGTCTCGGGCCTAATGCAGCGCTAGCAACCATCAGGCCAATACAACTTCATTCATTTTAGCGCTCTATACATCTCGTCATCTTGGCCCTAATTGTTACCGGTTGTTTCGAGAGCGGGCAAGGCTAGGAATTCTATATCCGTTTAGTCTTACGGCCCACTGGTGGAATAAGGGCGCCCTCATGATGTGTGGCCAAATGTCCCTAACTGGAACCTGATCAAAGAGGGTGGGTGTGCGCATTAGTGGTAGTCAATTCCGTCGAGAGTGCCCCAAGAAAACAATGGACGAGACAATATGGATTTGCGGCGGCTACAGGAGCTAACCAAAACATAGCTCCCGACCAAGAGACAAAGATTCATTCCAATAGGGGAACGCAGAAACTGGCCTATCCCCGAGAGGCGCATACAGGCCTGAGGTCCTTCCAGGCTTCCTAAAGAACCACCCGCCGGTATCGCAGGCCTCTCATGGGATAAGGGTGTCAGGGGTAATCAGTTTTGCTATCGGAGACTTTCTTCGGAAGCAGTTTCGTCAGGCATCTTTCTTCTTGATGCGGTAGCACACACCCGATAATGTCCGAGTCAAGGTGGTGTGTGTCGGCGACATTGGAAGCTGATATCGCGCCCGGAAGGAACTCTTCATCACGCTCAGACAAGTCTAGATTGCTGGCTAGCTTGACAGCCACGTTATAGTTTGCATGCAACAGCGGGACACAGGGGAGCCGAGTCCAATGTGTTTTACAAACACTCAAATCCGCTATGACCATAGGTATCTAAACATAGAACCTCGGAAAAATATAGTATGGCAAAAAGTCTGGTTCAGTCTCCGGGGACGGACGTACTGTCCCAGTTTCCGGTTCCGCCAACCCTTCCGAAGGATACAAGACCCAAGCTCCTAGATATTGCAAAGACACCAAAAAAGCCAAGCCACACTCAACAAACACACACCTCTGCAAGTCCAAAGTGTCTCTTTAATTAATCACCGTAAGGGTTACACGTGCATGGCATGGAACCCATTCCAAATCCCCTCCGCATCCCCACCTCAGGAAATCCTCCCGTGATAAACAACGAACCACCCCCCAACCAACCACTCCAACCACCCCGTACTCCAACTCTCATTGCCGGCGTCATCCCACCATCCGGGGACGCAAAAGGGGCGTTTCCGTAACTAGCTCTCAAGCCGAAAGAAAGGATTCAAGATTGCCACATAGAGAGAAAGAGAGAAACCAACCACCAGGCAGTCAATAGTGGCAGGCACCCACAATCCCACATCAAGATAATAAACAACCCCAAGCCACAGCCAGCCCCGTCCAGATAGTACATTAACAATCCATCCTAGACTACCACCATCCCATCATCATCCATCCCTACCTACCCATGTCTCTGTTCATATTAACACGACGGTATATAAATGCAAGTTGCCCTCGCCAAGCAAATGTCATCTCCATCTCTCCAAATTACTAGCGTGGCGTTGCGTTGAACGGGGTCCCGTTGGGGTCAGTGTGGTCACGGTTCACGGTGCACAGCTGACCGGGTCCTATCTTTTCAAAGGCATACCCCATCTATCCGTAAATTAAAATCTTGACAAGGCCTGGCTGCAACGTCGCCCTCTCGTAAAAAGGGAGAGTCCGGTAGCGAAAGGCAGGTACGCGTTTTCTCGCTTACTCGCTTGTTTGCTCCGGGCTGAATCATAGGCAGACTTTTTGTTGGAGAAAGAGAGACACACAACAAACGGAAACTTGTTGTTTCGACAACCTGACGCGTTCTCCTAATTGCACTGATAAAACCCAAATATTCAGTTCAGCCTACCGGCTAGATGAGCTAAGACGATAAAGTGCTGTGTTAGTACGAGATAGCTGCATGGTTAGTTATCAGCTCCCTGAAGGCCCCAAAATACATGATAACCAACCCACATGAAGCTATCGCAAGCTTCAACGCCAATCGCAGGCACCAAAGCAAGTAGGATGGCGACATCGGCCACAAACCCCCACCTAGGGCGAACGCCAACAACCGGGCATGATATGACCCCGACACCACCATCAAAGACCTGCGTGATTCTCGCAACAGCAACAAGCCGGCCGGCGTCAAAGCACCGGCAGACAAGCACTCCCGTCGGCGACCAAAGCAGCGCCGACAAGACTGCAAAACAAGCCGCTTGGACGCCGCGGCGGCGCCCCGGGGGGCTTATTAATAGCTCCCTTGATTGGAGACCAACCCGCCATCTCCAATCAGGCCGCATCGACGGTGTTGGTTGCATCCCAGCCCGCACGTGAAACCCAGATGCAACCCAAACCAAATCCGGCCGTGCTCGACAAATCATCTTGGCTCGCTGCCAGTCCACCCGAGCAAAAGTTGCCCGATGGCCCCGAGCTGCTCAGAAAACTCGACCCTCGCAGCGGCTTTCGTCGGATTTAGCACCACCACCGGGTGCTCAGCGCCCATCATTACACAGCAGCAGCGGCGGCGTGATAGTGCGCTCGCGGATTCCCGCAGAGCAGCAAGCCTCCTTCATGCAAAAAGCAGCAACCCGGCAGAGGGCTCGCGGGGGCAACAACGAAAAGAAAAAGATTTACCGGATTGGGTATAACGGGACGGCCACGGGAACGACAGCTTGATAGCGGTGACCGAGACAGTGGTTAATATATGCAGTCGAGGTGCAAACAGTTTATATAGATTGCCGCACTCTCATCCGTCATGCCCCCTATCGCTACCCAAACCTGAATCGAAGCCGTCGAAGATTCCAAAGCCAGGGATTTTGGCCGAGGGGGGCGGGGTTTCTTTGTACCCCGCTTGACGAGAAGGGCTGCCCGATGGATACCTAGATATGTCAGTTGTCTTTCCCGATGGTTTCAGCCAGGGGTGAAAATAAGTCCAAGGCTCGAATGGGCCAAGGAGCGCGAGCATCCGCCGGGCTGGGCCTTTCGCCTCCAGACGCCCCAAGGGCATCTTACGGTCAGCGACGACCGAAGGACGACCGGCTAGACGTACGTAACCTTGTTGAAGGGGGAGTGGGGAAGCAGCCGGCGAGGAGCAAATCCCAGCCCGTAGCTGTCCCTCAGGTACCGCCAGGCTCACAGCCACCTGCATGTGCCTGCAGGCAGACTAAGGCAGCGCCCATGCCTTCCGCAGCGAGTCGCACAAGACTTGGTACGGCACGTACGGGTACAGGCGGATCTGGACACGTTTGGGGCCCAGCATCAGCTCGACCGTCATTAATGCGAAACCGCGGGGCTGGGTGTTGAAAATCTCTTGGAATTCCACCAGTGGCTCGTGCCGCGATGTCAGGTATATCCAGCCATGTTATAGGAACCCGTCCACCAACCGATTTCTCGGACACGGCGGGCCCCAGTGGCGCGCTGGCCGGGGGGGTTGGAGCGGCTGCGGGTACCGGACCAGCTTCCGGCCTGTGTGGCCGAGACTCTCGGAGCCTGACGGCCCTCCGCGCCGAGGATTCGCCAGCTGTGCCGTGCGCGCCGCGAATAGAAGGCGACCCTTTCCCTTGTGGTCGAGCATGGCCCAACTCTCTGGTCTTCCGTAAAATAAATCGATGCCGACTCATTTAGATGGCGGGAGACGCTGTCCTCGACCCCTGGGCTGGGCCGACGGGCAAGACGGGTAGGTAACGTCGCCTGCGGGAAGAGCCTCTGGCAGCGCAATCCAACAACAACACACAGCCTTGTTGGTGCTCCGGAGCTGTTGACCGACTGGACGTAGGTACTATCCGGAGCCATCTGGCGGCTGGCAGCCCGAAAGTTGACCGGTTGTACCTGGACGACGGCAGCTAGGCCGTGCCGTATATTTCGCCACGTCGTAACCATATATTCGCTGTCCCACGCGACCGCAAGCATCGACGGCTGGGACGAGCTGGCCATTTATTGCGCAGATTGCGGCGCTCTAGATGGACGTGGTCGTCAGCTGGACGTTGTGGTGCCTCGTTCATGCATGCGTTTGTTGCGGTTTGGCGGCCGGTGCTGATCGGTCGCTGGCCTGGTCCCTGAATGCGCTGATAGGCGCTCTGACGTGCTGCGACAGCGGTCCGTCCAGGGCCAGGAACAGCTGCCGGAACTTTGTGCCACACTGTTCTGACGATGCAACCAGCTCGGCGCAATTCTCCGGACACCGGCGCCGGATTCAAGCAGCAGAGAAAGGAAACGCAAACAATTTTCTGGGTCCTTGCAGCACGACGAGAAAGTGCCCCGCCAACAGGCTGGGTATGCCCCGCAATCTCATGCACCGCTTGCGGTTTTGAGAGATGATGACGCAATAATGTTATCCATGTGGAGGGGACCTTGCGATAACAAGAGGGGCCGACATGTTGCAGATCGCCGTCCACGATCCCGACGGCGATGTCCTGGTCTCTGACATGGCTGGGATATCGGTCGGGAGCCGGCTGGGACGAACCAAGGTAGCCTAGCACACTAGCACGCCCGAGGGAACCGTGGAAACGTTGTTCCACAACTTCAAGAAGGAATAAGCTCCGCGCCGCACAGCAGAGTCCCTGCACGCAGAACGCAAAGACAAAGTCGACAGCTCAGACCACCCGGGCCGGATCTGGTGTGCATCGAGGACGCCACCACGAGCCGAGAGATACGATATACACTACTTAAGCAGTATCGCCAATATCCATCACGAGGCCCGCCATCGTCTATTTCCAAGCGAGCTGCGAGGGGGGCGACATTCAGGAACAAGACAAGCGAAACAGGTACCGCTGCAACCGGGCAGACCTAGGCACGGCGAACAAAGGAAGCGGCGCACCGCAGGCAAGACACTAGCACCAGATCGAAGTCTGCCTCAGTAGCCCAGGTTTTTCGTCGCCAAGGCCCCTTCAGGCATCGCATCACAGCGAACTGCCCTGCTTGGCTGTCGGCACCTTCCATCGCGGCGCCTCTGACTCAGACTTGTGACCGGATTGTGCAATTATTGTGCCATGGCGACGTCCCTTGGCTGGCCAGATGACCCGCGTTGGAGTTTTGGACTTGTGTGCGCTCATATGTGGTAGAGTGGCTGCCCCTCTCTGCCCTCGCACACGCGATAGGTAATAAGATAGGGGCTCGAGCCTCCAGTCCGGCAAAATCGAGACCACCAGCTGTGTGGGTTGTACATACGAGGGGATGGCTGGGCGGCGGGCCACTGAGTTGCGCTTACTCTGGAGTATTAAGACGGTATTGAGGTGAAAGAGCCTGTGAGGCGAGTTGAAGGACCGGCGACCCAGCCCCTCCATCGTCGGCGACGCAAACGTCCGGGAATGGGCAGGACAAACCAACCGTCGTCTGACGGTCTGCGCTAAGCCCGACCGGGGCGGATTTGGCAGGTTCGCCCCTCATTTTACCGCCTCTTTATTTTGTGGTCGGTGCGATTTGGAGGGGCCGCCCCCACCACAGGCTGGGAGATGGAGTGTTGCTCCTGCAGCAACTTTCTGTCCTGACGCCGTCACTGCCGTTTTCTGGCCTCGAGTTGCATGTCTTTTATGCTATCTGCAATCCTCGCGGCGCAACACCGCGACTCCCATCTCGCCCTGCCACCCTCTTCGCCGCACTCCTTGTGACTCGAAGCTGGCAGTCAGTCCCGCACAAGTGCTCTTTGCTGTGGTCTCCGCCGGTCCCTGTTCCAGCTTCCTCCATCCCCACCTGCACTCTGCCAGGCACTCCCCACCCGCAGGATCCTGGTGCCCTCCAGCGAGCACCGTGTGACAGGTCTAACTCAGGAAAAGTATCCGCCAAGCCAGGGCCGGCGCAAGTGTGTTGTAATCGTGCACCACCACATCGAGCCAGCTCGCACCGGCTGTCGCCCATCGCTCGCCTACTACAACAGCTCCATCGCTCCCGCCTCGAAACGCTCGTCGGCTCAGAATACCACCCGTGTGTCTTGACGATTTCCCCTCCCCGCCGCACAGTCTGCCCGTCAGCCGCGTTTCGCGACGCACATCGATACGTTCACCGTCCTGCCACGCAGAAGCAAAAAGGCGCTCACGGCCCCGCGCCCTGGCAGGTCGCCACCATTAGGTACCGCCATCCTCGACGCTGACCCCTCTCCCAACCAAACTCGAGACAGCTGTGCCCAGAGGTACCTGCTGTGGCTCCCTGCGTTCAGCCTGATTCACCCATACCGAGATCCGCCAGTGGACTTGTCCGATAGGGACGACCGCGCATTGGCCACGCTCAGGGCGGCCGTATCCTTCAAGACCATCTTCCGCCGGTGGTTGGTCCCTTCGACCCAGTAGTTCGCTCACCAGCGGCGGCGGGCAAGAAGCAGACCAGCCAACAAGAAGAGGCTTTCCCATGCCGGTTGAGATCGCGTCGCAGGCCCAGTGCTTCCAGGCCTGCTGCAGTCGAGCTGCTAGCGGGGAACCGCTCGGGTGACGGGCTCCAGGAGGACGGCATCAGATGCAGCTTCTGGCCTCATCCTGATCTATCCGGTCTCCCGTAATCCCACTGCATCCACCCTCGGTCGACACCAGCACCTCGCCACACCACACTCGCGACCCCCCTGCCTCCTGCAACAAAGACGAGTTGACGGCTTCCGATCCTCACGGCGTCCTGGGACCTGCTTCTCTCGCTCTCCCACTTGACGCATCTCCCCGGCACTGGCGGCCCATTAGTTGTCCTACGAAGATGTGTTTCTGATCGACCCGCTCCAGTCGCCTCAGTTCAGCCTGTGCCTGTGCCGCTTCGAGATCCCCACTCAGATCCCGGAACGTAGTGCAGACTAGAAAGGGATTTTCCTCATCGCGCTCCCTCCGAAGACCGTTGACCCGGCAATATTCTCGAAACTGGCTTTCTGCGACCAAAATCTAGTGGCATGAGTAGGCTCGGCCGTCGATTCCCGTTCCGCCCCGGCCACTCGATTTGTTGTTAGTCGCAATTATTTCCAAACCTTGGCCTGCTCGCGCCGCCGCTCCCCGCACTTTTTACCCCTGCCGCCGACTTTGGCTGGCCCTCAGCCTCATCGGGCTGTCCGCATATCTACTCGCCCACCCCGCCTGCAGTCATCGCCCCTGGCTGCGCTCTTCATCGCACTCACCACCACACACGCCTCTCACCATGGCTGCAGCCTTTCGCCCAGTCAACACGCCGTTGACCACGGACGACGCAGCGAGAGAGGAATCAGTACCGTCGCCCGTGACGCCGAGACCGAATACAGCGCCTGTGCAAATAACGAACGTCATGGACGACGCCACCACGCCGACCCGTGCCAACTTTGGTGCCAGCGCCGCGCTGGCATCGCAAAAGCCTCTTCCCACATCTCCGTTCCCCGAATCCGTCCAGATTCCCGAGTCGGTCGATCAGAGCGATGTTCCGAAGCGCGAGAACTCGCAGCGCTCGAGGAAGTCCAAGGACTCGGACGACATGGACATGGATGACTCGGATGGCGAAGGAGTCGCGGGCGACGACGGCGCCGGATCGGACGACGAAAGTGTCAATGCCGACGGCACCAAATCCAAGAAGAAGAAGTCGCAGAGGTTTTATTGCACTGATTACCCGCCATGTAACCTCAGCTTCACCAGGAGCGAGCATTTGGCGCGGCATATTCGGTAAGTGGATCTTCTCATAGGTGAGACCAGGGCAGATGACTGACGGTTTGCGATATCAGAAAACACACCGGGGAACGCCCTTTCCAGTGTCACTGCTCGCGACGCTTCTCACGGCTCGATAACCTCAGACAACACGCCCAGACTGTCCACGTCAACGAGGATATTCCGATCGACTCGCTGGCCGCTACTGGTACCCGGTTCCAGAGACAGATAAGGACTGACAGGGTGCGCCAAGCAGGGGGTAGGGCGAGATCGTCAACGGCCGGCAGCGTCGGGTCGGTCCAACGTGGCCACTCGAAGTCATTGTCGACGTCAAGTATCGCTTCTATCAGCTCGATGGGGTCCACGTATGGCGCCAACGAGGCCCGTCGCCGGCCACCACCGCTCGTTATGGCAGACCCTCGATCGCGACCAACGCTCGAACCATACCGCGGTCTCGATGGACAATACTACCGCCCTCCGTCCCCCAGCGACTTCAGCACCCCGACTTCTGCCACCTTCTCCAACGGACAGGGAAGTCCCCGGTGGGGCTCAGGCGTTGCGTCTCCCAACTCATCTCACTCGAGATCACATAGCATGTATGCCGGGTCTCGGACACCGGGTCGTCGGCTTAGTGTCCCATCTGGTGGCAACCCCTTCCAGTCTCCTCACGGGGCAAACCTGCGGGGCCCTCTATTCGGACCCCCCGGGATTAATACCTCAAACGGCGGGGCGTTTTCCCCTGGCCAGGGTAGCCTCTTGTCCTCCCCTACTGTTTCAACATCTGGGTGGTCGAGGCGCGACTCGATCGGCAGTGCTGCGGATGAGGCTTGGAGACGGAAGACTTGGCACCCTGACACTCGGGACTACAACGGTGCAAGCCGGCTGAACCAAGTCCTTACGCAATCTCAGATACCCGCCACGACGTTGACGCTCCCGGCGGCAAACCAGGGTAGTAACCAGCAACAGCCGCTTCGCCTGCCAGGCATCGAGTCATTCGATCCCATTCCGCGCCGCCCGGCGACGCCACCGAGGCGCATTCCGTCTCCGATGATGGTCGATTCTGACCATCCTAACCCGATTATCCTGCTGCCGGGCAGCGAGCACGGTGGTAACGAGCGACGAGACCCGACTACTCAATGGGACATGGGCCTACATCGCGGCTTGACCAGGCTTGATATCAACACGCCGCCAAGAGACAGCGCTGGCGCATGGGCAAGGGAGGTGAACCAAGCTGTCCTTGCTCAGGCTGAACAGGCTCGTGTGGCCCCGATGCAACCTACTGTGCGCTTCGATTCCGAAGTTAAAACGGTCCAGGTCCCCACCACCTCAGCACCGTCAAGCGGTCCGGCGGGTATGGGCCGTCATCAGTACACGATGTCTGCCCCGTCCATCAGCACCCCGAGGGAGTCCAAGCGACATGGTTGGTATCATGGCCCCGTCACTGTACATCCTCCTGGAGAGCCAGGCCCCGAGGGCAGCCGATCGCACGTGGATCGTATCGTTCACCCCAATATGACTGCGTTCCAGGGTTTTCCCGCCAGGGAACCCCCGGTTGTGCATCAGCAGGCCAGCCACGGCGTGGACAGGATGGAGCGGATCATGGAACGACCACACCCCACAAACAATGCACGGCTCGAAGCTTTGGTAGCTGTCGCCACTGGAGAGACAGCCTACTAGATCCGCATCGCTCTCATTTTTAAATGACTCACCAAATTGTTCTTTTGTTTACGCAATTTCTGTTTCGACTTTTCCTTACTTGATACGGCTCGGCTTATTGGCTTTTGCGCGGCGTCTGGATTGGGCGATACAACGGTGGCTTCATTGCTGGCGGTTGGCATTGTTGGCATTTCTTGGGAATGATACCAGTCATCTGGCCACCACTACACTCGCTGCATCAACACGGTTTGGGATACATTGTCACTCACTACACGGTTTCCAGCATATGATACCATCTCACCACTCTGCACACTCGCTGGGTAAATACGGCTTTTTCTCGTTGGTCCTGGGGCGTTGTCTGAGCAATCTAGAGCCTTTGGGCTGTTTGGGTTACGCCACGTTATGACTTTTTCCTTGGTTCACTTGGTTACGATGGGAATCGGGGTTCGGACAGGATAACAGAGATACCCATCGGCTCGCGGCGTCGGCCGGAGTCGAGGATGGGCAGTTTTGTTTGGGAATGGGCATCTTTTAATGGGGGCAAAGGGACGGGCACGGGTGACATGACGATAACGACCGGAATGATTTTTATGAGACGAAGTGGAGGAAATGTATGCCACCTGCCCGTAGGACACTACTTGCTACATATTACGCATATCTTTACCGTGTATTCGATGCTTGCTGTGTCTGTGTCTGATTTTGGTGCTGTTGGTGGTGGTGCGGTGTGGGGGATGGATGTTGCATGTTGTTTGCCTCGGTGGATTCAACGTTCGGCGGCAAAGCTGGTGGGCGGCGATGGCGGCACAGCGGAGTTGGTGAAGCTACACAATAATTTGATGAAAAATGTGAGATGTGAGATGTGACACAGAGAATTATCCGGTTTTGTAAAAGGGTTATGTGTCAATGTTTGCTAAACAGATAAGTTAAAAAGATGACACTCTAGACCGAGCGAGACCGAACTTCCCCCTGGGGCGGGGGGTTTACTGTGGTATGCAAGGGGCGGCGAAGGGTGGACGTTGTTTGATGATGTCGGTCTGACTGCTTGGATGCTTTCACGTCGGCTGCCGGAGCGGCTCATCTGTCGGTCGGTACCTTGCTTGTTGCTTGGTTGCTTGCCAAGAACAAGTGAGTTGTGAGTTAGTCACCTGCGTGGTTTTGTGTTTTGTGGGTTTGTTTTAATATATCCCGAGCGTTCCGGTCGTGTGTCTCTCTGTCAGTTTCAGGAACAACTGGGTGTGGGTGGGTGTGGGTGAGTCGGCGATGGAACCCGGGGGCAGGGGGCGGCGGCGTTGTGCCTGACGATTACTTGTACGGTACAAACTTCAGGTTTACTGGCCAATGGAACTTAACTCCCCTTACTTGCCATGTGGAGATCAGTTACCGGAGAGTTAGAATACTTGGTTTCCAAGTTCCTACCAACTTACCCCCAAGAAATAATACCAACCGGACATCAACAACAATGGTAAGGTAGTAAAGAAGCAAGTGGTCACGTTGGTACCTACATATGGAGCGGCGACTCCGTCCCACTCCATGTCCCTCGCCATGCTCGCCATGAGACATGACACAAAACACGATAATAATAATGAGTAAAGTAAAATAGAGAGAGGGACCGCTTACCCCTTTAGGGGTGGAAGGAAGCCTTCGGGTTCTTACGGTTTAAGACAAATAATAATAAGTACCTATTCTCGGGAATCCCGGTTATCCCGGTCATATTTTTTTTCTTTCTTTCTTCTTCCCTGTCTTTTCCCTGCCTGCCTGGATGAGTGAGTGATGGTGGCATGTTGGTTCGTTCCGTTGTTCGGAAGCAGGTGAGCAGGTTGCATTGGCGGCGGCGGCATTGGTGCTCACCTCATCCCCACGTCCCGCACCACCCTTCCTTCATCCCCCCCCTTTCTCGAAGCCTGAGGCTTGTGGGCAGGACAGGACAGGTACCAGGGGAATATTTGTCGCACATAATATGTAGGATTGGGCGGCGTCTTATGGCACGGGATCACAGCCCGGGAGGCATCAGATAGCAAACTCCGCGTGACGGAAATCACCGTGTGCTGTCAACAGAGATAGACCGACAGTGGATATACAATGCAAAGACGCTGGTATTTGAAGCCATCTATATGTCGTCATGGTAAATAATAACCAAATAGCCTCCACCCATTCCTGTTTTCTCCCATGTAGAGATCCGTACCCCATATCCAAACACCATGTAACGCCCGAGATCAAGCCATGCCAAATACACCTTCCACAGCTGCGATGACTCTTCATCGTCCCGTACATGTCATATGACTGTCAGATTATACATCCAACATACTCCTCACCTGCTGCGGTGGTGAGTTGATGCTATTCCCCCCCGCCGACTCGGTACTCGTCCCCCTCCCGAGTCCAGTCGGTCTCTCCGCCGTCGTAGATCGTCCCCGCTCCACATACGGCGGCGGTCCATCCATCATCAACTCCTCTCTTCGCCTCGCCGCGGCCGCCGGGTCACCCCCGCTATTAGGGAACAACAGCCCTGCGGCATGCTGCATCACCCGGTCCGACCTCGTCCGCTCCGACAACCCATCCAGACGCATGGCCGTCGCACGCGCCGAGGCAAAGTCACCCGGCGTCACAGACAGTAAATCCACAGCTTGCTTGGAGAGTGGCCGTTCCGTCGGGGAAACAGGACCCATCTCGACCGAACCAGCCTCCTGGGCAGCGGCCCTCCTCGCTTCAAGATTGCGAGCAGTGGGTTTCCCGCCGCCTACCTCACGGACGTTCCGTGCAATACGCTCACGCATGCTTTCGTTGCCGACGACGCCGCCATCTGCGGCATCGCGGACGCGTTGCCACCAGGCGGGTTTGCGGTGGATATTGAGCTGTCGGTCAATGTCATCTCCCCGGATGCGGCGCTGGCGCTTGAGTTCGAGATCCTCGTTGGGCGTGATGAAGCCCCATACGATCTGGACGAATACGATCAGGAGCGTTGGGAGGTATCCACCGGCGTAGATGGAGGCGTTGAGGCCTTTGACGTTGAGTGGGCTGTATGCGAACTCCCACGCCACCAAAGCTTGGAAAGCGGGAACCACGAGCGCAAGCGGCAGTAGGAAGTAGAAGCGCGCTGGCATAAACCGAATGAAGCCAATGGCGCGGTTGATGAGGCCGCGGTTACGCGGACAGTAGTGTTGGATCGAGTGTCGGAGCGAGAAGACGATGATCAGCCAGCAAACGACCAAACAGAACGGGCCGGTCTTGAAGCGGGCATCCGTCGCAGTCGGGATGGCATCCGACACAATCTGCTCCGGGTAGCGCTGGTGTTCGATATCCCCCCAGTTCCGTGGGATGACGATGAAGAAATTGATCCACAGCCAGAAGTAAAAGACCAGCGGCATCCAAAACTCGATCATGCCCCGTCGATCATCCTGGGACAGCGAGAACGGATCCGGGTCAATAAACTGTCGCTCCATCCAGCTACCCCAGTGTCTGACGGCCTCCCAAACAATGGCCATGGCGCCCATCTGCATCAGATACCAGAAGAAGCTGGTGAGGACGATCGGAAGCTCCGGAAGGTAGTAGCGGTCGACATCGATGTTGGTGAAGAGACTAATCAGGGCGGCAGCGCACGAGAATATGGCCCAGTACCATTGCCATCTCCTGCCGATGGGGTAGAAGCGCTTTTCGGCGGGCAGGTAGAGTCTGCCATGTTTGCGCAGAGTAACCAGCGTCAGGCCCAGACCGGCCGCAAACAAAACCGCAAACCCAATGCCTATCCCCGCGCGAGTCCCAATCTTGTTTACCGGTGTGTAGCACCATGTGGCATTGACAAAGGTGCCGTTGTCGAGGACGAGGGAGGGTATATAGGGTTCGAAGGTCAGGAAGCACCACGAGCCGTTGGAGATGGTGCCATTCGAGTAGAGCGTGTAGTTCCAGAAGTCGAGCGAGGTCTTGTTGAAGTGGACGTTGCCGATGACGGTGTCGCTCGAGTTGTCACCGCCGGGGAAGGCGATGATGTCGCGGGCGTTAAAGACGGGCATGATGGCGGCATGCGCGGATCACAAGACGGTCCGTCGAAAACGTCGAGCGTAGGTAGCTAGCGCTTCGGGCGCAAGCGAGTTGGACCGCGCGTGCCAGGATATCGCCGTGAAAATTTGACAGCTCCGTGCTATCTCATGGGAGATTGGAGAGGAGTCGAGGAAATAAACAAAACCATCGCTCGAAAATGCGAGGGGACGCACGGAAGAAGCTGCACCCACGCCACACGGGAATTGGGCAGGTTTTAATCGCTCAAAAGCTCCCCAGGTTTTGGAAGTGGGGCAGTAGCCGTGATGGCCGGCAGGCAAAAACACGCTTGGCATCGCGAGAAAAACCAGTCTAAAATTGTCGGGGTGAGAGAATGGGTCTATTGCACTCTGCTAAGCTGTCAATTGATCTGTTTAACCATACCATAATATCTTGGTGTTTTGTTTAGCTGACCGGTGCAGAAAACAGAACGAAGCTGAAAAGGTTCGGCAAGCCCCATGGCTCCGAGATGCGCCGATGACCTCACTCAGCGCCCGCCAGCCACCGAGTGCGGGGCCGCAGCTGCCGCAACCAGCCACCCGGCCCACCCCTCAGTGTCCCCCACAACAAACAATGCTTGCAGCTGAAAACGTGGAAGCTCACTGGAGCTGATTGATTGATGGAATTGCTCCACACCGCCGCATCGCAACCCGACTCTTTGTCGCAACCATGACGGCGCCCAACGACGACGAGCCATCGTATATCGACTACGAGACCTTCCTCGACCCGGCCTTTTCCCCGTCGGCCTTTGCGAACACGCTCGTTCTCGCCACCAACAATGCCAGCGACACGCCGCTGGACCTGTCGACCCCGCTCTCGCGAGTTCTCTTCGACATCCAGGAGATCGACTCCCACATCGACGCGCTTACCACGCGCTCCGCCATTCCCCTGTTGACGCATACCAAGACCCAGAATGATGCAAGCTCGCATATTGTCTCTGAGATCGATACCCAGATTAAGGCGCTCAACGACAGCTACAAACAGCTCGAGAAGGAGGTGATCCAGAAACATGCAGAGGCCGAGGAGGTTCGCCAGGTCGCGTCACGGCTATGGGAGACATTGCGCTTGGGCAGAGCAGTTGGGCGGTGTCTGCAGCTAGGTCGTCAGCTAGAAATCCAGCACTCGGAGCTCACGCCGTCGCGGGGCAAGGAAGACCATCGAGCGCTGGTTCGGTGTGCGCACACGCTCCTTTCTCTTCGCGAGATGTTTTCCTCGGTTTCGACGCCGGGCTCCGAAAGTTTTGGGTTAGATCGGGTCGAAGTAATTGGGTCGCTCCGGGAATCTGTGGTTTCGCGCATCGCCTCGTCTGTCAACAAAACGGCAGACCGCATCGTCCGCGAGTTCTCGATGGGGTCGCCCTCCGGGTCTGCGCTCACGTTTGCGCAATCCGAAGAAGCGAGAGCACGAACGATATCGGCGCTGACGACCTTATACCTCCTCAGTCCGGCGCCCACGGGGAAAGGGGAAAAGTGGACACCCGCGCTTATGCTGCAGGCTCTGCAGGGCTACCTCGACTCGGCGCTTCAGAGCTCTGTCGCGGGCTTATCTAGGGCACTGGCTACTTTACCAAGTTTGGAAAGGACATTGGGAGAAGTGAGCGCCCGTTGTCAAAATGTTGTGGCGCTCGAAGCGGTGCTTGAGACAACCAAGGCACCAGTACATCCACTTTTGCCGGGAGGAGGGAAAGCGGACAAGACGGGCAACCTGTTGCAACCACTCCTGGCCCGTCTTGAGGCCGGCTCGCTGGCGAGCTGGTTCTGGAGGGCCTTGGCTAGCAATCTGGGATCGAGAGTGCAAGATATCATGAACAAGGGAGGGGTTTCTGCTAGGACGCTGAGGTCCAACAGACAGAGTGTCGGAGATGCCATCCGGGACTGTGTTATTCGCGGGAGTAGGCTGCCGGCTGCGAGCGGAAAAGTGAAAGGGAAAAGTCTAGAAACGGAGCCGGAGGAACACTGGGAGAGGGAGATTGCCGTCATGGTTGGCAGCGTGGTTGGGAATCTGGGGAGGTGATGGCTGTGAGCTACACCTAATTCCATCTTTGGCTAGCTCGACCACTGATTGAACATGGATTAGTTCTCCAGTATCTTCAACCATCCAGGGCTTATATATATATATATATACCCGTTACACTTTCACCTGGCCTGTGTCGTGAGATTCATTGCACAGCTTTACTCTCCTGACCCTGCTAGCCTTTTCACTTTGCTATCACTATAACACAAGCAGCCTATCAGAGCTTTTGACCAGTCGTGAACTGTGATCATCGACCTCACGACTCATCTGTTGCCCTCAAAGCACCGTACTTATACACTGTCGCATGAGGATCTGACGCCTCTAGGTTCAAGTGACTGGTCTTCTTCCCAGGAACAAACACCTTGTTTTACTTGTGAGGGCCGTTCCTTCCCCTTTTAAGGCCCGTGATCATCTCTCGTTGCCCATGAATATTTTCACTTCCTTCACAACCCAATCCACTTTTCCTTCTTCAACCACACACGAGGCAGTCAACAGAGCCAACCCGGCACGTGTGGCTTCCAACTTGCCATCTACCTTTCAACTAGAGGCATTCATATTTTCTTTAGCGTGTATCAGGCACTATTCCTTACGCTTCGAGCTTCAACAGGTATCCCTCACTCTTTGACGTTTATCGATTGCGAGCCAGCTGCGACGCTATTTTCACTTGGTACAAGCCATTCCCATTGTCTTTTCATCCTTCATCCGTGATTCTCGCTTCTATTCAATCACGAAATAAGGGACGCCATAATCTCCAAAGGCCTTTCTTGAAACGGTAAGTACCTACTTTTCATCCGATATTTCGTCCCTTATCTTTGGTCGTCCGATATTATGGACCACCTGACACTTCCCATATCTATCTTGAGCTGTTACCAAACAACATCTACCTCCTCACACATTTCCCACAACCCTACCTTTCCTTTCTTCATCCTCCTTTCAATATCCTGAAGGCCCTAACAAACCTTATCCAGGCCAACCAGCGACAATCAAGAGGACGTAAACATGGACCCCTCTGGATCGAATACACTGACCCCAGCTCCCGCCACACCCCCTGGAGGCACTCGAGGCGGTCGCGGAGGCGGTCGCGGCAGTCGTGGCCCGCGTGGAGGCCGAGGCACGGCGCGCGGAGCCTTTGCCAGCACGCGCGGCGGCCAAAGCAGCCGCGCCGGCACAGCCGTGGCCAGAACTCCCTCTGCCACTCCGACGCGCGCCGACGCGTCCTACAGCGACGGCTCATCGTCAGATGAGAGCCAGTCCACCGCTAAGCCGAGGAAGAGGCGCCGCCGCTCGAGCATCCCTGTGCCGCCTGAGCCCCAGGGACCATGGGCTGCCGCGCGGGACACCGACCGACGGTTTCTGTCTAATGATCTCGGGTGAGTTTCGCGCTTCTAGGATATTCACTGCGTGCGGTATATCTGACAATGAACCTATAGACTTCTGCAGAGCGGGGCCTTTTCCGACGCCACGGTCATGTGCATCAAGAAGGAGTGGAAAGTGCACAAGACCATTCTGTGCACGCGCTCGCCCTGGTTCGCGGCGCACATCGAGAAGCACACTGGAGAGGTTAGTATTTACCTATCGTACCCCCCGTTGTTGGTGACGGTGCCAAAACTAACAAACAACACATCAGAATGGCGAGCTGAAGCCCATCCTCCTCCATGACTACCCCGAGGCGCACGTCGAGACACTCCTCAACTTCATCTACTCCGGCAGTAAGTCTCTTCTCTTTCCTCTCATCCACCACTCACCACAGCTAATAACATCATCTCCAGCTCTCGACATGACCAAATACGCCCTCGACCAAGGCTCGTTCGTAATCTACACAGAACTCTACAACCTCGGCCGCAAGTTCGGCATCGACTCCCTCCAATCCGACGCCCTCACCCTGCTAGGCCGGTACTGCGACACCAAGCTGCGCAGACTATGCACCTACGACCCTTCGAAATCCGGCCGCAGCGGCGTGGTCGACGAAGACGCGGCCGACCCGGGCGGCTACATGCACGACCTGCTCGAAGCGATCTGGAAAGCCTACGACGGTATTACGCCTACCAACCAATCCAACGGTCTCCAATCCCTCCTCGCTACTTTTGTGTATGCCGGCCGCCACACCTTACTATCGCACGAAGGCTTCCGCAGGTTATCCCTCGAGTGTCCGCGTTTTGGAAATGACGTGTTCAAGCTCATGCTCGGCGAGACCGTCAGCGAGTATTCCCCCGGAGACGCGCACGATGCCGTCCGCCGCGTGGGGACCGGTGTGGATCACTCGCACCGCAGCCAGGCGCCGGATCGGTGTGCGCACTGTGCTGAGGTGTTTGATGGGGACAAGAATAAGAGGGCCATGTGGAACCCGTTTGAGGGCGCGTGGCGGCCGGCTACGTTTTGTTGGGAGTGTGTGAGGGGGAATGAGGAGGGGGGCGCGCCGCTTTGGAGGATTCCTGCTAAGGGGGCGACGAGGAAGGAGTAGGGGGGTCGATAAGGGTTGGGTGATGAAGGGGTTTGGAGGTTTTGGGGCCTAGTTTATGGGGGTGTGGATGTCTGCGGATGAGGATGGGAGGGCTGGGAGGCTGGGATGGACGTTCTGGAGCGTCTTTTTTTACCCATCTGGGGTATTGCTCTGGGGTTTTATGGGCAGGCAGGTGGTGTCTTTTTTTCTTTTCGGGTATGCATTCCGTTTTTTTTTTTTTTTTTTTCGTTTTAGTAGATAGCCTGTTTAGGCAGGGACGTGGCTCAACTTGGTGGGCTTGTCCCAGGAATCGACGCGGTGATTTTTTATCCTGGCGGTTTGCGTAAGGTACCTTACCTTGGTGATGTCCAACTTCGCCGGGCCGAATCTGGCTACCTATGTGCTAGACTACTCGCCGGATTTCCTTGCCCCCCTCCCCTCTTCCCCCGTGTTATGGGACGACGTCAACAAACTGGCCCGGCCCTTCCTGCTAGCGAAGGAGATCAGGGGTTCAAAACTTATCGATGCGGATCGCATCAATACGGGAGCCGGCGGATTATCCATACAGGTTGGCCGATTCAACATCCAACAGTGGCGGCATATCGCGATCAGCTTTGGGAGATGGGAGATATTACGTGTCCGGCGGGCTAATCGAAAAACTCTACGGGCCAATGGACGAGGTTGACGATGATGGGGAGGGGACAATAACAACCTCGACGAACAGGCCAGCCTGCCACATCACGCGGCTGGTGGCGATCTCCGCTACGCTGTAGACTCGTCGATGCCGATCCAGAAGTTTCTGTCCTTTGTTAGCCTCCAGTGGGTCCAGAAGTTTGACATGTAACTTATCGGCCAAGCCGGTCGTGTCTTTTCCCGGACAGCTTGTTGCAGACCCGAACGTCGATGATATGCGCAGCTCGGACAGAATCCTTTTGCTCCAGTCAAGGCGGGAGTCAGCCGTGGTTGTGAGTCGACCCGTTTCTTTGGTCTATTTGATGTTAGGTGCTACTTGACTTCCTCGAGATCTTTGGGGCACAATAGGTCTCGCTCTCTAGGTGGCTAGGTAGCCCTGCTGGTAGCTATGTAGCTATGGTAACTGTATGCGAACAGGTCCCTGCTTGTTTTTTAGGCTCGGGGATACTATCTAGTCGAGGATGGAGGAGGGGAGGTGGAAAATGTGGTATGGCGCGGGAGAGTCACCAGGAACTAGGAAATGTCGCCCTTATGGGAACGTGTCGAGTGCTGATATTGTGATGAGTCTTTGACTGACGGGGGTTCCTTTCCCCACAGGATCTCCGTCTATGGCTTGGATATATATCTCCGGAGTCAACAAGGGTGCTTGTTCGCCATCTCTCTTCACCCTGAGGTGATCATATTCCCATTCCCTCGTTGGCTGTCCAATATATTTATATGATCACAAATTCATCAGATAGTTTCCGCGAGCCCAGGGCCTCCCCGTACATGATCCCATGAACGAAAACGCTGCCGACAAAGAGAAAAGACTTCCCGGACCGTCGAAGCAAAGCGGGCATGGAGTAGCCGCCTAGCAAGCACAAGAGATCGCCATGCTCGGAGTCTGGCGGACCGAGTCCTATCATGTCTATTCCCCCTTCGAACAGCAGGACTTGACGGTGTGACTCTGCATGGCGGTAAGTTGCTTTAGTTGCTTTCCGCATGGCTTTGAGGAAGTTACGGCCATCATCTGGGGTGGGTTTATCCCCGTTTCCAGTGTACGAGTGGTTGTCGTTCAAGATCTCGTAGTAGTAATTGCCGTATTCCGGGGGGCATGGCGGTCGACCGCCCACGTCGCAGTTCTTTACTAGAGTCCGCCATATTCTCTCCTCCAGCTCTCGGTCGGGAACAGTATCTCGGATCGAATGTGTTGCCGTCATTGGCTGTGCTCCGTGCGCCAGCACGGCTTTGCGGACCTTCAATATTGCCTTGGGCGAGGTCCCATCGATCTCAACCACCTTGGCCACGCGGTCGAGGATGACGCCTTTGGTGATCAAGGCTGAGCCACCGTCCCCACCTAAAGAGGGATACGGCTTATCGAATTGATCCCGCAAGGCTCCAGTGGCGGACCACTTGTACGGTTTGAGGGGTGCGTTCGATGGGTAGGTTGTTGGATCCATGTCATAAGAAAGCGAAAAGTCGGGGACCCAGGACGGTAACCAGGACCGAGCCGGATGGCGGGCCCTGAATCGTAGGAACTCGAGTGTCCCTTCGAGTCTCATGTACATTTTGGCCGCTTCCAGGTATACCGATGACAGTGACTTGGTGTAGTCCGGGATCATGATGTCGAGGTCCGAGTGGTCCCTGACCGACCTGATGAGCCCGAGGAGGCCGTATACCTGGTCTCGCGGATCTGTAGCAAGTGTCATCCTACAGGCGCCAAGTAGAGAATGCAGATTTGTCCTCTCTTTGCTAACAGTATCCTCCCGTCGAATCCGACTGTGAAATGAGTTCCTGGTGGTGCGCAGGTCGAGAACGATCGGAGCAACCCGGTATAACCGTTCCGTGGCCCTATGTTTGTACAGGCGATAGAGGCCCGTGTCGAAAAGATTCCAAAGGATTTCACGGTTTCCGCAGATGATGAGAGGCTCTGACGACGGCACGGTCACCTCTTGCCTGATCCAAGCCCGACGCCAGTACGGTCGGCGTACAATCTTTTCCACAGCTGCCGCTCGGAATAACTCCGATTCATTGAGCGGGAAAAGCTGCGCGTCATCTGCGGCAGATCCGACATCGCAGATGAGCTCCATGCCGGAATCGCTTTCATCCTGTTCCGGGCCGAGCCATACCAGCACGCGCGAGGCTCCTCGATAGATGTGCCTCATTAGCTGAACCTGGTGTTGCCGCTCGGCGTCGTTCTCTTGATCGATGCAGATAGAATCGATCCAGAGCCGGCGATGCGAGTCTGGAAAGCGCAATTGCCGAAGGGCACATTCCAAAGAAGCCGTGATCGACCGTTCTGTGTTGTTCACCACGATATTGCATCGTTGAGTCGCATCGCCCCAGGTGTACGACAGCGCTTCGTAGCGTCCAGGGGTTTCCAACAGAAAGGTCTCAAGGCTGCACTCGATCGGGTCCTCGGGGCTCCCTGCATGCACCGTGACGATTCGGAACTCGTGCGCAATCTGGTTGAGCTGCAGGTACTGTCCACCAGTCTCGGACCGTTCTTGAGACGGCGGTGCCGCTCCATTTTGATGAGATTGGAGAGTAGATGCAGAATTCACCATGTCGGTGCGGCTCGGCCTTGGAAGTCTCGATACTTTGGATGATTTGTTTTGCGGTGTGTTCTGTCCACGATTGTGCAAGAATCTGACCTTGGGTTAGGCAGCCACAACCGGGAGAAGTCGTTATCCCAGGCCGCCCGCCCAATAGAAATGAGCGCAAAAAGAGTGCTTCGCTATGTCTGCAAATAGGCCCCCACCGACAGGTAACTTGTAATCACGTGGGACATAGCAGAAAACCATTACGCCAAGCCAAACACAAAGCATTGAAGAAGTGCAGGTAAGGATGCTTGTTTTGTGGAAGAGGAGATGGCCCTGTGGCCGTGGTTAAATACAGGGGTCCTGCTTCCGTACGTGCCTTCCATCTTGCCTGGGGTGCTCTTTCCTGCCCTACAGCATGCACAGAAGCTTTCGTACACAGTATATCAAATCTGCTTCTTCACACTTACTACCTTACTACCTACTCAGGATACCACATCTTACATGACTCCTACGCCTGATCCTTATAATGCTGCGTAAAGTCATACCTCACCGCCATAAACCCCAACAACAGCTCCTTCAAAAACGGCTGATCCGTCTCCCCCCGCTTGAGCATCTGCATAAACTCATCCCGCTCGAACCTCGTCTTGGGATCCGCATCATGCACCCTCCTAAAATTCTCCTGCGAGATCGGATCGATGACCGTCTTCCACTTCTCGATCCGCTTCTCCGAATACAGGTCCAGAATCGACTCGTCCACCCGCCCGTCCCAGATGCCCGCGAGGCAGTCGTACAGCCCGCCGACATCGACAAAACCGCCCGTGATGCCGAGCCCGCCCCAGGGGTTGCACAGGTGCGCGGCGTCGGCGGCGAGGAGCACGCGGCCGATGCGGAACGCGGGCGCGCACCGCTGGTGCATCTTGTAGGGCGAGAGCGTGACGAGCTGGTAGTCCGACGGCGAGGGGTGGCCCGGGAGGATGCGCTCGAAGATGGCCGGCTGGCGGGCGGCGTATTCTTCTCTTGATAAGTTGGGGACTTCGCCGTAGGTGATGCGGTAGAGGCCGTCGTGGGTTATGCGGGCTGCCATCTTTTTTTTTTTTTTCACTGTCAGCCAATTTCTCAAGAGAAACGAAAGGGGAGGGGACTTACAAAGAAGTGCTCCGGGTTGATGATGAAGTTGGCATCGTCCCAACCGAACTTCTCCCTAAAGTCGTAGTATGTCTGCCGCTGTCAGTTAGCCGTTCACAAAATAAAAGAGGAGGGAGGAAAGACAAACATTGGTCGCAATAATCTGCCTATCCCAGGTAAACCCCGGAAACTCCTCCCCAAACAGACTCTTACGAACGGCACTATTCGCCCCATCACACCCAACCACATAATCCCCCTCAATCTTTTTCCTCTCTCCCGCCGCCGTCTCAACCTCCACCCACGCCCCCTTCTCATCCTGCCCAACCCCGACAACCCTATGTTCCCACAGCACCTCCCCATTATACATCCCCGTAAACCGATCAAGCATGATCTGGTCCAAATCCTGCAGCACAAGACAGTGCGTGCGCAAGTCATGCCCGTCGACATCCGCCAGGACATTACTCGCGTCGAACCCGGCGATGCGCTCGTGCGTGTCCGGGTCCCGCCAGCACATGGTATCCAGAATCAGCCCGCGCGCGCGGATCTCGTCGACGATCCCTGCGCGCTCGAACTCGGGGATCGCGGGCGTGCCGTAGTGCGCCGCGCGGGGCTGCTGGTCGAGGTGCGACGCGGCCTCGACTACGAGCGTGGGGATGCCGTGTTTGGCGAGGAGGAGGGCTAGGAGGAGACCTGAGGGGCCGGCGCCGACGATTATTATCTTTTTTTCCAAGTTAGCTGCAAACATTTTTTTGGGGAGGGGGGGAGGGGGGGAGGGGGGGAAATCATAGGTACCTGCCTTTTTGAAGGGTCGGTCTTCTGCCATGGCGGCGATGTGGGTGGTAGAGTAGTTCTAGATAAGGTACTTGGGGAGGAGAAACGAGGTTTTGGATGACAGGAGGAGAATATGAAGAAACACAAACGCCACAATCTCAACTCCTCCAGCAATGAAGCAAAAAGAAATCTGGTTGGGAGAGAAAAGATGATGTTAAATCCATGGGGAAGAAGACAACCGCCGCCCATCGCAGTCCGCCAACCCCCCTTTCGGCCCGGGAATATTTCCCCGCACACCCATCTCCTCCGGCACCAGGGAGATGGAGAGCCAGAGTTGGAGGTAACCTATTCTGCCTAGACCCCGTCCCTCACTCGTCCCGGCCGTTCTTTAACTCCCGTTTGGTCTACGTGCCAGATATGAATGGGCTGCTGCATAACACCGCGGGGTCCGAGGTGTGTGTGATTCGGCTCGGGACTTGGTGCGGGGAAAGGCGTGTTCTCTCGACCCAAATTTGCTTGGCGCGTTCCTCGGGGGGGAAAGGGGGCATGGGGACTTTGTGGTGGTGTTTGTAAAACGTTGGAGATTGGAAGAAGGGATTTGTGTACTTGGAGTTGGGTCAGCTGTTTGCGTACAAGGTTTTCTTGTCTACTTTCAACCCTTTGTCAAGGAAGTAAACACCCTGTTTGTTTGCCCTTATAACGAGCTTCTATCCATAGTGCCAAACCTGTAACCTCTGTTTATGGAACGCGATACCAACTAAATTATTAGTTGTTCGAAAGACTTTTATTGGACAACAAAGTTTCACAGGTGTAGGGACGGCTGGAAAACAGCATACCTGGGTGCTTATTGTATTTCCGCATGGATTGGTAGAGATGAGATCCATACTGTGGATATGAGTCAGGTGCAGACATGCTTTCCTACTTGGCATGTTTTCGGGCCCGTTGTGCTCCAGTTCTTTTCTAGCTGGTACTGGTGGAATGAAGACAAGCTCATGGAAGAAGGACAAATCCAAGCCGTGACCCAGCGTGGCGTGGGTTCGAAAATGGACATCCCATAGTGGAAGAATGTACATACATATAACTCCAACGCAAAGAAACTCGAAAGAGGGCACCGTATGCTAGGTATGGTAGGATAAGTTGTTATACTCCGAGTCTGAAATCTCGATCTGCAAGCTACATGTACCAACAAAGGAACGGCCAGGCTATCTTCAACCACCAGTAACATCCACACACACCATTCTTTTCCCAAAAACTGTCTCGCTTGTAGCGCTTATCGTGTACGTATCTAGGGTGAATGATACCCCCGGCAGAGAGGGCGACTTGGCCTGAGATCCAGGGCCCTCTGTCAATTTCATGAACCGGGCGTGATACTCTGACGCGTTCTCAGCCTCTTCAAGCTCGGATTTCAACTTGTCCCATTTGGGCACTGCCGGGGTGGTCCGTCCGGGTTCTGTGGAGGGGGTGTATCCAGAACATCTGATAAGCCCACATGCCCACTTTGGGTCCGAATACGTTCCCCTCTCCCCTGTGATAAACGCAAGATAATAGGTAGGAGAAGGATCCGCTAAGCTGTGGCGTCTGAATAGAATAAAGACATATGACTGGTTCGTTCTCGGGAACGGGGGCTTGACGATGGCAAGTATATCAGACCCAGCTGTCCATTTGTACGGGTTTCTCGTAGCGTAAACCTCTACTGTCTGAAGAACCCAAGTCTTGGATCGAAGAACAACCCGGGCCTCATGGTCTTTCTCAAGAGCCCTCTGTGGTGAGATGTAGCCGTAATGTGGACAGGCGTAGAGCTCGACACGCTTGGAACGTAACAGTACACGGTAGTCAACCAGGAACCGCCGCGTTTTAAGTCGTCTGTAGGTTCCGTCGACAAGCCTGCATAGAGGTACGGCCAGAACTTTTGCGGGAGCATAGTCTGGTTGGCATTCCAGGAACATGTACGGATGGCCGGTGTCGGAGCTAACGGGAACCTGGAGTCGCAACCCCTTGTTGGTCATGGTGGAGAACGGCGGAGTTATCTCATCGGCGTGGACCTGCTTAAATCCCCTGCACTTCTCGAAGTACGCTGGCGAGACGGCTAAGACAGGAGCCTTGGGGAGGGCGGCGCTCGCAAGTCCCCAGCCACGAGAAGCTTCTTGTTCGGAGACTTCTGTCATCTCATATCCTAGGAAACTCCATGCCAGTAGTGACTGATCGTCTGAAGAGAGTAGAATTTGTTCCTGTAGCCGGAGAAACGCTTTAGACCCCTCTCCATATAGTAGCGGCATATTGATATCGAATATCCCCAGAAGACAATAAGCTATGTCCTCGACGCGCGTTGTATCTCTCTTGGACGCCCAACTCATTTTGTGGGCGATACTCGTCGATTTCAATATTGCTCTCAAACTGACGCTCGGGGGTGCCTCCCAATAAACCTGCTGACTCGATTTTGGATTCAAGTTGTAGACTCTTGTGCGCACAGCCATATTTTTAACGGGCTTTCGGGTAAGCAAGAAATCATCAACGCCCGTGATCCTGCTGATGAGATCTGCGAGATCGGCTCGATTTCCAATGGGTACCCAGTCGGCGGTGAGGAAGACCAGCTCTGGTGGTGCAATCAACTCTTGGAGTGTCCATCCACGCGTGAACCAGCGGCTCTTCTTGAAATGCTCGTCTTGCTCAGCCTTGTCGAGGCCCGAAGGCACATCGGCTAAATGGGTGTAGCACACTTCGGCCCGTTCGTACCAGTCCATCATCGAATTGATCGCCTCCGAAAGCTCAGCGCTGCTCGTCTTGTCGATGCAACAGGTATCGACCCAGACATACTTGAGTCCATCGCAGATGGCTCGCTGCGCTGTTTTCTCAATTTTGATGAAGCCGGCCTTCTTTGATGTTTTTGGATTGGGCGAGTAATTGTTCTCGATTGCAGCTTGCCGGGCCTCCATCTCTGTGAAGGTGACTTCTCCGGCGCCCCATGTGTGCGATAGGATAGCGTATTCTGGTATATCGGCGCCGAGGAATTCCTCGAAGAAGAGTGTCTTGGCATTGAGGAGTCTCATGTCAACGGCTGGAGAATGCGGTTGTGATGGCTTTGCGGGTAGCGAAGTATTTGCCGACAGATTCAGTCATTCGTTGAATCCAGTGAGCAAGGAAACTTGTGAAATGTGGACGGATGTCTGCCTGATGAGCACGTTCGTCGCTGCCTGACAAATTTTCAATGTACGGTCCATGGGACCAATCAAAACCACCGCGCCAGGGTGTATAGCCAGCGAGGAAGCAACGTTGGGTGTCGTCTTCACGCGCCCGTGGCCTATCGATTGATTGGCAAGCTGGAATTTTCCGTTTCATGTTTTGGGAGTTGAGGCAACAAAGATCAGGGATGAAGAGCTGTTGAGCATCAAAATACACAAACAATCCGGAAGCGCCCGGCGGCACAGAGTTCATGGCATCAAACTCCGGAATCGGGTATAGACTCCTCAAGAAAACTAGCTGTCCCGGGGAACTGCGGCCCCGTCGATCAATGTATTATCACCATTACCCCTGACTGAGGACCCTTCACCTACACAATGAACTGTTTCAGTTGGCGAGTCATCGATATCGAGGATGAAGAATCTGGTTGTGCACCAGTAGCCAACCCGCTAACGCCGCTACAACCCAAGGCATATAACGATACATAAGAATAAATGCTACCAAACGCCTGTCCAATGCTAAAATACTTATTCAAACTCAATGTGGCCTCCCGTGGTACTCCGTATCCGCCAAGTCGAGCCGCGAATTCTTATCAGACGACCGATCCGACGTCCACGGGTCCGCTTCGCGCACACTCACACCCTCGATGGTCCCCTCCTCCTGACGTGAGAGCATCTCAAACTCCCGTTCCCGCTGCGCCTGGCCGCTGAGCAGCCACTGCTCGTCGCGGTCTGCAACGTCACCACCACCCGGCAGACTAACCTCTGCGCTGTCCCTCTTAGGGGGCAGATCAACGAGACGGCTTCGTTTCCTCTCCTCCTGCTCCTGGAGCAGTAACTTCTTGATGGACCGCATCTTCCACCAAATATAGACGGCCATGAAGATGGTAATGGCGAAGGCAACCCCGAAGACAATGTTCTTGGCCGAGTTATCGGGCTTCTCCTGGACCAGCAGCACGCCGAGGTACACCAAGAAGATCTGTTTGGGCAGCGTCAAGAAGGTGGCGATGGCAAAGTACCAAAAGTTGACACCGCAGGTCGAGAAGACGGCCGTGCAGAAGTGCGAAGGGATCGCTGAGAAGCGGATAACCAGGACAATCTAGCCTCGTTAGCTGTTTTCTTCTTCATATAGTTGCCGGGACAGAAAATACCCAGAACCCGCCATCGCGAGTCAGACGAGCCAGCGCCCCGTAGTTGAGGTTCGTCCGCTCGAGCTTCACGGCCTTTTTTCGGAAGAGATACTGGAACGCAAACCATGTGCCGACTATCACCGTTATTAGCGTCTCCGTCTTCTGCTTCGGGGGAATCCACATACTCTCGCCAATAAATGTCCCGGCGGCCACGATGCCAAATCCAATCCACAGCCCGTACACCACGCCGCACAGCAGCGCGATAATCTCATGTCCAAACAACGGCGGGAACGATATAACGACGAGGATAACGATAGGTATTATCCACCCGGCGGGTAGGTCGCGGACTTTCTCGGAGAAGGGTCGCAAATACTGTCCACCGATCCAGTCAGCACACGCCTGCAATCGAGCGGGGACTCGGCGAGGAGAACGCACAGCAACCACCTGGTCGTGATGGATCGTGATCAAAATAGTCAGGACAAGCACAATGATGCCAATGATCCACCACACTAAACCCTACGTTAGCGGCCATCTCGGCGCCAAGGTTGCGTCGCGGGGCGGCGCGATCGGGGTCGTTGATCGCCAAGACCCGGCGATGGTGGGGAGAAACGCACCGAGGTATTTCGGGGCCAAGAATAACCTCTTCCAATTCACCGGCTGGTATTCCGTTTCCACATCCCGGGTCGGGTCCGGGCCATTCCTCGTGGGTGGTGCCATGGCGGCGCGATTATCTCTCGACGGCTTCTGTCGCGCGCGCGGTCGGTGGATCGTTCTGCGGTCGTTCGTGGGGTCGCTCGAGAATATCGGGAAGTTGCCAGCACCACAAACTGGGCAGGGGTGCGCCCGGAAGAAAAGGATGACCGGATGGGAGAAAGCTGGGCTTACATAAAGAAGCGACGGGGTAACTGGCAAAAGACAATTCGGTTCCCGCCGTGCCGCGCTGACGCGAAAATGCCCAACAAAGCCACACTCGCCCGTAAGAAAGGATGAAACTCGAGGAAAAAGATGGTGGCGGGCCCGACCAGCGCGCGCTGTCATCCCCATCCGGCGAGCCGGGTTGGCGTGTCTTGGGCGATCGACAGTGCATCTTGCCGCTGAATGGCAGTTGGCATTTAGGTACCGAAGTACCTACGTCATAGCGTCCCCTGGCGCGGGGACGGAATTTGCTGTCCTCGATTGCCGTTTCACCCAAATTGTAATGTACTTTCCCTACCAACGAGCGAAAATGCTGTGTGGAATCGCTTGACGATTTGTCGTCTTACCATGCCACATGGCGCGACTGTGTGGTCAGTGTGGAAATGCAAAGGCCCCAGAGGTGGTCAGTCGAGGTTCTGCCACACCTGCACGGTTTGCACTGCCGGACAGGCCCTGCTGCCGGATCGCCATTTGCGCCTCGCACTCTGCGGCGCTACGCTCCGCGTCGCACAGCCCCACGAGCCCCTGGCAGCTGTTGATGCTGGTTGGTCGAGCTGTCGACGCAGCCCCGGCGGGTTCTTACCAACCTCCATCTTACGAGCCGATGCAGCAGGAGTCCTTGATGTCGGAGGGAATCGACCGCGAGGAAGCTAGTGGCTGACGGCGACTCTAGAGGTAAGTGGCTACCACAGTCAGGTTACTGCAAAGCGCCAATCTGCCCAAGCCCTCTAGCTGACTGTGGAGTCAATGTTGCAGTTAGACCTGCGCCACGACCTACATGAGGCCCAGTGTCAGCTGTCACACAGGCAGCTCGAGCGGACAGAGACGTATGTCCGAAGTGCCGTTTCACCGAACACTGACAGGAAGGTGCCAAAAACCTTGCCATACCAGAGGTTATCTTGACAGCTCCCGTCATTGTCACAAGTTCAAAACTGGGACCCTACCTGATCGAGGGCCTAGAAGCACAAATAACAGAACAATCTTGAACATCCCATATTCTCTATACAGGTAAACATCCTTCAATCTGGCCATCTCTGACGAGGCCACAGCGTGGCCGAAGGAAAGCCGGTAAATCGAAACCAGAAACTCCGAAGTGAACTCAACAATCAAAAAGCACGAGCGGATACAGGACAAGAACCACGGCAATTCGTTACGACGCATCTTCCAGTACCCCGAAAGCCGCGAGACTCAAGCCGATAGTAATGCAAACACCACACCCTGAAGTCGACCAAACGAGACACCATCAGCCGGCTATCACTTTGCCTTGCCGGCTCCTTCGCGCTCAGTAACACGCATCATCATCTCTTTGATGATGAACACGCTATACTGCTTGGCCGACCACGGCTGGGTTACGTTGATGACCTGAAAGTCGAAGTCTCGAAACAGCTACATCCGCCATGTCAGTCCAAACCATCGGAATCGGGCAAAATACACACCTCAAATATGACCTTGGTAATCTCCAGAAAGGCAATATGTTTGCCCGCGCACATCCACCGACCATACCCAAACTGCAATTCGGTCGTCCGCTCCATCTCGCTCTTCTTGGCCGCATCACCGGACTCAAGATATCTTTCCGGCCGAAAGACGTCCACGTCCTTCCCGAAAATCGCCTCGCGCCGCAGGATCGACCACAGATTCTGCGCGATCTCAGTGCCCCCAGGAACAAACTTGCCATCAATCGTATCACCCTCGGGCGGCACGCGCTTGTTCAGCAAGGAAAAGTTAGGCGGGTGAATGCGGATGCCCTCGTAGATGACGGCCATCAGGTACGGCAGCGCCTTGGCCTCAGCATACGTCACGGGATTCGACGCCCGTCCGGACGCGATGGCCGAGTCGATCTCTTCTTGGAGCCGACGGTAGACTTTCGGCGAGGAAGCGGCGAAGAGCATGGTGGTCCGGATCACGTTGGAGGTCATGTCGGTGCCGGCGATGATCTGGAGCGTACCCTCGGCTTCGCACTGATGGCGAGTGATTCCATGCCGGAGGAATGAGCCCTGAGATCGAGTCAGGGACTGAATTACAAAAAGGATATCGAACGACTTACAAGCATGTCTTGCTTCTCCTTTAACCCGCTCTCGAAGCGACGATCGACGGCTTCTTTGGCGAGTCTGAGATGTCAGTTGGCTCTCGACATCGTCGGCACGAGAACACATACCCCAGTATCTTGCCTGGACCCTTCTCGTCGGTATGCTTCGGGCCAATGAGAGAGAAGAGCCAGTTGTTCAGGAAGAGGCTCCGGATCCATGGCACGTCTGAAATCAAAGTCGCAGCCGGCGAGAAGATATCCATCGCGTGGACATAGCCATGAATATCAGCATCGGCCTCGAGGAAGCCAAACTCTTTCCCAAAGGCAACGGTACTGATGGTGTCGAGCGCAAAGTACTGCGATGCGGAGGCGAAGTCCATGGGCTTCGTCCCGGCAGGACCCGACAAGTACCGAGTCCGAATGTATTTCTTCAGGTTAGCAATCTGGCCGTCGACATCGCGCTCGAGCGTCGGGATCTCGCGGCCGGAGTACCCAAAGCTCGCTTTGGCCTTGATCTCGTCATGCCACTGTGTGTCGCAGGTCCCGAACATGGACGGATTGGCCGAGTCGATGCGGAAAGCCTCGTACCACCCGCCACGACCATAGCGCGACCGCGCCGACGACATGCGCCGGATAGTGTCCGGATCGTCGGTCATCAAAAGATTGGGACCGATGCGGATCAGCGAGCCCCGGTACCGCTGCCGGACCCGGGTGTGGACTTTCCATGCCGAACCCGTCAGGTTGGTCCACGCGAGCCACAGGTACGACACGGACGCGATGAAAGGGCCCTCGAAATGCCGCAGCCGGTGCCATGAGACAAAAGTCGAAATCACGTAGTACAAGAGAAACGCCACGGCTGTGCCGATGGCGGGCCACGACGTGACGATGGATGATTCCATACTGTACGGACTGCAACCGCGGGCTGGCGGCACGGGAGCTGCAGGAAACACAGTGTCGGGTCGTCGTGATTCTTTCCAGAATTTTACCCCGCACGGAGGTGAATTGCGCCAAGCGGCCACATCCTTCGCTATGCTCCTTTGGGCCGGGCTATCCCATCTCAGGATGGGCTCCTGCAAGGGCTCGGCGAGTCCTCGAGGTTCCCATCATCAAGTCTGAGAAGGGACTACGACCGAGGCATGAGATGCAGTTATGAGACAGCGCGTGAAGCACCGCAGTGGTGTGTTCGGCGAGCGAGGTTCACCCTCAGCTCAGTGTTTACACTAAACTTGATCTGGGCAGAGTTTGCAGCGCGAATTCCCTCCCCCCCTTCACCCGATCAAGTGAAAGATAGGGGCATAACGAAACACCTCGGAGCACTCCGAAGGGAGACAGCGGGGAGTGGCCACTGCTGATTTTTCTCGGTTTTGTCCCACACCGGAGCCAAGGCGACTCGAAATTCGTATAATGAACTCGTCGGAAGGATGTTTTGTTGGGCATCACAATTCGGGATCCAAAAGGAACAAGCAATACAACAGAAATCTCAAAAATCGGGGCGCTTGGTAATGCTTTATTATATCTCGGTTTCAGTGGGACTGTCCCACTGAAAATTTCAACAGAAATTGGGAGGAGGGTAACTCCTGTCTCCTTTGTCCCGCATGTCAAACCCACTTCCTATTGTGGGGATATGCCCGTTATGACGTGTGTCAAGGATCTTGACTCGGGGAGATGTAACCGACTCGAAGTTTTGACAGGTCCCTATCTTCAAGCCACCGAGAACTTCTCGAACGGCAATTATCTAAATCAGCTGCGCAACATGCGTCCCCCTTGGGCTTGGGGGCTAGTTCTTGCCGAGGCATATCGCAGCCACAGCTTCTAGCGGCTTCTCATGAACTGCAACTAAATCCATCTGTGGTGTTCACTCCGCTCGACGTGCAGCAATACAGAATTCAAGGAACTAGCAGTGGTCGCCGCTTCCACGACTGGGCTTGGCGGCATCCTTAGATCCGGGGAAGTCGACTAGAGTATCGGCGGCCGGCTTGCTAACGTCAGTACCCCTGAAGATGCGGGTCATCCATCCCCTGGGATCAGGGGGAGTATAGACGGGACCTGAATGTCAAATGCTGTGGTACCGGCGCGGACGATGACAACAAATCCCACGTCAAACGGCCCGTCAAACAAGAACGGTCCGAACGGCGAGCCATGCGTACAGAACGAACATCCAGACATCAGATAAAAATGACTCGTTTGGGACTGCCGAAAGTATCTGGTGGATAATAAGGCCGTATCGCAGAAGCTGCGGGCCGTTTCATGTGGACGAGAAATGCATACCAAAAGCCCCGCTCACCTTCCTTTCTCATCCATGCGGCCGCTCGCCACCAACAACCATGGCGATTTTCACGTGGACCCACGATGCCCCGTGGATACCTCGGCCAAGCAGCCAACCACCACACTGCCGTCCCTGGCTTGTTGCCCCCGCCCGCAAGGCTGCAAGCGATACCGACGTGGGACCAGGACCATGATGGGAAATGGTCCAGGTCCTGCAGCAACCGGCTTTTTCCCTCTCTCAGCACCGAGCCGAACCAGGAACCCATCGCCGATCTGCATTTTCTAGCTGGTCCACCACACTCTCCTCCTCTCCGCCGGTCCCGAAGGCATGGCACCCCTGAGGATGGCCAAATTTCATTTTCATTCAAGATACAATGGCATTCCCACCGACGAGCACGCGACTTCCCCGTTTCGTCCGGTTCCACTCTCTCGTCTTTCTTTTCTCGCCTGTCGTCTGATTTCTGTGTTTTGCTGCTCCGGAAGCGTCCGAAGAAGGGGAGCGTGACCGGACGGACCTCTGCTCTCCAGCAGCTGCTGCTGTCATTATGGGCTTCCTCAGGATCACGTGTGCCCTCTTCGGCCTGTGTCTTGTTCTCCTCCTCCGCCAAGCCGACGCCGCCGCGACAGCCGAGTCCATATCCCTCCAAGACGCCTTGGCCGCTCTTCCACAATGTGCGGTAGGCATGCAGCAGACACAAGCCCGTCGTCCACTGAGGGAGGTGCTGATGGGGATACAATACTCTAGATCGATTGTCTCGGGACTGCCATCGCCGGATCCGGCTGCAACGCGACGGACCTCGCCTGTGTCTGCCCGAGCGATGCGTTGAACGTCAGGGCAACCAGCTGCGTCACCGCGACGTGCACCATCAAGGAATCACTCAGTGAGATGCCTACAAATTTCACTGCTGCTCAGCTTGCTGATACTGCCGGATAGCAACCAAGAACATCACTTCGCACCTCTGCAATGTGCCGGTCCATGTCGACGGTGAAATCGTGCCGGCGCTGTCGGTGTTTCTCGGACTCGCGGGGGTTGCGGTGCTGCTGAGAATATTGGCAAGAGTCATCACGAAGGCGTATTTCTGGTGGGATGACCTGTTCAACCTCTTTGCCATGGTTTGTCTCTACCCCTGTGAGTAGGCTTGGCCAAAACTAACCAGACGCAGGCCGGCTGTGTGGCCTTTACCGCGCTCAACATTCAGTGTATGTATTCACGCGTTGTCTCATCATCCCTTTCAATATGCATATTCTAACGCCTCGATTCAGCCGCCGAAATAGGTCTAGGAAAAGACATCTGGTTCGTCGAGTTCCCCCACGTAACCGACATCGTCCGCGTGAGCCTTCCATCTCTCCTCCTTTTTCCAGTCGTCCCCACAACTAACACAACGTCCCCCCCCCCCAAAAGACCTTCTTCATAAACATGCTCCTCTACACGGCAACCCGCTTCCTAGTCCGGTCCTCCATCATCCTCTTCTATCTGCGAGTCTTCCCGCCCGGCGCAGAGAACAAGCTCGGCCGGCTGCTCGTGGGAACCCTGGTCGCCAACCTGGTGTACAACTTCAGCTTCTTCATGGCCGTGATTTTCCAGTGCAACCCCGTGCACAGCTTCTGGACCGCCTGGGCCGAGGAGGACGGCGACGGGCACTGCGGGAATGTGAATGCGCTCGCGTGGGTGGCCGCCATCACGGGGATTATCTTTGATGCGTGGTTGCTTGCGCTGCCGTTTCCGCAGCTTTTGTCGCTGAATCTGCACTGGAAGAAGAAGGTTATGGGGAGTATGATGTTTAGCGTTGGGATATGGTATGTGTCCCCCTTTTTTTTCTTGGTTTTGTTTACAATGCTGGTGCGCGCGGCGTCCGCGGCGAGAGACTGACGAAGAGGTGCTATGTAGTGTGATGATTATCAGTTTGGTCCGGCTCAAGACTATTAGTGACTTTAGTCGGGCTGTGAATCCTACCAGTACGTTTCCTTGCCAACCCAAGACAAGTTACCTTACTGATGTTTTTCAAAAGAGGACATAGTAGGAGTCTGCCTCTGGTCCGGCATCGAGCTCGACGTGGGCGTCATCTGTCCCTGCTTGCCGTCGTTCCGCCTCCTGCTCCGTCGACTGTCGCCATCGCTGATGGGCACCACGAGCGGCTCGCGCTACGAGATGGGGACCGTGGGGAACACCACCGGCGGGGGCGGCACGCATGACAGGACGGGCGCGAGAAAGAGCGGGACTGCTACGACCGCTACGACGGCGACGACGACGACACCGAATGACGACGCACTGGGGTATAGGGCGGTTATCACGGGGGGTGGTGAGGGGACGAGTAGTAACAAGATGTCGCAGGATGACGGGTCGCATGGGGATGCGAGGAGTTACTGTACCAGTGTGACGGGGCTGGTTGAGCCGGATGTGTGGAGGAGGGATGGGATCGGTGGGGGTGGTGGTGGGCATGGAAATGGGAAGGATGGGTTGCCGTACTAATAACTTGAATAATACCTTGTTTTGGGGATTTTCTTTACTTTTCTGTCTGGTATACGACGGATATGACATACCCTGGGGATTAGACACGGCGGAAAACTAGTGCTGGAATGGAAGTAGTGAAATTGATTTGTTTGGATATCTTTACAGATGTTCATCCTGGCCTTTTCTTCACTGCCTGTCGTAGGTTTGACACACCATTTTTTTCTTTCATCAGTCTGTTCGATATCCAGTCACTATGTATATCCTTGTTGCGAACAGGACTGGTCGGCGATAAACTTGCATGCAGATGGACATGTTACACAAAGCCTGTTGGGAAGAGAGTGGTCTTGGCAAACCGGTGAGTCCAACAAACAAGACACGGGATAGGTTCAATCTACCTGTCCACAGCGACGAAGGATTGTTCTGGAAGACATACATACTGCAGACCTTGATTTCCGTTTTTCCGGCCAAGTGGTGACAAGTTTCCTTGCATGGAGGATTCCTACAAGGCATTATGGGACACACCTGGTATTGTCGAAAGCTCAAAGAGATTCAAAAACCTGGATTTGTTACCGTCAGCCTGCCTTGTTGGTCTTGGGGGTTTTATGTGACGTCAACAAAGCATTAGGTTTGAAAGTTATAACTCTTTCCGGCGAACGGATGGAGGAAACTTGGTCTATCTGACTGAGGGAACCTGCCCGGATTTCAGTCAAGCACACTGTATGGGTGAGAAAAACGGGGATTTTGAGAAGTGAGAGCAAGCGTCATAGGACCAGAAGACTCGCGTGTGGCGGCGCCTATCGTTATCAAACCGACCTCATGCTCTCTAAGGTACGCACCGAAAAGATGCCTAGGTGTGGGGGGACTTGAAAGCAAGATTAAACGATGATAGCACCAAAAATGAATGCTGCAGCTTTACGAGAGAGAGCAGAAGGCTTACTGGCAAAAATGAAGACTTCAAATGTCTCTCGATCCACCCAGGGGTCGAACCTGGAACCTCCTGATTCGTAGTCAGACGCTCTGCCATTGAGCCAGCGGACCCGTTTTCGTTGAGATGCTGTGCAACATGGCGAGTCATGAACAGGATGTTCGTGGAATCGTGGTGGAGACGGATGTCTGCTGGGATCCGTCATGGTCCGTACTGGAGTCCCACCAGTGTAGAGCTGTCGGACGACAGAGACCGGGAATATAAGGCCACGCGATCCGTTCCGTGTATTCCATGTAGTCGCAAAGTGAATTTGCTTGTTGTTTATCAACGTCTCACCAGATCACCAGATACGGTTCAAGAGGTGTGTGATTAACACTGGAATTTCAGTCTGGTCTATGCAAATGAAGTAAAGAAACCTCAAATCTTGCCCTCCGCAACAAGCCGCCGGATCGTTTCGATGCTCGACTCGACGGCAATCTTGGCAGTCTGCATGCATCAAAGTCAGCGTCACTCACACCCCTCATAGTCGTCGAGAGTAGAGAGGGCATAAAAAAAACTCACCTCCTTGAACGACTTCTCCATCCCCTTGGCCTTCTCACTCCCCGGCTCGACCTGGGGAAAGCGCCACTCAAAGACATAGGTCATGAACAGATCCTCCTTCTCCCCGCTCGGCCCTTGCGTGACATAGTTGGAGATCTTGGTGCCGTCCTCCTGGAAGAAATCCACGCGGCACGGCGGGTAGTGCCGGACCACCTCCTGCACGGGCTCTCCGTCGGCCTTGGGTCCCTTGCCGGGCAGGAACTTGACGGTGCGCGTGATGACGAGCGTGTCTTCCTCCGACGAGCCGCCCTCCTCCTTGACCACCTCGCAGTGGATGATCAGGGGCACAAACTCCTCGGCGTGGCGGACCTTGCGCTGCAGGCCGGCCCAGACTTGGTCGATGGTCAGGACTGACTGGCCGGGGCGGTTGATCGGGGCTGTGTAGCCGAAGTTGAAGACGACCATTTTTGTTGTCTGTGGTTTTTGTATTCTCAATATTTTTTTTTGGTTATCAGTTTGGTTGTTGTGTAAATTAATGGTTGATGGTTCAAGGTGGGATGTTGTCGAGGTTGACAGGTTGTCAAATGCGGGGCTTCAAGCGGTTGTTATAGCGCCCCGCGATCCGATCCGCGCACCCAACCAAACGAGACATCGGGCGCGGAGCTTCCCCATCGGCGGTCCTCATACGCCGAAAATTTAGGTTTACAAAACGCATGTTTTCGTCGCTTCCCGGCCGGCGCGCGGAGAGCGGCGAGCGGCCATCGATCGGCCCATTCGTAAGCCACGTCACACCAGCAGGAGTCAGGACTTTGCTTCTCGCGCGGGGTCGCGGGGTCGCGACACGTTCCGGTGTCGCGCCGGCTTGGTAATAATTCGCATGTTTCTTGCAGACTGGCTGCAGCGACTTCCTGCAGCCTCTTGGCGCCGACTTGTGCTGCCGGTTCTGCCTGGTTGTGCCTGATGGGTGGAGAGAAGTGACGTCGGCTACTGGACCTTGCGAGATATGATTGGTGACCACTGACGGCGAGAATGAAACGGTTTTGTGGTCTGCTTCCTACAAATTTTGCAGTCTGCTTCCTTCAAAAGAGGTCCAGGCACACATCTTACGAGGAGGCACAGCCCTCGCTAACCACCACATCTCATCGTATCCCACACGGCCGGAGACAAACGGCAAAACATCACCCGTTTACCCTACACTGACAAAGCCACTTTCTTCCTCAATTGTAATCTATCCGCCAGGCACAATGGATTGCAAAAGGTTACACAGTCCACCTCGCGCGTCGCGGTTCGCGAGGCTCTTGCGGCGTCGTCGAGCGCGTCAATTAAAATTTCCATGACAAACAGCCTGGGCAAGGGATCGGCATGCCGCATTCCTTTTGGCACCGCCCTCAGCGCCCCCCATTAGTTTCCCCTTTGGGGCGCGTCTCACTAATATTATCCTCAACTAATGGATTCCCAACGGGCTTCAGATGCGGCGTCAGCCGTCAGCAGAAAACTGGAACCAGTCCTTTCCGGTTGGGGAGGGGACATCGCCAGCCATGCCGGTTTGGGGCGCCTGTCATCCTCTTTTCTTCTGGCACTGCGAAACTCTTTTTCTCTTTCTTTGACAACTCGCCATCGCGCTTTTTACAAGAATCGCGCCCGTCGGAGCGCGGCCGAGAAAACCACCCGACCGGCCCGCCCAATGGACACTCCCCCACAGCGAAGCCGCCCCTAACGTTAATTCCCCGGCAGTCTGACGAGTGATACCACGCCAAAATCCGGGGTCCCGAAATTTGATCCCGGCGAGATGGTGCTGCTGCTGCTGCACATCCTCGGCCGCATCTCGCCGCGCCTTCTGGCCCTGCACGCCGCCGTCGCCGTCAGCTGGGTGCTGCTGCTGCTCTACTGCCAGCGCGTCTTCTTCGATGACCCGGCCAGCTACTTTTTCGACCCGCACGGCCCGCGCGCCCAGCAGCTCGCCACGGCGCGCCAAGCCGAAGTGGCAGCCCACATCGGCGCCGTCGTCGACCTCCACAACGGGACGCTGCCGACCGGCCGGCCCGTTCCATTTATCAATCACTGGCCGAAACGGGTGTGCGTCGGCATCGTCAGCGACAGCCAGAAGCGGAAACACGATGAGGCGTCGCTGTCGCGCACGCTGGCATCCCTCAAGGCAGGGCTGAGCGACGACGAGAAGGACTCGATGCACATTGTCGTCCTGCTGTCGGCGAGAAAGGCCGAGAACCACTTTGCATTCGGCAAAAGCTGGCTGCCTCGCCTAGCGGATCAGGTCCTGGTCTACCGCGAGCACGGAAGCGGGACAAACGTCTCGGACGGAACCTACCACGAGGTCGAGTACCAGGTCAACGGAGGGAAGCCGCCGCGGGGACAGTCGACGGCGGAGCGGACGCGGCTGGACCAGTCGGTGGTGATGGAGGCTTGTCGGGAGATGCAGGCGTCGTACATGGCGCTTGTCGAGCCGGATGTGGTCGCCCGCCGCGAGTGGTATGTCGCGCTGTGGACCGCCCTCGTCCAGATCGAGGCGGCCGCGCGCAGGGGCGGCGTCGACTGGGCGTATCTGCGACTGTTCCACCCGGCCGAGGGCAGGTGGACGCTGGCGCGGGCGGACTGGGTGTTCCACAGCGTCAAGTGGGCCGTCATCTACTCGCTCGCCGTCGTCGGCGGCTTCGGCCTGCACCGGTGGGGCTGCCACAAGAAGGGGGCGCCGGGAGGCGGCAGCAAAATGCTGCTGCAGGAGGCGCTGCCGATGCTGAGCCTGGGCGTGTGGATCCCCGTGTTTATCAAGCTGCTGGTGCTGGCGGGCGGGCTGATGGCCTTCCGGCGGCACTACCTGCCCGCGGCCGGCACGGTGCGCGACATGGCGCAGGACAGCTGCTGCGGCCACGGCGTCGTGTTCGCGCACGCGCGGCTGCACGAGTATGTTGGGACTCTGCGGCGGCCGCCGTTCGACTTTTCGCTGCCCACGATGCTGGATCGGCTGGCGGAGAGGAGGGGGGCGTCGAGGTGGACAATCGACGGCAGTATTATTTTGTAATTAACACGGTTTGAATTCTCTCACAGGCTCCTGGTCAATGAGTTCTCTCGCTGAGACGGAGATTCTTGTGAGTGTCTGATTGGCTAAGATCCGTCTCATTGACCAAGATTCCGCAAACGGCACAGCAGGCGCAAGTCGCAACAGCGTCTTTGTGCCCGCCGCCGGCGGTAGCGGCTTGTGCTTGCTTTTCCGGATTCGATATGTTTATATTAGACCGGCTGCAAGCCGTTTTCCCTCTTCCAAACAATCCATCCTCTCTGTAGGGACGAGCCCGAGCAAGCATAAATCGAAAACCGGAAACCGCCAACATGTCCAGGTACACGTTCTACGGAGACAACAGCACATTTTTCGATGTCGGGACGGACCCAGCCGAGCTGGTCAAAAGTCGGCCTGACACGCCGTGGAGGGAAACCTTTGGAGGAATCTGCGCGCCGGCCTTTGCGAATTCGGGCTCGTCGGGGTTCCGGCCCCTTTTCCCCGAGATACCGCGCCCGCTCGGCCTCGACTCTATTCATGCGGTGTTGGACCCGAGCTTGCGCGAAGCCGTGCCGAAGCCCACGCCATCTGAACTGGACTACCTGTTCCACACCGAAAGCTTCCAGGTCGACGCCTCCCCCGGGTTCCGGTCCTGGCAGTTCCCTTCGATCAATGCTGGGCTGGAGCATGCGGAATCAGCCCCCCACGAGGTCATCGACGACAACCAGCGCGCTGCGTGGCACCCCATTTGGAGACCCGAGGTCTGGTACGACTACGACATGCCCATCATCCCCGAAGATCCGGCCAAGGGAATATGGTCGATGGACAACCCACTTGTTAAAAAGGAGATGGACATCATCATTCAGATGGCCAACCGGCTGATGCAATGTGCCGTCCACACACGATGGTTCGCACTCGATGCCTACCCCCGAAGGAAGCGAGAGCGTGCGGCTAACGCGACTTATTAGGATGCAGGCCTGGCTTGTAACGAAATGGGAAGTGGCTACTTATCAGAACAAGCACGGCAGAACCGACGGCGTCCCGCATATTGCCCGTCTCCGGAAGCCCGAGGGCACTCGGCTTGACGAGGCCGAGCTGTTGGAGGTGATAGAGACCTCGAAGAGACTGGCAAGCCGCTACAGGATTGTCTTTACTTGGTTCGATGGTCAGGATCCTGACAGCTACGGTCAGCGGGAGCTCTTTTACACGAGTGTCTATGGCGTTACCCAGTTTAGAGGAGGCAATGCACCTGTCATTGTCATGCTCGACATTAGAACCTACAGACCACTGTTTCAGCTGTCCTCAAAAACGCCCGATGAGCGCGCTCGGCGATATGCTCATCACTTCCAGACCGCATGTACTGTATGCCTTTGCTACCCCGGGAGCTGCATGTTTGAAAGAATTGCTAACCACCAATCCAGTTGTTGCACGAGAGCATGGTAGGATAACAGGTTGCCGAGCCTACCGAGCTGATGCAGTTGCTAACTGAGTATGGAAAAGCATGCCCTCGGATTCGTGATACGCATAGAGAACCACCCGCTATACGTCGGCGCGTGGGAGCCGGCAAGTACACACTAGAGCTATTAGCGATTCCCAACGACGGCTAACAGTTCCAGATGGTTGGTAATGAACTGGCCGCCGAGCTTGGCCATTCTTGCGAACACGCGGTTTTCGGAGGCAGGACCTTTCCTCTACCCAGCAGAATGGCCCAGACCCAGGCGGCATCTAAAATGGAAAACATTGCTGGACTAGGCCTCTTTGACTGGCCCACGCATCATAATATACTAAATAGCCACGGCGTCGACCTTCTTCAACGCTGGAAGTTCCCCAGCGTCGACGAGAGTTACGTATTCCCGACGTTACACGCGGCATACCTGCAAATGCCCGATTTCTGGAAAACCTACGTCGCAAGGAAGGGAGTAGCCGCTGTCCATGGCCCGCGTGTCTGGTCGGTCGAGGAATTTCAGAGCGGAACCATCGTCCAGCGATTCTTTTCCGCCAAGGAAAATAAGAGAGCCTCGACCTCGCCGGATATCGCGCGCTTCTATGAGGTTCCGATACGCGACTTTGGGGAACGAAAAGCAGTCTACAAGGGGCTGAGGCCGTGGTATAAGGAGGAATGCAAGTTGCGCCTCCACTCACTGATCAAAAGTTTGTCTGCTAACACACAGTGACACACGTGTTTAGACAGAAAGTGGCAGCAGACCGACTATTCGTCAACACTTGCTCGCAATTGCATCGCCAACTTTGCGCACTATGCCGGGCTCCGCGAGATACCAGGCTGCATGGTCTTCTATAACCAGTTCGGGTCCTTTCTGCTGGGCAATAGACACGTATTTGCCCGCGACAGTATCGTTGACCGCCTCTGCCTTTTGAACGCCCTATTCCAGCTCATGATGGCCACCCTACCGTTCAGGACGACGATGGTTCAGCACGGCCAGCCATGGGGGGCAAAGCCAACGCCGAACCGGTGGAAACCGAGTGCGGCGGCCGCAGCCAACCCCAACTCGTACCGGTTCCCACACCTATGGGCGCCAAAGCCTGGGATCCAGCACACCGGCTTTGTCAGGGAGGGCGGCGCAGCCCTGCTCCGCGGCGCCGGCCTGATAGACATGCCAGCCCTGCAGGCCCGGAACAGAATGGTCGACACGGCCCGCGCGTTCCTCCGGGAGGCCGTCGAGTCCGGCCGCCCGTGGCCCCGGAGGCTGTTCGTGGCCGTCGAGGCGGCCGTCCGGAACATCAAGGCCCAGCTCGACGCCATCCAGGCGACCCAGGGCGCCCCCGACGCCTGGCTCAACTGGACGTTCCAGTGGCCCGAGTACGACGGCGTGACCGTCTACCCGCAGTTAGATATACCCTCAGGCCGCTACGCGTACTTCCCGACCTCTCCGCCCGGCTCCGTGGCGTCCGAGTTTCTGCCCAGCGAGGCGTCGGGCGACGACGCGCAGCAGGCCGGACAGGCCGGACAGGCCGGACAGGCCGGACAGGTGGGGCAGGCTGGACAGGCCGGACAGGCCGGACAGGCGGGGCAGGCTGGGCAGGCAGGGCAGGCGGGACAGGCAGGGCAGGCGGGACAGGCCGGGGCGGCGAGGCGCACGCCAGGCTGGCGTCTGTTCAACCGGCAGATGCGCGGGGGGACACAGGACAAAGACGTCGCCAAGCAGGATCGTCTGGCCAAGCGGCAGGCCCGGAGGCTGAAAGTCGGGCGGGCTGTACAGCGGGTGGCGCAGAGTGCGAGGGAAGAGAAGGCGCTGACGGCGGAGAGATTGGCCGAGCATGAACGCCAGCTGAAGGATGCCGAGAGGAAACGGGCGCTTAGCGTTGCCTTCCCTGGCGCGGA